>CM075478.1:29850857-30590857 GCA_037950665.1 Hypophthalmichthys nobilis
ACACATATAAATATGAATTACAAAAGACACCCTGCTGCTTTATAGCTTATGTCAATTAGCCTGTTGCCATTTTGTCAATTACCCCCCTCTTGCGATTTTAGTGCTGTTTTGATTCTATGATATATATTAGCAAAGAATTATATTTGTACATCTCATAGGTCATTTAAAAAAAAAAAAAGCAACAGACAATTTCTATGTACAAAATGTACAAAAAGAAAAAAATCTGGGCATCGATAAAATTTGGAAAACAAAAGAAGAAACTTTGCTGAACATGACAAATGTTAAGGTATGTAAGCAGTGCAATGCCTTAAAGCATTAGTTCACTTCAGGATTAAAATTTCCTGATAATTTATTCACCCCCATGTCATCCAAGATGTCTTTCTTTCTTCAGTCGAAAAGAAATGAAGATTTTTGAGGAAAACATTCCAGGATTTTTCTCTATATAGTGGACTTCAATGGGGACCAATGGGTTGAAGGTCCAAATTGCAATGAGCTCTACATGATCCCAGATGAGGAATAAGGGTCTTATCTAGTGAAATGATCGGTCATTTTCTAAAAAAAAAATAAAAATTTATATACTTTTTAACCGCAAATGCTCATCTTGCACTGCTCTGCGTCACGCGTGACCTTTCCAACGTGATTACGTCAAGTGCAAGACGAGCATTTGTGGTTAAAAAGTATATACATTTTTAATTTTTTTTAGAAAATGGCCGATCGTTTTGCTAGATAAGACCCTTAATCCTCGTCTGGGATCATGTAGAACCCTTTGAAGCTGGACCTTCAACCCATTGGTCCCCATTGAAGTCCACTATATAGAAAAAAATCCTGGAATGTTTTCCTCAAAAACCTTCATTTCTTTTCGACTGAAGAAAGAAACACATCTTGGATGACATGTGGGGTAAATTATCAGGAAATTTTAATTCTTAAGTGAAATAATCCTTTAAATAAAAAGGAGCCTAACAAGGATTCCATTAGAGCCCATTTCTAACCAAATTTAGCCTATATAGCTTGTGTGATAACTAAATTATTGACATGGTCAACATCCACCATTTGCAAACATAATAATGTTTTCAGATCTACGCTAGGGACCAGACGTAGTTAACAACCGTGTGATGTCATATACCGACACCCCATCCGACTACTTTTCCTACAGGGATATTTAACAAGCACACTCACTTTGAGATTATATAAGAACCTATTTCTCGACGCGAGTTATGATAAAGCGACTCCGTAGCACATGGAAACATGAGAGGGGTGCTATTTGAATTCGTCCCCTTCACCACCGGCACGACAGATGGATTTATTCTATCCTAGCTCATTCGTTCACATCTATTGGCACAGCCCTACTGTACACAACAAATTATTACCTTATATAACGGCAAGAGTTTCACATCATTTAACAGAACCAAAAAAAAAAATAGAGAACAATTCACAAGAATCAAGGAGAAAGATTTAAAAAAAAAAAATATCAAAGAAATAAAGAAGTATACATATACAAAAGTGCTCGATATTGTTGGTAACACAGCACAAAAAATTGCTATAAAAAGGTAGAAGAACATTGTGAAGCCGCACCTTTATAGATTTGCACCTGACTGAGAATAGCACGCGGGCGCCGCAGTTGAAGGTCGATTCACCTGGCTGACGAAGGACCGACGCCATCCTCCCCGTGGACGCCACGCGCGCTAAGAGTTGTACAGTAATGATTCTGGTCTGGGTGACACTAGAAAAAAAGTAGCTCACCACAGCCTTTGATTTCAAGGTATAGATGACAAAAACATCACCGCCCATGTGGCTGGTTCCATGCGTTCAGACTGCAGGCATACTGAAGGAAGCAGACCTCAAAGATTGAAAGGCTGAGGCGTGTTTTGTTTTATTTTTTTGTTGTTTTTTTTTTAAAAGAGCACCAGAGAATATTGTACAAAAAGGCTGTAAAAGATATAAAATGAGATGTGGCAGACCTGGCTTGACCTGACATGTTTTTTTTTTTTTTCAAAGTTTCAGTCATTCGTTTTACCTGGCGACGCTACAAAACAGTAGCACCACATGAGTTGCAATGTTTTTCACCACCTTGAAGCACCATATTGTCACCTATTACAGTAGTACCTTTATTACCTTCAGTCGTGTATAGAAACTGTAAACAAAGAGGTATTTGTGATCTGGTGTTTTGGATTGGTTAAGACAAAGCTCCCCTGACACTGAAGAGAAAGCCTTTTTTCCCACTCTCTCACCAAGGCTCAGACGCTGGAGGAGAGGAAAGACGCGCACCGTGAGAATAAGATCGATCCGCGACCCGACAGTCGAAAAACTCAGGAGTCGAAATGTTTAAATGCGATTTCCGTCTCATTTCTGCCTCGAATTGTAACATCGTCTCTCAGTGCCTTAAAAGGAGGCCGTGTCTCAAGTATAGCTTGCACACATAAATCAATTCAATACTGGATAACACTGCTAAAAAGTAAAATGGATAATAAAAAATTAAATAGAATTAAAAAAAAGAGAGTCAATTAATTCCAAACCAGAAGAAAAAACCCAAAACAAAACATGAAATACCTTTTTTTTTGTTGTTGTTGATGTTGAACTTGCAAATAACATACGAGAGCTCGATTTCAAAGCTCTTGGTATAACATCGGTTTAGATTTTTCTCATCTGTACTGGGTTTGAGTTCAGACGCAGGCAAAGTACTCTTTGAGTGGTGCAAACAAGTGACGGATGACCGGGACGCTCCAAGACCTTCCCAGCAGCCTCTGCCTGGCCAGACGACTCATGTTTGACACGTCTGTGTAATGGACAGGGAAGCCGAACACCCTAAAGTCCAGGAAAAAGAGAAATGGGCAGCAGTTTAGTTTCAATGTATTCACAAATGCGACACTCTTGTGATATGAATAGATTATGAATAATCTAGTACAGCTTATTATAATTGATGTATTATAGATATGGAATATCATACAGGATGCATTAAAGAACCTTATACTGATAAAAAGTGAAATGCTGTTCTTTTATTCATCAATGAATCCTGAAAAACGTATCACAGTTTCCACAAAAACACATTGAAAATAATAAGAAACCCTTGTGATTTTAATCAAAATATCTTCCCCTTCCTCTTGCAGTGTCATCTCTTCTCTTCTCTGATGATGTGTTTACTGGCTGTCACTCACAAGAGATCGACCAATAGCGAACCACAATGATCCAACCCTCCAATCAGTTCCAGATGGACAAAATCAAGTCCTGCTCAACATTTTTCTTGTTCAAGAAGCCATTTTACTTGGATGTACATCACAAAAGGGAAGAAACGACTATCACAATTTACTTTATCGCAGTTACTTTACTGGTTACTCGAAAAAGTAATCTGATTATGTAACTCTTGTAATGCGTTACCCCTAACACTGGTGGTCGAATCCCCAAAAAGGTGTAAATCAAGCCAGGATCAAATATACCAAAACAGGGAAGAAAATTGTGTTTGTCAAACCATTTCATGGTGTTTTTATATTGTTGTTTATATCAATGTTATGGATTACATGAGACATGTCTTCTTATCAGATAAAAAATGATTAGCCTCAATTGAGCGTTTTTTTATGCACATTTTTAAATTTATGTGCATCTTAGCTCTTCCATTCAGTGTTTATTGGGTAACACTTTACAATAAGGTTTCATTAGTTAACAATAGTTAACTACTTTAGTTAACATAAACTAAGAATTTATTAATCTTAGTTAACGCTCATTTCAACATCTACAAATGTTGTATTTGTTAACATTAGTTAATGCATTGTGAACTAACATGAACAAAGAATGAACAGCTGAATTTTTATTAACTTGCATTAAGATTAATAAATACTGCAACAAATGTTAGTTGATACATTAACTAATGTTACAAATGACACCTTAGTGTAAAGTGTCATTTGTTTTATGTGATATCCCAAAATTTGCATAAAAATGGGTGGATGGAAAGCTAGTGTAACCTTTCACATTTACATTTGGGCTTATAGCACATATATTTTCTTTATAAAGGCATTTGGTCATACCTCTCCATCTCAGTGCACCACAAGATGTCCTCTTTGTCATTCATGAATACAGGGAAGTGCTGATCTTTGCCCTGCTTTATGGAATTTGACCGTGTGGTGATGGTCCGCACTTTATCAAACTGTAAAAGATGTGAAAAGAAACTGCTGTTTGTGTTGCTGTATAAAGCTTTATATGGAAAAAATCGAGGGCCACTGTCCTGCAGAGTTTAGCTCCAATTTGCCTCAACACACCTGCCTGGAAGTTTCTAGTAAGGCCTTAATTAGCTTGCTCAGGAGTGTTAAACTGAGGTTAGAGCTAAACTCTGCAGGACAGTGGTCCTCCAGGAGCAGGATTGGACATCCCTGGTATAATGGGTACCTTAGCTGTCCTGCCATGCTCCAAACAGTCTTGAAGGTCCAGTTTATCAGTGCACATGGCAGTCAACGGTCTGAGAGAAGAAGGAAATAGAGAGGTGAAATGACAAATTGAGAGATTAAATAAAGAAAATAATGTTGAGTCCACGTCTAACTAACCTGTTCATGCCAGGCAGGTTACCCCAAAAGTAGCGAGCTCTGTGGGCAGCAGACACCTCCTTAGCATCGATCATCACTGGGTTGCACTATGTTAAAAAGAAACAAATGTGCATAAATAAACAAATAATAAAATACCACATTGGTTTAAATATATAATAATTAATGAGCTTTTGTAATCTTGAGCTAGCAAGCATATGAGGGGTTAATTTTTTCCTACACAGCAGGTCACTTTACCACTAGGTGGAAGCAAAACCTACTGGTTTATTTTAAAGCCCCACTGACAATATGAGTCTTAATCATCATGGTAAATTGTTTTCCGGTTGCATAAACTGCTTAGACTAGTCTTAGTAATCTAATTTTGTTCTTCAAGACCAGTCATTACTTTGTTAAGGCCGTTATATAAAAAGGAAGATTGGTCTAATTTGAATCTGAAAAGTAAGACTGATTAACCCTAACTAAATGACTAGTTCTTAAAGGGATAGTTCACACAAAAATGAAAATTATCCCATGCCATCCTAGGTGTATATGATTTTTTTCTCTCAGGCGAACACAATCAGAGTTATATATAAGGTGGGGTATGTATTTTTTTCAACAATACTGTTTGGAAGTTAGTCGGGCCGACACCAACAACAAACGTCTAACCAATCAGCATTAGGGGGCGTGACGGTCGAGGAGAGAGAACGAGCAAGAGGGAGATTTGAAAAGAAAAAAAAAAACGCAAAAAAGAGAGATGATGAGACACAATACAAAACAGTACAAAAGAATATCACTGAAATTAAGGTTTATGACTGGGCAAGCGCTTTAGGACCCGCGTTTATATTACAAAAGTTTTCCAGCGCTGGAGAGACCTAAGCGGGAAGGCCTGAAAACAGACGCGGATGCTGCTTTGATTCCTTCTCAAGTAAGTAACACAGGGTTTTGATTTTCTGGAGCTGCTGTGCTGTTGGCGACTAACAACGAACACTTGTTTGTATTTACTCTTGTGTACTGTGCGTTCATTTTTTGTGCTACCTTGTCGTACATTCATCTGCGCTTTATTTTTCATGAAGCATCTTGCTGCGCATCAGCTGTGATAAACAGACATCCACTCTCACATTGCGTCTAACAGAGGTCAGCTAGTGAGAGTTGTGCAGGTAAACCACTGCGCACTGGTGACCGCTAGAGAATGCGGTGTTTGGCGTCATTGATAGTGCACTCGCCTTGCATGCCAGAAGCGATCGGGCCTTCGGATTGGAGGGTGAGTTTTGGAGGCGGAGCCATGAGGAGAGGGGTGGGTTTGTTTGGGTTGATTTCAAATATCAACAATGTCCAACAGTGTTGTTGAAAAATACCCCACACACACACCCTTAAAAAACAGCCTGGCACTTCCAAGCTTTATGAATGGGAGTGAATGGGGGGCGTGATTTTGAAGCCAAAAAAAGCGCATCCATCCAGCATAAAAGTGAAGCAACGGGTTTTTGTAAGAAAAAATCCATATTTAAAACTTTATAAACTATAATAACCAGCTTCCGGCAAACATCCGTATGCAAGTTGACTTGCGGAAGTGTAACATCTGACGTGACGCATGATGTAAGAGTAGGTGAAAGTAGACGCCTCTCACGGTTCAAACAAATAGGGCTGGGCAACAAACTCAAACTCCTCTACTCTTATATCGAAATCCTCTGACATTTCTATTTCAAAATTCTCGTTTTAGATTTCTAATTCATGACCAGTGTTTTGTTTTGCTCTATCCTTTGCGCTTCCGCATCCGTCAATACGTCATGCGTCGCGGCGGAGGTTATGCTTCCGCCGTAAGTCAACTTGCATACAGATGTTTGCCGGAAGCTGGTTATTATAGTTTATTAAGTTGTAAATATGGAAATTTTTCTTACAAAAACGTATCGCTTCGCTTCAGAAGGCCTTTATTAACCCTCTGGAGCCGTATGGATTACTTTTATGAAGGATGGATGTGCTTTTTTGGGCTTCAAAATCTCGCCCCCCATTCACTCCCATTATAAAGCTTGGAAGAGCCAGGATATTTTTTAATGTAACTCTGATTGTGTTCGTCTGAAAGAAGAAAGTCATATACACCTAGAATGGCTTGAGGGTGAGTAAATCATGGGATAATTTTTTTCCAATTTTTGGGTGAACTAACACTTTTAACTTGGCAGCTGTGTTTATGCAATTGGCCCTTGGTCATTTATGCACCTCTAAAAAGCGTGAGATGTCCCTCTTGTCACTGACGCCCATGGCCACCACATTCTCAAAGAGCCAGAAAAACGGCCTGTTATCTCCCTCTTTCGGTCGGGCCTCATGTAACAGCCGGTAAAACTCGAAGAAGAGCCGACCCGTGCCCTCTAAAAGAGAGAGATGGGTTACAAAAAAAACCAAAGACAGAAACACAATATGACGATTATCATGAAAATGTACACAGACAGATATGAGCTGTGTTATAAATATAAGTGAAGCACTAACTACCATTCAAATGTTTGGTAATTTAACATTAAACAAATGGTAATTTTAAATTTTCTTGAAAGAACAAAAAATACAGTAAAAACAGTAATATTGTTACAATTTAAAATAAATATTTTATATATTTAAATATTTTTTAAAGTATAATTTATTCCTGTGATCAAAGCTGAATTTTCAGCATCATTACTCCAGTCTTCAGTGTCACATGATCCTTCAGAAATCATTCTAATATGCTGATTTGCTGCTCAAGAAATATTTATTATTATCAATGATGAAAACAGTTGTGCTGCTAAACTTTTTCATTAAAACTGTGAAACTTTTCTCTTTTTTCTTTTCTTTTTTTTTTTTAAAAAGCAACAGAAATCTTTTGTAACATTATAAATGTCTTTACTGTCACTTTTGATAGATTTAATACGTCCTTGCTCAATAAAAGTATTAATTCTTAAACAAAAAAAAATCGTACTGCCCCTAAACTTTTAAATGCTAGTGTAAGTTTGAAACACTTATACTAGTCACATCTAATTGATATGACTAAGACTAGAAAACACATCAGCTAAAGATACTCCTACCGTAGAGACCTTTTCTTGCTGGATTCACTATGGACAGGTCATTGCACGGGCTTCCACCTATGACAAGATCAAAAGGACCCCATTCCTGGATCTGTGAAATATTGATATAAACATGAAACATTGAATATAGTGATGAACAGAAGTGTGTTAAGTATTTTGTCAAGTATGAACATAGACAGTACATAGAGGAGAAAGACCATTTATTTAAAAAAGAGAGAGAAATTGCCAAGCTAATACAATTTTAAACTGAAGAAGTCATTAGTGACAGTTTTTGATAATGGCCAACAGTTATGAAGATTTAAGTCTTTGTGAATTAGATAAGAGCTGCCGCCAGGTTACCAAGATGGCAGATAAATGTGCAGACTTTTAAATAACTAAACTGAGGTGAAAGATCATACTCACATGTTTACGGGTGACGTTTCTCACGTCACCCACGTACATGATGCGTCCCTGGTGCCGAACGAGGCCCACGGTAATGGAGTCCTCACACACTTCTGAGGCCACGTAACGCTCCACCTGGATACCCAGCTCCCTCAGAACCAGCAGCCCTAAAATAATCACAAACCCCACGACAATCAAAAACTAAAATAGTTTTTTGTGCTTATTATTGGACAATATAATTGCATTATGTCAGATTATTAGTCACATGGCATTTATGGCTCAAGCGATTGCCTCAAAACAACCCGGCTGCAGAACTGAGTGCCCATTCAAATTGCGTTCTTCCATGGGGTCCAGCACCAGCCGAGACAATTGGGAATGCTAATGAATAATTTTCTCCAGGTATAATTGCTTCATACACACCTATAATGCCCAAATATCCTGTCAAAGTTGACAGCTCGCTAGGTTTAAAGGTGCAGTCACACCTTTTGCTGGTTAAAAAATGTCCATTGTCACTTTCAAACCAAGCAGCTTTTGTTGGTAAACACAGCATATCCAAATATGTCACACATGAAATTCCTGATCACGTAAATTCCTATTGAAATTGACTGGATTTTGACCACGAAAATTCACCAAACAAACAATGTGATGCTCCTTAAAGGGTTAGTTCACCAAAAATTGTTAAATTTGTCATCACTTACCCTTAAGTTGTTCCAAACCTGTATGAGTTTCTTTCTTATGTTGAACATAGTAGAAAAAAATACTATTGAAGTCAATGGCTGTCTGGTTACCAACATTCAACATTCAAAATATCTTATTTGTGTTCAACAGAAGAAAGAAATAGGTTTGAGGGTGAGTAAATAGTGACATCATTTTAATTTTTTTGTGTAAACTATCCCTTTAACAACCAGTTTCTTGATGGATTTAAAATGATTTTATAGATTCATTGAGTAATGTCACCAGATAAATCGTTCTTTTGCCCCCCAAATATGCATACGCCATATATTAATCAGGATTTAAGTACGAATATGAACCATCCAGAGGGTCAAAACTCTGATTACAGTTAATCATCGTTGTACATTCACACATTAGAACCTGTGCAGTACAGCGGTATTGATGGGCGGCCAGTATAACAGTTAAACTAAGTGCACTTTAAAAGCCAGGATGAGTGTAATGTGATCAGCACTATTTTCTGCTGAGAGGATGAAAGGAAGGGTAGACATTCTTCACTAACCTGTTGCGATCCCATCAAAAAGTGACAGGACACGAATGGGTTTTCTGTTCTCTGCCAAAACTGGAGGGTAGAGCCTTGGTGGTTCCTGAAAGACAAGAAAGAAGATGGAGTGAAGGAGGAGGGGTGGACGAGAGACAGACAAGAAGGACAGAGAGAGAGACCTTTAAAGCACACTGCTCTGGTAATGAAAGAGCGCCTGTCTGTACATACTGTCTGTATCTAACAAAGAGGCCTTTACGTTAAACCAGTTCAGAAACAAGGGGTCATTGTTGAGCACCTGTAGAATAAACGCAGTATCACCGGACAGTTTCATTAAGCATTTTCATGTGATTAAGTGTGGCTGCTTATCTGTGGTCTTTGTTAAACGCTGTAGTATTCAATAACGCTAACAATAGCAAACGCTCTCTAACCTGTACTGTAATTCATTTAAAGAGTGGAGTGTGTAAGCTAAAACTCTATGATGTTAAGATGTGTACTCAATGCACAATGCACTGTGACTGTAACACTCTTTGGCTGCTCTTCCAGAACACTGGCTGTTAGCCAAGCTGTTCTTTCACATGGTCTGGAGAGCAAATGGTTTAGGAGTCATATAATTACATAATAAAACTCTCAAACCATTCATGTTTACATTGTAAATCACACTGGGTTTGATTAAAATTGTCACAGCTGCTCAAACAACACTAACATTGAAGAAGGTGTGATATTTATGGCTATAATGTAAACAGGGCTTGACATTAACTTTTTTGCTCACCAGCCACTGTGGCTTGTGGTTTTCCAAAGTTTCTAGCCACTCAGCATTTTCACTGGCCACAATTTTGACATCGATACCATGGGAATAAACTGCCATATAGATATTTTTAATAATTTGTCAGCAGGTATATTAGGCTGCTGTCACTTTAAGACCTGACGCACGGATCCATTATACTGATACACATGCGTTTTCTTTCTCAACTTTTTAAAACAACTGACTGTGTTTACATGAATACTCACCAAGACCAGCATTTGACATTATTTTGTGTGGATTTGACTGTTTAAAGTGCAATAAGCAGTAAAAGAGCTCAATTTAGTACTAAGAGGCGGCTTTATGTGCGCGCAATTTAGGTAAAATTATGCGCAATCCCATGCCGAAATTCAAGCCCTGTAACATCAACAATATTCATCTGGCGCAAATGAAACAAGTGAGTGAGGGGAGGCGGGTTTGTGTGTCAACTCGCTGTCGGAAAGATGAGAGAGAGAGATTAAGCGCATCTGGTATTGTGTATCTGTTCTGTGGAAAATGAGTACTGGAAGCGTTTCAGGTATTTCAGTATCAATATGTATCAAAAAATCTATATTTTTTCTGAAATCCACCCGCATTTGGCAGGCTGGCGGGTGTTCATGTCAAGCCCTGAATGTAAGTAAGAAAAAAACAAACATTTATTAGGGTTGGGAATTTTTAGGCATATACTGTAGCAATGCTTTCACAATGTGATTCCAAAAAAGGTTTTCCATTAACCCTTTGTTACCATTCAAGGTTCATTTCCATGATTTTCCATGACTTTTCCAGTCATTTATGATAACTGGATAGGCCTTTTCAAAAATCATTTTATAGAGACGGTACTCAAAAATAGTAATTTCAAACCATTATCATTTCTAGAGCTGAACATACTCTAACTAACTAGAATAACCTATACTGACTACAGAAATTTCCATGACTTTTCCAGGCCTGGGGATCTCATATTCAAAATGTAAAAAAAAAAAAAGAAAAAGGGCAAACATATCAAATATTAATTAGTTAGTACTGAGGAATACTGGGCATACATGGTTGAAAGAATGCATTAAATTAATCAAAAGTGACAAGAAAGATGTGTGCAATGTTCACTGAAGGATCATGTGACACTAAAGACTGGAGTAATGATGCTGAAAATTCAGCTCTGCCATCACAGGAATAAATTACATTTTAAAATATATTAAAACAGAAACCAGTTCTTTTAGACTATAATAATTTCGCAATATTACTGTTTTTACCATACATTTGATCAAATAAATGCAGCCTTGGTGAGCATAAAAGACATTTTTAAAAACAGTTCGGTTCTGTAAAAACTTTTTCTCCATAAGGAAACTGATTTTGAATGATAACTTATAAACCTTTAAAGACTTACTGAGCTACAAGGTTGTTAATCCATGGTATTCGCTTCTGCTGAATCCGTCAGCTCATATTATTTCAGCTTATTTTTAAAATAATCATATTTAACAGCAGATTTCCTGGTGAAAAACTACATTACCCATGATGCTTTATAGAAAATTACACCAATCAGAGTCGAAAAAAGCAACATGCATCAAAAGATCTTGTTAGCCCCGCCCACTCCCATGAAGCACTGCCAATGACGTCTTTCTACTCTTAAAATACTTAAAAGTTCAAATATATATACATATATGTGCACATATATATTGTTAATATATATATACACTACCAGTCAAAAGTTTGGAAACATTACTATTTTTAATGTTTTTGAACGAAGTCTCTTATGCTCATTAAGGCTGCATTTATTTCATAATAAATACAGAAAAAACAATAATATTGTGAAATATTATTACAATTTAAAATTATGGTTTTCTATTTTAATATACTTTAAAATATAATTTATTCCTGTGATCAAAGCTGAATTTTCAGCATCATTACTCCAGTCTTCAGTGTCACATGATCCTTCAGAAATCATTGTAATATGCTGATTTGATACTCAGTTATTATCAATGTTGAAAACAGTTGTGTTGCTTAATATTTTTTTGAAACTGTGATACTTTTTCAGGATTCATTGATGAATAAAAGGTTAAAAAGAACAGCATTTATTCAAAATATAAATCTTTTCTAACAATATAAATCTTTACTATCACTTTTTATCAATTTAACACATCTGTGCTGAATAAAAGTATTAATTTCTTTCCAAAAAAAGAAAAAAAAGAAAAATTACTGACCCCAAACTTTTGAACGGTATGTATATTGTTACAAAAGATTTCTATTTTAAATAAATGCTGATATTTTTTAACCTTTTATTCATCAAAGAATCCTGAAAAAGTATCAGGTTATAAAATAATATTAAGCAGCACAACTGTTTCCAACAATTGATAATAAATCAGCATATTACAATGATTTCTGAAGGATCATGTGACACTGAAGACTGGAGTAATGATGCTGACAATTCAGCTTTGCGTTACAGAAATAAATTATATTTTAAAGTATATTAAAATAGAAAACCATAATTTTAAATTGTAATAATATTTCACAATATTATTGATTTTTCTGTATTTATTATTAAATAAATGCAGCCTTAATGAGCATAAGAGACTTTGTTTAAAAACATTAAAATTGGTAATTTTTCCAAACTTTTGACTGGTAGTGTATATACATATATATATATGTATGTATATATAAAATCAAGATTTGTAATTTTTTGTGCTAATGCACTCTTTATGGAGTGTAACAGTTGCTAAGGTCGGATTGGCCAATGAGGGTTTTAAGGCGGGGCTTAGCACAGGGAGAGTTTACTCTTGCAGTCTTCAGCCATCATAAATGTTTCACTTACAAAATCCTGGTCGTGATTGTTGGCAAAGAAGTGTTGCAGTCTGCAAGGCCAATCTGCCCGGCGCTCCAACAGGCCGTATTGAGCCTTCGGCCCACACATATAGCAGTTCCACGGGTCTTCTTTAATAGCTGCCTGCGCCGCGCCGGGCCCCACCAACAGATCCACACATTCCACACAGAAACACCTGCAGGAGACCCAAAAAAACGATGGAGACACCAACGGCATTGATGCAGGATTACAGTATAAAATGTAAATATTACATCATAACTCACTGCCGACAGTCTGTCTCACCTGCAACAGTTATTGTTTCCGCACATGAGCACTTCCCTCCCTCCACAGCAGATAGTACAATAGGACTGGTAGCCATCATCATCGTATTGATACGCACATTCTAGGAAGCAGTTCTATGAAAGAACAAACACATAAAATATTAATTAGTTTGTATAGAGGAATACATGGTTGACAAATTAAAAACGTGGAATTACAGAACTGTTCAAGAACAGAGCAGATTGTTTTGTGGCAGTTTATTTTTATTTTTGATTGCGTTTTATTCGTTTAAAACAGAAATCTATACAATATACTTGCGAGATCAACTATTTAAAATATTTAATCTCAATTAATTTCATATTTAACATTTTAGATTTATTTAACATTAAAATTTTGGCCAGTTTTAAAATGATATCTGATAGGGGAGTGATGAGACAGTTAGCTCACGAGACGAGACACAAGATTGACTTCACAAGAACGAGACGAGATGAGAGTTTTACACAGTAATTTTAAGAAATCCTCAATGACGAAATTCATGACTAGAAAAATAGTCTGCAGGTGCATTTGAAATGTTTTAACTAATCATCTTGTCATGGATGTAATTTCAGTTCTACTTTCTGAGTATGAATTATCATATGCATTAAAAGACAACAATACTCAAGCACTGTAAAAGGTTTTGCCACAAACTCAACTGACTGGCTTCTATCTGTATGATTTCCTGTAAGAACTGTACATGATTTATGAGCTTCTACACACTTTTGACATCCTAACTGAACTCCTTTCCACAAATTGAAATCATAGAAATAAAAACAGTATAAATAAAAATGAATAACAGTTTTCTCTTAGTATTATTAAGTGCAAACAATAAGCACAAACATAATCAAAGTACTCTCTCAATATTCAAAGTGCAAATAGAGACCAAATTTTTCTTCAAGCATGATACAGAGCTGAGAGATGGTTACAACTACACAGCCCAGCCTAAGATAGCTTTCATATTGGGAGATATTTGCATGCATCAGAGAGTCGCTTTCAAAATGTGGAGTGTTGAAATCGCGTTTGAATGCGCGCTCGCGTTTTACTTTCGCTTTCTATTTCACGATCGCGCATATACTGTGAATAGGGAGCAGCGGTGCTGAGCGCACATTCTACAATACAAGACATTTGTCAGATGTTTAGGCTCTGTTGTGTAACAAATCCTCCGCCATGGTCTTGTCAGTCATCTCGTCACGTGATCAGTGAACTCTAATTCTTGCTGCACTCCATATACGACTCTGCAGCTTGTGTTGGATGAGCTGGATGGAATTGAAGCGACCGTTATCCAACTGAATTAAATGGTTTTTATTTCTATAAATGCAAAACGACAGCGGAGGCGTAATGTAAACGTAGCGGTGGCATATTCTATCCTAATTTCACCCTCACACTCCGCCATGGCAATATCGCGAGACAGCTTTTCACCTCAACAAATATCTCGTCACATTTTAATCTTGTGAGATCCTGTGGCACAAGATCTCGTCACAACCCCAATGTCTGATAAGCGTTAAACGGTTGATAATTGTCAGTTGCGTCTTGTTCCGTGTTCACAACAATTCAGTCTTTTCAAAGTAAAAGTCTTCGCTACTGACTGACACACTCATAAAGACAGTCTTTGCTGCCATCTAATGGCATGATAATGTAACTTTTGTTGCTGTTCACGGTCAGGGATTATTTTTTCCGGCGGAAGGAAGGCTTTTAAAAAAGTTGTGCCTAACAACGCCCTTCAGCTGTAACTTATTCACGATACAGCATAGCCTCTCATACCTTATTGCTTATTAATATCGCCTGATATCTGATATGCTTTGAATACTAAACACAATCAGTTCCAACAAAATATTTAATTTAATAAAATTGCACACATTAACTTTACAATTATTGTACTCTACTAACTTTAGCATAATTCTGTACAGCTAACATCTTTTACTCCACTAACAAACAAACTGCATTAACTAAAAACTGCATTAACTACTAAATAACTAACTGTTATTTACAGTATGTTTGATACCTAGTTTGTTGACTCACTTTGTCTTAGTACTTAATTTTTATCTGACCTACTGGCACAATGTTTAGCCTTTATATCCTCGCAAATGATCACATATAGTATGTAAAATTTGTTAGAAGCCACTAACAAAAATAAAAAAAAAATCTCCCAATAACATAAATGGACATGCCAAAATTACAAGCGGGCAAACAAAGCAGTGCTTCAGGAAGTAGGAAGCAGGAATTTCCTGGCTTTTACCTTACAGCTTTGGCACATTCCGCCAATGAAGAGCGGGTGCTCCAGGGAAACATTAAGGCTGCCACAGGAGATGCAGATGTCTGGAAGTGTTCAAAGAGAGAGAGAGATTTTAGCAGAGACTCTAACACTGACAGTCAGCAATGAAACACACCTCAATGTGTATGTGTAATACGTGCCTTCAATGTTTCTACATTTTTGACGAACTTCGAATACAAGCCTCTCTGAAAAACAACAGACAATAAAAAAAACATTTAAATATTGGAAAACTTCCCAGTGTTTCAGACATTTGGCCCATTTCAACTTGACTTCTTGTTTAATGGAAATTCTAGTGGTTTACATTTACATCACTTTGACAGTTATTTAATATTCAAAACAATGTTTTACTAGCATGCCATGAATTTTATAAACTGAAATAATGTTGCTAATTGTAGTGGTACTACATATTAAATATGTCAGAGATAATTGATGACAGACGGCTGGATTATTGAAAATCTTGAGCGTTGAACTGAATTAAAAATGAATGCAAGGTTTGGAGTCAATTATTCCAGTTGCCACAATGACATTTGTTAATCTCATTTGACATACTAGTTCATCTTACTAATTGACACTAGTTCAAAAGTGTTGCTCAAGCATGGGAGAATCAAGCATTCAGTTAAATGTATCTAAATTTTCTATTTCAATTTGCAGTGCCTTTTACAATACACATTGTTCCAAAGCAGCAACAGTGAATGAATGAATGAATGAATGAATGAATCATATATTTTCTACTATTCGAAAGTTTGAGGGCAGTAATGTTTTTTTAAAGGAATACTTTCTATTTTAAACTTTATAAACTTTTGGACAGTATATTATATTATATTATATTATATTATATTATATTATATATTTTTGTTATTACATTTAATGCACCACTTTGTTTTTATTAAATATCAAGTGTATTATTAATTTATTTTATTAAATATTAGGCATGTCTGATTACTAAAGAGAATATTATATTATATTATAATATATATAAATTATATATTTATGTTATTAATACATTTATTTTAAATTTTATAAACTTCAGGACAGTAGTGTATATTATATTATATATTTTTGTTATTACATTTAATGCATCACTTCTTTGTTTTTTTAATTAAATATCAAGTGTATTATTAATTTATTTTATTAAATATTAGTGTCTGAAAACTAAAGAGAAATATAAAACCATTTTTATGAACTACTGAACTTTTATGTAACCCACAAAGGAGATGGTGCAAGTCTGCTCCAGTTTACCTCTATTTGATTGGTTAATAAAGCTCCATGCTGATTTAACAGCTCGTCTCTTTATTACTACTGCTAGCTTTTCCTGCCTTAGAACATGGGAATGCATTTTCTTTAGCATTTATTATAACAATAAAAGGATAATGTGGTGGTAAAAGTGTTATCTGCAAAAGTTATGTTTGAACATGTGCCATAATACAATACAAAACATGTCTCTTTAAACTTATATAGGATTAGCCGAGACCCCTGTCATAGTTCCAGACACACCCTCCTGTGTTTACTCTGCCGGCTGAGGAGATGAGAGCGCTAATCCTGATTTAGCATGTGTGGGTGTGTGTTTACGAGCGAGAACTCTTTGAACTCACTGACCTCGTTCAGTGAGAGCTCACCTCGAGTCCGCTCGTCGATGATGTCTTTGACCTTGGGTTTCTCTGTGGCTGTGCTCTTGCGGGGCTTTTTTGCTGGTGGGGGCGTGTAGGCCGCCGCCTCTGGCTCCACCCACATCTCAGGATACACTTCCTTGTAGGGGTTACGCTCCTCTGAAAAAGGCACAATGGTACATATGGATATTTATTAATGGATTATGTGGTGTGTCTATGTACACGTCCAGTGGTCAGGATTGTTTTGATATCACTAGTATTTTCTTACAAGCTTAATTCCTGGAGGACTGGCATGTGTACAGGCTTACGGGATAAACATGTAGTAAGCATCTACAACTGTACTCAAAAGCCAAAATTCTTAAAAATCACTGAACCGAGGAATTGTGACCATCTGAAATCTCACCAGATTGCACATATCTGCTTAACATAATGTTTAGGGTTGCCCCCTAATATTCGACTAATCGTTAGTTGACTAGAAGAGGCTTAGTCGGTTAGTCGCAGAAAAAACCCCTCATGGCGATATCACGCAGTTGGTAAGGGACACATCGTTAACGACGGATCCTTGTAGCAATTATAGTATGTCGGGCAGGAAATCCAAACATTCGCCTATCATCCATCGACCTCAAATGTGACCCTGGACCATAAAACCAGTCATAAGTCGCACAGGTATATTTGTAGCAATAGCCAACAATACATTGTATGGGTCAAAATTATTGATTTTTCTTTTATTCCAAAAATCATTAGGATATTAAGTGAAGATCATGTTCCATGAAGATATTTTGTAAATTTCCTACTGTAAATATATCAAAAATGTATTTTTTTGAGTGGATATGCATTGCTAAGGACTTCATTTGGACAACTTTAAAAGTGATTTTCTCAATATTTAGATTTTTTTGCACCCTTAGATTCCAGATTTCCAAATATATAGTTGTATCTCGGCCAAATATTGTCCTATCCTAACAAACCATAGATCAATGGATAGCAGATGATGCATAAATCTCAATTTTAAAAAAAAATTGACCCTTATGACTAGTTTTGTGGTCCAGGGTCACAAATATGGCTTATCATTTGAAACATGTAGTAGCTGGCACAACTCTAACATTAACCTAGATAAATGTGTGCTATTATTAGGCACATATGCAAGTGTTTGTGCGGAGTGTGGAAGTATGAAGTATAGCTAGCTTACTGCAAGACAAGGAGGCGCCGGCGCGATCACTTGCATTTTTTCTGATAACAGCGGAATCAACTTAAAATACTCTGTCATTTTTGGTCATACAAGAGTAACACATAATTCAAAAAAGGGTCCTGGAATGTGTGGATAAAGGGTGGATAAAGGGTACTTAAAACAAACAGGATGCGCTTTCTGCCATCTTGGTTTCTGTGAACTGAAGCGCGTCAAAAAAATACACCAAAACTCAGTGTATACTTGCCTCTATATCTATAGAGAGCTTGAAATGTCAAGCAATTGTCAACCAAATCAAGTGGAAAACAAATATTCTCAGATTATGTAATCCGTATGAAATGTGCATTTAGGTGTGTCCACTACTGCGGAGATGACGAGTCAGCTGAAAAGATTATAAATAAATTATTAAAATGTTTAGACAGTCTCCTTGCTGTACTTTCATGACACATTCATAATCATTACTTTTGCCGGTGCGCTGTGGCACGCTTTATGTGTGCGCTTGAGCACTGATTAGGCTATGTATTATATATGGGCAATTAAAGGCTCATTATTATGATTTATATGGCTTATTAATATACACATGTGATTAGTCGACTTATCACTTGAATGAACGACTACTGGTCAACTAGAAAAATCTTTAGTCGAGGTCAGAATTTGAACCTTTCCCTTAAAGAAAAGATAAACTATTACAGCATGGAGAAACTCGTAAAATTTCACTCAAAAATAAAAAGTGATTAACAAAACATGATATTTTAAAGAATCTACATGCACGTCTTTACCATTCAATACTTCATAGTAATCATGACGGTCAGCAACACCGAAAATACAACACCAAAAAAGGATCATAAACCTTTTCATTCCCTATACTCCAAGCCTTCTGAAGCCATATGAGCTTTGTGGGAGGAAACTGAATTCATGAATCACTGATAACCTTCCCCTCCATTGAGCTGTCGACACTTGAATCTGTGTGACCCCATCATTGAGTCATGGAGTTGTGAACAAATCAGTTCAATTTGCAAACCCCATCAACTGGTTCATTGAGAAGAACCGGCTCAAATGAATGATTCATTCACTGATTCAGTTCCCAAGTTCAACTCAACTGTATCAGTGATTTGTTCACAGTGGTTCTTGAATTAACAGCTCACCGGAGGGGAAGTAATAACAGCTTAAATTTTATTCTGATTCTCAAACAAAGCTATATTTTCAGTTCAGAAGATTTGGAAAATAGTGAATGAGTCAAATGGACCACATTCATGGTGCTTTTTTTTTTTTTTTGTCATTTTTGGAGCTTAAACTCAGTCACTATGAATTGTGGATGTAATAGAGTTGCATGAAAATTTAGTGTTCCACTAAAAAAGAAACAAAAGTCTCTGTTTGTGTCCCGCTGAACAAATAGCAGCACATGAGGCTGAGTAAATGACAGAATTTTAATTTCTGGGCAAACCATCCCTTTAAACAAGCTTGACATTTTCCTTTGCAAAGCAAGCTCTCTATATGTATATCAAAAAGAAACCGCAGCAGTCTTACCTTCAGGCGGCTCTAAACCTTTAGGTCCTGTGGGTTGAAATCCTGTCATGGCCCATTCAATCATCTGTTTGTTTTGCATGTCTACTGACTTAGAAGTGTCAGTGTCGTCACTCTCCGGGCATATGAGGAAGGTTTTCCCCGCTCTAGTGCTGGCTACCTACAAGGCAGGGCATTCAAAAGTTTTCTTTAGATAGATTTTTGCTGATCTGAGTAATTAATGTGGAACACAAACAATAAACTAGAGACAATAAACACCAAATGAATTCCTACCTGTAGCACCTCAAAGATGGCTTTCTTGTACATTGGTTGTTTATTGTAGGTTGGCTGGTGAAAGGCGTTGTGGAAGGAACTCAAAGGCAACAGTTTCTCAACACAGACCTACCAGAAAACGTTGAAACAAAACATGTTCCACGTTACAATGCAACCTCTCTTGACAGCAATAGTAGCATAATGTTGAGTACTAGATAATTTTTTTTTTTGATTCCACCAGTTTAAAAAGAAAAATTAATAAGAGACAAAGTCATTATTTTCTCTGGTAGTCGACACATACACACTGCAAGTAAGTTCGGTTGTCAGTTCACCTTTTAGTGCTTAATCCTGTTCTGTACACACACAGTTCAGTAATTTACAACCGCATTCTACAACCGAATTAACTCCCAAAAAATGCAGGTAGTGGCAACCGCATATATAAAAATTATACGCAGTATGTGCGGAACTGAACAACTAGTTGTTAATGAAGCAGAATGCATCAGAAATGTTTCTCTCTTCATTATGTGTGGTGCGTGAAATCGCAGGGAAAGTGGTACGGGCCATGACTCATTCATGTTGCCAGATCTAGATAGAAAATAAACGAACAAGAACAAGCCCAAAATAAACCGAAATAAATCCAAATGCTTTATGCTGAACATAAGACCAAAATATCATGACCCGTGCCTGCTCACTTTAATAACTCCATAAACTTGATAGCTTTCCACATGGCTCCAGGGGCCTTCTGGAGGAAAGCGATGGGTTTTTGTAAGAAAAATATGCATACTTATAACTTTATAGACTATAATCACTGGCTTTCGGTAATTAGTAATTAGTTGACGAACATGGAAGCGCAGAGGATAAAGTAAAACAAAACACCGGTCACAAATTAGACAAAGTCTAAAATGAGAATTTTTAAAGACAAATGTCGGAGGATTTCGATATAAGAGTAGAGGAGCTTGAGTTTGTTGCCCAGCCCTGTTTGTTTGAACTGCGAGAGGCGTCTACTCTCACCTAAGCTTACGCAACTCCTACATCCTATGTCATGCGTCGGGTCAGAGGTCACTCTTATGCCGGAACTTGACTTGCGTACGGCCATTGCCGGAAGCTAGTTTTAAATATGGATATTTTTCTAACAAAAGCCCATTGCTTCACTTCAGAAGGCCTTTATTTGAGCCGTATGGGTTACTTTTATGATGGATGGATGCACTTTTTTGGGCTTCAAAATTGTGAGCGCCATTCACTACGATTATAAAGCTTGGAAAAGCCAGGATACTTTTAAATATAACTCCGATTGTGTTCATCTGAAAGAAGATATATACACATACATATACATATACACCTAGGATGACTTGAGAGTGTGTAAATTATGGGATAATTTTTGGGTAACTATCCCTTTAAACAACAAGCCCAAAAACGCTTATAATAAGTGGTCAAGGCAACACTGCAAGAGTGTGCTCTGTGAAGCAGATTTTCCAAGCATAAGCAGCAAAACACGATGCCTCCGTCAACTCTGCTTTAATTTAAATTGCTGAACATAATGAGTCTTTTGTCACTGTAATATTTCTTTGGATACCAAACACGTGAGACGTTTTTGCTATGGTTACCACGGTGTCAATCATCTCAGATTCGGGAGTGAGTCGTGTTCCATACAGTGTTGTACGTGGCCATTATGCCACAAATTCTGTCAATAAAGCTTAACTTTTATTTTTTTCCTGAACTTTAAACTCATTTCCTTAAAGGGTTAGTTGACCCAAAAATGAAATTTCTGTCATTAATTACTCACCCTCATGTCATTTCAAACCCATAAGACCTTCGTTCATCTTCAGAACACAAATTAAGATATTATTAATGAAATCCGAGATCTCCCTATAGACAGCTATGTCATAACCAATTTCAAGGCCCAGAAGAGCGTAGGAGAATGACAGGGGAGAGAAGAATTTGTTGAATAAAGTCATTATTTTTGTTTAGTTTTTGCGCAAAAAAAGTATTCTCGTCGCTTCATAACATTAAGATTGAACCACTGTAGTCACGTCGACTTTTTTAACAATGTCTTTACTACCTTTCTGGGCCTTGAATTGGTTATGACGCTGCTGTCTATAGGGAGGTCAGAAAGCTTTTGGATTTCATCAAAAATATCTTAATTTGTGTCTTACGGGTTTGGAATGACATGACGGTGACTAATTAATGACAGAAATTTCATTTTTGGATGAACTAACCCTTTAGAAAGAACTTCTTCCACAAAAAAATGAATACAAACTTACCACAGAAAACTTGCCATCACCGAACCACATGACCCATCTGGTGCCTTCGGCCGCCCGGCTGCGGCCAGTCATCAACCAGGATACAATCCGTCCAGGCCACCAGGAGAATCCTCGTAACTTTCCCCACACAAGCTCACCGATGCCGAAACCTCGGCCATCCTGCAATATACAATCACAGAACAGATCAACTAGTGATTTCAATCACTTTACATAAATTCAATAAAATGTGTACTGTTAATAACCTAACCTGTGTCTTTTGCATTGTCTTTAATTTTATTTCTTTTGTATAGTTTTGACTTCTCAACTTTATCCTGAAACTTATCCGGCTAACCAAATAAGCCATAATTGAAGAACGAACCACACAGAGCAGAATATCTACAGCAGGGATAGGCAACGTCGGTCCTGGAGTGCCCGATGTCCTGCAGAGTATAGCTCCAACCCTAATCAAACACCTGAACAAGCTTCAGGATTACTAAGGCTAGTCAGGTGAGTTTTTTTTTCAGGGTTGGAGCTAAACTCTGCAGGACAGCGGTGCACCAGCACCGACGTTGCCCATCCCTGATCTACAGCATACTATTTCAGAATGATCAACCCCAAGCCACCATGATGACGAGGAAGCTTCTCGTACCTCGTACTCTGACTCTGTGTCAGTGGACTTGGGTGAGGTCTTGTCTCCATCCCCTATAGAAACGGGCTCTGGGGTGGTGGCAACAGTTGGAGAGGCTGGATCCGTAGGCTGCTGCTGCTGTTGGAATGGTGGAGGTTGCTGCTGGGGAGAAGGCTGGGGTTTGATGTTGGTCTGAGGTTGAGTTTGAGGCTGTGGCGGTTGCTGCTGCATTGGCGGCGTTGGTGGAGGAAAAAGCAGTGGGACGGTGATTATGGAGCTGTCTTTTTGGGGCTCCGACTCTACCTCGCCATGGTCCTCCATTGAGTTCATCACAGACACCAGTTTCGCCTTCTTCTCTGCCTGCAACGTAGGGAACAGCGGGACAGGAAGAGGAGGAGGTAAAGCACACAGAATAGTAGTGGCTTTCCTGAGAATAGCACAGTTCAGCACTTGAGTAATGGTGACTGCTCAGTTTGTTTATAGTTCTTTAATCCCACGTGCCAACACAAATATCCACATCCTCTTGATAAAGCACAAGTGCCGCCCCTTTGAATGTGATAAGTGGCAGAAACCTGTGAAAACAGTCCCCTTTTCATTGCATTGAAAGCTGTTTGCGATCACTTCGTAACAATGAGTGCTCCCCCCGTGGCTGAGATGGATGCACGCTGGAGAGTTCAGCGAGTTTGTCCAACCTGACTCTAAGCTATTAGGTCAAAAACAGAGGACACGAGCCAAGCCATGACTTAAGCAGCTCACAGCAAATCCCCAACAGCTGCACCTCTCTCGTCCTCTCGTTCTCTCTCACTCGCACGTGAATCTCTTTCACAGCTGTACTTTCTCTGCTGCTGGGGTCCGACTCCATCTCCAATTACACTCACACACACGTGAACCTGGCAGAGTCGCCCGCTTGTGTGTGTGTCTGTGTGCAGGGAAAACGGTTGGATCCGTCCCCAGAAAGCTCTCCCTATGTCTCTCTTTAGCTCACTCCCTCCATTATGGTGGCTATACATTCACATAAGCCCGCAAAAGGGGGGGAGAGGCTCTGGAGCCAAGAGCTTATGAGTGTGCATGAATAGACAGTATGATGGTGTGGAGTAGAAACATGTGGCCACAAATCAAGAAGCCCCACTGTAGTTTATAAATATCTGTATGGCTTCACTGGCTGCTTCGATGAGCTGGGCCATATGTGCCAGGCTGTTTGTCTTTGACAGCGGTTGATGGTGGAAAAAGTATTTAAATGTATGCAAGCTGTTTTGTGCGTTTGGGCAATTGGGCATGTATTTATCTCTGCAGGAATGGGCGGTACGATGGTATATACCAGTGATTCTCAACCGAGCCTAAGTAAACTTCCAAGGAAGCTGTAAGATGTCTTAAATTAGCAATTTTAGCAAATGTATACCGCTTTTCATAATCCATGTTGTTTCAAAGCAAAGCATGTTTCACAACTTAGCATTTCTAAAGTTGAAGAATACTGTTCTATAAACTATGGAAATGTGGATTTTAAGGAACAAATCATAACATCCTTCTAGACGCAGATTGTATTTGAGCTGCGATATTTATAGTTTCTGGTCCAATGAATACAAGCTGTTTTGTCAGTATTTAAAAAACAAAAGGAAATTGCTGTCCACTGTACACTGTCCTTAAAACAACTTGGACAATTGAGGATGTGGTATAAAGGAAATATAAAGCTGTCATCTGCATAACAATGAGAACGTTAATCCCATGTTTCCTGATGTCTTCTAGAGGAAGCCTGTACAAGGAAAACTACAGAGGACGTAACACAGAGCCTTGGGGGACCCCATACTGTACTAGATACTTGTTAGATCTGACAGTTTCTCATTTACACAAACAAAGCGGTAGCAGTCAGAGTGCAAGCAATATTGAAAATGAATTATTTAAAATATATAACTTTGCATCAAAGTTTTTTTTTTTACATAGATACAAAGAATGTCTACTGTAACACATTCTGCATCCACAAAACTTGTACACTTCTAAACATCTCCTTTGTTCAATATTTTTTAGTTTAAAGGAACAATGTTTTAATGTTTAAAATCATTAATCACTATTAATCATTTGCCAAGTACTTTTTTTAAAAATAAAAATATTTGAAAACAAGCACCTTTTCATTTCAACAGATTTACAAGAGGAAATATCACAGCCTGCACAGTGGCGCCTTCGAATATTGACTTTGACAATGGGGGACTTCAGAGACACAAAAGTTGAGATCCAATGTTACATACCACGCAATGATCAAAACGTTTAAATGCTGCTACACCGTTTAAACCATATTAGATATATTTGTGTGGCTATCAGAGGGCAAGACTGTTTTACACTATTTTTACTCACTTTTTAAATGAATGCAGTACTTTTCATTCCAAAAGTATAGATATAAATAGAGTATTCAATACTAGACACTATGGTCATGATATATAACCATTTTTGCATTGAATATCCATAAAAAAAACATCTATATTGTGATGTCTACTGTTACCAGTATATACAATTACCTATAATATGCGTATAAGATATTCTGTCATACTCCAGTGGCCTGATTAATGTAATCTTTGTCCAATCATTTCAAGCCAAGCATATAAATGGAATTACATCAGAATAAAACTGAAATCTGAAACTCTTGTCTAAGTAAAATACTACCTTGAGCTCCCACGACTGATTTCATCTAACGTGCTTGCGGCTCTGTTCACTCTAAATGTACACAATTTACATTCCACACAACGAGCTGAACTCAACCTATATGAATGGAGAATGATAAAAACACCTGCTTTTTATATAAAACTGACACATAACTTCTTACTATCTACGCCTTAAGTCGTCAAAGCTATCATAGATACTCCAAGACTATAAATAATGACAGAAGCTCCCAATACTGCAGGCAACTTATGTGTTTCAAACTGTACAGTGACAGGGAGAGAAGAATGTCAACACTGGGGGAGGGAAAGGGTTATATGTGAATGTCAACATTGGGGGAGGGAAAGGGTTATTTATATTATATATAAAACTGACTCCCCAAAAACTGGGGGAGGAGAGGAAAGCACTGCGGCTATAAGTGGAGATTTGCTTCTGGACGTGTGTTTTTTTTTCCCCTCAGCTGTAAATGCCCCTCTTCGGGGGCCTCACTGTAGCGAGTCTGGCTCTTGAAATTGAGGAAGGGGGAGATGAGAAGTAAGGAAAGGGGGAGGGTTCCAGGAGTACAGTACTTTACAGTCTTTGTCGGCCACAAACACACAGCCCAGCTCAGGAATAACAACATATATAAGCAGTATGTCATTCACAAGTGTCAGCTTAAAATATATAAAATAAAGTATTATATGATACTCCGAAGTAAAAACACAACAAACAGCAACTACTAAAGCAAGCTGTACTGTTGGAATTAATAAATACATTTAGTAAAAATTAAGATTATTAACAATCCTGAAAATAGAAAGTTTCCCATTTGATGGCCTAGTTTGCTGTATGGCGGTCCAAGAATAAATAAAGCAAGAAATAGGGAATTGTAGATTAAAAGCAAGTTTAAAAACAGATCTTGAGATGTATACAGAGAAATTGTTTCTGAAACTAGTACTAGTTTTACATTTTTTTAAGCCATCTCTCACATACACTATATTGCCAAAAGTATTGGGACACCCCTCCAAATCATTGAATTCATGTGTTCCAATCACTTCCATGGCCAAAGGTGTATAAAATCAAGCACCTAGGCATGCAGACTGCTTCTACAAACATTTGTGAAAGAATTGGTCGCTCTCAGGAGCTCAGTGAATTCAAGCGTGGTACCGTGATAGGTTGCCACCTGTGCAATAAGTCCATTCGTGAAATTTCCTCAGTACTAAATATTCCACGGTCAACTGTTAGTGGTATCATAACAAAGTGGAAGCAATTGGGAACAACAGCAACTCAGCCACGAAGTGGTAGGCCACGTAAAATCACAGAGCGGGGTCAGCGCATGCTGAGGCGCACGGTGCGCAGAAGTCGCCAACTTTCTGCAGTGTCAATTGCTACAGACCTCCAAACTTCATGTGGCCTTCAGATTAGCTCAAGAACAGTGCGTAGAGAGCTTCATGGAATGGGTTTCCATGGCTAAGCAGCTGCATCCAAGCCTTACATCACCAAGTGCAATGTAAAGCGTTGGATGCAGTGGTGTAAAGCACGCCGCCGCTGGACTCTAGAGCAGTGGAGACGTGTTCTCTGGAGTGAGGAATCACACTTCTCTGTCTGGCAATCCGATGGACGAGTCTGGGTTTGGTGGTTGCCAGGAGAACGGTACTTGCCTGACTGCATTGTGCCAAGTGTAAAGTTTGGTGGAGGGGGGATTATGGTGTGGGGTTGTTTTTCAGGGGTTGGGCTTTGCCCCTTAGTTCCAGTGAAAGGAACTCTTAATGCTTCAGCATACCAATACATTTTGGACAATTTCATGCTGCCAACTTTGTGGGAACAGTTTGGGGATGACCCCTTCCTGTTCCAACATGACTGCGCACCAGTGCACAAAGCAAGGCCCATAAAGACATGGATGAGCGAATTTGGTGTGGAGGATCTTGACTGGCCTGCACAGAGTCCTGTCCTCAACCCGATAGAACACCTTTGGGATGAATTAGAGCGGAGACTGCGAGCCAGACCACATCACTGCCTGACCTCACAAATGCGTTTCTAGAAGTATGGACAAAGATTTCCATAAACACACCCCTAAACCTTGTGGAAAGCCTTCCCAGAAGAGTTGAAGCTGTAATAGCTGCAAAGGGTGGGCCAACTCCATATTAAACCCTACGGATTAAGAATGGGATGTCATTAAAGTTCATGTGCACATAAAGGAAGGCGTCCTATAACTTTTGGCAATATAGTGTATCCTCCAGCCACTGAAGTAATGAGATGTAAATCTCTGGCTTTTAATTTTCTACATCAGCATTAGCACCAAGAAAACTTACTTTTAAGCCACTATGGGACTAAAAATGTGGCTGTACTATAATACAGTACTTTCACTTAACACAACAGAGAATAATACAGAAGCTTACAGTACTAAGTGATAAACAAACATTTTCAGTTTCAACTCTTATATATAGTGCACATAAATCCAGTACTGAATGGTACAAAGGGTAACGTGATAAAAGTGTTTTTTTAAGCTCTATGTTAAAGCTGTATAATAGGATAGGATGGTCTTTAGAAACGCTACCTATATCTGAAAGGAAACACCCATGGCCTTAAGCTGCTCTCCGCATTACAATGATCAACCAAGCCTCTTTTCCAAGCAAGCTCCTCTGGCAAATTCCTTTTTCCAACCTTATTGTAATTATTTATATACCATGACGTTTCAAGTACAAGCCAATTCCATGGTCAACTAATGCACATGGATGCCTGTATTTAAGACCTTCGTGCATGTTCGGCCCTTTGAATGTGTTGCTGTTCATATGACATAGCCATTACTTAAATAAACAATATTCTTTTATGATTAAATACAGGGCTCACTATAGTAAGAAGTGCTTGAGGCCAGTGTGAGAGTTTTGGGCCAGCTAATGGAAGTTTCAGGTGAGTGTTGCATTGTCACCGTCATATATACATGTATGTTTACGTCTCACAAATTTGAACATTTGATTTTCTGTGGCAAAATGAATATTGCAGTTGCAAATTGTGCTGATATAAATATGTCAGCAAGCTAATGTTATCAAGCTGGCTAACATAGATGAGTTTTTTTTAAGCAAGAATGAATGTGGTAAACCCAAGATTGCAAGAATGATAGTCTTGGAAGCATTAGTTTGGACTGAAAATTATAAACAAGTCTGTATTTTCATGCAGTGTAGAAAAAAGTGTTCAAAGTTATACAATATTATAATAATTATATTATATATAAAACTATAAAAAATGTATATTCATGTGTTTTAAGTGTAAAAAGCCAAGCTTGTTGAACACAGCTGATGGAGAATCAATCTGAGGAACATAAAAAGTTTCCAAACCAATAAATAATGTTTTTCTTACACTTTGAACTATATGAGGAAATTTTTCACTTACAATATGAGGAATTAATTCACTTCAAATGCTGGCGGCACAGCAGTGCACACTGAAACTCCACCAGGCAGGGGATGAATGGCTACCGCCACTGTGTGACAATCGCATTTATTTTGATGTGACTTTGTGAGTGACTGAACAAAGGATGTTCACTTTTTAGCCTCTCAAGTCCAGAGAATAGAGGATGCATTTAGTTTGCGATTGTGCTGGGTCCATTAAAGAATCCGGTAATTAGTAGTGCAGCTGAGGTCAGGCATGCTAAATGAGTCTTCATGTTAGTGCCTTAATGTTGAATCTTTTTAAAGGCTTCTCTTTATTTGTTCACTTCAAGCTGCTCAAAATGAGTCTAAAATCTGTTACTTCCTTAAAATTGCAAAGCAATTGTCAAAAGCTGAAGTGTAAAAGTCTGCCTGCTTCAGTCTGTGCAGCCTTGACTCAGAGTACGAGCGAGAGCTGGCAGCGCACTAATCGCACGCGGTTCCCGGGTTCACTCGGTTCATTCATATTTGCATATCCTTAAAAAGACACGCACCGCATTTCCGTTTCAACACAAGCGACAACTGCTGCCAGTTTTAAGTGTTTACGGTGCCGATCCAAATCTGACAGATGGAAAAAAGCATATGATCTTTGTTTTCAAGCTCAAAAAGCAAAACTTTCCTTAAATAACTCTTAAAGCATTAGTCTGAGCTCAAACATGCTACGTCCCTCTGCAAGCCGACTGTATAAATAACCACAAAAAACACACTGTCGGATCACAGCACTATTAAAAACCAAGAATAATGTGAACAAAGCCAAATATATGCCCTGTGCACAACATCCTGCACAGGCAGTAAAACAGGAAATACATTCAGCTCTCTGCAATCCCCCTGTGATAACATACAGGCTAGAAAAAGAACCTTTTTAGGCAAACCATTTTGTCTTGTACTTGCAATGTTTTTAGCCCGGTCCGGCACTCTGGTTTTAAAGAGATGGGTTTCCTTTAAGCTACCCGGGGCAGATGGTCCGTAACAAGTCTCCTGGAAATACCTGAAGTCAGCATATTCCTCCTCCAGCAAGTCTACTCAGACATGCACACTGTCCCCTGCGCTATCAACAACAAACAAGTCAGCCGACCTACCCATACACGCCTGCACTCGGCACTTTAAATCCAACGTGTGAGTAGCTTTTTTTCTTGCCCCACTCTTGGCTCAGTGGAGACCGCTTCAAAAAAAAAAGAAAAAAAAAGGGAAAAAAAAAAACAGAAAGCATGAACATTTCTTTGTCTGGGAATTCAGGGTCAGGTGGTTCCCAACAGGAATTCTGGTTGGCTAGAGAGGACTTGCAGAATGTTGGCGGCTGTCCAGGAGGCTGTCTTGCAAGCAGCGCTGGAAATTCGCTGTAAACCTCATCTTCACCCTTATATCCATAGTACGGAGTTCATTTCCACTGCGGAGAGAGTAGTGAGGGGATAGGGGGAGGAGTGAAGGGAATAGGATGGGGGTGGGAAAGAGGAATCTACTGTAGCGTTGGGTACTTATTAAAAAAAAAGAGAGAGAGAGAGAGAGACATGATCCCCCTCGCTCAAAGAAAGTGAAAGCAGGCTGGGTTTTACCCCCCCCCACCCCCAGGGCCAACCCTTCTACGCTAACAAAGCTCTGCTGACTGTATGCGGCTCAGGCCCTCGTAGCCAGAGGAAGGAAACATGTCAAGGCCCCTTTCAGTAGGGTTTCCTGCTGCATTGTTGTGTCCGGTGAGGAGCGCTTCGAGAAAACATGACTGCATCGAGAGCAAACAGAGCTATGACATGTTACGATCTGCGCTCATCCACAATGTGCCTATTCAGAGAAAGAGAAAATTCCCAGGCTCCTGACGGAGGATTCCAGCTCTCTGCGTGAAGAATGCGAAACGCCCATTCCTCTGGAATTTTACGACGTCCACTCACAAGACAACTGTGTGTCCGGCTAATTTGGCCGTATTTCTGGGATCCCTGACAGTTTTATGGCTTATCCTCAAACACAGTGTGGCGAGGGGCAGAGAAAAGAAGATGGGGGCGGGGGGAGCTTGATGTTGATTGGTTGGCCTCCTTTAGTTACCGAGGAAAAAGAGCATTATGTAACAGAGCAGTTCTCACCATACAACACAGTACCATTAGGAAAACTGTCAACCACCTGCACCGGCAACTTTACTTGAGCTTCGCCACAGAGGTGGGGAAAAACTGAGGGCTAAATGACTGATCTAAATCAGTGTCTCCCAACCATTTGTGTACCCTCACACCCCTCAGTAAAGGTTCATTAAGAATGATAACTATAACAATAATGATAACTATAACCATAAAGTTTTAATAATCGCTCTAATTCTATGATAACAGGGAAGTCCACACACAACTAAAATGATAATGACACATTATGGGCCCTATCATACAGCCGGCGCAATGCGATGGCAGGCGCGACGCAAGTGTTTTTTTGCTAGTTTCAGCCCGACGCAGTTATCATTTTCACGTCCAGTGCCCACGTTGTTTAAATAGCAAATGCACTCGCGCCCATCTGTTCGCCCATGGGCGTGCTGGTCTGAAAATGAGGTGTGTTCAGGTGCGTTATTGGCATGTTGCTATTTTGAGGCAACTGAAAACTACTGGTCTAATTTTTTTTGTTATTTAAAGGGCGCGTTAATGTCCTTAGTTAGTAATATGCGCCTATAGGCGGGTGCACAACACACATACACTCTGCTTGTTACACACACAGGGACGCGCAGCAGCACACAAACATGCCAAATATTCAAAATAAAAGGATTACAATGTAAAAGATTATCATTTTGCACATAAAGATAGAAATGCCTACATGTCATAATGGATAGTCATTGCATGTATTAGAATTACACATTTGCAGTAATGACGAATGAAATTGGCTAATTATTTGACCAATCCTGGCAATATACACATGTATTTAAACTGACTCGTCAGGTTGAGGGTGTCTATATTCCGCCATGTAAATAGTGAATCCACTGATTGTTTTATTGCACGTTACGCCCAAAACACACCCATGACTCATTAAGAGTTACTTTTGGACCATACGGCGGATTCACCGACCATTTTTTCCGTTGTTAAACTAGCAAAAGTGGATTCCTGCATCATCCGCTTTAGACCATGCGCTTAGATCGTTAAAATAGGGCCCAATATGTATCAATGTTTTTTCAAAGATGTTTTTTCCAGCTGATAAACAACAATCAGCCAATCAGAATCCACCCGGCAAAGCTTGACCATTTAAAGCAGAAGATATTAATAATAAACTATATGTTATCATCTGTTGGTGTAGGCGCTAATAGTTATCTTTAGAGACATTGTTCCTTAAGGCTCCAAAACCAGAAATGTGTTCCTTTAATTCACATTAAACTGTAATTTCTTTAAAAGTAACTTTGCGGTCAGACCATGATCAACCAATGGAATGATCAACCAATGGAAGTGTTCAGAAAACCTGTTTTGGTCCCACTAGAGAAGCAAAAATCACACACACTTCACCTTCAAGTCAAGACACATCACAGCAATTTCAGTCCTGCACGTGGTTGTAATGTGTTTACAGATTCACCATGGCACAGACTACTGATCTAAATAAAAAATGAAAAAATGATATAACCTTTGATTTTCTTACTGAAATGCCACATTCTTGATCTTGGACTATTCCAGATGTCTCCAATAATCAGTAAAGTAGATCAAGTGTTACAATACAATGGTACAGTGTCGTAACCGGGGCCGTTTTTAGGGCAATGCAACCATTGCGACCTCACCAGGCCCCGCCCTTTAAGGGGGTCCCACATTATATACTTGACTAGGCCCCGCCCCATACTAGGGATTGCCTTGGTTCTAACCTAGAGCAACAAGTGTCCAGTCTTTTTTTTTTTTTTTGTCTACACAAGAACACTCAGTCAATCAGAACTAGATATACATGTACACCAATACAGATAAGTTGATACATATTTTAATCTTATGGCCGATATTACAATTCTATACTATTTTCTATAAATAAATTCTAAATAAAAAATTAAAAACCAAAACTGTTTTAGGTTACTAAGCTGAAAAATACAGGAAATAAGCATGCACAATTAAATACCAGATATTTAATACAGATACATTTTTAAAAGAGACCTACTTTTTACAAGATGTAATATAAGTCTCTGGTGTCCCCAAAATGTGTCTGTGAAGTTTCAGCTCAAAATACCCCACAGATCATTTATTATACCATGTTGTAAATGCCAACTTTTCAGTGGAAGGAAAAACATGCTGTTTTCATGCATGTATCTTTAAATGCAAATGAGCTGCTGCTCCCCACACCGCTTTCCAGAAGAGAGCGGAGCCTGTACAGCTCGTGTCTCAGATACTCTGCCAAAAACTAAAACATCTGTTGATTATCATCTCTATCACGGTCATGCTCACGTGACATTGCAGTTCTTCATCATCATGAAAGTTTATCTGCATGCGTTTTAAAGCCATATCGGTCTAAACTTCTGATATATGGTTTTCTGAGCACACACACCTGAAACACTCGCACAGGAAGCTGGATGTCTAAGTTCTAGAACTAAGTTCTCTTTCATGTCTTATTGCACTCAAACTGTCAAATACACACAAGGTTATGTCAAAAACACACAAAGTTCACATAAACACAAATCGCATGTATATATTAGATCTGTGTATTAAAGTGACAGCAGCATAATATACAGTACCTACTGCTATATATGCTGTTAATATGAATCAAACAACAAAAGAAAAACAGAAAATCACTCATTGCTCTTGACTGAATAACTTTAGTAGCTTTAATAAGATTAAATGTCTTACTTGAATGCTGCTGTTAAATGCTCTGGCGAGGAGATAAACATGGCGGACTGTGTACAGCTCACTCAGGGCGGGGTCTATGCTAATAAGTCCGTCAGCAGTTGTGGGCGGGGCCTAAGCATTTGTGACGTCACATTGCTAGAATCTGCAAACGGCTTGTTCTGAGACACTGCTAATGACTTATGGGGATTAAAAAAGAGAAAAGTGTGGCTTTTTACCATTATAGGGTGGTTGTATACACACACTGCCGACAAACATTTATGCTCAAAAACCATGTAAAAGTGAATTTAGCATAACAGGTCCCCTTTAAAAAAAATCTCTTATATCAGCCAATAATCAAACTGAAACTATGCAAAAAACACTTATCTGTAATCAGACTACTTTAAATTCCATTACTGATAGGCAACCTCTGATTGGCCACTGCATTTATAACGGACAAGTCTGTGATTGCTTACAATGAGGAAACCATTGGATTTTCATTGTGAGAAGCAGCCAGATGTCTCATGAAATAAATGGTACCTTCATGCAATATCGACTGACTCATCAAATACACTTGGCTTTCGCAGAGTTTATTCGGCACGCTGTCGCCCTGGCAAACGTTCCAGCTATAATAGAAATGCTGACAGGCTCCCTATCGCTCTTCCTCTGGGACAGTGGCGAGCAATGGTACTCACCTCCAACTTCCACTTGGCCAGCAACTCCTCCCTGGTCCTCTTGCTAATGTAATAAGGGTCACCGGCCTGGAAGGTTACTCTGGGCATGGGTCTTTGACGGAGGCTGATTTCCCAGCCCACTCCCCCACGGAGCCTCCCACGAGCTCCCTGTTTAAAGGGACAAAAGCAAAACAAAACAAAAAAAAGGAAAAGAAAAAATTAACGACTTTGTCTCTCTCTGTTTTAGTGTGCTTATCTATCTGTGCGATCCTAAATGAAGGAAGGAAGTAGGCGGTTAGTCTGCGAATGATTTTGGAACGTTTTGCGAATGGGCTGGTGGGGGACTGGCAAACTTGAGTACTCATCTTTGCAGAGAGGGTTCGAGCGACCCGACAGATAGATAACCTCCCATCTGGACATGGCCAGTGGAGAACAGGGACCCTCGTTTCAAGCAGAGGACCAAGTGTATTTGATATTTCACCATTAGGGTACCATTTCTTTCATAATTAAATGGCTGTAAAACAGGTTCCATGGTAAAAGTCATCTTCCTAGGAATTTTCTTGAGAGATCTTGGTTGAAAAGGTTGATTGTTCACAGACAGAAACACGTAAACATACACACATATATCACAGACAGGTACACAACAGGAAGACAGTTTTACCTCATTCTTTGCAGAGTCCCCACCCTCGTCCTCCTTGTGCTCCACGTCTAGAGGGAAACAGCCACAAGAACAAGCAATTACCTGAAATGTTTCTGAGAGTCCGGATTTGTCGCAATGGAAATCTGTCTTCATCAATCTGCAGTATGAGACCTCAATGATATTTTTGCATCAACAGAAAGTTTCACAGCCAAAATAAACGATTCTCATTTAAATAAAGAGCTGAGAAGCAAAAAGCAGCTGGAAGAAGGACCATTGTAGCTTGAGGGCTTTGTGTTACTAAATAAAAGTCCTAAGAGAACTTTAGAAACTGAGTATTAATGTCAATCAATCACTTTCAAAAAGACTTGTTGGGTTACTAAACATGTACTGTGAAAAATGCCACAGGGCGATATGTAATTACATATAGTATGATGGTTTCTTGTGCAAGGAACCAGAATATGACCATTTAAAAAATACCACTGAGATCTATAATGCATATGTTACTGCCCAGCATGATACTACTAGAGGCAGTGTAGCTGTACAATCTCTCCTATGATTGGCTGGACTGTAAGCATAATATCTGATTGACTTATTAAAGAGGAAATGGTTTAAAAATGCATTTGTGATTTAAAATCTGTCAAAAGTGTGAAGATTTGCGAATGCAACAATCAATATGTAAATACAAAAACATTAAAATGTTGTGCACACACATTGGGCCCTATTTTAATGATCTAAGCACATGGTCTAAAGCTCATGGTGCGGGTGCACTTAGGGCGTGTCTGAATCCACTTTTGCTAGTTTAATGACGGAAAAAATGGTCAGCGCTCCAGGTGCATGGTCTAAAAGGGTTGTACCTAGTCTCTTAATGAGTCAGGTTTTCGGGTGTAACGTGCAATAAACCAATCAGAGTCTCATCTCCCATTCCCTTTAAAAGCCAGGTGCGCTTGCACCATGGCAGATTGCTATTTACATGGCGGAATATAGACACTCTCAACCTGACAAGTCAGTTTAAATGCATGTGTGTATTGTCACGATTGGTCAAATAATTAGCCAATTTCATTCATCATTACTGAAAATAGGTAATTCTGATACATACAGTGACTATCCATTATGACATGTAGGCATTTTTATCTTTATGCACACAATAATAATCTTTTACATTGTAATCCTTTTATTTTTAATATTTGGCATGTTTGTGTGCTGCTGCGCATCCCTGTGTGTGTAACAAGCAAAGTGTACGAGCGCTGTGTACCCGCCTATAGGCGCATATTAATAACGCGCCCTTTAAATAACAAAAAAAATACTGCGCCATTGACTTTAGACCAGGTTTTTGTTGGTCAATTGCGCAGTTGTTTTCAGTTGCCTCAAAATAGCAACACGCCAATAACGCACCTGAACACACCTCATTTTCAGACAAGCACGCCCATGGGTGAACAGATGGGTGCAAGTGCATTTGCTATTAAAAACGTGGGCACTGGTAGTAAAAATGATAAATGCATCGGGCTGAAACTAGCAAAAAAACACTTGCGTCGCGCCTGGCGTCGCATTATGATAGGGCCCATAATATGTGTATTTATAAATTGTGCTTTGCATGTCACATTTTTGAATGCAAATCTAGGTTACAATTATTATTATTCATATTATTTGAATGATTGTAAAGCTATTCTGGTTCCATTCTCAACACAACAGCTTTATTTTTCTGTAGCTATAATCTTAAAATCTCCTCCTCACCCCATAAGTTGTTTCAAAATATTCCACTTAAAATGTAAAAGAAATTTTAAAAAATCCACCAAGGGTCAGTTCAGAGTAAATATTGCATAAAATAAGTGCTCATATTGGCCACACTGCTCTAGACATTAGTATTGAAATGAGCCATTGAAAGTGTCACATCACTCGCCCACTGCTTTTTATATCGATTGACTCTTACAAACAACAGACGTATTTCCAAAGGTATCAAATCAAAAGATTACATAACTTTATTTTTGTAATGGTCAGCGCCTTCATAGACTCCTAACAACAAAAAATTGTAATCACACTCTGCAGCACACACAAACTAAATTACTGCAGGCTATCAAGGTCTATCAAAACACTTGCAGGACATGACGTCAACATTGAAACTAGCCAACAACCACTTTGACTCATTATCATAGCAGTTTTGGCATGTCTGACTTTCACTTTGTTTTTGCTGTGGGGGAGCCCCCATCCAACCAACACCATATATACAGAATATAAAGTACTTTATATAAAAATATATTTATATTTTTAAACGTTGTAGAGTATATAGAGGTTTTCAGTTTTGATATTATTAGTGATGGTGTTTTAATTAGCATGCCATGCTTTAGCTGTCTGTCTGAAATATTGCATCATATACCAATTATATAGCCATACACATTTAAGCCCTGTTCACACCTGGTATTAAGATGAGTTTTGGTCGACCAGATCACAAGTAGATGAGGGAGACACATTCCCATTTACACAATCCGTCTCTTTTGTCCACTTTCAACCACTTCTAGTCCGCCACTTCTGTCCTGATTTCTTCGAGGGGAGGGTCTATGGGTGGGTAAATGTATGGGCTTTTTCAGATCTTTCAATATAATGGAAGAAATAAGCTTGCGCAATTTACATATGAATGTGAAAGGAGATGACGGAAAACATACGGAGAGCATCAGCTTTCGTTTCTGCTCTGACAGCCGCAAGACCAGCCGAACGCGGTGAGTGAGTGTGTGTTAGAAATCAGGAATGCTGAGAGAACATTTTGCTTGGTATGTTTTTCGTCTTCAAACCAAACTTGTGTCTTCAGCCGACAAAGTTTAAACCCCATCTGGCTAGCGCACTTCCCATAATGTTTATGCATTAGGTCAGAAGGCGGAAAGAAGACAGTCTTTAGTGGCTGTTCAAATGCATTCGACTACATGAGCGTTTAATTTATGAAAGCAATCCGGTCGAATGCGTTTTTGACTACCTCTGGAAGTGGTCAGAGTTGGACAAACACAACACTTTTTAGACCCCGTTTACACATGTATTTAGCGTCGTCCACTTGTAATCCGATTGATGAAATCACTTCTTAATCCCAGGTGTAAACAGGGCCTCAGATACACGACTTCCGACACTGTGTTGTGCAATCCTACAGTTCAAACAGTAGAAAAACAACGCCAAGGACATGGGTTTGATTCTGAGGAAATGCGTGAATTGATGAAATGTATACCTGCAATGCAAGCTTTGAATCTAAATCAAAACTGAATCAATTCAGGAAAAGTGTCTCAATACCCATCCCTAATACCAATTGCATAAATATCAGTTACTAACATTTTATGTACACTTCAGCAATAAAATAAAATAACATTTTGTGTTGTGTCTCACTGTGTCTCTCACTGTGGCAGAAATATTGTGTTTTTAATAGTGTGTCAAGTTAAAAATAGCCTAATTCATTTCATTGTACTTTTTTTGAACTCAAGAATTTTTGAACACTCTCAAAAACATAAAAAATCTGCAGATTCAATCTAGGCCTAAGAATGATTAATGTGATAACTAACTAGTCTGTCTGAACAGTAAAGCATTACCTTTGCAGTCAATAAAAAATAATTAGTAACAGCCTACTACTTTGGAATAACTTCCCCAACACTCTCATACTTTCTTCTAATGCTGTTCATCTTCTGCACTTTCCACAGTGCCACAATCAATCCTCCCAAAATTCTCCTTTTTTGCCCTGGCATTGATTTATACTCCTGACGTCTCCACATACAAAAGGATGTAGTTCATGCCTAAACAGCTTTGTCTTGGCTAGGTTCAGCAGGTTAGGTTGAGGTTAGCCAGAGGCTACGATTACCAGTGACCTGAAACACTAGCTGGGCTATCATGATGATTCATGATTCAGGAGTACTGAAACTCCCTTCTAACTAGGGTTTGAGAAAGACAATATTACTGAGAGCTCAGCAAAGCTTTCTAAAACACAACCACAATTCCAATATAGCATCAATAAAACATGGCCCCTCAAAGGTCTTTGGAAGATTCATTCCCATTCAAATCAGAAACCAGCTACAAAACAGATTCACTAATTTACTGTAGTGTTGTATAGAGACTCTGACAGAAAAGTCCATTTCAGCAAATGTGTCCAAAAACCTTTGCTTTTTTAGGTTGAAGCTTGAAGCTCAACATTAGCATGATATTCAGGTCATAAGTAACGTTCACCCTTAAAAACTTTCCCACATCAAAGTGCTAGTGAGCTGTTCGTAGAGTTCTGAGAAGAGGAAAAAAAGATGAGCTGTGAACTTTGCAAGTTGCATAATAAATGTGAGCAATTAAAGAGAGATCTTTTTTAAATGTTTATTTCCTAAATGTCAATCCTTAATAAACTGTGTCATTGCAATCCCAGTTGTGATGTGTATCATGAAAAATGTGTTGTGTGTAAACATACTGTTTCAAAAATGACAACTTAGTGCATCTATTAAGAGTGCACTGCAAAATGTCCTCTTGTCGAAACTGACAATTATAGTTCAAACAGTGGAACATGGTGCAAGCAACGCCAAGGTCATGGGTTTGATTCTGAGGGGATGCATGAATTGGTGAAAGCGGCTTTAAATATGCATCAATACTAACTTAAATTTTATGTGCATTTCAGCAAAAAAAGTAAAATGTTAATAAAATAAAATAATCTCTCTGATACTTATATAGCCATGCACATTTAGATGGACTTCTTTGGCCACTGAGTTGTGTTTTACACTGTTTATCTTTAAGGTACAGGCAGAAGTATTGTGTTTTTCAGACAGTGCGTCATTAATAAATAGCCTGCCGTATTCCAAATTAATTAAATTAAATTAAATAGCTACTTTTTTTGCAATTAAGGCTTGTTGACATCAAGCCGAATGTTCAGCGCATAAAATTTGGTGAAATAAAACAATTTAATTTGAATCTTAGGGATGTGATGGTGAGGAGATTTTTCCACCGGTTGGAGTTTTTCCCTCTTTTTCCTCCTTATCTTCCACCAGAGCAAGCATTTTAAATGAATTCCTATGGAAGGAATGAACTGAAAATGCTTGCTTTGCTCCGCGCCAGTGGACACGCACCATTATAAATGCCTGTGCGCATTTTACTTTCGCTTTCAAATTAGCTGCAATTCGGTAGCGGCAATTGCTTGAATGGTGGGTTCATTATTTTTCTTAATGAAAAACACAACAACAAAAGAGTACAATGACAAACTCGCTTAAATAGGCGCTTTTACATTTCCCTTTGAAACCAATCATCTTGTCAGTCAGGAGTAAGGCGAAATGGGCGAAGTGAGGTGAAATCTGACTCCTGCTGCTGATCCGTGCTGCGACTCTTGTTCGGCTCACACTGAATTGAGCAGACATGTTCAGTTTTTAATTGTAGTGTCTGTTCTCTAACTGAACAAAATCATTTTTATTACTATAAAAAATCAAAACGACGGTGGGGGGCGGTGCCACAGTGGGCAACTGATGTAACCGGTGTTGCGGCTGAACACCAGTAACACTGACTATCGCAGCAAGCCTAATGAATCTACATCAGTTAAAGGGACAGTTCACCCACAAATGAAAATTCGGTCATCATTTAATCACCCTCAAGTTGTTCCAAACCTGTATGAGTTTCTTTCTTCTGCTGAACAAAGAAGAGGATATTTTGAAGAATATGGGTAACCAAACAGTTGATGGGTCCCATTGACTTCCATCATACTAATTTTCATTTTTGGGTCAACTATCCCTTTAATTCAGATCAACCTGAACATGTGCATATTGTCAATGCGAACATAAAAAAAGTAAAATAAAATAACTTGCATACTTGACTTATTAAACTGCACTTTTCTGATACATGCCTAAAGCACCAAGGCATGAAAGAGCATTAAATGATGAGTGCATAAAAGAGTCCTAAATACCTCATTTTGATAATCATCAAGTATGGCTAGGCTAATGAACAGGGCAGCTTCATATAAATAGATATATGGGATTTAGACCAGGCTTACAGGCATTCTGTGACGGCATATTCACGATGTCTCTATACTGACTTGAAGCAAAAAGAAGTAGACAGCACCCATTTTAATAACCCACTAGCCTAAGGAGGATCTGTTTGAAGTCTATCAAAGCTCCATCACCCAGCCACATCACAACACTTGAGCGTCGAGAGGCCATGGGCAAAACCTGAGAGCTTGTTTTCTTCACAAGAGCCATCAAAAGCCTGCCAGTGAAGTACCACACACACCCAGCCAAAACAAAAGGCCCCGACCCCCAAGTCCTTTTCACATTTACAGCATGTGCAAATCCTCTCTCGCTGCATCTTTCTTTCTCTTCCTCTTTTCTCCGTCGCTCGATGAGAATAAGCAACCCGTCGGTGTGGTGAGGAAGGGGTTCATTCCACGGAGACTGCCAAGGTCAATGGGTTTGTGAGCGTGGTTGGCACGCTGTGCCCATCGAACCTCCAGCATGCCAGTTTGTGCACATGCCAGCCTGCGTGTTCAGAGTGTTCAGTTCTACTTCGCTGGACTGAAGTCCATCCTGTGCCCTCTAGGTAGAAGGTATAAAAACGACACAGGTACTGGCCGATTTGCCTATTCTCTATCAATCAAATCAAGATTGATCTTTTTGACTCTACGGAGTTCATGAATCAATAAAATCTTTGGTGGGACTGAATTAATGATTGACAAAGGTGTGTTGCTGGGATTATCTTTGAGTGATTAGTATTGATTAGCATCAGTGTTGAGTTAAAGGGATAGTTCGCCCAAAAATGAAAATTGGCTGTTAATTTACTCACCCTCAGGCCATCCAAGATGACTTTTTTTCTTCAGTAGAACAGCAAAGATTTTTAGCTGAAACCCGTGGTCCTCAGTGATTCACATAATGGAAGTAAATGGGTGCCGCGTTCATGACAGTCTGGAGCGCAAGCATAATGATGTATGCGTGGGAGCAAACTCACATGTGAGCTGATGCTGCAGGGGGTTTTTACAACAAAAAGGAAAGACTCATGAGTTTTGTACTTACTTGTGCTTACCCTGGATGGCGCAATCTATATATGCGTGATCTCAATTGGGAAGATTGACTTTTTATAGATTCTCAACATTTTAGCTCCAGCGCGAACCTCATTATGCAGCAATAAGCTTGTACTGCAGACTGTCGTGAATGTGCTCAGGACTGTTTGCCAAGGCTGTGGATTAGAGGTAAAAATGTTGTGAATAATGTTCAGTTTCTTGCACAGACCAATTGCTTCACTTCTTAAGACCTCAATGTATTGTCAGGAGTCACGGGTATTCATTTTGTGCTGTCTGAATATGTTTTTTTTAATCTCAAAGTGATGGCACCCATTGACTTCCATTATATGAACCACTACTATTATATGAATCACTTCCATTAAATGAATCACGGTTTCAGCTAAAAATCTTCTTTACTGTTTTACTGAAGGAAAATGTCAAAAGTTGCCTGAGGGTGAGTAAATTAACAGCAAATTTTGGATGAACTATCTCTTTAATGAAGTCTGGCAAATGGAGGTAGTGACTTTAAGACAGCTTTGTTGTTGGTATCTGGGATTGTACTGAGCTCAGGCAACAGATCGGCTTTATGCAAAAAACTGTCTTCAACACATTGATCAGGACCCAAGAGCTGCCCTTTTTATTAGAGATGCACCGGTCGACAGGCCATCAATCGGCCGATTTTAGCTCCAAACACACGATCAACAACCAGCCGTTTTTTTTTGTTTTACTTTGGCCAATCTCTGTTCCAGACCTGCACACAAACTGCATTGCAATCATTTACCAAAATGTAAGTTGTGTGGAAATATTATAAAGTCTGAAAACAGGATGATAACACAGGCCAGCGATGCGAGAAAATACTGAATGAGGCACAGAAAGCTCACTATTCATGTATCACAATGTTTGAAATATTGGAAGAAAAATATAAATATTTAATTGGGGGTGGGGGTATCTCTGAAGGGAACTGACTGTCTTCAGAAAAGTTTATAAAACTCACCTGACTGTAGCTTTCTAGCAATCCTAAAGACATTAGCTGGTTCAGGTGTGTTTTATTAGGGTTGGAGTAAAACTCTGTAGGACAGTGGCCCTCCAGGACCGAGTTTGCCCATCCCTGGGTTAGAGTAGTAACCCGAAGTCAGACTAGTAACCTGTAGGTTGTGGGTTCGAGTCTCAATACCGGCAGGAAATGACTGAGGTTCCCTTGAGCAAGGCACCTAACCTCCAATCACTCCCCGGGCGCCACAACAAAAATGGCTGCCCACTGCTCCAGGTGTGTGTGTTCACAGTTTGCAGTGTGTGTGTGTGTGTGTATGTGTGTGTTCACTACTCACTACTCCTAATGTGTGTACACTAACTGGATGGGTTAAATGCAGAGGACAAATTCCAAGTATGGGTTACCAAACTTGCCCGTCACTTTCACTTTAATCTGAAGATTCAAAAATGATCCAAACAGTGCAGTCAAAACATTCCTGCAAAATACTTTCTTTATCCCATATGGTAACAGTCTTTACCAAAGGTTTCTCTCTTTCTAAAAATCTTGGTATTTTGGTCATAGATTGACCACACTATAGTCCGACAATCCTAGTGGGAACAGGCAGAAAAAGCACCTTTAACAGAGCCATAACTCTTGTCTAATACTCTTTAACTGCCACATGAACAGTTGGGAAACAGTCTAAAATGACAATTGGGACACCTACGGGACTGGCCACGAGTCCGCAAGTCCATATCAAGTGTTCCAATCAGGTACATGTGTGACCGAAAAACCCTTAAAATGGTGATTCAGTCAGTGTAAATGCACCTTTATAGCATTGTTAGCAGTGCTAACAAACAACACATGCTTTGACTATATGATATATGACGTTTCACTAGATTTTCAAAGTATTATAAATGGAGTGTCTAGACTTTATAGCATTTTACATAGGCCTACAAGTTGGCGTCTATCATTATAAAGTGGGTTAAGGGAGACTAATGTAGGATCAGTGTGTAAGTGCCTTGGGCATTGTGCCATTCACCTGGCACGACCCCCACTGAGAGAGTGGCCACAACACAGACCTGCTGTCTCTCTGTGCAATGCACCCAATCAAGGCAGGCTGCCAGGATGGAGACGGCTCTGTCTACCCAGCCTTCACTTACTGCTCTCATCAAGGTCAGTGCCTGACCCCACAGTATGGAAAGAGAGAGAGAGAAAGAGGTCTGATAATTGGTACCGCCATCACACTGGAGCACACTGATATTCAGGAGTATCGCAACACCACTGATGAACCTGCAGTGTCATGACAAAAAACTAGGGTTGCCCCCTAATAGTCAACTAATCATTATTCGACTAGAAGAGACTTAGGTTAGTTGCAGGAAAAAAAAAAAACCTTGAGGCGAAGTCACGCAGTCCGTGAGTGACAGATCGTTAATGATGGGTTCTTGTGGTAATTACAGTATGTCGGGGAGGAAATCCAAACATCCATTGACCTCAACTATGGCTTATCATTTGAAACATGTAAGTAGTAGCAACTTTACATGGATGCTCGCTCTAGCGTTAACCTAGATAAATGTGCGCTATTATTAGTGTTTATTATTAGTGTTTGTGCGGAATGTGGAAGCTAAAGTATTAGCACTCTAACTCCTAGACATAGAGGCACCGGCGCAATCACTTGCATTTTTTCTGATAACAGCGGAAACAACTTAAAATACTCTGTCATTTTTGGTCATAGAGATAAGAGTAATGAAATAAAAGGTCTTTTATTTGTGTAAACTCACACTAACAAGAAAATGTTGTGCCTTTGTAAAATAAAGAATACAAACAGGATGTGCTTTCTGCCATCTCGGTCTGGAGAGCGTCATAAAAATGAACCAAAACTCAGCATATAGGCTACCTTACTTGCCTCACAGACATAAGAAATATATGTACAGAAAGTTTGAAATGTCTACTTTCAATAAACCAATTCAAATCGAAAAGAAATAATCTCTGCTTATTTTATCTGTATGAAAAGTACATTTCTCTCTATAGGCGCATTCACTATACTGCAGAGATGGCGAGGCAGCATCGTCAACTTCATCTTTGCAGCGGACACTGACTCAGAAAACAGTTGTTTATTAATAAATAATTTAAATGTCTATTTTTTCCCGACACATTCATAATCATTACTTTTGCCGGCGCTTTGCGGCAAGCTTTATGCGTGCGCTTGAGCATGGAATAGGCTATGTTATGAATATATATTAACACTTATTATGGTTTAGTATTCTCCTCAGTATGTATTTAAGTAATTTATTTAATATAAATGGTTTAAATGAACAACTTACAGTCGACTAGAAAAATCTTTAGTCGGGGGCAGCCCTACAAAAAATACATATTTTAGACAAGCTGTGAGCTTGTGAATTGTAATATGTGATAAAAATGAAAAAAAGATGCTGTGCAATAATATACCAACAACTAATAGTCAGCCAACACAATTTTCTATTGTGTTGTCTTATGTGACAGAACACAAATCAAACATACAGCACAACAATTAAATTCACAAACAAATCACTTGATTCGTGCCATTTTTTAAAAGAATCAGCCCATTTATTAGCTAAATTTTGTATTTATTTTAAAGGGGCTATATGTAAGAATTTTCATGTATTAATCGCTTTTTTGAAGTTCAATGATTTTTTTTTTTTTTATAAAGAAACTTAAAAAACCTGGCTTTCCAGGTTGTTTATGAAAGCCTGTAGACTGATTTTTATGTGAAGGACTCCAAAGGATGTAATGTTCACACACTCCCGAGAGCCTCTCTTTCATTCTATGACACATGAAATTAATTCTTATACAATGTTCAGGATAATAGTGTGAACACGAGCAATAAGTTGCTTGCTGCAGTTCACTTAACGACCACCGGTGGCGCTAATAACAAGGTTTTTTGAATTCTACAAACGCTTTTTTTTACGTATTAATGTTAATTTATTAAATAAACATTTTTCAGAGTAACAGGGGTGAGTCAAGTGTGTTCTGTACTGCTTATGTTTTGATATTAAAACAACATTTCACTAAATAAAATAAAATAAAGCGAATATAGTGAAATTTAAATTGGTGTGATTACTGTCTGGTTGCTCATAATGACAAAGTGTAAAGATAAACATTAAGAACAGTTTTGTGTTGATAAAAAAAAAAAAAATCCAAACAAAAATATGCTGGAAAATATGGATATGTGGCAGGGATAGTTGGTGCCCTCATTGGAAAAACAAAATCCTATATGAAACGCTGTTGGAGAGAGACTCTTGCCAAATCGCTTCTGTACACAGTGTGGGAGGCTGGTGTCTTTTGTTTGCAAATTAAATTTTTGGGAGCGTAATTACCTTGATTTACATATTAATGCCCTCATTTAACAATAATTATTTGTCCTTCAAGTCAATGATAGCTGCAAAGCCTCCAAAACCGTTTTACAATCCCACTTGTTTTGTGACTAAATATTGCATTTTTTTTTTTTTCATTATGATGACAAGTTCTTGGCCTTAGGCCCACAAGTGGCTTAGTAAGCAGACAGCTGTGAAACATGATGCTAAGGAAGGTTGAGTATAACTCACATTTAGTCGGCCGCTCCAATTTCCGTCTCCCTCGTTTCTTGCGAGGCAGAGTTGGCAGTGTCTCCTCTTCGTACTTCTCTGAGTCCTGGCTGGTGACAAATCCGTTCTCCAGGGATGGGCTCAGGCTTGAATCAGAGGAGGACTCAGCCCGACAGCCCGACTGGCGTGGGAGCCCGTTTTCCGCAGCATTCTTGTCTAGTGTGGGGTGGCGACCTTCACACGATTTCTTCTCGTGCCTCTCAACATCTCCATTCTGAGACTGCAAAGACGACTGGAGCTCCACCCCTTTGTGCTGCTTAGCCGCGCCCACCAGCTGATTCAGTGGTCCGTAACACTCCACCTGCAGCAGAAAATTACATAATCCGATTGGACTGTCATGCATCGCTAACCTGTTATTAATCAGAAGCCAGATAAACAATAGCAGCCCCCTATGGCACAATGGATTCAATATTTCAATTATATTTGCCCTGTAGCACACAACAAACCAAATGTACCAAAAACAATCCTCTTTTCATGATTATAGCTTCATTAACAGAATAGCCAGAACTCCATATATATATATATATATATATATAAATTTAGTTTTAGTTTTTGCTACTTATATTATTATAAACTATTATTAACATTATTATAATATATATGTACCAAAAGGGGAAAATAAATAAATAAATTAGGGCTGTCAAGTGATTTAAACTTTTAATCTAATTAATTGCATGATGTGGTGATTAATTAATCTAATTAAACTAGGTCTGTCAAACGATTAATCGCATACAAAATAAAAGTCTGAGTTTGCCTAATATATGTGGGTGTACTGTGTGTAATTATTATGTATATATAAATACAAACACACATTAATGTATATATTTGAGAAATATTTAGAAGTTTTTGTATTTATTTATATTTTTATAGAATTTATATTACATAAATAAAAATATTTTGTAAATAAATAACATATTTCTCTTAAATATATACATTACTTTGTTAATATATTCATATTAATCACACACAGTACTCACATGTATATTATGCAAACTCAAACTTTTATTTTGTATGTGATTAATCGTGATTAATCGTTTGACAGCCCTAAATTAAACACAAATTAATCACACATCAAATCTGGCTGAGAAATTACCCTCAGAAGATCATTTAAAGTCATTATTGTGTTAAATGAAAAACAAAGATAAAAAAAATAAAAAATAAAAAAAAACCTTTATAAAAAGTAGCTTTAGAAAAATATATTTTATTTGATTCAGCATAGAATATATTACACATAAACTTTTAGGCTTCAGCAGCCATGAGGGTGAGTAAATGATGATTTTTGGGTGAACTAATCCTTTAATTGGTTTTTTATTAATATGGAAATATGATTTTTTTTTTTTTTTTTTTATGAAATGATACTCTAAATAAGAAACTAAAATTACCAGTAGGTGTCTAAATGAGTAACTCATTGAGTTCATTCATTCAAACAGCTGATTCATTTAGGAATGAAGTCAATGGCTCTCTTTATGAATGGGCCATTGAATCATTGATTCACCAAATTGATTCACTCAAAACGCGGATTCATTCAGAAACAGCTTTGGTTGCACGGAGACGCACAAAAGTTCTGCTTTGGCTTTATAGGTAATATTTTCATTGGCAAAATTGAGCAAAAACAGACAATATTGTGTCTAAAATATACCACAATATTAACTTCTTATTTATTGAACTTCTGACATTTGCGCTCGTGCTATACGGGACAAAAACAGCACTGATATTGTGATATTGCGCTCGTTACTCATGTGATATTGCCAAACTATACCATGATATAAATATGAGATAAAAACTCATACAGGGGCATTTTTGCCCTGATATCTTGAATTTTAGGGGCATTATAACTGCAATCTATAGGTTGTTGCCCTGCTTCATGTTCGTGTAAAATGAGCTACGTAGGTCTGGGGCGGGGCGGGTGCGTTAAAAGCGTTAATAATTTTAACAAGTTTTTTCCCCCATAACTAATTCATTGAATTAATGCGATAAATCGACAGCCATAAAATAAATATATACTGTGATATTTCATATTTAAATATTTTCAATTAAAGTGCTATTTTCTCATGTTTATCTTTAACTGCACAAAATCAAATAGTCAGATGTTATTCACCAACCACTCTGGCATATCAAGCAAATAGTAAACAATTTGACACAAGATTGATTCAAATCTTGTGACCTGAGAAACGATTCATTAGCTGATTAATTCAAAGCATAATCTGCTCATGAATCAGACTACACTGTCTGCTCTGTGTGCTTATTTTTGCATGCAGCCCGTGAAGACGATGCATTTGGAAGCGGTGTTATTGTCGTGTTGCAGCGGGATATGCACATGACATATAAGAGCTGTTGGCTCATGTGGACCCAGGTTTGAGTCTGACCTGGGTCATGTCTCGGTCCCATTCCCATCTCACTTACTTCCTTGTCAATCCTGTGCTATCCTGTAAATAAAGGCAAAAAGGCCAAAAATAAAATAAAATCCTTGAAAATGGTTATGAATCACAGAATACAAATTAAAGAGTAAGACCCAATTTGCAGTAAAAAGTCAAATCTTTCATTTGCAGTCTAGGCTCCATCTTTCATCTTCTCTATATGAGGCCATTTCCGATGCCCTTGCCTTGACATCTAAACTACCTATCTGAACCATCTAATCTAATCTGAAACAAAGACGACACGGAAGCTCTCTTCCTACACATTAAGTGTAATGTGAGTACAGTGTTTCTATGCATCTGTCTACAAAGAAACACAAAATAGCACAATAACAAACTACTACTATTACTGCAACATGGGCATGGAGAGATTTGAAGCTTCATAAACGATACATTTATCATAAAAGTGGCTCATATGATGCCAAATTTCAAGTCCTTGGAAGTCTTTGCTTTGTGTCTTCATGAGAAGAATGAACCATGAATGAATCATTCTTTTGAGTCAGATCTTATCAATTAATCAAATTATCAATTTTATAAAACCAACCCATTATATTTTCAGTTTTCCTTTTAATTTTAGTTTAAGTTTTAAAAACTTTGTTATGTGCTTTTTGTTCCTATTTTAGTTGGCAAGACAACATTTCTAATTTTTACATTTTTATTTAATTTATTTTATTTCGGCTTTATTTCAATTAACAAAAAATATTTTAATAATTTTAGTTTTATTTTAAATGAACAATAACACTGATGATTCATTCACAAACAGTGAATGATTTGTTTCTCATTGTCAAAACAGTTAAAGCTCACTGGAGGGACAGATTTTAAATTTGGTTTGTTCCTCATATAAAGCTGTCGTATCACTTCAGAAGACTTGGAATAAAGCACACCAATTATATGAACCATTTTCATAGTGCCATTTTAAAACCTGAAAGCTTTATTCCCTCAGTTGTAAAAATGTCTATGCATTTGACAGAAAAATTTGTATTTGTTAAATGGAAAAACTTCATAAAAAACATATTTTTCTGCTTACTTCTATTGCTGTGACCTTTGTGACCTTGTCATTTTGTCCGCTTCCCAGACACATTTCTCATAAACACTACTGTTCAAAAGTTTGGGGTCGGCAAGATTTTTTAATGCTTTTGAAAGAAGTCTGTTTATGCTCATCAAGGCTACATTTATTTGATCAAAAATACAGTAAAAACAGCAATATTGTGAAATATTTTTTACAATTAAAATAACCCTTTTACAAGATGTAATATAAGTCTCTGGTGTCCCCAGAATGTGTCTGTGAATTTGGGTGTGAGCAAAAACACACCGTATTTGTGTGTGTCTCTTTATATGCAAATGAGCTGCTGCTCCCAGCCCCCTTTCCAGAAGAGGGCGGAGCTCATGCTTCGGGTCGCTCAACAACAACAAAGCTGGAGAATCTCACGCAGCCAAAATGAGGATTGTCAGTAACGGTGTTCAGCCTTACATTGTTCAAACCGGAGTCGACACTGATGGAGAGACTCAGGAAGAAGTTACAACTTTTAGAATGAAACTGGATGTTTCTGAACGGTTAGTAAATATAAATTTATGTAGTTGCTGTGGAGTTGATTCAACTCATCAACTAGCATGTGCCGTCATGTTAATCTTTTGTGCAAATCCAGTGTTGAATTGACCCTCGTTTGTGAAGCAGTCCGGCGTAAAATGACGGCATGGTAACAACACTCTACTAAACAACTCTTCCTCTTCTCTAAAGCAGCCCAACATGGCCTCACCCCCTTTGTTGCGTGTTCCCAGGGGCGGGATTTATGTAAATTTTAGGGTTTGTGATGTCACTAACCCAGGAAGAAGCTCGTTGTAGTCCCTACCAGCCATTTGTTATAGTCCTTAAAAAGCAATCTCTGTAAAAGAAAATATCTCCCTTTGCATTGAACTTTGAGCGTCTTAACTTTGCAGATGTTGTTTATGCTCAAACAGCAACATTACACACTAAAGTTAAAAAAGTGAAATCATAATCAACCACCCCTTTAAGATTCTTCAAAGAATAGAAAGATCAAAAGAACAGCATTTATTTGAAAAAGAAATCTGTTGCAACATTATAAATGTATTTACTGTCCCTTTTAATCAATTTAATGTGTCCTTGCTGAATAAAAGTAATGATTTCTTTAAAACAAATTCTTACTGACCCCAAGATTTAGAACAGTAGTGTATGGATTGATGAAAATGCTGTCAAGTCACCTTAAATACACAAAGGCCCTGTGCTGTATGTCTATATATACTGTACAGCAAGCCATTAATCTACAACCTCGACATACATCACTCATCGGATCCAACCACCTGCTTAGCATGTGCACAGGAAGCCAGACTGACACGAGAGGCTGGCGATACAGAGACAAACAGACTAGGAGCCTGTGGAGAGCTGAACCACCAATCTGACAGTGGCATTTCTCTTTAGAGGAGCAGCTGCCGCTTCGCCTCACTGCCTCAGATGTCAAAGCCATTCTCATGAAAGAGAGAACGAACAGTGATCTAACACAACACAACCGTTACTCTAACCTAGTGAAAGGAAAGACACTGTCTCCCTAAACAGCTGCTGGATTGTTGGATCTTGTGTTCGTTCTCAATCAGGAGTGATTGTGTCACTAACTTGTGTCATGTGACTAATGACAAAAACAGTCAAGTTGTTCAACATCATACCTTTGATGTTCTAACTTGTCGTAGCAAGAATCTGGGTGGCTTTGGAAAACTTCTCTAACAGCAGGGTTACAGCAGCGTGCCGCCCACAAATGCTGGATTCTGAATTTCTACTTTCTTACTGTATATTCTTTCCGTTTGCTTCATTTTTCATTCGACATTACAGAGGGGAGGAGGTATGGGAGGAATGTTATCCATTCGTCTGAGGGGAGTTGGTTGGCGCTGTGAGAAAAAGTTTTTAAGACCCCCAAACTCTCTTTAAAAAGAAAAGGTTTCTGTACATACTATGTGTTAATGAAATTATAGCTCATTAATAAAAGTCCGTTAGCTTCACTATTACTATTGCTCATAGTTACAGTTAGATTTAAATGAGAATTAAATACAACAGACATAAATGATGCCTCAAATCTTGCAGCTTGTTGAGGAGAGGTATGGTAGTATTTTTTTTAGTGATTTATGAACTAATTTATGATTCTTGCTTGACGGAAATGGAGGGAAATTCCATAGACATTTAATAAGGGACCCGAATCATTCTAGAGACCAAAATATCATTGAGAGGCTCTTGGGATCCAAAGCAGGGCTCCGGACAACAACAAAAAGTCAGTGAGAAACAAATCTGTATGATTTGTGAAGATAAACTGATTCATCGACAAGATCTGTCTCAGAAGAATAATTTTTCATGATGATGATATTTCAGGAACCAGATGTAAATTCTTCTCATGAATTGTTATCTATTTGATGACTGCACTCTAGAGATCATGACTGAATGGGAAAAAATTCATAATAAAATGATGTGCTGATTTTGGTTAAAAATGTAAAAACAATTGTTTCACTTACATACAAGTCAACAATATATATTTTATAATATATTTAACTGTTTTTTAGAATAGTATTATTAACTGAACACAGCAAAAATATGTTGTAAATATGTATCTTTAATTACAAATTGTAATATGAACAACCAGTCAGTACAGACTGATGTAGGTAAGTCTCAGAAACCTGAAGTATACGTCACAGTTTGGTTTCGGGTTCATTTCATTCAAATCAGTCAAAAATGCTGTTTTGTGAATCTTTTTTTAATGACTCATTAAAAACTGATTCATAAGGGTCTTTTTTTTTTTTTTAAGTGGGCATTGCAACTTTGTTCTTTCTACAGAGATGATGTATAACGAACCACATATGGACACACACATCTTCTTTTATGTTCCACAGAAGAAAGTCGGTCATGCAAGATTGGAACGACATGAGGTGGAGAAAATGAACTTTCATTTTTGGATTAACTGTCTCTTTAAGAAGACCAAAGCAACACCCTAGAGACCACTAGTAACCACATAGCAACATCCTGGTGTAACTCCTCAGGTCCTACTCACCCGCTCTGTGTGGGCCTTGAACCCGAGTCACCGGTGTCTGAGAATGTAACAAGGATGCTAAAGACCACAGTCTCTAGCGTCAGTCACTAGTCCACCTCTTGACGCCAGGTGAGTGATGTTTACTTGCAAAACTCTCACTAGCTGGCATCCATTACACTCACCACCCTAAACATCACTCCCATCCAGGTCACGGCACCAATGTAACCTCTCAGGTCCTACCCCACTCTGTGCGGGCCTCGAACCCAGGTTGCCGGGTCAGGGGATCAGGTGAGTGAGATTTACCTGCACAGCTCTTACTAGCTGGTCTCTGTTACATTCACCTCCCAAACCTCATCTCCATCCGGGTCAAGGCACCAATGTAACCCCTCAGGTCCTACTTACCCTGCTCTGTGCGGACCTCGAACCCGGGTGGCCGGGTCAGGGGATCAGGTGAGTGAGGTTTACCTGCACAGCTCTCACTAGCTGGCCTCCATTACATTCACTCCCCTAAACCTCATTCCCATCCAGGTCACAGCACCAGTGTAACCCCTCAGGGCCTGCTCGCTCTGGTCTGTGTGGGCCTCGAACCTGGGTGGCCAGGTCAGGGGATCAGGTGAGTTAGTCTCCATTAAACTGGCAACCATCCACCTCACCAAGCATTGCGGTGGCACGTTTTGCATGGGAAACTTACATTGTCTTTAGAAAACATAAAACTCTAGCCCTTAAGTCCAATTGAATACAGAAATGCCTGGAAAACTGTGAAACAATGGCGCTGGCTGCAGTCCAGTGATCATAACAATGTGGTATGCTTTGATATTAGCACCTTCCTTATGTGACCTAGAAACAAATCCCCCCTCATGTTTATCTGCTGCACAAAAGTTTGGAAGTACGGATGGGGTGGCATGGGGGGGTCAGACTTCCGTGTCTAAAAATAGCACTGTGGAAAACAATGTTCAAAATGAAAAAAAGTATATAGTGTTTTCCATGTTCTGGTCATCACTCTTAATTGATCACTTAGAGCCTCGTCTTTCTCAGGCACCTTCACAACTCCAAGTCATTTCAGCGAGGCAGTCAAACAAAGTGCTAACATAGTTCCACACATCAGCAGTGAGCCCCTCTATGAGAGATGACTCAAACATTATTCTATCTGTCTTCACATGGCTTACATTTCACAGAGTAAGACATCACTCTCCTTGCAGGACCGCAATTACCTGTTGAAGGAACGGGATAGGAGGATAATACAACAGAAAGTCCTCAGGGGAAAAGGCAGGAGAGGATGTGGGGCAACTGAACATCCACATGCCCTGACATGCCCTCACTGGATTAATTATGCAGGAGCGCAGATTATTTTCAAAAACAGGAATACTGGCTCCGGAGAATCCGGGGGGTGTGTGTGTGGGGGGGTTTACCTAGGGACTGGACATAAAAACTCCCAGCATTCATTCCCCAAATTTCACAATGTCCGGGACAAAGGTTTTATGACTCCCTAAGATCCAATGAGTAGGCTAAACTGTAGAGGACCTTAGTGAGGTACCAGGAACCGAGACAACATTTCCAAATTGGTTCCTTCCCTAATGACAGCCCTGAGTGGTTTTTCAGGAAGGTGCAAAACAAGGAAGAGCACAAACATTTAGGTCCACAATGACTTTTTCATGACTCTTTGTTTTTTTGCGACATGTACAGCGTTTCATGTCAGACTGTTTGATAAATTGTAGCTAAAACATCTAGCCACAACTGAGGGCTGACAAAGCCGGTCGCACACTGTACAAAAAGCAGCAGGAGCGTCATTCTGTATTTGCGTTTCAAGACAAAGCAGATTGTGAGAAATATACAGTTTCACAACATCAATTTCTCATTCATGCATGTTTCTTTATCACTCTTACGTGTATTTAACTTTAAATAGTGCTACATGGATATATTTAAATACAGCGAAATAGAATTGCTATGTGGTTGTAATGCCCAAATGAAGAGCAATATTTTGATCGCTAGATTTGGCTCGAGTCTCTTCCTCAATCTAAATCTATAGGATTCTTCTTCTGCTTGTTTGTCCGCCAGATGCAAATTGCAAGTTTGATCAATTTCAAACAATTTGTCTGGTGCCCCCGTGTCAATACCAGCAACCACATGTTTGCCTGTTTACCCGTTCCCAACCACTGCCAAGACTAGCGCCTGGTGGATAAATGAAAATAAACCAAATCCCAGGGGAAGTTGGGTGTTTTGTGGTTTGGTTGAGTGTTGAGAGCTCAGTCTCTAGGATACTCACGGGGAGGTGCTTGCGCTTGCGGCCAGGCCGTCCAACCTTGCGGACAGGAGTGCAGAGCGAAGGCATCTCATCAATAATCATGGTGTCCATTCTAGAGCTCTCATTCTAAACAGACAGAAATGCACATCATTAACCATTACTGCTTAACCAGACCCTTTACTGGCTCAAAATCAAGCTCTCTGGCATTAAGTTAGGTGGGACTTGGCACCATCCAGGTTATGGATGATTATAATATGGGTTGAGATTCGTCATTGACCAATATATTGTTCAGACTGATTAAGTGGCTGATATTTGTCCATTTTTAAATTGTTGGCCACCGATCAATGGATACTAAACAAAATTTTAGTGTTTGTTTCATTCCAAAACTTTTTAGAATACAAAAAAAATTAAAAATATAAAATAAAAGTATATTTACTCACTATAAAGTTACTTATATTTACTTACTGACCCAAAACGTTTGAACGGTAGTATATTTGTTCTTTCTAATTTCTCATAATTTAGATTACCTTCGCATTCATCTAACACTCGCTTAAATGTAATCTTTAAAAACACTAATAATTTGATAACACTGTTAAATGTAATCTATCTCAAAATGAATATCCATTTTATATACTGTAAATTATAATGTTGTAATGCATAAATTCACTTTAAAACAACTGATTTTAGCAATATATTTAGAGATTTATTTTTTATGTATTTAGACAGTTGAGTTTAATATTGGCTATTTATCGGTTATTAGCCATAACATTAAAATAATAATTATCAGCTTATCAGAATCGACCAGAATTCATCCTTAATTTTTACAGTTTATATTCGTAACCTTTACACACCAAAATACATCAGTACACACCAAGACTTGAAAGAATGAGATTGTTAAATGTCATACTACATCTTTCGTTTTCACAACAAGGTTATTTAGATAATGAGAAAAGCCAGCTTTTGAATGGCATCTTCTTTTTAGCCGAGATAAAGTGAGGGGTGATACAGCCGTGGAGAGATTGCGAACTCTCTGGGCTCTCTCTTGACACAGTTACAAAGACATTCAGTGGTTCATTCTCTCCCCTCATTCACTTTCTCTTTGTTTAACACAACCGTGTCTTCCCACCTCAACAATAGCCACTCTTTAATCCAGCCAAGCACCCTAGGGTGGACGGGAGAGAAAAGATGATCCTAATGTAGCTGCAGCTTCAGGGCTGGACTGAATGAAACCACCGGCTCTAAATCAGAATGCTAATGAGGATGCTGTCCCTGTCTGCCATGACTACTGAGAAGTCCAGCGTGGCCGAAAGATGGCGGGACTCACCACTGGAATTTCTTATTAGTGCATAATGAAGCTGATTTCAAGCTAAATAAGCAGAGTACGAATAGCATCTCGAGTTTCAAGATAAGCATTAGACAAAGATGCCTATAAATGTACAATTCAAAGATAAAATAGAACATTTCTTCATGAAATAGTTAATGTACATATATATATATATATATGTATGTGTATATATGTATATACAATGTGAAATTATTACAATATAAAAATATAATAAAAACTTTAAAGTTAGGTGTGAGTAATTAATTACAGAAAAATGTGCGTTGAATTAGTAATTTTTTTTCATTGATTGACAGCGCTAATATATGTGTGTGTGTGCTGTCAAATTGATTAATCGTGATTCATCACATCTAACATAAAAGTTTGTAAATATGTGTGTGTGTGTGTGTGTGTGTATATATATATAAACTTTTATGTTAGATGCGATTAATCGCGATTAATTACAGAAAAAGTGTGATAAATTATTTTTTTAATCGATTCACAGCTCTAATACGTGTGTGCGCGCTGTCAAATTGATTAATCACATCTAACATAAAAGTTTGTAAATATGTATGTGTGTATATATAAACTTTTATGTTAGATGCGATTAATCCCGATTAATTACAGAAAAATATGCGATGAATTAGTTAATTTTTTAATTGACTGACAGCTCTAATATATATATGTGTGTGTGTGTGTGTGCTGTCAAATTGTAAGTACGATTAATCGCATCTAACATAAAAGTTGGTAAATATGAGTGTGTGTGTGTGTATAAACTTATGTTAGATGCAATTAATCACGATTAATTACAGAAAAATGAGCGTTAAATTAGTTGTTTTAATCAATTGACAGCTCTAATATATATGTGGGTGTGTGTGTTGATTAAAATTAATTGATTGATTAAAAGCGATTAATCGCATCCAACATAAAAGTTTGTAAATATATGAGTGTGTGTGTATATATATAAACTTTTACGTTAGATGTGATTAATCGCGATTAATTACAGAAAAATGTGCGATAAATTAATTTTTTAATCAATTGACATCTCTAATATATATATATATGTGTGTGTGTGTGTGCGCGCGCTGTCAAATTGATTAATCGCGATTAATCGCATCTAACATGAAAGATTGTAAATATGTGTATATATAAGTAAACTTTTATGCTAGATGTGATTAATCGCAATTAATTACAGAAAAATGCGCAATTAGTTATTTTTTTAATCGATTGACAGCTGTAATATATATGTGTGTGTGTGCAGTCAAATTGATTAATCGCAATTAATCGCATCCAACAAAAGTTTGTAAATGTGTGTGTATATATATATATATATATATATATACACACTTATGTTAGATGCGATTAATAGCGATTAATTACAGAAAAAATGTGATGAATTGTTTATTTTTTTAATCGATTGACAGCACTTATATAACTGTTGTCAAATTGATTAATTGCGATTAATCGCATCTAACATAAAAGTTTGTAAATATATGTGTGTATATATATAAACTTACGTTAGATGTGATTAATAACAATTAATCGATTTGACAGCACTAATGCATATATATATATATACACACACTTTTATAATAGATGCTATTAATCACGATTAATCAATTTGACAGCATTTTTATGTTATTATTTTAAATATATGTCTATTCTTTAAAATCATAGTTCTGGAGAGTAGTGCTCTTTTAGCATTCTGCTTTTCCTGTGAATGTCTTCCCACATATTTTATGACTGAGAAATCCGACTAGCCTCACATAATGTTCTCATTACAATATACAAATAAATGAACAAAAGGTTTAAACAAACAAAAACAAAGAGTGTGCATAGAAATCGACATTGCCTTGTGTGAACTCAGTAACACTGTCTACATCTTTGCTCTATTTCTGTCGGCAGCCGGTTATTTAAGGCAAGAACTGTTGCCAAGCAACAGGACTACGAGCGTAGCGAGGGTCCATGGGTGCAGGGGCGGGGAAGAATGAATTCCCCTGTAAGTCAGGCATACAGCAGCCTCTCCTACACAAGCCAACACCCACGTCACTAAACACTCGTACGAAACAGAGGAGACACTATCGCTCATAATAGTTCACTCATGGTTACTAATTATGTTCACCGAAGCCTCTACACTGACACCTGATAGACCCGCGGTGGAAATGAATCATGTCAAAATATACTGATATACTGAATGAAATATTGTGTATGATATTGATGGATTTGAGGAGAGAGTAAAGCAATAGTTCACAACAAAATATTATTCTGTGGAACATAAAAGAAGATATTTAGAGAAATGTCTTAGTAGTTTTATTTTTCCATACAATTGGCCACAAAACTCTTTGGTTTTTATAAGTAATCCATCTTGTATAAGGTGGCACATTCCACATTTTGTAATTTCTCAATGGGGGTTTTACCAGTGACTTTATTAACAGAGGAGTAGATATTATTATAAATGGGGACATGTCACCTCAACTTTCAAAAATTTGCAACTTCACTTTGTTCCTCTATTTGGACAATAGTAATTATATTTTAAGAGATTTGTTTTGGTTGGCCGCAGTAAGAAAGTAACAAATTATAGTTGGCCGCGTAAAAACAGCGGCTTTAAGACTAAGCTGTAGCAGCTGCCAAACCTTCATCGAATTGAACAAACAAACAAACGCACAATCGGTAAGAAGTTCAACTAATCCATTTCAACTACTGGCCGAATGTTATACCGCGTTCACGCTACTCAGAGCTGTTCACATCCTCGAAATTATGCATTTCTATAGCAACACTAGATAAAAAACCAAGTAAAAGTCATTATGCAAATGAATAATTAATAATCTTGTTGTTTATTTAGCGTGACATTAGATAAGTTATCCAACTCTGTGCTAGCTGTATTAAATCTTATTGTATGTCTTTTGTTTATTTTAGATTATTCTTGTATTAAGACATTAATAATAGTTCATAATATATGAATAATTAAATAGTATTTGAATTATTAAACAGAAATATTATGAAATGACTGCTTAACTACATTTTACTACTGAAGCGCCCACTATTTTGACTGTTTGCAAATGACGTTGCAGCGGTCAGGTGGTACAAGTCGGAAGTAGTGCTGTCAAATCGATTAATCGCGATTAATCGCATCTAATCAAATCGATTAATCATGATTTTATAACATATATATATATATAACTTGTTATAACTCTAGTTGTTGTTATTATATTATTATTAACTTGTTATAACTATAGTTAATAGTTATAATATTTAGTAATAGTAGCATAGTATAAAATATAGTAATCTAATTACTTTTCCCTTAAAGTAAGGGATTACTCTTAATTTTTTTAGTAATTTAACTACAGTTACTTCTGATGCAAGTGCATTAAATAATGTATAGACTATAGATCAAAAATTTATGTTAAAATGTATGTTTTTAATGTAACCTTCTCCTTTACACACTTTGGTTAGCTCATGAATAATTTATGCATTTTATATTGTTTATTTGAATTAATTAAAAGTGCAGTTTTGTGTCTGTCCTTGTATTGTTCAACTGGTTGGAGTTAATACAGGATTTAGAAAGTAATAAGTAATGCAATACTTTTTAGAGAGAGTAATTAGTACAGTAATCTAATTACACACTTGAAGATGTAAAAACTTTTCTGTTAGATTAATTGATTTGCAGCACTAGTCGGAAGCTCTCAGATTGAGTTTTACGAGGACGTGAACGCATTTTACAAGTCAGAATCTCGTAATTACGGTAATTCCAATGTTATGCCACCTAATTAATATTTAAAAAGATCATGAATATTAATTAGGCAACATAAGGATTCCATGCTGCATGAAGAGTTATAACGTGACCACCACTTTTCAAATCATTCCAACGACCCTGTTCATCAGTATGATGCATAAATATACGAACAGTTTCCAATTAAGAAGGTTTTGGTTTCATTGTCATTTTCTCTTCAAAGCTAAAGACAATTTACAAAACTCTATTTATTGCATATGCAAAGTTACTTAGCATAAGGGTTTTAAAAAATCTTGACACTTCAAGTGACGGATGCGGTAACTAGCCTTAGTTGAGTCAGACCACAGCAGGCCGATCATAAAAATGTCCAAGGACTCATTAACCTCTTACCATTTGATTTCCGTTCGTGTCACAGTTGAAGTCGGAGCTCTTGAATACGTTGGCGGTGGTAACAGTGTTGGACGGCATCTCCAAATGAGTGACTGTTGAATACAATGCAAAAGTCGAAAAAGGTCAAAACAAAAATAAAAAAATAAATAAAAAATGAAAAAATGATGACCCTCCTTCTTTAGGATCCCCTGTGAAAAGGAACACCATAATCAGAAGAAACAGCACTCAAACATAACATTCAGAATAATACAATCATTATGAGATGTTCTCAAATAAGTGAGATGAGGTGCTTTTAAATGTATATTGCCAAACAGACATCTTAACATCTGATACGTGTATGCAAATAATTGGGAATAAGACATTCATAATCAACCTTAATCAAACTTAATTTTTCAGTCTAATACACCAGAAAATGTAACGTATTGTTGAGTTGACTCGTATTCAAAATGTATGCATTCTCCTACTGCAACATGAAAACCCTTCTCAGGGGTGAAATATGAACTCTTCGCTTTATGGTATTTCCTATTTTCTTCCTCAGAGCAGTTTTAAAGGCATATGTACATTATATTCTTCACTGTGCTTCAACATGCTTTCTGTGCAAGTAGGACACCAAAGTCCCATGAAATTAGATTTAGAGGTCAATAAATTAGGCGAATCTATCGTTAAAGGAATAGTTCACCAAAAAATCTTCTGAATTCTTTACTTACTGTAATGTCGTTCCAAACTTGTATAACATTCTTTCTTCCAGAGGACAACAAAAGAAGAGGTTTATCAGAATGTCCATGCTGCTCTTTTCCAGACAATGAAAGTAAACGGGGCTGTGAAGCTCCAAAAATAAAGACTTCAAATGACTTATATTCCAAGTCTTCTGAAGTAATTTGATAACTTTCTTTGTGAAACAGACAAGTTGTTGACTTTCAAATCTCATTAACGTATATACAGTATGTTTAAATATGGTGAAGGTTTGACATCGATGAGGACAAATGTCATTGGATTTCATGTCTCGATGCTGAAATTTAAATATACATATACAAATGAGATTTGAAAGTTTGTTCTTTATATAAATTGAAATATAAAGCAAAAGTGCCACTGGTCAACATTCACTGCATAACATGAGGATGAGCAAATGACAGTATTTCAATTTTTAGATGAACTATTCCTTTAACTCTTGCAAAAAAATCGCACTGGTAACCATACAGTAGTTTTTACAGTAACAATAACTGGTATTTTTGCGTAAACACGTAGTAAATGAATACAAGGGCAATGGCGAAAGTCATGAATATTCAAGGTTAGATGTGTCTCAGGTACCCAATCACTAGGTGCTAATTGATCACGAGTCTGTCATAATCTATAAATCCATAAAAAGCTATTTTAATCATCCGCCTATTTGTATTATTAGGCGCTTATAAATGACAGTCATTTCCAACAGGCCACGGCGACTTACAAATGAGACTCTATCAAAACCTAGGTGAGCTGCCTACCTAGACAGCACTTTTAGGCATCTTAAGCCTGTCTTTTGCTCATTTTAGGGCATCATATGCGCGTACGGAACGGAATGATGCCCAAAAATGCTGTCTAGGTAGGCAGCTCGTTAGGTTTTGAAACACAGCCATTGTTTCAAATCGAGCGGATTGACGAGACGTTACAAATGAACGCTCGTCAAGTTCAAGCGCAAATCGCGGTGTATTAATCGCACATCTGTAGGACCAGGAAAAACCACTGGCCACATCGAGCCGCCCCCCCCCCGTCCGTATCGCCCCCAAAAAACGGCCAACCCCACGGCGGAGACTTATTTCGATGGCGGCTTTAGGTTTTAGACAAGCGGATTGCAGTGTTAATTACCCGCTTCGCCAAGTTCCAGGCCTGACCCCTTTTTTGTTTTCGCTGACTCCCGGATCCTCCTTCTGCTTCGCTCTCCCCGTCCTCCACCACCTCCCCAGCCGGCCAGCTCTCCTCCAGATGCTCGGCTCACACTGACTGCAGAGGCCAGCGCTCCGACAGCAGCTCCGCGCGGGTCCTAGAGACAGTTGGCTTACGGGTACAGAGTCATAATGTATACAATGGAAAAATTCACCCTATCTGTTTTCTAAATGTATGTTATAGATCTTATTGTGAACGATTCATCCATTTATGCATGTTTTTAATTAACTCGTCATACCTGCATCTTCCAGTGAAAACAACAGACTTCTCTCTGGTGACGTACGCAAGACATCTCCAGTCAATTTGTCTGCTTAAACCCCACCTTTTTTTGCTGAATACATTGTCGGTCTTGTTTTAGAGTGCTGCATTATGTTCACGCACAGATCAGTTACTGATGCGCGTGACAATATCATCATGTACTATTCAAGGAATACGCCATATTTACTTTGTCACGAATAAAAACGAGGCTGTGACATATAGTTATTCAGCTAATGCAATATTGAAAAAAACATCTGGACAGCCTCTTAATGATCTTTTTTTAATTGATGTAATTTTTTTTATCACATTACTCAATCTTCTGGTGAAATGACTTCTCTAGTGATATATTCTGGGCTTCTCCAGTCATTTTGTCCACTTAAAAGATTAGTTCACTTCTGAATTAAAATTTCCTGATAATTTACTCACCCCCATGTCATCCAAGATGTTTATGTCTTTCTTTCTTCAGTCGAAAAGAAATTAAGGTTTTTGAGGAAAACATTCCAGGATTTTTCTCCATATAGTGGACTTCAACAGTTACCAATGGGTTGAAGGTCCAGATTCCAGTTTCAGTGCAGCTTCAAATGGCTCTACATGATCCCAGATGAGGAATAAGGGTCTTATCTAGTGAAACGATCGGCCATTGTCTAAAATATATATATATATATATATATATATATATATATATATACTTTTAAACCACAAATGCTCATCTTGCACTGCTCTGCGCAACACATTACGTAATCATGTTGGAAAGGTCACGCGTGATCTAGGTGGAAGTACCGCGGTCAGGTGAAAAACTCCATCTCATTTTCTCCCCCAACTTCAAAATCGTCCAACATTGTTGTTTTACCTTTTTTTGTAAAGGCCGTTTGACTTAGTCTTTGCACGTTTGCTCTGTAAACATTTGCTCGGCACTTCCGCCTACACCACGCGTGAACTTTCCAATGCGTGGCGCAGTGCAGGATGAGCGTTTGTGGTTAAAAGGTATATAATTTTTAGTTTTTTTTTAGAAAATGACCGATCGTTTCTCTAGATAAGACTCTTATTCCTCGTCTGGGATCATGTAGAGCTCTTTGAAGCTGCACTGAAACTGACATTTGGACCTTCAACCCGTTGGTAACTGTTGAAGTCCACTATATGGAGAAAAATCCTGGAATGTTTTCCTCAAAAACCTTAATTTCTTTTCGACTGAAGAAAGAAAGACATAAACATCTTGGATGACATGGGGGTGAGTAAATTATCAGGAAAATTTAATTCTGAAGAGAACTAATGCTTTAAAGCCCATCCCTTTCTCGCATTCAGATCTGCCTCCATCCAATCAATAGATATCCAAGTCTCAACTGTTCATTTTTTCTTTCTTTCTGGTAATCTGTTTCATTTGGATGTACATTCAATTACAGAAGAAAAGTGTGTCGCTACTTCCGTTTCATCAGAGCTTTAATATGAATAATAGGACTATAATAATAAGACTTTATGAATAAATACATTATAAATCAATTTTCTATTTTCTGTATAATCAGGCAATGAATAAAGTAAGTTGTTTCAGTCAATGTGTTTTTATGTCCACTCGTACACTGTTAAAAAAAAAAAAGATTTTTCAAAGTTGTAAATAAAACAAAGATTATTGGAATTACATTATACAAGAAAATACATTTTCATCTAAAAATATAAATCTTTTTATGCATTTTGGCCATTCATTTACACAAAAACTGTGTTTTGGGGGCCTGAAAATGCAAACTTTTGAAAAACGGGTTTCAAAGTGCAAGTTTTTGAAAACGCTACCGTTATCGTCTCTGTGTAAACTACAAAAATGTGAATTTGTGAAAATGATGATGTCATGTGCGCACGTATTAGGACCCATTCACACAGAGCGCTATTTTTCCATTGTTTTTCTATGTAAACACACGCTAGACAGACATATGACCGTTACGCTCGCGTCTTTTCACACAGAACGCGTCTTTGCGTACAAAAAACCGCGAGAAGCAGCGCTCAGGAATGGTTTTAAAAAAGCGCAGCGCATAACGCGAGGGTCTGGACACGCTTTTGATACGTGATGCAATAACGGACATAACAGAAATAGGCAAACAGCAGAATAGATAGATGTTATTTTTGACATGGAAAAAGTAATCGCACAGTTGCCATGCCAACTTGCTACTGTAAACAGAAGCTAGCACCGCTTGCCCCGCCTCCGAGTTCTTCTGATTGGTCCACTGTGTTGGAACTGACATTGATGAGCGGCGCTGCGTGTAAAAGTTGAAATTCTTTTAACTTGAGCGAGGTGCTGCAAAAGACGCGAGCATAGCGGTCATACACTTCCGTGTAGCGCGTTTACATAGAAAAACAATGGAAAAGTAGCGCGTTGGAATAGAAAAACGCGTTCTGTGTGAACGGCTCTTAACTTTTATATGCAGCGCCGCTCATCAATGTCAGTTCCAAAACAGTGGACCAATCAGAAGAACTCGGAGGCGGGGAAAGTGTTGCGAGCTTCTGTTTATTTGACGGCAGTCAAAGTGACATTGCCACCTACTGGCCTGTCATGCATAATACAGCATCTTTAGTTGTTATTGCAGATCCGTGTGAACAGGCATTGTTTTGACAATGTTGTCGTCTGTACGCGAAAAACGCAAAGGAAAAACTTTTGTTTTTTTTTAGTAGCCTACATCGTTATCGTGTAAACATATCTTTAGTCTTTTGTTAAATCAATGTAACTTGCTGTTTCTTTGTAATTATGTGTGAAATTTATTAGCAATTTCTGAGTGAAAATGGATTCTACACCACATTTTTTTTTCAGTGTATAAAAATTAACAAGAGAAAACATATAGGCTTAACATTAAAAGAGCCAGTCACATTTTTGATTTACACATTAGCTGGAACAGGCTTAAACAAAAAGGCCTGGAAAAATATGGTTTAGCATGATTGAACTAAAGAAACAATCTATAGCAGCTGTACTTGCATAACTGGAAATAGCTGCCCGGGGGCGTTACAAAGATGGCTGCCATGTGCATAGACTTAACTTAAAAGTGATTTATAAAGTCCCTGAGACTTTTTCAGGACAACCTCACTTTAGGTAAACATTGATAAAACGAAATCTCACAGAAAACTGCTTTAATTGCATCTTTTTTTAATACAATAGAAGCTTCTGCCTAATTTTTACCTTTGTGCTGCACTGAAAAAATAAAGTCATATGGATATGGAATGACAAGAGAGTAAGGTACAATTTTCATGGTTGTTCATGGTATAAATGTAATTATGTAACTCATACAGGACCGCTGCTTAAATTCACATTCAATTTTTATGTGTGGTCCCTTTGACAACAAATCCTAATGGAGCTGATATACCGAATAACTCAGAATATTTTTCTGTAGACACACACACACATTCATTGTCCTTTGAAGTTTTTCATATATTTTACCCTTTAATAGTTTACAAAAAGACATTGGGGTGACGTAAACATAAATATGGACGTAAACCATTGCAATAAATGATTGTATACAGCAGCAAAACCGAACTAATTAAACAGTGTTTGTAGCTTCAACTGACAGTTTTGGTTTTTAAAAACAATAAAATCACGAGTTGCTGAAGAAAATAAAACCTGATGGTGCAGATTTAATTTTTGAAATATTGTTTCATCTAACTTTGATAACATAGGAGGTCCTCTGTTGGAGGCCCATCTGTAACGTATAAATCTGCAATGATGCTTGAAATTGATTTCAAGCAGGTTTCCTTCCTCTTAAACTGTATTGTATTTCAACCATTTAAGGCACCCCGTTATTAGTTACCCTCTCTGTGGACTGCTTCAGTAAATTCATAATCAATAAATTGTGGTTTAACACACACAAATACACAGAACAAAGACCTAAAGGACACACTACAGGTTGGCAAACAGTTTGGCACAACTTTTAAAGGCAGAACAATATTTTTTTTCCCAAAGATCACAGGTAAATAAAGACTGCATTCCGACTAAGTCACATACTAAAACTCCTATCTAAGGGCTGACTTGCACATGTGCAGATTTTTATTTTATACAGCACTTTATACAGTACATCTAGGCACACACCTACATCAGAAGATTGCATTCATATTTGTAGCAAATGTTGGAACATAATCGAACTTTCAAACTTCTGAGAATATTTCGTACAAAGCTGTATTGTTTCTTGCAAATTTAAAACAATGACAGTAAATTCCCAACTATATTTTATATTCCTTTCATTGAAACACAGAACAAGCATTATGATCATGTAAAAATCGATTCGAAAAGCAAATATATAAGATTTCACTCACTATAACAGAAGCAACACTTTGTTTTCCAGTGTAAAACATTGAATGAGACCTCACTGTTCATATTGTAGCCATTCGAAAGACCTCCTTATGCAGAATTACAAGCATTTTAAAAAAGTATTAAACAGTGAATGAATCATTACATCTACTGACCCTCATAAATGTCAAAGAATCTTAATATTCTACACCAAAACTCACTTTAAACTGTTGCTCCATGGATTTATCTAATTTAACATTCAAATGTTAGCAGTCATAAACAAAATGTTTTTTTTTTTAAATAATGGTAATTATTATTTCTTATTTGAAACCAACCTAACAAAGAACAAATCACGAGTATAATAAAATCACATACGTATAATAATTAGATAAATGTAATTATTGAACCTGAATTCCTTCTGATTCAAGTACAGTAAGTCAAACTGTCTTCCTCACGACAATAAAGCTTTAGACTCTACGCATGTCCTCTTATCGCTGCGTTTCCACGTTCGAAGTGCAACACTATGGAAATCCTACTTTGGTAAATCATAATTATGACATAAAATGTGGAAATTTTGACATACCAAGTCATAAATATTAGATAAAAAGTCCAAATCATGACATACAAATCATGACTTTCTATATAATAATTAACTTTTTATCAATTATGACAAAAAAGGTCATAAATTTGACTTTTTAACTCATAAATATAACTTGGTATGTCAATTTTGAGACATTTATTTTGTAAATTTATAAATTATATTATAAATGTCAATTTTGACGTCATAATTAGGACGTTTCATGTTGTACATATGTTATAGTTTCAGTTATCTCATAATAGTGACTATAATTATTACTTTTCGGAATTTTGGCTATTTATGTCATAATTTTTACTTTTTTAATCTTATAATGACTTTGTCACAATTTCAGCTTTTATGTCAAACTTTTGCATATTTTATATCATAATCTTCTTTTTATGTTACAATCATGACTTTTTTAATTGTATAATTATGACTTTTTAATCTCCTAATTTCGACTTTTTGTCATAATTATCTCAAATTCGAATTTGTATCTTATAATTATGATGTGTCATAATTTTGGCTTTTATGTCAAGATTTTGATTCTTTTATGTCATAATTGTGTTTTTGTTATAATTCTGAATTTAATTGTGTAATTATGACTTTTTATCTCATAATTTTAACTTTTTGTCATAATTAGGACTACCTCAATTTCAACTTTTTATCTTATAATTATGACTTATGTCAATGTCAGATTTATTGTCAAGCTTGTGACTCTTTTATCATAATTTTGTTTTTGTCATAATTCTGATTTTTTTTAAATTGTGTAATTATGACTTCTCATAATTTCGACTTTTTGTCATAATTAGGACTACCTCAATTTCAACTTTTTATCTTATAATTATGACTTATGTCATAATTTCAGCTTTTATGTCAAACTTTTGACTCTTTTATCATCATTTCGTTTTTGTTATAATTATGAATTTTTTAAATGTATCTAATTATTTCGATCTCTTATCTCATAATTAGGAAATTATCTCTTAATTTCTCATAATTTTGATTTAGGTCATAATTTCGGCTTTTATATCATAATTTTGTTTCTATGTTATAATTATGACGTAGTATCTCATAATTTGGATTTACCAAAGCATTTTTGTCTTGTGTGGCAGAAATGGGCTTCCATACAATACTGTTCCTCCTCAGCCATTCCATAAAGTTTTTATGACCTGTGCTAATCTTTGACATTTGACCTTTGGGGAAGTCAAAGTAAATTCCACCAATTTGTTCACAAGCATTGCTACCGTGTTCCTCTCTCAACAGTCCCTGAGCACTTGTTTCATTTATTTCACACAAATATACACAACAACTGAACTCAATAAAGCTTTTGAAGTAACTTTTACAGAGAGACGTGTGCACTCAAAGATGGCTGGCTAAGCTGGTTTATGGAAATACGGAATCTATCCGCATTCCATTAAAGTCCCTTTATGCTCTCCAGGAATACAGAGAGACACAAATGCGATACTAAGAGGCAATACTGAAGTGCTAAAACAACGGCCACAACGACGGGCTAAACTTAACACAGAAGCAGATATCCCAGACAAACGGCGAGCTCTACGAGACGTCCCTGATATATGGTGGTTCTGATGCGTGTGATGCAGAAGCAGCAGTTTGATGATCAGGAGCGACGGAGCAGGCATAAATGTCACATGCAGAGCAATTACGAGCCCTCTCCACCTATCCAGCAGAGCCACTCCATGCAATAAAACACAAAAATCATCACTAGTTATACAAAAACGCTTCCTGTGTGAGGAACATCTGGAAAAAAAGCTACAGCTTAGATCGATTTGAGTGACGTCATGAAGATGCACAGTGCGTTCGTTTCAGAGAGTAGTAATCACAAATTCATAAAGGTTTTTTTAAGAAAGCACAAACAAGCCATTCTCATGGGTAACATGATAACAAAGGGTTTATACAGATAGACATAGAGCTATATTTATATATTTATATATATATTTATATACTTCCTAATAAATACAACTTGCTCTGTGCAAGATGTGATGAAGAGTTTGTTTCACATAGTGAAACCCAGTTGGGGAAGAGCATGCATTTGTGCGAATGCCAGGGAGGTTTTGATGTCGTTGGTTCTTTCCTGGGGCTTAGAATGAAGGGGTGGATTGCCTTTTCCCAGAATGCTTCAGCGATGACACTGGATAAAACACAAACTTAAGGTTAGAGGCTCAAATACCAACAGTACATTGCACATTAAACTCTGGCATTCAGGGCAGGACTAGTCAAAGTTCTCATTTATACTTACATGAATTATTCTATATTCTTTTACTCTGACTCAGCTAGAAGAAAGAAAAGAGGCCTTAATCAAACCGAGAAACTACTGACAACTAATGACTACATTCTGTAGATAGAAATTGTGGATGTTTAATCCCTTTAAATAATTAGGGATGCACCGATATTACAATTCTGGTAAGACAGTAAATGTTTTCACTTTAAGGCGATAATTCAATTTAAACTATTTTCATGATTTTGTCTATAATACAAAAATATGATATAACATAATATATATATATATATATATATATATGAAATATTTATCAATATTATCAGTTGAGAACAGCTGTGAAACCGTGATACATCTATTTTACAGGATTCTTTGATGAATAGAAAGGTCAAATGAACAGCATTTATTTGAAATAGAAATCTTTTCTAACATTATAAATGTCTTTACTGTCACTTTTGATCAATTTAATGTGTCCTTGCTGAATAAAAGTAGTAATTTCTTTAAAAAACTGAAAAATCTTACTGACCCCAAACTTTTGATTGGTATGCAAATTTGAAAAAAAAAAAAAAATGTGAGAAAAACAAAATAAAGAAAAAAATTAAATCTCCGATAACTGATATGTTACACATATATCGTGCATCCCTATGAATAATAGCTTGGTAGCTTATGCAAGACAAATGGACTTCTACTGTTTTAATAATTATATTATCAGTTGTTATGCTAAGAGAACATGAGCAAAGGAATAAGGGTAAAATGGCAAACAAGGCTGTTGGGACTCACCCTTCTCCCTTCCATTTCGCATGTTCTCCTCTTCATCCTCCAGACCATCATCCACTGTGAGATTTACAAACGTTAAAGTTACCACTGAAATCATGAAGTAGGTACTTAGAAGACAGAAGCAAGTTTACATGATTACCTGAGTGAAGTTCTTTCACTAGTGACGACATAGTGTTTGTGATCGAGTCTGCTGCAACCAAAAGATCATTACGGAGATTTCTTGGTACACCTGGATAAAAGAAGATTTTTTCAGATCACAATATCCAGAGCTTAAAGGGTTAGTTGACCCAAAAATAAAAATTCTGTCATTAATTACTCACCCTCATGTCGTTCCAAACCCATAAGACATTCGTTCATCTTTGGAATGCAAATGAAGATCTTTTTGATGAAATCTGAGAGCTTTCTGTCCCTCCATTGACAGCTACACAACTGACACTTTGACACTTCAGAAAGTTCATAAAGAGATCGTAAAACTAATCCATATGAATTGAGCGGTTTAGTTCAAATTTTCTGAAGAGACCTGATCGCTTGATATGAAGAACAGATTGAATTTAGGCTTTTATTCACATATAAACATTGATCAGTGAACATAAAAGCTCAACCGAACCTGCTTCACACTTGAGAACAAACCTCTTGTGGAAGCTCAAACATGCTCTGTAACACAAGAATGAACCTCATTGGTTCTTCAGGAAGCTCAAATGTGCTGCGAAACAAGAATGAACCTCATTGGTTCTTGAGGAAGCTCAAACATGATGCGTAACATGAGAATGAACCTCATTGGTTCTTGAGGAAGATCAAACGTGATGCGTAACATGAGAATGAACCTCATTGGTTCTTCAGGAAGCTCAAATGTGCTGCGAAACAAGAATGATCCTCAATGGTTTCTTGAAGAAGATCAAACGTGATGCGTAACACGAGAATGAACCTCATTAGTTCTTGAGGAAGCTCCAACGTGCTGCATAACAGGAGAAAAGAGATCGTGTCTCTTCAGAAAATTTAGTCTAAACCTCTCAATTCATATGGATTAGTTTTACGATCTCTTTATGAACTTTTTGAAGCGTCAAAGTGTCAGTTGTGTAGCTGTCTATGGAGGGACAGAAAGCTCTCAGATTTCATCAAAAAGATCTTCATTTGTGTTCTGAAGATGAACAAAAGTCTTAAAGGTTTGGAATGACATGAGGGTGAGTAATTAATTACAGAATTTTCATTTTTGGGTGAACTAACCCTTTAAAGAACTTTTCAACCCAAAATTAATTTAGCGATTTAAATTTCAGTCTATTCCTAACTCAGCTATTATCTGGCATTAGAAGACTTGAAATATACACAATAATAGATGTATCATTAGTTGACTACTTTTATGATACCTTTTTTCCTTCTTAAAGATTGAAAGTCCCAGTATCCATATTCTTTAATTGTATGTGAAAGATAATCTTGGACATTCCAATAAACATCTCCTAAACATCTTCAAAATGTCTCCTTTTGTGGATGATGATGTATGTCAAAGGAAAGCTTCAGACTCCTCACCCTGAGAGAAGGCATCCAGCACGTCATCTCCGACCCCTGCCAGGCAGTCCTGCGGTGTGTGTGTGGGGGTTGAGCCGGCCGAGGTGGAGCGGATGGGCATAGGCATGGTGCAACTGGCACTGTGGCTGGGTGATGAGTGGGGCGAACTCCCCGTCTGAGACTGTAGGAGGGGAGTGAGGGAGGAGAATGCAAAAATTACACTAGATGCGTAACAACCTGAACCTCCACTGGTCCCTCGCTCCCCAGGAAACACTCATAAAAAGCTCTTACTGCAGACATGGCTATAGATATCTGATCTATTTCTTTAGGTTGTCTCCATGTAGTGCATTCTCTATGCATCTTCGGCGTGAGAGCTCACTGAGCAGCATGCAAGAGCCATTAGAGGAGCAAAAGGCTGGTAGAAAAGGGCCGCACTGTCCCACAGATTGATGCTGAGCCCAAGGCCTGTGGCCCTCTGCCAGGCAGCAGATGGTTGGCCAGACTGCAGTCACATTAGACGTGAGGTGCTTAGCCTTGATGAAAGGAGAGCAGGTCTCTGATATTTGGCAGGGAGACATGCGGCTCGTGGTCCCTCCCTGGGTCACAGGAACAAAGCAGCGGTACTTGACTGGAAATGGGAGCTTCATGTCCTCGTTATGAGGAGCAGACGTGATAGAGATCGCCCAGAGAGACAGTCTCATGCTTTATTCTCATTAGGCGACTTTCACTTATCAATCATTTTGTACTAGTAAAGTACTGAGCAGAAATAAAGAAATTACATTTCTGTCATCATTTACTCATCCTTATGTCAAACCTATATGACTTACTTTGTTTTGTGGAACACAATGGACTGACATGCCAAAAAGAAAAAAAAAAAAAAAAAAGAGTATGAAAGCACCACTATTAAAATTCTGGCTGATAATTATTCTCATTATAGCCAAAGACTTGTGATTGTCTTATATTAAAATTTTGGTAACACTTCAGAATAGGGAACATGTATTCACTATTAACTACAACTTTTGCCTCAATTAACTCCTAATTTACTGCTTATTAATAGTTAATAAGGTAGTTTTTGTAGCGTTTAAATTTAGGTATTGGGTAGGATCATGGGATGTAGAATAAGATCATGCAGAATAAGACATTAATTTGTGCTTTATAAGTACTAATAATGAACCAATACACTAGTAATGTGCATGCTAATAAGCAACTAGTTAAAAGTGAGGACTGAACCCTTAAATAAAATTCTATACTATTTTGTCTAAATAAATGTAAAATAAAAAGCACAACTAAAATCCATTAATATAGGCATCACAGAATTAAAATGTATAGTATTAAATATGCATTTTTATTTTGAGATTTTTTTTAAGATTACATTACATTACAAAATTTACATATTTACACTCAATTCTTTGTAGTGATTTTTTTCAGTAAAAATGTTGTAAGTGTTAATTTCAGCAATTTTATATACATTTATTTTACACAAGTCAATATAACATAATATATTTATAAAACGATTAGTTCCTGTCCTTGATTCTGATTGGTCAATAGCCGTTTTATTCACGATAAAACACAGCTATGACCGCTTCACCCAACGGTTCTGTGTATCACTACACAACACCCTTAGCAACCACTCTTAGCAACGTAAACTGTATGTTCTCAATTGATATTGTTCATTGAAGCTTACTGTATTATGTAGAAGAGTATCGTGAGAAAGAGTTTATTACCTGCATTCAGATTTAGCATTTTCCTTCAGGTCGGTCCTATGTTCATAATAAAAAATCTGTTTAAATGTCCACAGCAATATCTTGTCCTTTTAACAGTTAAGGGGTTTTCACGTGACTGACAGCGCAGTGCAGTCAAAGCATTTGTCAGTTGCGTCTTGTTCAGTCTTTTCAATATAAAATTCTTCGCTACTGACAAACACCGTGTCCTAACCAGACGCGACGCCGCAACACGCGATAAAAGGTATCTTTTCCATGTTAATCAGAGTTTTTGTCCTAACCAGCCGTGACGGCGACACACCAATATTCTATTTTAGAAACGGTTTCTATTTCTCCGAGACGTCGCGGCTGTAACAGCAACACAAAGTATTGCAATGATAATATCAGATACTGTTTATGTGCTTTATTTAATGTTAAAAGCGTCTAGTGTCCGTTTGAATATCGTTCTGTGTTCCCAGCTTTTTAGCTGTAATGAAAACAACACTGGCTAATTCACCTCAGATCTTGAAAATAAATAAATGGGCACAAGAACGTTCAAACTGTCAACTCAATGCGAACAAACAAGTGTATTCTTTGTCAAAGATTGTTTCAGTCACTCCGTATGTACTTTAAATAATGTTTAAATGGTGTAATATTTATGAATTTTTCTATTTACTTGCCCTTTTCATTGTGTCTGCAGTGCTCTTGCCAAGAGAGCCCGCCCACACTCTCTTCTGATTGGCTGTGGTTTTTGATTGATTTTATCGCTTCTCATTGTCGCGTCGCGTCTAATGTGGACAGTCAAATCGCTGGAATCTTATCGCATCGCGTCTGGTTAGGACACGGTGTGACACACTCATAAAGACAGTCTTTGCCACCATCTAATGGCATAATAATGTAACTTCTGTTGCTGTTCACGGTCAGTGACTATTTTTTCCAGGGAAAGGAAGGCTTTTATTGATTTTACTTCATGAAAGTTGCATTGATACATATATTTTTTGGCTTTAATATTTGTATTGTGTGGTATAAAAGCAATTAGGTACTCAAGGCTAGTGCTGTATCGTGAATAAGTCACGGCTGAAAGGGTTACTCCGCTTCGCATCGTGCCTAACAACGCCCTTCAGCCGTGACTTACTCACAATACAGCACAGCCTCTCATACCTTATTGCTTACGTAATATAATATAATATGTGACTCTGGACCACATAAGTGGACCAGCCATAAGTCGCACGGGTATATTTGTAGCAATAGCCAACAATACAATGTATGGGTCAAAATTATTATTTTTCTTTTATGCCAAAAATCATTAGAATATCAAGTAAAGATCATGTTCCATGAAGATATTTTGTAAATTTCCTACAGTAAATATATCAAAAAATTATTTTTGTGAGTGGATATGCATTGCTAAGGACTTCATTTGGACAATTTTAGAGGCGATTTTCTCAATATTTTGATTTTTTTTCACCCTCAGATTCCAGATTTTCAAATAGTTGTATCTCAGCCAAATATTGTCCTATCCTAACAAACCATACATCAATGGAAAGCTTATTTATTTAGCCCCTTATGACTGGTTTTGTGGTCCAGGGTCACATATAATATAATATAATCATTTTAAACACTGCAAGTGAATTTAGGCTTCATAGCATTATAATGTACAGTGTTACAAATGCATATTTATTTTGATATTTGCTAAATATTACATTACAAGTTTAAGATTGTAGAAAGTACTATGAATGTAATACAATCAAAAGTCATATACAAAGATTTAATATAATATAACAGTATAACTTGCCGTTTTAAAATGCATATTCATTTTGGGAATTGCTAACGATTGCATTTACCAGTGTTATTCATTTTAATTTTAAAGATTTAACTGTAAGTGAATGTTAGATGACGGCAAAGTCAAATGAGTCATACGGACTAATTTCATAGTATTTCTTTGTCATATTTTCATTCTTTCTGGAGCAAGACAAAAAAAAAATCACTGTCATTGTATAGAAAAGAGCAGCCTAAACATTCTGCCTAATATCTCCTTTTGTGTTCCATGGAAGAAAAAAAAATAGGGTGAGTAAATGATGACAAAACATTCTTTTTGTCAGTGATCCTCTCTGTTTTCAGCATTGTGCACCCCATTAATCTTCTACCTGTCAACTTAATGAAAACGTCCGTGGTTTTGGCATACACAATACATATGTTAGCTCAAACTGACCCAGTGTGTTTACTCCAGAATTTTTGAGCTGTATTAAAGGAACACTTACTGCCTGTTTCTGCTCTTCATCCTGTCAGCCAGAAGATGAGAGATGACAGTGAGTGAAAGCAGACACGCCAGAGACAGAGGTGGTAGAGAAAGAGGTGGAGAGAAAAAAAAGTGAGTATAGAATGAGAAAATAAATTATGTTGTTTCCATACATGCCATGGGAAATGAAGAACCTAATTTTTGTCCAACAAGTTTCGTACCTTCAGCAGCCTCATGAGACCTTCCAGCTGGACCATGAGTTCTCTCCTGCTCTCCTGCAGGGCCGACATGCGCCTCTCCAACTCGTCTTTTCTGTGCCTGAACAAAATGACAAACAAAATGAATAAATGAGTCACCGTGTGAATCATAAAAATCAATGACTGCCAAATATATAACTTAAAGGGCAGATATGATGGAAAACAGGATTTTCTTTGCTCTTTTGAAATGAAAAGCTCCTTGTACTATGTTCATAAAGCAAATCTTCCTCCACAACCTACTCATTCAATCTATGAAAACTAAGTGGGAAAAATGGCTCATGGTAAAACAGTATCAACTCCAAAACCATGAGAACAGAGGATATTTGCATATACTGTTCTTAAAGGTGCAGTAGCAAAAACAGCCTTTTAAAGCTCAAAAAGACAGGTCATGTAAAACTAAATTACGAAACCTTTATTAAAGGGATAGTTCACCCAAAAATGAACATTTTGTTATCACTTACTCACCCTCATGGTGTTCCAAACTTGTATGAGTTTCTTTCTTCTGTTGAACACAAAACAAGATATTTTGAAGAATGTTGGTAACCTGACGGTTGACGGTAGCCACTGACTTCCATAATAATTTTGGCTACTATCAACTGTTTGATTACCAACATTCTTTAAAATATCTTCTTTTGTGTTCAACAGAAGAAAGAAACACATATAGGTTCTGGCAACTTGAGGGTGAGTAAGTAATGACAGAATTGTCATTTTTGGGTGAACTATCCCTTTAACATTAATGTGACAAAAGTGTATAATATGACCCTTTTTTAGTCTTTAAATCTGCTCAGAAATGCACATAATGTGGCTAAATCTCCATGAAACCAAAACAAAGAGGGCAAAATCAGCACATAATAGAAATGTGCTTATTCACTCGTCTCCTGAGACTAACATTATTAAGAAAATGAATTTGGCTCCTACATGCCCTCTGGTGCCCATAAAAGGTACTCAGTTTGAATGACTTTAAAGGGAGTGAAATCCCAACTAGTCCGTTTAAAATCTGTTGTGTTCCTAACAATCTCAAATGTTCTAAAATGCTCTGATTAACTCTGAATAATAATACACTGCCTGGCCAAAAAAAGTTGCTGTTTGGATATAAATAGGCACATGCTTAAGAGTCTATGACTGGACCATTATTGCTGTGATTATTTTGTTTCTAGCATGTTTTATGTTTGGGAACAGTTCTTTTAACCGTAATTCATGGAGTGTGCAGCTTTTCATTTCTTAAAGGGGATGTATCATGAAAATCTGACATTTTCCATGTTTAAGTGCTATAATCACTTAAACAGTTTGAACAATGTAAGGCTGAACACCGTTACTGACAATCCTCACTTTGGCTGCGTGAGATTCTCCAGCTTTGTTGTTGTTGAGCAACCAAAGCACGAGCTGTTAAAGCTCCGCCCTCTTCTGGAAAGGGGGCCGGGAGCAGCAGCTTATTTGCATTTAAAGGGACACACACACAAAAACGGCGTGTTTTTGCTCACACCCAAATAGGGGCAAATTTGACAAGCTATAATAAATGATCTGTGGGGTATTTTGAGTGAAACTTCACAGACACATTCTGGGACACCAGAGACTTATATTACATCTTGTGAAAAGAGGCATAATAGGTCCTCTTTAAACAACCATGTAGGAAGACATATCATGGCCATATTCCAGAATGACAATGTCAAGATTCATCAGGCTCAAATTGTGAAAGAATGTTTGAGAGGGAGCATGAAGAATCATTTACACACATGAATTGGCACCTCTGAGTTCAGACCTTAATTTCACTGAAAGTCTTTGGGATGTGCTGGAGGAGACTTTACAGAGTGCTCACCTCTTGCATTGTCAACACAAGATCTTGACCAAAAACTGATGCACCTCTTGATGGAAATAACATCACAACATTTATCAACATATATGACTCAGAGGTGCCAATTCATGTGTGTAAATGATTCTTCATGCTCCCTCCCAACCATTCTTTCACAATTTTAACCCTGGTGAATCTTGACGTTTCATCCTGTAATATGGCCATGATGTGTCTTCCTACATGGTTGTTTAAGAAATGAAAAGCTGCACACTCCATCAGTTAGGGTTAAAAGAACTGTTGTCAAACATATAACATGCTAGAAACATAATCACTGTAATAATGATCCATCCATAGACTCTTAAGCATTTGCCTATTTAAATCCAAAGAGCGACTTTTTTTTGTCCGGCAGTATATATCCATTCTGTTATTTTTTGTGCATGTATGTGTAGTTGTGTTTGCGGACCGTAGCAGTCGTAGCTCTGCCAGTAGAGTGGGGTTCTGCTGGGCTTTCTCAGGGGTGGGTTGAGAAGCCTGTTCATGTTCTAGACGTAGACGCTGGATTTCTTGCAGGATCTCCCTACATACACATCACACAAAAAACAAGAATTAACTTCAATGCCACCTATTGAAAGCTCTCAATTCATGATCATGAATATTTTATGGGACAGGAAATATGAATACTTAATGAGTTACTTTAATTTATCTTTGGTGTTTGAAGAGAATTTAATGATTGTTACAAACAAGTATGGTTCACTATGGGAATTTAGAGATCTGTAAAGAACGATTGCAAAACCCACCTGTTTTTGTTCTCTAATTCTGCGATGAGCTGCCTCTGCTGCTTATTAGCATCAAAATTGAAACTCAGATCAGTTGGAGGGCATTGCTAAAAGACAAAATCATTAGACAAGAGCATTACTAATTATGCACAAAACTAATTAAAAGGTGCTGTTAAATGAAGACATCAAGTTATGGATGCATAAAAACCAGATGTACACTAAAACGAATAGACCTATAATTAAACATGCTGTTGATTTTCAATAAATTCCACACAATAAAACAAGTGTGTCCTCATGAACAAGACCCCTTTTTTCACCCTTGTAATGTATGGAGAGGTGTAATTTGAGTGTGTTTGTGAAATAAATCTCACAGTGGAGTTGCTGGCCTCCGCCGCCAGACGAGCAGCATATCGAGCGATAAGACGGTGTTCTTCATCCAGTCTGCTGGGACTCTCAAGGGTGCTACTGTCCAGACAGATAAAGAGAATAAGAAGAAATACATACAGCAGGAAGAAGAGAGGCAAAGAGAGTGATGAAGCATGAGACAGATGAGTGAAGATGTGAATTCCAGAAATCAAGAGGAGTAATGAAATATCTGAGATGACAGATGACCACAAGGAAAAGGTTTTGGAGAAGCTAATCTGAAACAGTGGCATAATATAATATAATATAATATAATAATATAGTGCTTGTATATATGTCTAGAGTATACACTTGTATATGTATATTTAACAAAAATATATTATATTTATATAAATATACATGTATACATTTCTTAAATAAACATTCTTTAACATGTATGTGTGTATTTATATATACATAATAAATAAACAGTACACACATATTATGTAAACAAACTTATTTTGGATCGAGATTAATCATTTTACATCACTAAATATAATATAATATAATTAGTGCTGTCAAACGATTAATCGCATCCAAAATAAAAGTTTGTTTGCATAATATATGTGTGTGCTGTTTGTTTATTATGTATTTATAAATACACAAACATGCATGTATATATTTAACAAAAAATATTATATTTATATATAAAATGTTTATATAAATATACATATACATGTATACATGTAAATATTTCTCAAATAAGCATTCTTAAACATATATGTGTGTGTGTTTATATATATATATATATATATATATATATATATATATATATATATATATATATATATATATATACATAAATATACACAGTACACACATATATATTATGTAAACAAACTTATTTTGGATGCACGATTAATTGTTTGACAGGACTAAATATAATATAATATAATATAATATAATTAGTGCTGTCAAATTGATTAATCGCGATTACATATTAAATTCACCACTAACATAAAAGTTTGTAAATACAATATATATATACATAATTATATACACCCATACACAAATTTTATGTTAGATGCTAAAGATATTAACTGCGATTAATCGATTTGACAGCACTAAATAAAATAAAATAATATAATATAATCCTTTTTAAAAAATGAATTGAGAAAATGTTTAAGTCTTTCAGCAATTTTATATACATTTATTATACACAAAGCCAAGATATAATATAATATTTATATAATATATAAATGTAATGTAGATATAAATATATAAACAGTATTTTTAGTCAAATTTGAGCAGATTTTGTACGTTTGTCTGAAAGGATGTAGAACACAGACATGTGCAGAGGTTGCATAGCCTCTCGTAGTGTGTCTGGGTCTTACAGTATGTTATAGGGTTTGGCATATGGCTGGAGCAGATGATGGAGCATATGTTTTCCTTCCTCATTAAGTGCTTTACAATTAGGAGTGAATCACGTGTGTATATGTGTGAATATGCGTATGTTCTGGCAGTTAGATCCCCCACACACGCACATTTTTAAAATGCACACACCACATTCATCAATCAAATGTAACACAAATATTATATTAGTCTGATAATACAACAGGATAATAAATGACTTGCATGGAGCTTTCCTGCTGTGTCAGTCCCTGTGGCCCCACAGCTGTGACCTGCCTGAGCTCACAGTCTCAGGGGAGTGATTCATTAAGAGGGTTGTTTCGATGCCAGACGTCTCGCAGACTAACATGGTGTTTATAATAATCAGTGTCGCGCTGAGAATGATCCACTGGAATCCACTTATTGATATGGCACCCTGACAGCGACTGTTAGGCGCTTATATTGACACATAAAGGTGCTCTGGATAATTTTTCCTCATTAAAAAGCTTTACACAAAGGAATGAAGACAAATATGTTTAAAATTATGTGCACTCATTCGAGATAAATACCAGTGTATATCATTGAACTAGGGGAAAAAAAAAAAACCTCACTGGGTGGAAAATGCTGTTGGTGAATAACAAAGAAGTCTTCCTTAAATCCTTTACATGAAAATATGTCCCTGCAAACTTAATGATAATCATAATCAATTATAAAAATATTATTAAAAGTATTAAAATGATTAAAAATATAATAATAAGAAGAATATTCAGTTATTAAAATGATATTAAAGATATTATTAATAGTTTTTAAATGATTAAAACAACAACAATAATAATGATAAAACTAATTATTATCATTACATTACATGTAACATTATAACAATATCCAATTATTAACATTTTAAAATGTAAATAAAATGTAATAAAAATGTAAATAATAATAATAATTATAGTAGTAGTAACAGTAGTAGTAGTATTGATATCTATGATATCAGATGATATCATTTTTTGCAGAACTGCTTTATAGATTAAATGAAAATAATTTAATAATTGATCTTCCACAACGGAACTCAATCACTGAACTGACTTGCATTATTTTCCAGTTATCACTGTAAAGCTGCTTTAAAAAAATCTGTATTGTATAAAGCGCTATATAAATAAAGGTGACTTGACTTGACTTTAATTCTTATTATTATTTTAATTATTATTATGTGCTTTCTGGTGCTCTACCAAGCATAAAAGTGCATCTAAATACATATTTAAAAAAGAATGTTACAAAAGTTCTATATTTCAAATAAATGCTGTTCTTTTGAACTTTATTTTCATCAATGAATGATGAAAAGAAATGAATCATGGTTTCCACAAAATAAGCAGGACAACTATTTTGTACATTGATATTAATAATAAATATTCTTGAACACCAAAAAAAGTGTATGTAAACAAAACTAGAAAACCAAACAATATAATAATGAACACAACCTAAATTTTATAAGTCTATGTATGGAAGCTTGTTTCTGCCACTAAACAAAAAATAAAAAAAGATAATTGCTACTTTTTATTTCACAATTCTGACTTTTTTCCTCACAATTGCAAGTTATTGTGAGTTACAATGTCAGAATTGTGTATTATAAACTCACAATTGCAGGATATAAACTCGCAATAGCAAGAAAAAATTGACTTCATTGAAATAATGACTTTTTTCTCAAAATTGCGAGTTTATATCTCACAATTCTCAATTGTGACTATATCACGCAATTGACTTTATAACACGCAATTGTGACTTTATATCATGCAATTATGACTTCATAACTCGCAATTGCGAGTTTATATCAAGCAATTCCGAAAAAAAAGGCAGAATTGCGAGATGTAAACTCGCAATTGCAAGAAAAAAAGGTCAGAATTGTGAGATAAAAAGTCACAATTGCCTTTTTTATTTTTATTTAGTGGTGGAAACAAGCTTCCATAATAGTCCGATGTGTGTGATCCGCCCGTCACTCAATAAATGATATAAATTTTCAAACAATCAGTCCCTGGCGGAGCATTAAAAATTGGTGGCACGTAGCCTCCATGCTTTTTCTATACAATTGTCCCCAAAAAATGGAAAATACTGTCAAAAAACATTCAAATCACCTCAACTTTACTGTCATAACACATTTCTGTAGTGACAGTGTGAACATCAGGCATTCACATTAAATATTAACCAACAAACTATTTCATATTAGTTTGTCAAAAGAATAGTGCATTGAAAAGTCAAGAAGTCTCTAGAAGGTTCAAAGAAAGGGTAGACTGCCATGAAAACCGAACTACCATAACATTTTACATTCTAAATGACCTGAAAGAAAAAAGTATACCCTGACCACTTCAAATGCAAAAGTCGATAAAGGACATGGAGAGCATATCAGCACTCTCTGTACAGCTAGACTGAGAGGTGGAGTCTATGATTTCATATCCAGTGGCAGGTGGTCAATACTCACTTAACTTCAAATTAAAAACTCATTCGGAGCAAATGGAAAATGATATTTCTGTTCTGGCAGCAAGACTGGCCATGACCCAGCAGACGATAAATTCTACGCAAGGCCACTTGTCCTTGAAAGCCCAACCCAGTAAATGAACGTGTGCTGGAGAGGGTGCACCGTCAGCAGAGAGACTCGCGCTTATCGTCCTGCCTACAGCTTTGATGTCCCTACAAGGCCATGCAATTACACCCAAACTGAGCTAGAGAGAGAAGGAAAACCTTCTTATGGAAGTTCAAGGCCCAAAAAGTTTCACACTAGGGTTGTGACAGTGAGGAAATTTATCCACTGGTTAATCGACGTGTGACAACACCGGTAATACCGGTATCACTAGGATGGGGGGAGGGGGTGTTCCCTCTTTTGCACCTTGCTTTTAAATCGCTAAATCAAATGCTCAAAACCCCACAGGCATTCATAAAGGTGCAGAGCAGAGTGAGCATTTTCAATTAATTCCTATGGAAGTTGAGACACGCACCATTATGAATGCCCATGCGGTCGTGCGCATTTTACTTTCGCTTTCAAATTAGCGCCAGTTTGGAGGAGACAATTGCTTGAATGGTGGGCTCATTATTATTCTTAATGAAAAACACAACAACTAGAAAAACACAACTAATCTTTTGCAAGTTCCCTATTAGCACCTGGTTTAAATCCAAAATACTGCAAAAGTCATCCGCCATCGTATTGTCACTCTCGTAATGAATGAAATCTGACTCCTGCTGCTGATCTGTGCTGCGACTCTCGTTCGGCTCGCGCTGCATTGAGCAGACGTGTTCAGTTTTTAATTGTAGTTTCTGTTTTCTAACTGAACTAAATGATTTTTATTACTGGGGACGGTGCCGCGGTGGGCAAGTGATGTAACCGGTGTTGCGGCTGAACATCTGTAACACCGTTAACCCCAACTATCGAAGCAAGCCTATTTCATACAGAATCTTGTCACAGTTTTTTTATTTTTTCGGCTTTCTTTAATGTCTAATGTTGCTCTTTGAACATGAAAAAGGCCTGCAAAATTACAAAGCACAAAGTCCACTCCAAAGGGAGTTATTTTCAATTTCAGTAAGCATTGTTTCTGAATTCCCTGAAACGCCATGATTGAAGTCTTGAGTTTTCTTCCAGGAATGTACACATCATAAAATTCCTCATTTAAATAATTTCTGCCCAAGGCAGGAACAAAAAAAAAAAAAAAAAAAAAAATGTCACCATCTCCAAGAAACGCTGTTTTTTCCACCCCGGATCTAATATGGTTATGGTAAGGGCAAGCTCAAAACAAGCTTAAAGCTCGAAGGATGACCAATCACAACACACTGAATCAGCCACGTTCCTGACAGACTGGGAGGTGCTGCAAAAATGTAAATAAAATATGTGAACATTCAAGCATGAAAACCTATTCTAGTAGACCCCAAAAACAAAATCAAGACTTTGTAAAAGAGCATAATAGGCCCCCATTAAAACTATTAGCTACCTTTTGATATAAATATATGTGCCAATAGTAACAGTACAATAAAAAAATTAAAAACAAAAAATCATGCTGTTACAATCGCCTGTTATGGTTGTGGGCAATAGTAATAATATCATAACATTAATGTGCTTACTTGCAAAGAAAAAACATTGATGTTAATTTTAAAGAATAATTTGCAGTCTTATATATTAGTAATTACTTAGCTGTCAATTATATGCATTTTTAAATTAAAAGTCTAAGTCCACATAATTCTTTGAAATCCTTAAATGCATGAATTGCATTGCTAATGAGTCCAAACTAGTTACACTACTCCAAACAGTCTTTAATAAAATACCATTCAATATTTTTTTTTAACATTCTTTACAAAAAAAAAAAAAAAAAAAAAAAAAAAGAAAAGAAAAGAACAGTCATTTCTGCAGTTATTTTTCTCAATCAGAGAGAAAAAGGTACTAAGTATGTGCTCCAGTTGCTATCGGTCTTCTCTCTAATCAGGCTTTTAGACTATGAGGACCTGCCATAAGGTTTATAAATGTGGCTGCTAGGCACTTGTGCGGCACCCAGATCACGTCCCAGGTTTGTACCAAGTGACACTACTGAAGTGGAACAGGATGATGATTTTGTAACAGTGTGCAGCAGTACATAAAACTGTCTGTTTTATAAATTGCATGAGCAATGTCAATTTAGAAAGTCAGCATTACTGTCCCAACAAAGTCAGACGTTAGTGATGTCAGATGTTCTGGTTCGTAAGTACCAAGTTAACACACACACACACACACACATATATACATATACACTACCAGTCAAAAGTTTGGACACGGTAAGATTTTTAATGTTTTTAAAAGAAGTTTCGTCTGCTCACCAAGGCTGCATTTATTTAATTAAAAATACAATAAAAATAGTAATATTGTGAAATATTATTACAATTTAAAATAACTGTTTTCTGTTTGAATATATTTTATAAAGTAATTTATTCCTGTGATCAAAGCTGAATTTTCAGCATCATTACTCCAGTCTTCAATGTCACATGATCCTTCAGAAATCATTCTAATATGCTGATTTGCTGCTCAAGAAACATTTATGATTATTATCAATGTTGAAAACAGTTGTGTACTTTTTTTTCAGGATTCCTTGATGAATAGAAAGTTCAAAAGAACAGCATTTATCTGAAATACAAAGCTTTTGTAACATTATACACTACCGTTCAAAAGTTTGGAGTCAGTAAGAATTTTTATTTTTTTGAAAAGAAATTAAAGAAATTAATACTTTTATTCAGCAAGGATGCATTAAATCTATCAAAAGTGACAGTAAAGACATTTATAATGTTACAAAAGATTATATTTCAAATAAATGCTGTTCTTTTGAACTTTCTATTCATCAAAGAATCCTGAAAAAAAACTATTGTACACAATAAATGTTTCTTGAGCAGCAAATCATCATATTAGAATGATTTCTGAAGGATCATGTGACACTGAAGACTGGAGTAATGATGCTGAAAATTCAGCTTTGATCACAGGAATAAATTACTTTATAAAATATATTCAAACAGAAAACAGTTAGTTGAAATTGTAATTTCACAATATTACTGTTTTTACTGTATTTTTATTCCAAACTTTTGACTGGTAGTGTGTATATATATATATATATATATATATATATATATATATAGTGCTTAAATTAATTAGACCACCACCCAATGTAAGGTTTGTGCCACAGCTGCCCTAAACTAACAGTATTAGTGATTAAACAAATAATTTTTTATGTGTTTCTTTAATGGTTAATCCACACCAGTATGTGTAAGCTCTTTAGTCACAGTAGTGTTTCTAATGCTAAAATATAATTATTGTTGTGATTTAATGGATTCTAAGATATATCGCATAACATTTTCATCAAAAATATGTCTTTGGGAACAACTAGAAACTATTCAGAAGTCAATAACAACAGAGACTGTGGAAAAGTACATAAAAACAATGCCAGCATGAATGCAAGCTGTTATCAAAGCCAAATGAAGCCATACAAAATAAAAAATTATTTTCTTTTTGGGGGGTTATTATGTGTGAATAAAGACTATTTAGTTGTTTCAGTTTGTTATTTGCTTTATAAATGACAATACATTTTTTTGTTTTAAACAAGTTTTTGACAGATTCCTATATATATATATATATATATATATATATATAAATAAAACACTCTACCAATTAAAACTCAAGGATCAGTGAGATTTTAAGATATTAAAACGATCAAAACTTTTACACTGTTACAAAAATTATATTTTAAATAAACACTGTTCTTTTAAACTTTCTGAAAAAAAAAATTGTTTTCACAAAAATATTAAGCAACAACTTTTTTCAACATTATATCATAATAAGAAATGTTTCTTAAGCACCAAATCAGCATATTAGAATTATTTTTTGTAATATTCCACAAAATTACAGTTTCTACTGTATTATTGATCAAATAATTGCATCCTTGGTGAGTATAAGAGACTTCTTTTTAAAACATTTAAAAAATCTTACTGGCCCCAAACTTTTCAATTTTTTGATAGTTTTTTAGTAATCAATTAAGCAATGCTTACTTACTGTGGATCAAAATAGGTCACTAGAATCATGAAATTTTAATGTTGGTATAAAATTCTTTATAAAACGGTTAGTTCCTGTCCTTGATTCTGATTGGTCAATAGCTGTTTTATTCACGATAAAACACGGCTATGAACGCTTCACACAACGGTTCTGTGTATCACTACACAACACCCTTAGCAACCACTCTTAGCAACATAAACTGTATGTTCTCAATTGATATTGTTCATTGAAGCTTACTGTATTATGTAGAAGAGTGTTGTGAGAAAGAGATTATTACCTGCATTCAGATTTAGCATTTTCCTTCAGGTCAGTCCTATGTTCATAATAAAAAATCTGTTTAAATGTCCGATGTATTATCTTGTCCTTTTAACAGTTAAGGGGTTTGCCCGTGACTGACAGCGCAGCGCAGTCAAAGCATTTGTCAGTTGCGTCTTGTTCCGTGTTCATAACAATTCAGTCTTTTCAATGTAAAAGTCTTCACTACTGACTGACACACTCATAACACATACAGTTTTTGCCGCCATCTAATGGCGTGAAAATGTAACTTATGTTGCTATTCATGGTCAGGGACTTTTTTTTCGGGCGGAAGGAAGGCTTTAGTGAAAGTTTACTTCATGAAAGTTGCATTGATACATATTTTTGGCTTTAATATTTGTATTGTGTGGTAACCGTTTTATAAAAGCAATAAGGTACTCGAGGCAAGTGCTGTATCGTGAACAAGTCACGGCTGAAGGATTTGCAGGCACTCCACTTCGCGTCATGCCTAACAACGCCCTTCAGCCGTGACTTGTTCATGATACAGCACAGCCTCTCGTACCTTATTGCTTACATACTAACTATACTATTATTCACTAACTACCCACAATCTAACTTAACCTGTTGCTAAACGGACTGTCTGTCTGTCTGATAGTCTGCCGTATCCTCCATATTACAAATCAACTATAACTAACCTGAAAGATCGGTAATTGCATTCATTTTAGGTTTTGTTGATGCATTTGCAGCATTACCTAATTTGCATAATTCCTTTAGTAAATGAGGTGCTAAAACAATGCAGATAGCACGTGCAAATAAAATATCTCTGGATAACCTTGGGCTGTAACCCAGCCTGAGATGCACCAAGGCTTCACAGGCAGCAGCCAATTTATCGACTGAATGCTTTTAGTCTTTCGTGTAATATCACTGGTATTGGTATCGACTACTAAAAATCTTCACGACACTAACAAACGTAATCAACTGTGGCGGGTTGAATGCAACATAATTACATAAGAATGCTAAGCAGCACTCCTTGTGTCCCCAACATTTCCATTTTGGCAGACTCCAGTAAACAAGAGACGAGACGAGAATTAAGTGAATTATAATTCTGCATTAATTTTTGGCGCCCCAGACATTACCAGCACTTGACATCCGACTCACATAAACAGCATGTTGTAATGTAAGATTGTGATGTTGGGTGAAAGGTTCAAGCAGAGAGACTGATAGTCTGTGTCTTTGATTTCATAAGCAGTGGCGTGTTATTGAAGGAAACGCAGATGAAACTAACATGTACAATCTCCCTCGACCACAGGTCTCATTTAAATGCGTCGCATCTCCGATTGCCTGAGGTTAAGGAGTCGAGTAGAGTCAGCTCCTTTTAGACTGACTATGATCATTACGGTGAAGGACTTCATGTAGGGTGAAGTGTTTACCCGTCCACTAGTCCTGCCTCTACGCTGGCCTATATTTAGAGCTGAATACACAATAAGCCAAACATTTCTGCAAAACATGTCACATCTGGTCCATTTTAGTGATTTGCCGTCACGACACGCATTGCTCTGAGACTCGATAAGTATTTTAGTATTCACCCAATATTAAGAGGCCTGACACATTGACAACAAATGTAACGGCTTACTTTCCAATATGTGTTCAAATGAAGGCGGGCGGCACAGGAAATCCTGCGAGAAACAGGGTGGTTTGGCAGCGGCTGTAAATAAACGGGGAATGGTGGATCTTATAAAGACTGGGAATGAATTTTAAGCTGATGGAAATGTTTGCGCCAGAGTTCACCAGTATAATGAAATACAAAATGTTGCGCGATAAACCATGGGTTTCTGCAAAGCGTGTTTTTCAAACAGATCCATCAAACCAGGGTGCGATTTATTTATCATAACTTATCATTCCTGTAGCTCAAAAAAGTATAGCGTAGCACTAGAAATGCCAAGGTCATTGAGTTTGATTGCCAGGAAATGCATGAACTGCTAAACAGTGCTGGGAAAAGTTACTTTTAAAAGTAATGGATTACAATATTGCGTTACTCCCTAAAAAAGTAACTAATTGCATTACTTAGTTACTTTTTATGGAAAGTAATGTGTTATGTTACTTTTGCGTCACTTTTTCTCATCTGGACAGGGCTGTTTGTTTGTTTGTTTGTTTTTATAACATCAACAAACAAGCCTTTCAGCTGTGCTGACATTCTGGAATACAGAAGAATAAGACACAGGAGAAGAAGTAAATGAGTAAATGTATGCTCACATTTAGTCTAGAACTACAATAACCATCATGTTTACACACGGCGCCTCTGCACTTACTCCTGATTTCTCTTAACATGGGGACAGGAGAGCTGTCAGTCAATAAATTGGAAAACAAAGTAACTTGCGTTACTTATTTGAAAAAGTAATGCATTATTTACTTGAAAAAAATGAATCTGATTACGTAACTCAAGTTATTTATAGTGTGTTATCCCAACACTGCTGCTAAAATATATATCTTGAATGCAATGCAAGTCACTTCAGATAAAAATATATGCCAAATGCATAAATGTAAATGATAAAAGCACCTTTTTTTGACATCTTTAAGATAGCTGACGATTGTCAACTATCATGTTTACTCATGTCGTTCCAAACCCGTGTGACTTTCTTTTCATCTCAAAACATAAAATATTTAGAAGAATTTTGGTAACCAATCAGTTTTGGTTGCTTTTGACTTGGACAAAAAAACAAAACTCTACAGAAGAAAGTCAGACATACAGTTTTGGAATGACATGAGTAAAGCGACAAGAATACTTTTTGTGCGCCAAAAATAACAAAATAGCGACTTTATTTAACAATATCTAGTGATGGCCGATTTCAAAACACTGCTTCGAAGCTTTACGAATCTTTTGTGTCGAATCAGTGGTTCGGATCGCGTATCAAACTGCCAAACTGCTGAAATCACGTGACTTTGGCGCTCCGAACAACTGATTCGAAACAAATGATTCATTAAGCTTCGAAGCAGTGTTTTGAAATCGCCTTTTTGGCGCACAAAAAGTATTCTCATCGCTTTATAATATTACAGTTGAACCACTGTACTCACATAAACTGAACCATCGGATTTCATCAAAAATATCTTAATTTGTGTTCTGAAGATGAACGAAAGTCTTACGGGTGTAGAACGACATGAGGGTGAGTAATAAATGACAGAATTTTCATTTTTGGGTGAACTAACCCTTTAAATTTCAGTCTATTCCTCACATGAAGATTTCATATAGCTCCAGAAGACGGGTCAAATTGACTACTATTTTTTACCACATTTTTTGTAATTTTTGGAACTTTACAGCATCTGTCCTAATTTACTTTCATTCTTTAGAATTGAGCAGCATGAACATTCTACCTAAAATCTCTTTTTGTGTTCTATTGAAAAATGAAAGTCCTACGGATCTGGAAAGACATGAGGGTGAATATATGATAACAGAAAACTTCACAATGCCAGAAAGACAAGTGTTAACTGACTACAAGCAAAGGCATTTGTCTTGGGACCCTGGGCATGTGTCAACAGCACAAAACAGAAAGCACCATTCTGACCAACTCTCTATTTACAAGATAAGGCTCTCGCTCCATCAGAGTTTATCTTCCGGATCACCTTTGGGCTGCAGCCCAGCCCAGGAAGCGCAGAGGGTTCGGAGACAGCAGGCCAATTTCTCGATTCAATGCTTTCAGTCATCTGCCTTTGAAAGGCAAACATTCAACCTAATTCTGCAGCGATGCAATAAACATGGAAAAATAGTCCACCCAGAGAAAGATGCTACAATCTTCTACTCATCCGCGCACAGCATAATTTCAAAACAAGCCATTTTACATAACAGGCTTAAGTGGAGGAGCTTGAAAAGCACACACACAATCAGCATGCAGACAGAAGCCTGTATGGAACGCTTACCTTTTTGAAGGCGTGGGCGTCCCGGAGGAAATGAGAACGGTATCGTTCATGTTGTTGCCCACTGGCCTCAGCTGACTGCAAAATTACAGAGTTTGAGTCAAGCATAGTCACAAACCTATGCCGCTCTAAGCTCTCCAAACGCACAAGAGGACATCAAACCTCTAAGAAGTCATGTTATTTTTGAAGTACACTGAGTGCACGTTTAACTTCCTCATCATAATCACCTTCCAGATGCACACGTTTTAATTTAATGCTATTTGCCCAAACTTAATTAAGTTAACAAGATGACAAAAGGGTTTAGATGAATTCTAATTAAAGCTGAAGAAATTCGAGAAGGTTGGGAGAAACAGGAGGGGGTGACATTGCAGAAGGTAATTTGTGTGAGTAAACAGTGCCACGGGATCCATCTGGACTCGATGCCTGCCAGTCCTGATGCACACACATGATAGATCATTTCATTTCATTTTATACGGTTAATTCCAAGATGTTTCAAAATATTACCATTATAAATCGTTCTGTCGACACGCTCGCATTGCAATTCTAAACTATTTTATGTTTTGGTGAAATTGCAGCTAATTTGCATAATTTTGTCCTACTGATGGTCAGGTTTAGGGGTGGACCTTTAAACTTAACCATCAGTTTTTCAATCACCTTTAGGGGTGAAAAAAATCATATATTTCTATAGAAATCACACTGTAGGAATTCATATGAAATCGGCACTTTGTAAAATGTTGACGTTTTCTCATAAGATAGCAGAAGATTGTCAAGTATCATGTCTACTCATGTCGTTCTAAACCCGTGTGATTTTCTTTCATCTGCAGAACACAAAATATTTTGGTAACCAATCAGTTTTGGTTGCTTTTGACTTCCATTGTATGGACAAAAAAAACTTCTCAAAATGTCTTATTTTATGTCCTACAGAAGAAAGTCAGACATACAGTTTTGGAACGACATGAAGGCAAGTAAATGATGACAGAATTTTCATTTTTGTTTGAACAATTGCTGGGAAGATTTCAATTTTTATACGGTTAATTCCAAGGTGTTTTAAAATATTACCATTATAAACCGTTTGTCAACACACTCTCATTGCAATTCAAAACTGAACCTCTAAACCTAACCATCAGTTTTTCCATCACCTTTAGAGGTGAAAAAAAAATCATATATTTCCATAGAAATCACACAGTACGAATTCATACGAAATCGGCACTTCGTGAAATGGTTACATTTTTACGTTTTATTTTAACACCTCTAAGATGGCTGATGATTGTCAACTATCACGTCTACTCATGTCATTCCAAACCCATGTGATTTTCTTTCATCTGCAAAACAAAATATTTTGAAGAATTCTGGTAACCAATCAGTTTTGGTTGCCTTTGACTTCCATTGTTTGGACAAAAAAATATATAAACACGAAAAAAATCATACATCTCCATAGAAATCACACTATACGAATTCATACGAATTGGGATTGGTTTTCATACATACAAAAACAGAGCTACTGAACTTCCCATCCTTTAATCAGTCACTAATCGACTAAAAAAAATTTTACCTCTTGACTGATAAATATTTAGGATTTTTCCATTATTTTTCCAGTCATTTGTGACTAATGGATATGGTGTTAAAATACACAATTCCTGGTCCAGTACAACTGAGAAAAAAACTATATTCACTATAGAAATTTCCAAAACTTTTTCAAGACTTTTTAGGGTTTTTTACTTTTTCCAAGCCTGTAAACCACAATTTTAAAATTCCTTGATACTTCCAGGTTTTCCATGACTGTGGGAACCCTGCTCAAATTGGAGGCATTTGTTTACTGTAATCCAAAATCTCTTCAGATGAAAGGAAACATCCAAAGGATGTCGTTTCTTAGTTCGGTCGATTGGAGGGTCTGTGCATTTGCAGTACTGAGACGTCCTAATGGTAATGTTTCCTGAGGCTGCTAGCGTCATGTCACACGACTCTAGGAACACCGTAATGCAATTCGAACATCCTTCTGAGACCTTGAAATAGTTACCAGCATCGAGCAAACTGATCCAACACATGGCAAGAAAATCAAGCTAGACATTTACTAAAACTGCAAGTTTTTTTTTTTTTTTTAAAACTCCTTTTTTTATTAATAAAGCCCTTCTGTTCTATGCAATTACTCACCTACTTCCCGCAAGGCAAAGAGTGGCCGTCTGTCAAGTGCCCGAGACACAAGCAGTGCCTGCTCTGTCCAGCTGCCTATCCTGTTCTGTGCTCAACTGAAGGAGCATCTCAATGCACAACACTGCTGCTGTCTCCAAGGAAACCTGACAGTCACGTGACGCGGTGACGATCCAGACACACTCTTACTCTCTCCTTTCCCCCCATCTCTCTCTCTTTCCTCCCGGCTCCACCGTTTAGACGCACATACTTTCTGCCACTCAGAAATAGATGTTATATTCTTCCCAAAGAACATTAAGATTTTTCCAATCTTTGTTTCCAGCCACCCACATTAGTCATAATCCAGAGCAAACAATCCCCTCTTTTCCAGCAGAGAGCTTCATTTACAACACAATTATCATACAAAGCATTGCCTACACAGTAATAATAGTCTCATACTTAAAGTGTAAAAATACATATTTTCACAATTGACTATTTGGCAGTATGTCTGAACTAGCTCTGTATAATGAAGATGGTTTGGACACATATGAGGCAATTTTCAAGCTTTTCCCAGCCAATCACGAAGTTCTGTAGGAACTGATGCAGATACTCCAACGTCATTTAGTTATGTGTCAATAACTGTTATTATCTACGCTGTGGAAAGAAATGTTAACAAATTAGACAGACGCTAAATCGCACAACTGTTTAAAGGTCATTTCCGGCAAATGACATCATAGAATTTTGACGCTGATGTGTAAATGAAAGCTATACAGATGGAAAAGCCATTGTGTGTGTGAATCGCACATGTGGTACAAGGTAATCTAGCCTGTTTACAGGAATATAATGGGTTTTGTGCGTGTGAAAATGGCTGATAGAAATTTTGTTTTATTAGAAATTTGTTACAAAACCAGTGGTTTGTAGGAATTAATTTAGAGATGGACCTTATCAGAGAGAGTTGAAAAAAATACAAAATGAATTAACCTAAAATATTAACTGAATTATACATCTACTACTATAACCGTCCATATTGTATATAATAGGTTCATGGTACTCTCATATTATTCTGTACATATGTTAATAATTTCATAACCTGCCGTTCAGATTATTTATATTTATTACCCATTCATATTTATTATCAACTGTATATATGTAAATAACCGCTATTAATATTAAAAAAAAAAAATCCTGGCTCTTCCAAGCTTTATAATGGGAGTGAATGGGGGGCGAGATTTTAAAGCATCCATCCATCATAAAAATATGGCTCCAGGGTGTTAATAAAGGCCTTCTGAAGTGAAATATCCATAAAAAGATCCATATTTACAACTTTATTAACTATTTATTAACTAGCTTCTGGCAGATGGCCGTATGCATCGATTTGCGGTGGAAGAGTCACCTCTGACGCGACGCGTGACACAATAACGAACGCAGAAGCACAGAGGATGGAGCAAAACAAAACACCGGTCATGAATTAGAAGTCTAAAACGAGAATATTTTATATATTTTAGTTTTTATTGGAAAGAGATACAATTTCACAACATCTGTTTTCACTTTTACAGCATTTCCAACTTATATTTCCGATTCAGGGAAAAAAAAGTTCAAAAAAGTTCTTCATGACAAAAACGATCTGTATATCTCGTTAAATTATATTCCAATTATAGCAAAAACTATTTACAAAAGAAAGGGGATGTAGGCACAATATTTATATATAAACACAAAACTTATGTTCTATAACAAAAAAAAACATTTGGTTCAATAGGGGTTACAAACTCTATCCATTTGGACCAAAATTCAACAAACATATCTTTTTGGTTATTTATACAGAATGTAATTTTCTCCATAATAAAAATACTTTTTACAATGTCAATCCAGTCCTGTATTTGTGGCGGATTATGTTTATACCAGCATCTAGTAATAGCTTTTTTTTTTACTTGAAGCAAGAATAATTCTATACATGTATTTGTTTTTCCTTTCCCAGGAAACCATTGACACCTTTCCCATGTAAAGTGCCTCAAAACTGAAATCAACTGAAATGTCTAAAATCTTTTCTAATACATTATGTATATCTTTCCAAAAACTTCTGATAATAGGACAACCCCAAAATATGTGAAAATGGTTAGCATCCTGTGAGCCATAAAGTCTCCAACAATTTAAGTTGCCTAGAAATTTATTTTTCTGTTTTGGAGTAAGGAAAAACCAAATAGTATTTTTCCAGCAAAATTCTCTCCAATTAGAAGAACGAGAAGTTGCCCATTGTAGTTCACATATATTTTTCCAGTCCTCAATTGATATGGTAATACCACTTTCTTTCTCCCATCTCTCCTTAATGTACAGAGATGAATCTCCTTGTATATCCATCAGAGCTCTATATAGTTTAGTAATAGTCTTTAACATTGGTTCAGCCTTGAATATTTTAACTAGAGCACTCGTAATTGGGTCTTCATCAGTCCCCTTTTTAATTTTCTGAGAGAAATGTTGTCGGAGCTGAATATTCTGGGTTGCACCAACAGACAATTAATCTCAACTGTGCTGCCCAGAAATATTTTTGTAAACATGGAAGGGCCACCCCTCCTTTTTCTTTACTCAGCTGCAAGGTTTCTTGCCTTGCCATATAAATCTGGAAAACAGTTTATCTCACTCTGAGAATTGCTTTTTAGGTAAGGAAACAGGTAAAGACTGGAACAGAAAGAGCAATCTCGGAAGTATGTTTTGCTTGACTGAATCTATCCTAGATCTGATGTTGAAAAATGGTAAAAGATTCCATCTTGCAATGTCAAGTTTTATTTTTATTTTTTTTATTAATAGGGCCATAATTAAGCATTTCTAAATTGTTCATATCCTTGGGGATATTTATTCCTAAGTATTTAATAAATTTATAAAAATGAGAATTTTTAAAGAGAAATGTCAGAGGATTTTGATACTTGAGTTTGTTGCCCAGCCCTATTTGTTTAAAACGCGAGAGGCGTCAACGTTTACGATAATCCTACATCCAACGTCATACATCAGGTCAGGGGTTACTCTTTTGGTGCAAGTCGACTTGTGCAGTATGCATACAGCCGTCTGCTGAAAGCTAGTTATTTTAGTTTATAAAGTTTCAAATATGGATATATTTCTTAAAAAAAGAAATTATTAACCCCTGGAGCCGTATAGATTACTTTTATGATGGGTGGGTGCATTTTTTCGGGTTTCAAAATCTTGCCCCCCATTTACTACCATTATAAAGCTTGGAAGAGCCAGGATATTTTTGTAATTCTGCTGTTTTTATATATATATATATATATATATATATATATAAAAAAATTCTCACAGTGTAGATTTAAAATTTTATATTTTAGGTAGGTAAGAGTTGCAAGGGGATCATCATGCATTTGCAAGAATAAGTATGTGAACCACTTGCAGAATCTGTGAAAATGTGCAAAATTTTAACAAAATAAGAGAGATCATACAAAATGCATGTTATTTTTTATTTAGTACTGTCCTGAGTAAGATATTTTACATAAAAGATGTTTACATATAATCCATAAGACAAAACCAGTTCAAAAGTATGTGAACCATTGATTCTTAATACTGTGTGTGGTTACCTGGATGATCTACGACTGTTTTTTTGTTGTGTGATGGTTGTTCATGAGTCCCTTGTTTGTTCTGAGCAGTTAAACTGAGCTCTGTTCTTCAGAAAAAATCTCCAGGTCCCAAAAATTCTTCAGTTTTCCACCATCTTTTGCATATTTGAACCCTTTACAGCAGTGACTGAATGATTTTGAGATCCATCTTTTCACACTGAGGACAACTGAGGGACTCAAACACAACTTTTAAAAAAGGTTCAGACATTCACTGATGCTTCAGAAGGAAACACGATGCATTAAGAGTCGGGGGGTGAAAACTTTTGAACAGGATGAAGAGGTCCAAATTTTTCTTATTTCGCTTGAATATAATTTTTTTTTCATTTAGATTCTGCAAGTGGTTCACATACTTTTTCTTGCAACTGTATTTGGGGGTCCTTGGCGTCAAAAAGTTGAAAAAAGAAGAAAAAACAGCACACTAAAACCCTCTCTGCAAGGTACTTAAAAAAAGAAAAGAGAAAAAATATTGAGTAAAATAAATTGGTCATTCTCACTAGTCAATCAGTCAGTTGTCAGATGACCAGTGGACAATCCTGACACATCCCTTGTAGGCACAATCTAAAAAGGGTTGTATACTTGTAGAATATAGGGCTGTCGCTAAAGGGGAGAAAGGTGGTGACGATTCTTGGGGCTTCCGGCTTTCGTAGGGCCGGGGCCGCCGGATACCCTAGCTATGGCTCTGCTTGTACTGCAATCCTCCACACAAGATTCATGGGACTAGTTTTGGATAGTATGGGAAACTCAATGTGCATATGATGCAATAATCATTAAAAGGTAACCCCACTGCTAACAGATGCCACCCCATCACTCTCAGTCACTGAATATGGATTCTATAGCTCTCATTTGAACCATAAGCCACATTTTAGCTAATCTCCAACCACTCAATTCACCAAGCAGATCAAACCAGGATGAAACCGTCTTCTAAACTTTGATTAGCAAACTCCTCTAGATTCAAAGCCAGGGACTGACAAGTCTTAGACGTGCTACAAATGTAGATTTATTCGTCCTGATGTTCTGCCCTCAGCAGAAGGGGAGGCAAAAAACACGCTCACATCTTTTTTTATGAGGTCAAATGAATTACATCAAGGGCTGTTCACAGCCACACTTCTCCTCTGGTTAATTACAATGAAGTGAGTACTTTCACAGAGCCCGAGCTGGAGAAATATGGAGCATCTATATCCTGTCTCAGCTGAAAGTTATCAATGCATGACCGGCCTTCCAGCCGGTTTATGCCTCTGGTTCTGGGCCCATGGCACAGTTTTATGACCTTGGCTGTTTATTATTACAGTCACTGTCTGTTTCAGCTACACTGCATGAATTCATACTGATTAAGCAAATAAAAGAAGGAGGAATGGCGTATGCACATTTGATAAATGAGTTTCTGCTTAAATTCAATATGAAATCATAATTGACCTTATTGACTTTCTTCATTCTTGTTCTTGTTTTGCTCGAATCATCAGTGCAAACTTGCAATATTGCGCTCTAGTATGTAATACTCCCTTTTTATGATCTAATCAAGTACAATTAATTAATTGTTTCCCTTACGTCACCCTTCCATTATGGAACTAAAATGGTTGTGAATTCATAGTTCAAACATGGCATTTTAATCATCATTTTACATTTTTTTTAATATTTTCCTAAGTGATATTTTTCAAATATCAATTCATAAACATCAATAAATTGTTGTAATATTAATTAATAAAATATTAATACAGTATCTGTCATATTATATTTTCACATTAATAATATTCTTCACATATAACAAAAATAAGTGATTATTGATTGATTACACCACACTATTTAAGATTTTAGAATTTATTTTTTATTATTATGATATTAGAACAGTTTTTTACTTTAAGCCCCTCAAAAACATCAAAATGACTTTTAATTCAGAACATTTGCTTCATAGAGAAGGTGTAATCAAGTCGTTTTATGTATGAATTGCATTTTTAATGTATTTTTGAATTGATTAATAGATCTGAACAAAAAAAAAAAAAAAAAGAGTGAGATTCTGTTGACGGTTCAAGAAAACGATATGCTTTGCGCTATTTTGTTTCAAATTAGTCACAGACATCTGTCCCTACCTAAGGTTTAGCATGTCCTAAAGAACTCCATCTGTCAAAAAGGAGAAGATCTGGAAGGTTTGCCTTCATATGCTATCAGCTCTTAGAAAAACATCATTCCAGTAGGGCATCAGAGAAATTTATCATCTCACTTAAAAAACAACAACAACAACAACAAGGCTGTCAGAGAGTCCCTGTGTCTGTTTGATTCATGGGGCTGAGCAGACATGATTCTCCTTTTCTCTGACTCTGCTCTGACCAATCAGAACCAGGCAGCCTGCAGCTTGTGACAGCGGGATGTGGAGGATCATGTTGATGGATGTCATATTGAGGTCAAAGCCAACAGGAACACTATGCTAGAGGGCTGCATTGGGTTTGGGCTCCTGCGGGACCCAATGCAAATCTCGCGGGAGCGGGCGGTTTTACCTTTGCTGCGGGCGGGAGTGGGCGGTCAGAAAATTTCGGGGGAGGCCCGTGGGGAGTGGTGGGATTTGGCGTGTAATAGAAATCGAGTCAACACATGAAGCTGAGAAGAAAATTAAAGCGGCTGTTTACTTGACAAAAGCAAAGCAAGACAAATCAGACATCTGGAAACAATTCTCAAAATTTGCACGTTTTATTTTGAGCATTCCCACATCTAGCGCGGCGTCAGAGAGGGAATTCAGTGTGTGTGGGCGGATCTTGAAAGAAAGACGCACAAGTCTGGGACCGCAGTCAGTCAGCAATATACTTTTCCTTCATAGTAATATGGAGTAAGCAATGCAAGTCCTCAAATTCATTTGTTTGTTAAGTAGGCTATGTTATTTTTATTTATATATTTATTTTTTAGTATTTTTTATTTTCCTTTTTGCAATAGCCTGTTAAAAGCAAGCTATTGTGAATGTGAAATCTGAGATTTTTTTGAGGCATTCTATTTATTTCGTTTTGTATTTAATTTGTTTAAAGTATATCTAGCCTATTTTGTAAGTCCTATGTGTTTATTTATTTAATAAGTTAAAGTTAGCCTATTTCTTATTGTGCTTTGGCTTATTTACTTAAACTGTTTGTTAACGGTTAAACTGTTTGTTTAGTTAATCGTTTGGTGCGTGAGTATGCAGTAGCCTGCGTTTAAAAACTGAGGTGCCGCTAGTTGTGGTTTTGTTTTAACAGTTAATGTTTTATAACGTTAATAACAAAATACCCAATGTTTTTATCAGGTGTGGTGCTTTGGTTTAGCGGCTACTTCATCTTATTTAAATGCAATCATGTTTAAAGTCTTATTCTGGATGTTAACTTGCACTAATTTAGTCAAGTTAACATCCAGTATTTGTTAACATCCAGAATTTAGAGTATTTGTGTACATTTTTCACAAAGTCCGCGGGAGCGGGCGGGAGTGGAACACACAGGTTGCGGGAGCGGGCGGTCCTGGTCAGACATTCAGCTGGAGCGGGCGGGCGTGGGTTTAAGAAAACAGTCCCGCGCAGGGCTCTACACTATGCTGACCAATTGTGAGGGGCAGTAATGGGCAGGCAGACATGTTTACTCTGATCTGCCAACTTCCCACAGTGCAAGAGATAGATGATAGATAGATAGATATGTGTAATAATCTCTCAACCAATGTTTCAACCGTGGAAAGACAGCTTGAGAACAATATCTCATGTAGCATTACATTTACCTCAGGCAAGTCATTTAGTGTCCACAGCATGTTAGTTCACAAGAGAAATGAACTCTAGAGGGAGCATTTCACTAAAAATATGCACTAAATTAGCTTAAACAAAGAACTTGGGTCGCTTCATAAAATTGAAGTTAAACTACTGGAGTCACATGGATTACTTTAATGATGTCTTTACTATCTTTCTGGGGCTTGAATGTGTAAATTGCATTGCTTCCAATGGAGGGACTGAAAGCTCTTGGATTCCATCAAAAAGATCTTCATTTGTGTTCTGAAGATGAAAGAAAGTCTTACGGGTTTGGAACGACATGAGGGTGAGTTAGAATTGTAATTTTTGGGTGAACTAACCCTTTAACCAAAAACCCATTAAAAAAAAAAAAACACTGACTTTGGGAACCAGAAGTGCTAAATGCTCGTTTCCAGTTTTTTCCTACAAAAATATGTCATCCCTGCACCATTCTATTACGTAGGTTTGTTGAACATATCGCAGCAATTCGGAAATGAAATGTCATGTGAGTGGCGCTATTGCATTTGTGCCACCACTAAACCCAACCAAAAGTGCTAACAAAACCAAATGTAAGATAAAAACGCATTAAAGCGATAGTTCACCCAAAAATGAAAATTATCCCATGATTTACTCACACTCAAGCCATCCTAGGTGTATATTAACCCTCTGGAGACGTATGGATTATTTTGATTATGGACAGATGCATTTTATTTTTATTTGTTTGTTTTAAGACACGGCCCACCCATTCACAACCATTATAAACCTTGGAGGACTAAGGATATTTTTAAATATATCTCCTGATTGTGTTCGTCTGAAAGAAGATAGCCTTATACATCTAGGATGGCTTGAGGGTGAGTAAATCATGGGATAATTTTCATTTTTGGGTGAACTATCCCTTTAACTGAAGCAACTATGCTTTTTTAGCTTGCTTACCAGTCTTTGAGCTCTTTTATAACGGCTCGAGTTTCACAGGACTCCAAGTGCAACACTGTACCAAGGTGAGCTACCGAGCAAGTTTACCATTACAGAAATCTGCCCCAGTAATCATAATCTGTGCCAAAAGGAATAAAAGTTGTTGCCATTTTACTGCCTATAGTGTTCATTTCAGGTGGACACTGCAGTGAATTATATGAATATGTACATTTTTGCAAAAATGCAGGTAGAGGCATGTATTTCCAATGAATCTAGGTTAATAATATGTGCATTACCAAGTACAACTAATAACATAACATGACAACACTGATGAGATTAATCACAACAGAACCAATTCCTTCAATACTCAATATAAGAATGCATTCATCTGTAAGCTAAGGAAGACAGACCATAATATCTGTCCAAGTCCATAAAAGTGGGATTGTAACATTCCAGAGTCATAGTAAACAGCAAATGCTGGAGGCTTGAGATTGATTTAGCACTAAAGAGATAGAGTGGCCCGCAGGCACCTCAAAGTACATTTAGATAAGTTGGGAGGACAATATGTGACAGAAGATGAATGTTTAATGTCAACAGAAAATCATAACCTCTTTCTTACTTTTGTAGTATGCTAATGGTCTTATTGAAAAGAAGAAATCTGTGCACGTTAAATGGGAGAAAAATGTATGTTTCTGTAGTCTTTTATGAAAATGTACTTGCTCCGGCTCTGAAATGATTTTGCTTGTCACTTATATAATTTTCTAATTTAATTCCTGATTCATTCCAAAATATGTCACATTACAAAAGTTAAATGGGTTGTGAATGCTATTTCATGCCTTTAAATGTGTGAAAATGTGCTCCGCATTGTAATCGAGCTCTGATATTCATCTATTCTAATTCAACTCTTTCATATCTCTAATTGTCGCACGGCCAATTGAAGAAAGCATTACGAAAGTCTCTTGCTCTCTTTATCCAGAAATAGGAAGCGTTATTTGAAAATAAATTGCTACAAGTCTTTCACACGAGGTCTATTTGAAGCTGATGCTATTCGAGTGGTACAAAGGGATATTTCAAGAGCAGTTTTAATTGCTTAGCAATCTGCATTTGGGAACTATAAATAGACGACGCTGGCAGCAGAACACGAGCTGGCAAATGTGCCCTTCGGTCACAGTGAGTTCAAAGGCAATTTCATCATTAAGCCTGAATGAATCTATTCTAGATGGTAATAAGACGGTAAAATTTAAATAGTCGGATTACATGAGATTATTTTGTGATTGACTTGCATGCAAAATTGTGTTTAGAATACAATTTAAAACAGATCTAAATAAACATACACACTCCTGGGCAAAAAAAAACTGGACCAAGCCAAAAATGGCAAAATATTTAGTGGTCTTTTAATGGTCAGAAACAATGGTCAGAAATCACTGGTCTGGAAATTAGCAAGAATTGCACAAATACTGTAGATAAAGTAACTTAGCATGGAATAGCCTTCCCTTTTGTTTTCTTTAAATGTTTGTTTAAAATTTGGCTAATTTCCTGACCAATAATTTGTGGTTTAGACAATTAAAAGCTTAGAGTTTAGCCATTTTGGGCTTGTCCCTTTTTTGCCCAGGAGTGTATAAAAATACATATTTGAACTTAAAAGATTATTCTCTATGAAAAACAACAGAATGCAGATGTTTTAAAAAGTTAGATGCTGAATAAAAAAAGCACTAGATGCCTTTGAACTGGGTAACTTAAAGATTATCGGAAAATATATAGGTTAAATATATCTTTATTGTACAAAACCATCAAGGTCATCACACAAAATTGAGACCTACAGATTATGCAGATAATAGGCACAATAAAATCAGACAATTTGAATTCTGACTTAAATTGTCTTAAGGAAATGATCGTTGAAGCCAGTAAATGTTACACTAGATCTGCTTTATAGGCTTTAATACTGACTGTAATGTCAGGCCTTTAAAGTGGATGAATTTCTGTGGAAGAGTTTTTCTGTGCTGAACATTATAAAATTGTCTCTGAGAAGTTGCATCTATTAATTAATTCCCTTTAGAGAGCATTTTCACTAAAAACATTAAAGCTAAATAAAAAACAAAACAAAAACATCTGACCTCTCTAAGCAACTAGAACTCAGATCAAAAAAGTTTGCTTCTACATCCAACCACTAGATGTCAGTATAAATTATGTCAATATGGCTGAAGATAAATGAGCAGAAATCAGAAGTACATTTTAATATTTATAGTTGACTCTACAGACAATATGATGTGCTATTTACAATCTATTTTTCCCCATAATGTTGTGAAAAAAGAGTGAAATATGACACTGTACTTGATTTTATCCATCAGAAATGGATTGGATTATGAAACTGGGCATTACAGTACAGTATATACCAGAATAGTGACTGGCGGCTGGAGAAGAAAGGTTGGTAAGTAGAGGGATTCATGATTCATCAGTTAAAGGTACACTATGTAACTTTTGGCCCTCTAGCGGTTAAAAAACAAAACTGCATGCATTTCGAGATGTTTTGGCTCTGCGTGACTGTGCGGATGAATATGGTTATCCTACTGTTCATAAAACATTCACTACTAGGCTTAAAGGACTAGTTCACTTCAGAATTAAAATTTCCTGATAATTTACTCACCCCAATGTCATCCAAGATGTTTATGTCTTTCTTTCTTCAGTCGAAAAGAAATTAAGGTTTTTGAGGAAAACATTCCAGGATTTTTCTCCATATAGTGGACTTCAACAACGGGTTGAAGGTCCAAATGTCAGTTTCAGTGCAGCTTCAAAGAGCTCTACAAGATCCCAGACGAGGAATAAGGGTCTTATCTAGTGCAATGATGGGCCATTTTCCGCCTACGTCACGCATGACCTTTCCGACTTGATTACGTAATGCGTGGCACATCACAGAGCAGTGCGAGACAAGCATGTGTGGTTAAAAAGTACTTAAATTTTAATTTTTTTTAGAAAATGACAGATCGTTTCGCTAGATAAGACTCTTATTTCTCATCTGGGATCATGTAGAGTCCTTTGAAGCTGCATTAAAACTGCAATTTGAACCTTCAACCCGTTGGTAACTGTTGAAGTCCACTATATGGAGAAAAATCCTGGAATGTTTTCCTCAACAACCTTAATTTCTTTCTGAAGAAAGAAAGACAAACATCTTGAATGACTTGGGGGTGAGTAAATTATCAGGAAATTTTAATTCTGAAGTGAACTAATCCTTTAAAAAATATAACCAGTTTAGATGGAATGGATCTCAAGCTGACTAGCTGAAGACGTTATTATAGCTATAGCCATTAATAGACATGGTACTTCTTTGAAAATAAATTTCAGCACAGCGCTACAACAACTACAATGAAGCAGCCCTTCACAATAGATCATGCTTCTTTTATTTATCATGCTCCATGTCAACCATAAGACATAAGACTCCATAGCTGCATCTCATTTCGGAGGCGTTGTCTTTCGGAGGTCGCATTTGAAGGCTGCATACGTCACCAAGGATGTTTTATTTAAACTGTTATTCCTCGTGAGGTGTAAAATACTGTAATTTCTTTCTTACTTTGCAATCTAACGGTTACTTTTCTTAAATCGATGACAGATATGACAAGACACACATGGGCGAGTGACGTATGTACGTCACTGTATTTCCAGCGAAAACCATCCCGCTATAGTTTAAAATATAAACACATTTTATAATAGGCTTACCATAGTGAATCAGGGTAAGACAAAAAAAAAGATGTTTTGGACAAAGGATTGATGACATATTGACTAATTATTTAAATTTTGAAAAAAAATTACATTAAAAAAAGTTACACAAATAGTGTACTTTAAAAAAAGTAAAGTCATTTTAGATGTGGAGAAAAGTGCTAAATTTAAAGGATTACAAACTTTTTTTAAATTTGAAATAATGTGCAAAAATCAATTGTTCAATAAGACCAGGTTATGTGCATTTAGAAAGTAATTTTGATATTGATTAAGGTGACTCAAAAATAAAGATTTCAAAAAATATTTTCACTTGTCTTGCTGGCAGTCATCCACCATGCTTTGCTTCAGACAGAAAGGGTCAAAGGGAATGTCCGAGAGAAACATTTGATTTAAAATCTTGTATATCACTATAAAGATACAGAGTGGGATCCTCGAGGGGATGTGCCTCAGCTCAGGTACATCAGCAGCCTCCATTAAATTTAAAACTCCATCAGTTTTAGTGCAGCTATTCTCTGCCAACTCAGAAATGCCACTGGAGCATGACTGTGCACTTCAGCTATTATTTTAGTCCCCACAGGAGACCGTCTGCCTGGCTGGGATCTAAAGACTGGTAAATCTTATTTTTTAGATCATAAACAGTACTATGTACTTTGTTTTGACTGCTGTGATGTGGGCGACACGTCTAACTCAAGGTCAGATTTTCATGCTGACCACCAGTGTACAATTAATCCAGTTATGAAATGTATTAAATGATGATTTTTAGCAACATATAAAATCACAAAAAATAGTTTATTATACGTAAACTACCATTCAAATTGTATTTATTAAAAAAATACTGTGAAATATTATTGCAATTTAAATAACTTTTCTATTTTAACATATTTTAAAATGTAATTTATTCATGTGAGGTTTAAAGCTGAATACTCCAGTCTTCAGTGTCACATGATCCTTCAGAAAACATTCTAATATGCTGATTTGCTACTCAAGAAACATTTATTATTATTATTAATGTTGAAAACAGCTGTGCTGCTTAATACTTTTGTGGAAAAATGACCCTTTTTATCAATTTAATGTTTAGATGTTTAAAAAAAAATGTTTGATTAAAGTTTGATTACTTTCATTAAAATTATATGCCATTACAAAACAGACTAAAATTTATGAATATGATTACAAAAATATTGATTCAACTTAAACAACATTTTCATAAAAAGACAAAAACTATGACTAAAGTGATCACAGGCTACAGTCTTGCATTCACATTGAAACGTTTTGCTTTACTGCTGTTCATTTTCCTCACTCACAGTTCAAACACTATAAGCATGATGATATAAAATCATATGATTGTTATCCGAGATGATAATACTTTACATGGTTCATAATCAAATAACTCTGGTACTTCATCAGAAAAATAAATGAACACAGTAAATCTGCTACACTTTCCCTCCAGTGGAGGGCACATATGTTCTGTAGTTTTATGGTCTTCATCAATCCCCAAGTTCACGTGTCAGTTAATGAAAGTACTTCTAGACCAGAGAAGGTCTAGCAAGATTGATTCAGCTCTCTGATATTTATAATTCAGTAAACGAGAAAACTGTACCCATATATTTTTACACACAATATCTTTCTTCGTGGCATTTCCTAATTACATTTCTTTCCCATGACAGATCTGCAGATCAATATTCTTTCTCGCTATAGAAGAAAAAAAATACTGTGAAATTTCAGACAAGAGGATGTGATTACAATTATTATGACCTGGCTGCAATATATTAGGGGTGTGAATCGTCACTGGTCACACAATTCAATTGGATTATGATTCGATTCGATTCGATTCCACAATGCATTGTATCCTCAATTTTCAATATTACTGCACATGGCTACATTTTCATCAATAAATAAGCAGATATATTAACTCCCCTTTTATTTTATCTGCTCCAAGAAAGTATACTTCCTGAATGCCGCTAACATCAAACAAAACTTAAAGGATTAGTTCACTTCAGAGTTAAAATTTCTTGATAAGAAACTTGCTTGACGTAGGCGGGAGTACCGCGGTAAGGCGAAAATCTCATTTTCACCTCCAACTTCAAAATTGTCCAACATATTTGCTTTACCTTTTTTTGTAAAGGCCGTTTGACTTAGTCTTTGCACGCTCGTTTTGTAAACACTTGGTACTTCCGCCAACGTCACGTGTGACCTTTCCAACATGATTAAGTAATGCGTGGTGCATCACAGAACTAGTGCAAGACGAGCATCTGTAGTTTAAAAAGTATATCATTTTTTTTTTTTTTTTTTTTTTTAGAAAATGGCCAAACGTTTCACTAGATAAGACTCTTATTCCTCGTTTGGGATCATGTAGAGCTCTTTGAAGCTGCACTGAAACTGACATTTGGACCTTCAACCCGTTGATAACTGTTGAAGTCCACTATATGGAGAAAAATCCTGGAATGTTTTCCTCAAAAACTTAATTTCTTTTGAACCGGAGAAAGAAAGACAAACATCTTGGATGACATGGGGGTGAGTAAATTATCAGGAAATTTTAATTCTGAAGTGAACTAATCCTTTAAGTCTGAACACAGCATATGACAGAAGCATTTAGAACTAATAAACATTAGTAAATACTAAAAGCACATGAAACTGTCAAGCATACTTAAGTTACAATAACACCCACACTCACACACACACATTTGCAAGCACACACACACACACTCGCATGCTGTAAATGTTAAAATAGTGGGTGCATTTTTTATTACTCGATTTTGTGTTTCGTCTCCGCCATTTTACGCTAAAGTGAGAAGCGCGTATGCAACGAATGACGTCAAAGAAACGTCAGTTATAACATCAGCTATGGTCAGATTATGGTCTTTTGCTGCACTGATGCAGAATCATCCACATCTGCATCGCGATGCATGGTAGAAATGATTCATTTCAACACCCCTATAATAATAAATACATTTAAAAAAATTTCATACAAAGCCCTCACCGAACCGACAGACCTGTCTGAAACAACTTGGCATTCGTATACTGCAGCTGATGCGAGTCGTTTGGTCAAAGTCACGCAGAAATGCAGTGAATTATATGAGATGTGCATGTACTATAGAGCTGAGAGGTGAAATGTGATTGGATAAGCACTCCAGAGAACTTACGTGGTGTGTGCGAGGTCCTGAGGTCTTTCCGCTGCCTCTGGGAACACGGGATGAGGAGGCTCTCCGATCGGCATGCAGCCCAGAGATTTACTGATGGCATGGCTGAGCTTCTTTGCTGGAGACTTCTGTAAAGCGAGCGGGGGAAAAAAATACTAAATACAACCAAAACATACTCTGAAAAAAATCTAATGGAATCCAATTATATGTAGTTTGGTGGCATAAAAGGGGAATTAATGCATTTTTGATCTGTACATAAGTCGCAGACTTCCCATGTGAAGCTGGAGCATTTTATATAATTTAATGTAGAATAATATATTTTATATATTTCATTTATATATTAAGTTAATGAAAAATTCTCTTTGATTGAGCAAAATCCTTGTTCTGTGGTTAGAAAAAAATCTTTATCGAGGTGGTAAGAATGAGGGTGCGGGGGACTCTTATAATTGGATTTGGGAGGCAGTGCGAATCGTTTCCCAAGCTGTAATTTCCAGCAGTGTGACTGAGCTTTGGAACAACGCTTCAGTATTAAAAATGTAATCAATATATCTCACTTGCTGAAGAACATGATCCCGTTCAAAATCCTGAATTAGAGAAGAACGACGTTTAACAGGAAACAAAATACTTGCTGCTCATCCATCCCTGATTCACGGCCAAACAATTTTACTATGAACGCGTACACTACCATTTTGCGGTCAGTAACATTTTTAAAAGAAATGTGTACTTTTTGTCAGTAAAGATATTTATAATGTTACAAAGGATTTTTATTTCAAATAAATGCTGTTCTTTTGAACTTTCTATTCATCAAAGGATCCTGAAAATAAATTTATCACTGTATCCACAAAAATATTAAGCAGCACAGCTGTTTTCTACATTGATAATAATCATAAATGTTTCTTGAGCAGCAAATCAACATATCAGAATGATTTCTGAAGGATCATGTGACACTGAAGACTGGAGTAATGATGCAAAAATCGCATACTTTCTTAAGTAGGTACTTATTTTGAAGTAATTACTTCATGACCACTAAAAAAGTGTGTTTTATATAGTATGAATGTATGTAATATGAATGTAATCCGGACATACTACATCCGCCATGTTGTCATTATCATGTGACTTACAGTTGTGTCGCTTCACTGCCATTTACAAATCCTCTCCAGTGGCCTCATGGCCAATCTTATGAATGGTACTATAAATTATGTTATGTGCAGCTATGAGCTGTTAAAAAATACCTGTGCTTTAGACAACGTCAATGAGTGTAAAGCTTGATATCTTACAGGAATAGAACATTTCTCATGATTTATTTACCCCGATATCATTCCAAACCTGTATTATTTTCTTTCTTCAGTAAAAAGTCAAACCTTCCATCTTTCCTTCAGAAAGGGAAAACATACATTTGACCTTTTTTTGTGCATTTTTAAAGGCACAGTGTGTAAGTTTCGCCACAACAGGTCGCTTATTCAAAACAATAACAAAGTCAGAATTGCGTGATAGAAAGAACTGAGAGATAGTCGCAATTCTGACTTTTTTCTTAGAATTTTAAGTTTATATCTCACAATTCTGACTTTATAACTCGCAATTCTGACTTTATAACTCGCAATTCTGACTTTATATCTCACAATTCTGACTTTATATCTCACAATTCTGACTTTATATCTCACAATTCTGACTTTATATCACGCAATTCTGACTTTATAACTTGCAATTCTGACTTTATATCTCGCAATTCTGACTTTATATCACACAATTCTGACTTTATATCACACAATTCTGACTTTATATCTCGCAATTCTGACTTTATATCACACAATTCTGACTTTATAACTCACGCAATTCTGACTTTATATCTCGCAATTCTGACTTTATATCTCGCAATTCTGACTTTATATCTCGCAATTCTGACTTTATATCACAATTCTGACTTTATAACTCGCAATTCTGACTTTATATCACACAATTCTGACTTTATAACTCGCAATTCTGACTTTATATCACACAATTCTGACTTTATATCTCACAATTCTGACTTTATATCTCACAATTCTGACTTTATATCACACAATTCACAAAAGAGATAAAAGAATAAAAATTGTGAGATAAAAAGTAGGGGTGTAACAATACACTGATATAGATTGATACATTGATGTATCGATACGATGCATCAATGCAATGCATAAAAAAAAATCGATACCTGTGGGCTATTTATAGAGGCACCTTTGTGCCTCTATAAATAGAAGCTCGGGACAGTAACGTTAGATGGAACTGTCACTGTCCCGATCGAGCCAGTGCTGAATCTTCACAAAAGTTTATCATTTGCTCATGTTTAAAGCCTTGCAAAAAGCAGAGCACATATCTCAAACAGTGTCTGTTAGTTAGATCACAACACTGGAGAACAGAGCGCTATGATTCGTTCTTCACACACACAGTAACTGAAATTAAAACCGTTAAAAGAAAATGATCAATAAACTGCTGCATAGGAGCGCTGCGCGCTGTGACTCTGTGTTCTTTCAAGCGCATCATTCTGCACATGGGATGCGCATACGTGCTTTGTGCCTCTCTGTATTGGAGCCGTTATAATACTTTTGCACAATGAAAGAATATTAATAGCCTGTCTTGTTCTGTCCTACCTATAATATGTTGTTGCTTCATTAAAAAGATGCACTATACATTTAAAAGAAATGTCTTTTCGTTTTATAGAATATAGGCTTATAGCCAATACCATATATAGCCTACACAATATATACAACATTTCCTTGTTTATCAGTTTTTTGACATTAAACATTTTAGCACAGAAGCTGAAAAAATGCTTTTTTGACTGTTGTCATGTCATAAGTTATTATATTACTGTGAGAATTTTTTATTTGTGGATATTCCAATCAGGGTGCAGGATGTGAAATTTTTAAATAATTGTTTATGTTATGTAATTTGGTTGCAGTTGTGAGTTAATAAAAATGTAACCGGTAGTGTAAAATAGGCACATAATATCATAATATCGAAATATTGATCGATATACCCCTGAATCGAATCGCATCGTAATCGTATCGCAGAACTTTTTGAGGTATCGGAAAATATTGTATCGCTGGCTATGAGAATCGATATTGTATCGAATCGCGACGAACCGTCTGATTTACACCCCTAATAAAAAGTTTATTTTTTATTTCATAGCGAAACAAGCTTCCATAATGTTGAACCTTAGGCGGCATAATTGAGAGCTTCTGTGATTAATGACTTCAATTTTGGTCTATTCCTCTAACAAAACCATTTTACACTTTGAATATAGAGTATTATAATTATGTAACATTTATGAAATGTCTATTGTAACTTTAAAGCAATATAAATCACCAACCACTTTCATTATAAGCTTGGTTATTCTGCATAACATTTCTTTTTTGTGTGGTTCATGGAAGAAAGAAAATAATACAGGTTTGGAATGACATGAGGTTTAGTAACGATGGCTGAATTTCCATATTTAGGTGAACTAACCCTTGAAAGTGACGGTACGTACCCATGAGGAGTGCTCCTTCATCTGGTGCTGGTTGCTATGGGGACCGCTGGCATGACCGCGCCAGAAGCAGCTCTGACAAAGCTGGTAGCCATGGCACTGCTGGCAGCGGTACCGGAAACCCATCATGCTCTCACTCCGGCAGTACGAACATTCCACTGGATGGAAGACTGTGGGACAGCAGCACAAAGGCTTTCAGGCATTCGCAAACCTTGTTTAAGCCATATTTTGTGAGTGAGGTGTCCAGACGTAGTGGGCGATGGGAAATAAGTCATTAAAAACCCACATACAATCCAGTCGCAGCACGTACCATTCTCTACATTAGCGAGTCGGTGCATGAGAGGCAGCCATACGAGGTACTGCGGGGGTGGATCTGCCATCAACACATCCAAAAACGTATTCAGCAAGATCTTCTTCTGGCGAAGCACAGATAAGACACTCTCAGTGAAAGCCTCTAAGACTTCGAGACAGATTTTTAAGGGACTCTTGCTGTTATTTGAAGCAGATTAGTGTACTCACCTGCTGAGGGAAGCATGTTCTCACAGAGTGCTCGGTGTAACCAAACGAAGGCCCCTCGAACACTGCCGTCGGGAGCTTCAGCACTTCCCTCAGGAACTGGTCAAATTTGGCATAGACCATCACCCCATTGGAGTCTGATATTTGGGAAAATATATCTGAAAGAGAAAGAAGTGATTTTAAGTTATGCTATGTTGTAGATTAATATTTATAACCATTCAAAAAAATAAATGAAACCTGTGAAAGGGAAAAATGCATTATTATTTCACACTAAAAATTTCCACACTAAAGATAATATGATGAAACAGCACTTTTGTACTGGTGTAATTTCATCAGACGATGCACACCATTCTCAACAAAACTGCATGTACAGCTAAAATAACTTGTGGGATGAAAAAAAAAAAAAACATTTTTTTTTTACTTTAGATTAGAGCTAAGATACCTTTTAATAACTTTAATGAGTATTCAGCAAACATTTAAAAGGAAAGTTCATCCAAAAATTAAAATTCTGTCATCATTTACTCACCCTCAAGTTGTTTCAAACCTGTATGAGTTTCTTTTCATCTGTTGAACACAAAAAAAGACATTTTGAAGAATGTCGGTAACCAAACAGTTGACTTCCATAGTATTTTTCCCATACTATGGAAATCAATAGGACCCATCAACTGTTTGGTTACCCACATTCTTCAAATTACCTTCTTTTGTGTTCAGCAGAAGAAAGAAACTCATACAGGTTTGGAACAACTTGAGGGTGAATAAATGATGACAGAATTTACATTTTTGGGTGAACTATCCCTTTAAATTCTTTTGGGAATGTAATTTTGAGTTCAGTACACATCATGTACAGAAGGGGGAGCCAAACTCTCAGTGAAGCGTCTTGCATAAAAGCCCTTGTGTATTATTTTAAATTAATACGCCTCCAAAATAGACTTATTTCATATCAAATAACATTTTATGAGCTTACAGTCTTTAAAAATGGAGTAATACTGAGGGTTTAGTAGAAAGTGTAGCAGTTTAGCAAAAAGAAGAGTGCAAAATGACTACTTAAATACATTCAATACTAATCAATAACAGTTTAGCATTGTACAGCAGATGAACTCCAGAAAAAAATCCATAGTGTCTTTGTAAAATTACTGTTGAATAGCTGTATAAAAGGCAAGATACTCACAACGTAATTTGTCCAGTATTTTACCGCCACACATTGTAGCTAGCATTGCCTTCATAGCAAACACTGTGAGTTTCCCATGGCCTTCGCTGAAACACAAACACATTATCAGAAGACGTTCTGGTATAACAATTCAAAACCATTGGGTTCTTTAAATTCCAGTCAATGTTTGGATTACACCAGTCATCGTACTCTTTATATCCAATCTTTTGGAAAAATGTGTGCAAACAGAGCATGTTTGATGTTAATAGTAATATTTGACCAGGCCCACAACCCCACAGCCACCTTTTCTCTGATTTTGGGGAATTCTGGTAAGTCAAGTTTTAGGAAGTAAGTAGCCTAACTGAAAGTAGTAATGTTACAAACTTAACTACATGTTCTTTAGTTTTGTAGCAGCTTAGCTGTTTTTGTTTATAGTGTAGCTTTTTCAGTTGTTAGCTACTTTTTCCAACAGGTGGAAGTGTAGCATGACAAAATCTACATCGCCTTTTTGTCACAATGCACAGACAGCTTTACAACCACCAAGCAAGCTAAAATGTCCTCTAGCTCATTTGTAGTGTTGGAAAGTCTGATTCATTTCATTGAATTGGTTCATTTAAATGATTCATGTAAATGAACTGGTTCAAAAACGACTCACCAATTCATTTGAGTCCATGTGCAGCAGCATCATCTTTGTTTTTGTGATTTTTTTTTTTTTAAATGTTACTCTTTGTCACTGTTTTTTGACTGTTAGTTGTGTAAATGTAACATTTTATTTAAAATGATATCCCTGATTGAGATAGCTTTTGAGCAGATCAGTACTTATTAATGATTCACAATATAACGGCACCATATCAGTTTTCAGCTGATTTTATTTATTTATTTTTTTAATTTAGCGAAATCGGCTGATATTTGATATTTAATTGTGCATGCTCATTTCCCTTATTGTTACATTAAAGAGTACCTTTGCTGTCATCTACCACTTAAAGTTAATCTTTAAAAAACAGTTAAATGTAATCTTACATATGTGAAAATGATTATCCAAATATTCATTTTTCATTTGTACATTATAATGCTATGAAGCCTAATTTAACTTGCACCATTTAAAATGATTTATTTTAGATTTTATTGTTTTATTTTTAGTAGAGAGAGCCCCTCACACGACATGCAGGGGAAACAAAAATAAGATATTGTGGTCACAGATTAAGAATTCGCTCCCACAATTTATTAATTGGTTTCCTTATTTTAGTCGCCTCCACGATTTAGTCGTATCCATGATTTAAAGGTGCAGTAAGTGATTTCTGAAAAAAAACGTTGAAACTGGATTGGACTGAGCGCCACATCTAACTTGTAGCCAATCAACAGTAGGGGGCGTGTCCACTCATGATGGGGGAGGAGAGAGAGCGAGAGATTTGAAGAAAGACTGTAGTAGGGATGGGCGATACCACTTATTTTCTTTTCGATACGATACCGATACTTTCAAGGCCAATATCGCCGATATCGATACCGATACGATACCTCTAATATGAATAATTGAATATATTCAATTATTGAATTACTAAGAGTAAAATGGGTTATGATACCCAATTAACATTATATTTGAAAGGCATTTTAACATTTAATATGCCTTAATTGCAGTTTATTAGATTATATTTTTGTTTACACATGGTTACAATGTTCATAGTTCAGCATAGTTCAGCTGTTTATGCCTAGCTGAACTATGGTCACTGTAGTAATGGTTCATTTTCATAAGCTGTCAGTGACAGGCTGTTGCACCCATAAAATGAAACATTTGTATTCTGACAGAACATCAATATGAACTAACGTTCAATTTAAATAAATGTAATTGCACAAACTATCCAGGCTACCATTTCATTTTGTTTATTGTGAAATAACTAATATTAATAATAATATTATATTTTTCTGTCTTCTGTTAAGCATTGTTCTGGGCTGCATTTCCCAAAAGCATCAATGGTTTCTTACGATAGATGTAGTGTCGGCAGTGAGCGAACACTCTCTGTGATTGATTGGTTCTGACTTGCAGCATTTGTGTGTTCAGATGAGCAGGAAAATACTTCTACTACAAATTATTCGCTAACAAAGGTTATTTGTCAAATTCAATGCATATTGTATGCATTAAATTTATTGTTAAATAAACAAAATAACTGGTAAAAAAAAAAAACACACCTTAGTATCAATATTTTAATTCGAGTATCGATACTTTCAATACTCAACGTCAGTATCGATATATTGATACTTCATATCGATCTGCCCATCCCTAGACTGTAGAAAGAGAGATGGCTGAGAGACATTACAAAAGAGAAAATGTCAGAGGAATATCACTGGAAAAAGAAGGGTTATGATCAGGTAAGAGCTTTAGTACTGGTGTTAATATTAGAAAAGCTTTCCAGCACTGGAGAGACCTGAGCAGGAAGGCCTGCAAACGGACACAGAGGTTGGGTTGTTTCAGCTCCATATGTGAGATACGTTGGTTTTGAGTGTGTGCTGCTGGCGTCTAACAACAAACTCTTGCTTGTATAGAGTTATGTATTTACAGTCTGTAAATATACCTAAATGCCACCTTTTTGTTCTTCAATTCATCTCTGCGGTGCAAAGATGAATTATGATACATCATTTGATTGGTAACTTATTCTTCCTGATTGTGTCTTATTATTCTAACTCAGTTTATAAATATACATTTATGAATTTGATATAAAAGATGACATTTAATAAGGTTAGAAAAAATGTCCTTACAAAGGTAAAAAAAAAAATAAATAAAAATAAATAAAAATCCCTGGGAAGTCATTGTAAGGAGTCAAATATTGCCTTATAATGGGAAGGTTCATTTCTGTCATTGATCAGAAGATGTTCCTAAATTTTTGACTGTGCTCCTAAATTTTTAAAATCCCAAACAGAAATGCAAGCATAGAGCCCTGAAAGCCTGTGGTAAACATAACTTGACTATACTTTGACGTTTTGTTCTGTTAACATAAATTACACACACCCATAGCAAAAACGCAAATTTTGAAGCAGTTATGTTTATACTTGAAAACATACATTTTTAATAAGTAACTAGATAAGAATAAACGTAGAACAAAACATCAAAATACTTTGATGTTATGTTTACCACAGGCTTTATTTTACTCATAAATTGAAAAACCCCATTATAAATCCCCATAAGAAAAACCATAAGAATAAACCAGCGGCGAATTACACTTCCGGGTTCTGACATCATACTATATCAACAGTGTTCAACAATGATTCTCAGAAATTGCTTACTGCACCTTCAACTAAATTAAAACAAGAGAACGATTTAATCATTTAAAGTCCCCCTGTAGTCAATATTTTTATCCCTTAAAACTCATTTTTGATCACTAAAATGACATATTTAAATGTTTACTCTACACCCTCGCTTCATTTAGTATACGCAGAGCCATGAATATGCTAATTAGCCCCGCCTCCACTTACTCGCACAAGCTCAGAGATCCACTCAGTCAACTTGCTGAGGTAAACGCTGAACAATAGTATCGCTTTTTACAACGTCGGACACATAACTGTAGTTAATATGATTAGCCTTTTGCTTGACTACGTTATCAAACATCTAATAATGTGTTGCTCATGTTACACAATGTTCCTGTTTGCCATCTCAGAGTCAGACAGCTGCCTTATAAAAATCAGTATCCTTACACTTTAAACAACTCAGAACATCAGTGGAGAAAGGCATATAGTTCATCATAACTTCGTAATATACATCATACACATGCTATATTGCTAAATCTACATGAATTTTCTTATCAACAGAAAAATATACTGGGATAACCTTCTCTTGAGACTCCCCTGCTTCAGAGCGGTCATAGTTAATGATATGCTAAAGCCCGCCCACACATTGACGTGATTGGCTACAAGGTAGTTTGTTACAAACACCGGCAATTTGAAACTGCGTTTTTGAGACTGCAGTTTTAAGGAGAAAATACTCAGCAATGGTGCTGACTTATGAATTTGCACATGGATAGTCTTAAAGCATATTAAAAACACCACATAGACAACATTAAAAACTTGATTTTCACCACAGGGGGACTTTAACTAAAATTAAAGAATGAATTATTACAATCTGGCAACAATTTAACTAAAATGATTGCAATATCTGTGTGCTGAAATCCAGATCAAATTAATTCCTATTGAAATTGAATTTCACCTGTGAACAAAAGTAAATGTGGCCGGACCTTTTAAATCTGGCCAAAATGAGGTGCAGTATCTTAGTAAGCAACAAAATTAAGTCGTCTACCTTTTGGAACAGCCTTCACATCGGAAGCGTGTTACCGATGCCATAAAATGCTGCCTCCGTAGACAGCTCACTATGTTTTGGAACAGAGCATATGCCTTCCAAACACTCACTCTTGTCACGATGCATATGACTCATAGTCCATCAGGTTTGCAGGGACATACTGCCACAAGGGACCCCCTGAGAGAAAAACAAATCTCCCTCACTAAGAACACACCTGTCATAAGTGGCCACAATAAAGTTCAGCAGCAGGCCGATGGACTGCTCCACGTTTATCTGGTGGGTGGTGGGCAACCGCTTGTTGAGCTGGTAGAAGATGGAGGACAAAATGGTCTCCAGGCGTGACACATTAATCTCTGCGTTGTGGTCTAATGTGCTCAACCCATTGTCACGGAAAGCTTCGATCATGTTCCACACGTCCACCAGGTGAACTACGACAGGAAAAGTATACAAAATAAAAAATAAATGTAAATTATATATTACCAAAGTGACTTTATACATCACAAAATGGCATTTCAAGGTAAAAGCATGAAAACAGGACTTACGGTTGCATCGTTTCTGAACAAATCGCAGCTTACACGCCGTCCTATATGTTGAGAGGCGAATAACATCAAAGTTTTGTGCCCCTGGCGAAAATGACATGCATCAGTATTATCACTTTCAGAAGTCCCTCAAAATTAAAATTCTGACATTATTTACTCCTTCTCTTCTTTCTTCCATGGAACACAAAAATAAATAAAGTTAACAGGGATCCAGGCTGTCAAACTCCAAAATGACAAAAAACAGTCACATTAATCAATTTTTGGCAAAATAAAAGGGTACCAATAGCCTCGTAGGCAGCGCTCCCACATTCAATTATCGAGGTCCTTTTGCCAATCCCAACCCCACTCTCCATCCTGTGCTTTCCTTTCTGATCTCTACACTGTCCTAGGGGTGGGCGTTCTGATGATTTTATGTCTGGAACAAACTTGAAGGCATCCACGATCTACTTTTCAAGTGAATCATAGGGATTGTGATCTTTTATGTCTTCGTAATGTTAAAATACAGCAATGACTGCTTATTAGATGGCTGTGCTGACGGGCCAAATTATATAATATGTCTCCATCATGTGTCTTTTATGCGTGGACGCATTTGAAAAACAGCAGTAGGGCTGTGCGATGAATCAAATTTGGCTTACACTGATTATAAAAACGTGATAATCAAGATAAAATGATCATTGTGCCACATGCCGTTTCTTTCCTTTAAAGCGCTGTGCTTTCGCCCCTCCTTCAAAGCCTAAACTTAACATCCAAATCAGTTGAATCATGTAACATAAAATGCAGTCTACTGCAGGACATTAAACTGTGAAAGAGACTGATCCCCACATGCTTTCTGTGTCCGCACTGTGAGATGGAGCAGAACATGGACGAGCAAAGTATACTTGGGGTTTCAGGCGCACACCTAAACGGTCAAATATACACAAAAATATGTCAAAATGTCCATCTTGGCAAGTATTTACATAACATGTCTTAAGTGTCTTAAGTGAATAAACAGTTGGGAAAGAAATCAGATGCGTATCATTATATTAGATCCAAACATTCGGCCTTAAAGCCTAATGCAAATACCTGCAAAATCACTCACTGCCCTTGACTGAATAACTTTAGTAGCTTTAATAAGAATCAATGTAAATTTAATTCATACAGTGAGGACTATGCAGTGTTTTAAAGTTTAACTCAGAGTTTAATGACTATTTTGACAACTGGTTGTTTAATGCAATACTGTGTTTTAAATTGTGCAAGTAGATTGTTCCCGTCCGGATATTCTCAATAGTACATCTCAAAATTGGGAAGATCACAATTCAGATTGTGGATTTTGAGAAGATCGCCCACCCCTACACTATGAGTGTCCTATCCAGTAAAGGCATAAAAAAGCCCAAAAAAATATACCTTAAAAAAAGATCTATTGTCTATGGTCAGTAGTATATTGATGTATGACACAGAAACCACTTTGAAACCAAGCAGCTTTCTATGGAAGCTTGTTTCCACCACTAAATAAAAAATTTTAAAAAAAGAAGGTAATTCCGACTTTTTATCTCACAATTCTGACTTTTTTTTCCTCAGTTTGCATCTCACAATTCTGACTTTTTTCTTAGAATTTCTTAGTTATAAAGTCAAAATTGCGAGATGTAAACTTTTCCTAAGAAATACTGAGTTTATATCTTGCAATTCTTAACATGCAATTGAGTCAGTCTTTTCCCCCCTCACAACTGGACATTAAAGACATTAAATTGCATGTTTATATCTCACGATTATGACTATATCTCTGACTTTATATCTCCCGATTCTGACTTTATATCACGCAGTTCTGACTTTCTGACTTTATAACTCTCAATTGTGAGTTTATTTCTCACAATTCTTAGAAAAAATTCAGAATTGTGAGATATAAACTCGCAATTTCGAGAAAAAAAGTCAGAATTGCGAGATAAAAAGTCGCAATTACCTTTTTTATTTTTTATTTCATGCCGGAAACAAGCTTCCATAGCATTCTGTTGGTCAATAAGCATGAGCAAAATCTGCATGAGGAACTTTTTTTGCCAATCACACAAAACTATTGGTCGCACGGATTCCTATTGAAATGACTGGATTTCACTCATAAAAACAGAGAAACTGTAAATGTGACTGCACCTTAAAACCTTCATGAAAGTGGTCCATTTGATTTGTCCACCTTTTGTGCTCCACAGAAGAAAAAATATCATACAGCTTTGGAAGTAAATGAGGGTGAGTAAGGGAGTGTTCACACTTGGGTTTCGGTCCGCTTTCAAACCAACTCCGGTGTGCTTCAACTAAATGACAGAATTTTATTTTTGGGAGAACTAGCCCTTCAAAAATGTGTTTTCTATGATATGCACAAAAATACTCTCATATTTTGTGAATATATATACAGTAAAGCAGCTATGTAACATTTGTACTGCATAGTTTTACTTGGTCCATCAACCTGTTTCTGGTGTTTTCTCAAAATCAGTTTTGCCTTCCAACCAGAGATGCTAGATTGTGTCAGTCTATTGCCCCGTGGCAGTGAAGGGTGAATAGAATTCGACAAGGCCTCTGTGTATATGTGTGTGTGGTGCATTGTGCAGGAAATGTTGTTAACTCTGAAAGCAACTCACTCATCTCCATGAAGAGCTGTCTCTTCTCCACCATGGACTTGCTGCTTTTACTTCCCTCTTCAATCATTCTGCACAACACAAAAGGTCCATTTAATACCACAGCTTAACCACGGCCTCATTACGAACACGCAACTCACTATCTATCTATCTATCTATCTATCAGGGGTGTAAATTGACAGTTTGGTACGTACCTCGGTTTTGAAGTCACGGTTCGGTTCGGTACAGTTCAGTACAGCAGAGTAAGAAAACTAAACAAAATTGCTTTTTTTTTATTAAACAGTTTACTGAACAAAATGTGTCTCTGTCTTTAAATGAATTTAATTATAATTAAATGTTTCTTAAGGATAAAAAAAATGATGTCTGCTAATGCTGCAAACTATATAGGGAGCTCTTACTTGCACATTACTATAATAATAAAGGTTCAGAGCCCAAACTATTAGCTTAAATTCAGTTGCTATTTATTTTTAGATATAATAATTAACGCTCAAATAACAAATTGTATGCAAACTGCACATAAGTTAGTTTTTGCATTAACTTCTAAATCTAATAAAATTTTATTTTTACTCCAATTCGTTGTTGAAATATAATCTTTACACTGCCATTTTCATAACAGATTTATTTAAACATACATTAAATAATCAAGACATCACTAACAAGTTAAGTAAAATATAATAAATATTTAGGCTAATATAGTGCATATACTTAACGAAAGAGTTCATTTCTCTGACGAACTAACAAGCTGTGGATTCGCCTGAGGTAAATGCTACATGACACAGTGTTTACAAGCTGTTTTATTGACGCCTTTCCGCCGTTGAAACACTGATTGAGCGTCCACACGAGATATTAAACGTTTCAGTAAGTTGTACTGTATCTTTCAACATACCTTTGAATGTTCATTCATGTTTATTCTGTAACTAGTATTAAAGAGGAAGAGATGATCGCGTTCACTTGCGCCCCGCGCTATGAGGCGCCTGTACAGTGATCCGTCACGCGCACATTAAAGACCGTTAAAAACGGCATTTTTTGTTTGAATTTCGTGATAAAATGGACAGAATTTGAAAGATGACAGTTTGTTTCTTATCGAAAGTAACAAAACGCGGAGCTTATTGCGATTAATGGTGGTTAATGGTGGTTAGGCTACAACGCTGTATTGGTCGTGTAGATAGTGATGTCGGTTCTTGAACAAATCATTCTTTTGAGCTGGTTGAAACCGGTTCTCAGGAAGTAACCGGCCGAGCCGGTCAAAGTCCCTTTAAGACAGGTCATTTCACTCGGCGGCCATCTTTGAAACGCCTCTCGGGCATCCAAGTGCAGCTCCTATCTCTTTGAATGGGGAAACATCAAATTCTCTAAAGCTGCCAAATATTTCATATTTGAAATCACCAATGAAATCTGACAACAACTGTCTCATAAATATTGTTTCTAAACGCTCGAATCATGACAAAAAAAAACTATTTTTTTCAGGCTGGATCAACCTAATGCGCGTCTCTTGTGCCTCGTTTCGGAGGCGCGAGTCTGACTGTTTCTATAGAAACCGGAGATTCTAACGGCCGCTGCAGTGACGCGATGACTTTACCAATCGGCGATTGGCTCTTATTTAGAAGGCGGGACTTATTCCGTCATATTGCGCGTTGCACTTTCTCCCATTCATAATAATACGAGTGACGCGTCTTGTGTTATTCTATAGTCTTTGAGCCGGTTCACTAATCGAACTGAATCGAACTTTAGTTCGGGTTGATGACGCAAGACGCACAAGCTGAAGTAGCACGTCCGACTCAAAAAGAACCGATTGAGCCGGTTAAACCAACTGTCGAAGTTTGCCGAGGATTACCGAGGACTCAAAAAGAACCGAATGAGCCGGTTCAACTAGCTGCCGAGTTTTGCCGAGGATTACTGAGGAGTCTGATGAGTGAGTTGATACCATGCAAGCCTGAGGCACGTACTGGAAATATGCTTATTAAGACTACTGTTAATAAATAACATTTTAATAAAACCTGCAAAAACCTTTTTGTCAAGAGATGTAAATAAATTTTTACTATGGTTTATTATACATGCAGATTATAAGTGGTTAAGAGTTTATTCTTTCTATACTTTAGACATGGAGAACAAATCTGCGTTTGTGCATGAATATGTGTGTTGTAGTTGCGAATCTTATCCAAGATGAATCAATATTGGTCAGTCGTATCCGACTTAAAAGGATCCGTGATCCAATGAAACTGACCACAAACTCCATTAAGTGAATGAAAGGCAATAATCAGCAATATGCTTTCACACAAATAACTTTTTATTGTAATGTTTCAATATGCGTTGACACAAATGACTTTATTTAAACGTTTCATTGATACAACATGACATTGAGTTGTTAGAAAAGAAATGCATAGTGACATCATAGCATGATGATGTCAGGAACCTATGAATCGGCTTTTTGAACCGGTTCATTGAGCCGAACTGTCCGAAAAGACATGAGAGTATCGTGGTACGTACCGTGGGTGGTGTATCACGGTTTTTCGGTTCAGTTTTAATATCGTAACACCCCTACTACCTATCTATCTATCTATATTCCACATTCCTTCACTAAATAGACTCTCTTATGTGACCCACTTTAGTGAATGTGATTTCACTAAGTACATCTTTGTTGATCCTGGAACAACATTCCAATCAACCAATCAGATTTTAGGGACGTGTTTACAGTTTATGTCAAGTTTAGGCTTACAACTTCTACATCAGTGTTATTTACCTATCATTCCCCTATGATTTAGGGATAAGTTATGGGTAAAGTTAGGTTTAGGGTCAGGGACTGAGTTTTTTTTAGACTAAATTTTTGGATAGGAATGTTGATCCAGGAACATGTCTTACTTGGCAAAATCATGGTGAAAACACACGCAGTCCATGGAAACTTCTGAACACTAGTACTCACCTGTCAGGTTGGCTGGGACTCAGATAAGGTGATGCAAAGGAACCAAGAAGCTCCTACATAAGGAAAAACATTTTTATGTTGACATCTGGGGAAATACCCCTCCCCCCAATCCAACCCACACACAAATACAAAAATAAACCCTGGAATAAATCCCCTGTTCACAAAAGGGCATTTGAGTTCTCTTACTCTATGCAAGTGCCGATTATGTATGACAATAAAGTCGGCACAGGCTGCATCCTGTGAGCTAATGAAACAAGAGCGCTAAGGAGCCACTTTAGTGACAGGCAGAGAACACATCATAGAGGCAATGAAGGAAGAATTCTAACTATAATGACTGTGAAAGAGGATAACATTATTATATTATAGATTAGCATGCTGTGAGAAACAAGAGCTGCTATAAAGAACAATTTAATGACAGTGTTTATACTGTGTGTAGAGTCTTGTGTAATTGTACTTCTTACATCATCAACATAAAGCCTTACATCTGCTGTCAAGTCACATTTACTCGCTTTTTCCATAAGTCGAAAGGGTTTTTTAAAATTTAACTGACTCAAATGTTTTGAATCATTTCAACAAGAACATTCAGTGATTCAGTAATTCAGTGATCATTTCTGCAGGTTGTTTAAATGACTCATTAATCATTTGCTCAACAGTTCACAACCTTCTGTAAACAAGACTTTTTATAATAAAAAAAAAATGTGCATTTCATGTGTCTAAAGAGTGTTTAAATATAAGCATTTCTCTAAGAATTACAAAATGCAGATTTATTTTCCCAAAACTGAAATCTTGTGATTCATTCAGTTCATCCACAATCAAGATGATTTATAACAAAATGTCTAGTCCTGTTCAGTTGTGAGTCTTGTTCAGACTCAAAACTTAAATTCAGAATAGCATATTTATATTTTTTTATTTACTCTTACTATTTCTGCCAAATCTTTATCTATCATGTATTTATATGAATTTAGCTAGCGGCTCGTTCAGATGAACTGACGTATTTGTTTAGTAAGTACCCCGTTTACACTAACGCGTTTTCAAACTAAAACGGGGTCTGCAGCATTTTCGAAAGTCTCCGTTTTCGCGGTGTAATGTAAACGCAAAACTAACAAAACAAAAAAATGCACTAGTGTAAACACGGCCTAATTTTTTTAGTTGAAACACTGATTGAGCGATTACATGAGACATGATACGGATTTCGGTAAGTTGTACTGTATCTTTTAACATACCTTCAGATGTTTATTCATGTTTATTTTGTGCTGTAACTGGTATTAAAGCAGAGGAGAGGATGTTCACGCTGCCGCTTCTCTGAGGCGCTATAACAATCTGTCACGACACATTAAACAGCGCCAAAACAGTATTTATTTTTTGAATCTCATAATAAGATGGACGTGATTTGAAATCTGAGACTTTGCTTCATATCAAAAGTAACAAAGAATATTGCGATTTATTGGATGGGAGGCACGCTACGTTCTGTTCATTTATCAACTGAAAACAGACTAATCGATTCTTGGGATTTAAGAATCGATAGGTTCGTAAAAATGAGAATTGATTAAAATCGAGAAATCTATATTTTTTTTACCCAGCCCTAGTATATAATAATACTATAATCCATTTTTAATAAATTAATTGTCATGCTAAGTACACACAAACATCATTAATTTGAAACATTGGGAATTATATTGGAAGTAAAAAACATACCTAGTATAATATAAGCTAAGCTAGCAGGCTAATCGGGTAGATGTATGCTATGCTAGTACATAAGCTAACTAAAAAAACAGTAAGAATGAGAAAAGCTTGATTTCACAATCTATAGCTTCAGTTATATACTAGTATATGAACCATGTCATATAATGACCATTAATGTCTTTTAAAACGCATTTTAAATTATATTAATCATAACGTGATTTTGTATGGAGGACCAAATTACTCAAAATGAAGTAATTAAATAAATAATGAATTCAATAAAACAACAATTAAATGTACCAGTTTATTCTGATTATTAAATAAATCAATAAATAAATGTATGTTTGTATGTAAATGTTGTGTTTCCATGAAAACACAACATTTATTGTTTAATATATTTCACAAAATATTATATTTTTATTGTGTTTAAACATATATTTTTTCATAATTAAATGGCGTTCCATGACTAATGTCACCAACCACAGGAAGATCGATTTGTCGTGTCTGTCCGCTCTCCAACTTTAAACCAATTAGCACCAAGCACCGCCCACTGCCTGTTGATTGGCATTTGTGAAATGTCCTCTATTATTATGAAAAGAATCTTTCGGAAAATCGTGCTTGATTCGTCAAATAGGCGTAATTCGTAAATTCAGCATATTATTATGAAAAACGGCTTTTTGAAAAAGCACAATTAAGAAAAAATAATTTAAACAATAATAGTGTGTGAAAGAGGATTTTGTGAAATATATTAAACAATAAATGTTGTGTTTTCATGGAATTTTACAAAATAAATAGATACATTGATTTATTGATTGATTGATTTAATAATTAATTAATTATTTAATAATTATTGAATTATTTCAGAATAAACTGGTACATTTAATTGTTGTTTTATTGAATTCATGATTCATTTAATTATTTCATTTTGAGTAATTTGGTCCTCCATAATTTTGCAGGAATTGTAATCATGCGCTAAAAATACAATTACCCATTAAAAGTCCGTTGAACCAATTGGATCACTCGGGGTCCTAAAGGAGACACAATTTCCTGGGGGGACTCGGTTTCTCACCACAACAGCTTCTTGAATAAGACAAATTTAGGCCAGGACTTGATTAATCATTGTGGTTTACTATTGCTGGGATCTCATGTGAGTGACAGGTTGTCCCACCCTCGTGCCAGTAAACACATCATCAGAGAAGAGAAGTGAGTAAAGTTATAATTGATTAACGATTACGAGGGCACATGAATAAAAAATAAATAATAACACGGACAGATATATCATTTATAATTAACACCGCAATATTCTATATTAAAAAAAAATGTCCATTTTGATTTCATGGTGACTTTAGTGGAGAGAAACTTCAGTGAACCAAATGAGTCAGTGCAAGATTCGTTCACTTAAAAGATTCGCTCAAAGACACTGATTCGTTCAAAAACACCACTAGAAAGCATTATGTCATTCCCGACCGTTAAAGGCACTGCTGACGTTATGACTTCTGGCTTCAAATCATTCCGTTCGTTTCGCTAGTCTAATCGCATCTTGCAGTGCTACTACTGAGTGAGTAAATATAAGGCCCAATATATAAGGTAGAAGTAACACACCGCACCTAATGACTCGCGCTTTGACGTGACTCAACGTGAGGATTTTTCATTAACCATCGGAAATACACACTGTACAATCACTCCTATATTTAAAATAGCAATACACCCCCAGTGCGATTAAATGACAACGTCGGCATACGGCCGACTCTCTTATGTATCTTGAATGTTAAATAAATAAGCTGCTATATGGTGTATAAACACATTTAGATCCACAAGATGATATTCCGAGTACGCGTTTGGTCGTGCGCCCTGTTTGTATGTGAAAGCATCATTAACGGATGATCTTACCAGCGAGAGGAAATCACGCAGGTCGCGCGACCATCATCAGCATCTGATGAGAGCGATCAACGGTCTCGCACTCGATTCCTGGCGTATCATCATCATCTTCATCATAGCTTCACTTTTTTTTTAATATAGACTTACAATTACTGACCTAATAATACGCAATTTCGTAGCGCTGCGCTTCCCCATAGTCACATTTGTGCCGTGGTTACCGTTCGTTCCGTTTGATTCGGTCTTGTAGGAACTGCAGTACAGGCTGCGCGAGCGCTTCTCTGAGCATCAGCCAACAGCAGAGGACAGCAGAGCACTCCTGCCTTTCCCATGACTGAGCATCACTATTGCTCTTCATGTGCACGATTATTACAATGCCATTAGCCGACTGTTAGTTTTATGTAATGCTGTGCAATGTGTCTGCTCAGTCATATACTGCCTGTATGCTTTATTATGACTAGGTCAAAGACACATAAAGAAGATGTTTATATACCTAAAGGGCCTTAATATAGTTCTAAACAGAACAGAATAAAAGTCCTCTAACCTAGGCATAAAAATTGTATTTACAGAAAAAAATAATACTATATTTTCCACCAAAATAGCATATTGTTCAAATCATAATTATTATTGACATCTTTAAACTCCGTCTGAAGCTTTTTTGTGATGTCATGTTTTGATGACATGCAATTTTGATGAAATTTAGGCTGGGTTTATAGACCCAGCAGCGCCATCTTTGATTTTTTTTAACGGGAATGAAAGGGAGCGAGGCTGGATTGTACTTATTTAGTGTTTTTGCTGACGAAACACTGCAAAAAATATCTTTCCAAGAAGTGTCAGTAGACAAAAAAACTCCAGACAACATGAGCTGGTGAAAAATATAAGTAATAAGTGCAGAGGATGCCATTGAAAACACAGCAAGTCAGCCTCGCTTTCATACATGAAGCTGAATATAAGATACACTATATTACCAAAAGTTTTGGGACGCCTGCCTTTACTTGCACATGAACTTAAATGACATCCCATTCTTAATCCGTAGGGTTTAATATGGAGTTGGCCCACCATTTACAGCTATAACAGCTTCAACTCTTCTGGGAAGGCTTTCCACAAGGTTTAGGAGTGTGTTTATGGGAATTTCTGAACATTCTTTTAGAAGCGCATTTGTGAGGTCAGGCAGTGATGTTGGTGAGAAGGTCTGGCTCACAGTCTCCGCTCTAATTCATCCCAAAGGTGTTCTATCGGGTTGAGGTCAGGACTCTGTGCAGGCCAGTCAAGTTCCTCCACTGGTGCGCAGTCATGTTGGAACAGGAAGGGGTCATCCCCAAACTGTTCCCACAAAGTTAGGAGCATAAAATTGTACAAAATGTATTGGTATGCTGAAGCATTAAGAGTTCCTTTCACTGGAACTATGGGGCCAAGCCCAACCCCTGAAAAACAACCCCACACCATAATCCCACTCCACCAAACTTTACACTTGGCACAATGCAGTCAGGCAAGTACCGTTCTCCTGGCAACCGCCAAATCTAGACTCATCCATCAGATTGCCAGACAGAGAAGCATGATTCGTCACTCCAGAAAACATGTCTCCACTGCTCTAGAGTCCAGCGGCGGCGTGCTTTACACCACTGCATCCAACGCTTTGCATTGCACTTGGTGATGTAAGGCTTGGATGCAGCTGCTCGGCCATGGAAACCCATTCCATGAAGCTCTCTACGCACTGTTCCTGAGCTAATCTGAAGGCCACACAAAGTTTGGAGGTCTGTAGCTAATGACTCTGCAGAAGGTTGGTGACTTCTGCGCACCGTGCGCCTCAGCATGCGTTGACCCCGCTCTGTGATTTTACGTGGCCTACCACCTCGTGGCTGAGTTATGATACCACTAACAGTTGACCATGAAATATTTAGTAGTGAGGAAATTTCACGAATGGACTTATTGCACAGGTGGCAACCTATCACGGTACCACGCTTGAATTCACTGAGCTCCTGAGAGTGACCCATTCTTTCACAAATGTTTGTAGAAGCAGTCTGCATGCCTAGATGCTTGATTTTATACACCTATGGCCATGGAAGTGATTGGAACACCTGAAACACCTTAGAAGATATAAGCGTTCAAAACTTACAGTCTCTCACTTCCACCAAAATGGACCAACGATTTTGATGACATCACCCTGCACTTCAGCTTCTCATCAGATTTTCTGTCCAATCAAATGCTTTCTAGAATACCGCCCCAGCGTTGCCAAGTCCGCGGTTTTCCAGCGGAATTGGGCAACTTTAACAGTGTTGCCGCAGGTTGTTTTTCATGTTTGCGGGTTGAAGTGACCCCATAATGTGATATTTAGCCCCTGGAATGCTAATTTTACCAGGGGAACCCCGACAAAAAACATGGATTTTTCCCCACGGGATGTGATTTTTACCGGGGGACCCCCTGAAATGCGATTGGGCTAGTTTTGAGTAGCCAGTAGCGTGTTTACCCACCACACAAAGCACGCAATTGCGTGGGGCCCAGTGGGCCCCCCGATTTCTCCTGAGGGGGACCCCACGGTGGTGTAGTCTACGTGATACGCAGGTATATGCCGTATACCCACTAGGAAAAGTCAAGGATTTGCATATACCCACTTTAAAAAGCGCAAGGATAAGGACTTGGCGTTCTCCGATGTGTCGTGACTCGTGACAGGTCGCTGCAGCCTGATACGCACGTGAACTGATCCTCTCCTCCGCTTTAATACCAGTTACAGCGCGAAATAAACATGAATGAACAACTAAAGGTATGTTAAAAGATACAGTTCAACTTATCAAAATCCATATCATGTCTTGTGTAATCGCGCGCAATCCTTGTTTCTTACGCGGACAGACGTTAATAAAAACACTGGTAAACAAACAAACGTAATGTCACATTTACCTCTGAACAAACATATTCATCATGACCATAAACTCATTAGTCAGCTAGAAAAATGAACTCTAGAGAGGAGCATTTAACTTAATATATGCACCATATTAGATATTAAATATATATTTTAATGTTCTTTAATATATAATGCATGTTTGAATCTATCAAGTTGACAGCCACCATTTAAATGTTTATATTTCAAAAAACGAATTGGAGTAGGAATTATTTTAAAGTTAGGCCTACCAACTTTATTATTATAAAAATTTCCTTAAGTATAATTTAAGTTTGTTTACAAATCAGTTCATTTTAACCTTCAATATTAATGTAGTACCAACTGATTCCCATGTATGTTTTACAGCATTAGTTGAGAGATTTTTTTTTCTTGAGAAATTTGCCATGTACTGTACCTGATATACAGTATATCCAAAATAACTGATACTGAATCGAATTGCAAGCTTGTGAATCAAAATGCATAACTATGATGACAGACTGGCAGGAAATGATTCAAAACAGAAAACAAAGTCCAAACAGAGTGATATTGTGACTGATAAGCCTCATCTTTCCATTATTGTTAATAATAGTTGCAAACTGCACTCTTAAATGTGCATTGAAAATTGCCAGCTGATAAACCCCCGGGAACGCGATCACAGGACCCCTCCTGGAGATTTGCTTAGTGCCCCCAATAACCTAAACATGCCACTTTGAGTAGCTATTGGGCGGGTTTTGTTGTGACAACCCTGTCCCACCCCTACATTATAAATAGACTCTGAAGCTGCGGCTGAAATCGGCCACTTGTTCATACATTTACTATTTTCTATATGGTGAATGGCAGATAGGTAACGATTACGACAGTGTAAATATGCTTTCCAGTGAGGCGAATGAAGTCTGGTTTCACTTTAGCGTCTCGTGAACCGCCGCAGCGCGCACAGTCTGCTCCGGTTGGTCCAGAGACACGATAGCACAGAGCGGATCATACGCGCAAATCCACGCAGACCACAAAACGTATCAGACCCATTTGAATTCTGCATATAATGCTATTTTTTTAAAGCGATATAGAGGAGATTTGGAGAAGAAAACGTATTAGACCCATTTGAATTCTGCATATAATGCTATTTTTTTAAAGCGATATAGAGGAGATTAGGAGAAGAAACGGTTAGAGATTAAAAGGTGTACTCACACTAGGCACGGTTGTCTTGAACCAAGCCTGAGCGAGATTGTCAAGCCCAACCGAACCATGCTCTGGCCCACCTCTCCCAAGCGGGCCAGGGACGGCTAAAAGAACCGCGCTCGGGCACGGAACGGAGCGATCACACTTTGTCAAATGAACCGGGCTTTGGGGGTCAAACGCACTTGGGCACGGTTCAGAGCGCCTAGTGTGAGTACACCCTAAAATTCAACTGCAATATAAACGAAACACTATTGGCCATTTTAAAAAAGGGGAGCAGCTGTTAAGATATGTCCCACCCTGTTTTCCTGTTTCGGTGGAAACTACGTCAGCGTAATGATGCTGTGCGTTCCAAGGCACTTCAGTGGGCCTTTAATAATTATGTAGTAAAAGCAATAAAAGCCGTGTTGTACTGAAAATCAACTAAATTAAGCCTACATCAAAAATACCCCATCACTGCATTTGTTTTACTGCATTTTATTCATATTGTTTCTTGATAAAATACACTTTGCTTTACAAGTGCTGATTACAATTACTATATTACATTCACCTTTATTTTACATAAAATATTTGACATAACACACATTGTGGAAGCCACTCTAAGTTCTGGAATACCAACACCTCCTGCACTAAGAGTCGTATCATTTCAGGGTTCCGCAGACTCGTTAATTAAAAATCCAAGTGTTTTGTAAAATGTCACAGGCATATAAGGTTGAAGACAGAGATGGTGGCAAGTCATGCATTGCAACTCTATCAAAGGAAATGAAAGCAGTAAATAAACAACGATTGCTCGTTTACAGCTCTGACAAATTAAAACATTTCCAAGAACCCAAATATCAGTTTTTAAAATTCAAATCAGTTCTAAGGCCTGATATAAAGTATAACGGAGTTATCACAGTTATATTCTATGAGTCTCTTGTATGTTTAAATGCTGCATATGTATAGTACATGTAAATGAAAGCGATAGTTTACCCACTGACAAATTGAAAGCCTGAAAAACAATCTCACACCCAAAGACATTCAGCACAACCCAACCACCAAGCTAGTAAAATGTTATTCATACAACACAAACACTACAGTATAACCTGATGGATTTTTTTTTCTCTGTAATAAGCTAGACTTCAATAAAGTGAGCTGTAAGTGTCACAGATATTATTAGTCAATTAAAATCCACTGTGAGGGAACATCAATTAATTGCAGGCAAAACTAGCCACACAAGGGATCAGACTATCACAAGGGCCCTGGTACAAAAAAAATTGTAAAAAGTCTGTACACCTCCTCAGACAAAGGTATACCAAAATGGGACAGCCAATATAAAGATATAGTAAATACCCTGTTTCTTAAATGTTTTGTAAAATGATTTGTAAATAGACTTCTTTTTATTAAAATATATTACTTAAAATATATTACTTTGCTTAACTAGACAGACATTAAAAACAAAAACTGATTATCTAGTTACCATAAATTGACTTTGGTATATTACCAAGCAAATCTTATCTAAAATTCTTTTACTCTTCTATTGCCTGGAAGGCAGACGATTAAAAAAAAAAAAAAATTTAAACATACATAGAACTGTTGGTATCAAAATTTATGTTTAGCAGAATTGTTTCAGGACAGAAATTGAGCCACAACATTTAATGTTGCAATATAATTAAAATTATGAATTGTGTCGGACAGTATTTCTCAAACAAAAACCCAATCAGACAATCGGATATGTGTAGGCAAGATTCAAGAATGCTTTGTAGAAAATGTTTGTACATCTCAAAGAAAGTCAGTATTTACAATATAAAACAAAACAAACATCTTCATATAATCTCCCTTCTGAGTGTTTAACTTCATTGCTCGTATAGTTTTTCTGTGGATGCTCTGCGTTATCCCTAAAACCTAAGGTTACTGGGAATATCTACTATTCCAATTAGAGGCAATGTCATTCATGTGACGTAAACAACTCAAATGATTAGACACAGGTTACCGAAATGATTAAGACCTGTTTTTTTTTTTTTTCTCCTGAGAGGGTATAATAGATTATTTGATTAAGAAGTGCTTTAATTCTATTCATTCTTACAAGTCATTTTTGAAGGTATAGCAAAGGTAAAGTCATTTTCTGAACATAAAAAAGTGCAACCCTAATAAATCTTTTTTTTTTTTTTTTTCTGAAGAAAATTATGTAATGGGCTAATGCTCTTTATTTTATAAATATTGTAAATGTACAAATTATTGCCATTATTAGTATAAACCTGTTCTTGCATTGTTCTCTCAAGTAAAATCCACCGATGCAAGAGAAGTGCTAGCCTGTTAACGTATTTGACAAAACTCCCTTCTATCCCATAAATAACTTTTAACAGTACCATATAAACCTAGTAACAAGGCAGGTTAATATATTAGGTTTACATATTCACAGTAATTCTGCAAAGTAATTGGTATTTCAGTTGTGTGGTTCTTTGCTTGAGTCACAAAGGCTAAAACCAACCAACAAATAGTTTTGCAGGATAAGCAAAGACTAAATATTGATGTTATACATTTCTAATCCAGCAAACTAATGTGAATTGTATGTAAAAGATCCATAATCTGAGGGATGAGAGGATGGGGGGAGGAAATCATGATTTTTAACATCTACAAAAATAGTAGTATATTGATTTCCATTTCTAGAATTGTTACAAAAATATTAAAGAAAAGAAACAAGCCTTAAAATATTGCCACTATTAGTCTTGAGTCTAAAGCAAGGTTCTCAACGAATGAGAGGAAGTATTACTCGGCATTGCACATTTTACATACCTCATATTCTACTATGCTAATTGTGCTGTAAAGAAAAACAATGGGGCAAATTCCAGGGCTGGGACAATAAATCGATGCATCGGAATCGAGAAATGATTCTGGATCGATTCTGTGACTTTCCAAATGCAGCGCGATTCTCTCTTGAATCATTCTGATCTTAGTTTTTAACAGCAGATGGCACTGTGTGCTTTAGAAACAGCTGTACTCTGCTTGCTTCCAATTTCTTATACACACCACTTGAACCTTCTATAAAATATATATTCATAAAGTTCAAAAAGGTTGAAGCGAATTACAAGGGTGTTTGCAGTGGGCTGTTTACATTAATCTCGCGTCAGAAAAGCATTCTGAGGTGCAAATACATTCTCAGACTCAGTCGAACGCGCATGATTTTTTGTCCCAAAAGGTTCAGTGAAAATCCCCGCCCTGCAACCAATTTCATTGGCTGAGGTTACAGTGACGGGTAGGTTTAGGGATCAGGGTTGGGTGTAGGCAATCGTTATTGTGATTGACATGGCCAATGTTTAGAATCGGCTCCAGGGCTGGATTTCCGCTGAACTGGTTTGGGAAAAAAAAAAAAAAAAAAATGACACACGAACGCACGAGCGCTCTTCTTCATGAGCATTTGAACGTGTTTAAAAACTAGCCTAGAGCACCATCTGCTGTTAAAACTAAGCTCAGAATGCATTCAGAAAATCTCAATTCATGCAGCGCAAAAACCTGCATCTTTTTCACTAGCAGCCACCCGCAATCCAGTTTAACCAGCTTAAAGCACTGAAACTGCAAATGATAGACAAAAGCACGATGACCAGGCACATATCCAGACATACAGTGTAGTTAAGTGCATTTTCGGCACTTTAAGAAGCCGATTCAGGTGTCTGGATTGCAGCCATACTGTACAGTTCCAGTAAAGCTTGCCATATCACGGTAGTCTGCTGCATTCTCCACAACTAAGCACTCAGAACTGACTTAAGGGGCTTTCGCACCGAATAGTTCTAGGAACAAGCCACTAGGATAGTTCCCAGAGAACCATCTGTTCGCTCATGTGCGTACTGGTCTGAAAATGAGGTGTGTTCAGGCGTGTTGCTATTTTGAGGCAACTGAAAACGACTGCGCCATTGACCAACAAAAACCTGGTCTAAAGTCAAAAGGCACAGTATTTTTTTGTTATTTAAAGTGCACGTTAGTAATATGCGCCTATAGGCGGGTGCACAATGTGCGTACACTCTGCTTGTTACACACACAGGGTCATTGCAAGTATCAGAATTACCTACTTGCAGTAATGACGAATTAAATTGGCTAATTATTTGGCCAATGTGGCAATACCCACATGTATTTAAACTGACTCGTCAGGTTGAGGGTGTCTATATTCAATCATGTAAATAGCAATCGGCCATGGTGCAAGCACACGTGGCTTTTAAAGGGGATGGGAGATGACACTCTGATTGGTTTATTGCACGTTACGCCCAAAAAACACCAATGACTCATTAAGGTACTATCCTTTTGGACCATGCGCCTGGCGCGCCAACCAAACAAAACATTTTTCTATCGTTAAACTAGGAAAAGTGGATTCGGACACGCCCTAAGTGCACCTGTGCTTCAGACCATGAGCTTAGACTGTTAAAATAGGGCCTGAAATCTCCTATGACAACTTGTGGTATTACATGTCATCGAGGCAGAGAAAAGAACACAGCACTGCAGACAACAGGTAAATGCGTTATCACTGTTTTCCATGTTCCTGAAGTAAATATGTTTACACAGCTTTTTTAAAAATGCTGGGTGCTGGTGTTTGACATGTCATGACATCACTGGTAGTTCCTATAGTGCTGGTTTAGACCCTACTCTGAAGTAAGAGCTAATATATAGTTCCTAGTACTAAAATCGATCGTAGTTCTTGCGGCGCGAACACTGCAAAATCAAAAGGTAGCCTACTTCCGCCAATAGTTCTAGGAACTATGAAAAGGTTCCTCCGGTGCGAAAGCCCCCTTTACAAGAACAGAACTTGTAGCTGGCCATGTTTACATCATTACCTGATTTGCATAATTCCTTTCCTGAATTGGCCGCTAAAATAAAGCAGAATGTACGTGGAAATAAGCAGCACTATTAGCAGGTGCAATTCATTCTTAGTGAATTCCCCCAAAGAATAACAGCACAACAGCCCGTCTCAAATCACAATGGATAGATGAATAGGTTACCACAGCGAGAGCGTCACTGTTGTAACATTTCTGTTACTCTTACTGCAGTGATTGCTTTTTTTGAATGAATGAACGAGTCGCAGTCATTATCGTACCACCAAACATGAGACACATAGTTTGGATGGACCAATGCAATCATCATGACAGAAAGCGCCACATCCCTTGCACATAATCATGGCCTTCAGCCGACAGTAGCACTTTGATTGGACGTCCTCCATCCCAGAGGTTTCTATATAGGCTTGCTCAGGTGAAGTCTCACCCTGACTGCTCTGATCCAGTAGGTGACCTGCAGGAATGGCAGTGACGGTGACGGAAAAAGACATCATCCCTCCACCAGCCGTTTCACCATCACCACTGCAGGACACGGTGGGAGAAGTTGGAGTGTCAGCCATGCTGTGGTTCAGTGCATGAGGGACAGACATGCTGATAGTGCCACCATACTGAGGTCCATTATGGGCTTTCTGAGACAAAAACGGGCGTTGGTGGCAGTCACTTAACTGATATCGCTCTGTTTTACCCTGTATACCGCTGCACATATCTAGCTGTGAGCTTCTTGAGCATGTTTCTTTGGTTCTAGTAGAAGTGCTGCCTTCTTCTTGGCTCAGTGATGGAGATTCAGACTTTATATCAGAACAGGGTTGGGATGCCAATCCATCATCTGGTTTATTTATGAAACATCCCTGCTGTTCCATTTTGACCTTTGGGAAATTCAGGTGGCCTTGAGAGGTGGTATGAGACCCTGCAAGTGATTCTGTCTTCTCTTTCACACTCTCCTCTGCTTCAGTTTTCTCTTTCTTCAGGTTGGCAAGGGCAGAGCTTGTATTCGTAGCTAGGTGCGGCCGTTTGCTGCTCTCTGATACTCTACCGTATGTGGAGACATTGAGGAGGTAGTGTCCTGTCATAGCTGGCTTAGATACCCTCTTCCGTCCAAAGATTCCTAGATGGACACTCTGGTCCAGGCTGCTCTCAAGGTGACCTAACTGACAGGATTGAAATTGAGAGGGTTGACAGTCTGAATTGGTGTGCTTTTGCTCACATTTGTGCTTTAGTGGATGGAGAATCTGGTCCTGAGTGCCAACATTGACCAACTTGTCCATACTTCTGACTTGCATTTCAGATGAGCCAAAAGGAATTTGGTTCCCAAAATTGCTAACATCTTGGTTTGTTGGGTTATCTTTTTTCAACTCATCAGTGGTGGTACCTTCATCTCTGGCAGAAATTGCCATAGACTGAACCTCCACCTTGGCTAGTGGCTTTGGGAGGATCTTTTCCAATGGAACCTCTTTACCTTGAAGAAGCTGGGTGACCAGAGGATTGTTTGCTGGGATTGAAGAGCTTGGCTTGGTCACTGACGCTCCTGAAAAAGGTGTCTGCTGTGGTCTCTGGTTTTGTGCAATTGCGCTTCCTGCCTGACTGGAAGGTGCTAGCGTCCCTCCAGGACTAAGGAGGTTATGTTGATCCTTGCCCGTTGGGTTTAGCGTGCACTGAGTGGTTTGCGACCCCATCAAAGAGCGATTTTCTTTTAAAAAACCCTGGCTTGCACTGAAGTCTAGTACAAAACCAGATTCTGTGTGTCCAGTAAAACCTGAGGAAGGAGAGGTTTGTGAGAGAGTCACTGTGCCTTCAGGGGCCGGAGATCCAGAGCTTAGCTTTATAGGTGACACAGATTGACTTCTGCTGCTTGCTGGTGAAAAATCTTCTGAGAAGGATCGAGCTGGAGAGGGTGTTGAGGTACCTCCAACTGAGCTGGTTCCTCTTGAGGAGGATGATCCGGCTGCTGCTGCAGCAGCACGCTGTGCACGTGCTAACTGGGCTTTTGCCTTGATGTCAGCTAGAGTGCGTGCACCGGTGCGACCGGGCCGAATGCTAGGGGGTGTCAAGGGAACAGGAGTCCTTGGAGATACCTGCTCAAAAGAGGCAGGGGCAATTCTTGACACTGGAATCTGCAAAGAGAGAGTTAAAGTGTTACTATGAGAGCTAAAGTTAACATTTATTACCAAAAAATGGATATAAAGCAGCAAAAAAAGGATTTTTACATTTTAGGTGTATGTCACTATCTTCTTATATTTAAAAATATATATCTAAATTTAAATATATCCTGGCTCTTCCACGCTTTATAATGGTAGTGAATGGCGCTTCTGATTTTAAAGTGCATCCATCCATCATAAAAGTAATCCATACGACTCCAGGGGGTTAATAAAAACCTTCTGAAGCTAGCTTCAGACGACCATAAGCATACTGCGCAAGTCGCCTTGCGGCAAAAGAGTAACCTCTGACACGATGTATGACGCCGGATGTAGTATCATAAGCTTAGACGCCTCTCGCGGTTTAAACAAATAGGGCTGGGCAACAAACTCAAGCTCCTCTTCTCTTATATCGAAATCCTCCGACATTTCTTTTTAAAAATTCTCCTTTTAGATTTCCGGTGTTTTGTTTTGCTCTATCCTCAGCGCTTCCGTGTTCGTCATCGCGTCAGGTCAGGGGTTACTCTTTCACCGTTACACAATTTGCGTCGGCTGTCTGCCGGAGGCTAATTATTTAACTTATAAAGATTTAAATATGGATATTTTTCTAAAAAAAAAAAACCCATCACTTTGCTTCAGAAGGCCTTTATTAACCCCCTCGAGCCGTGTGGATTACTTTTATGATGGATGGATGCACTTTTTTGGGCTTCAAAATCATGAGCACCATTCACTACCATTATAAAGCTTGGAAGAGCCAGGATATCTTTTAATATAACTCCAATTGTGTTCGTTTGAAAGAAGATAGTCATATACACCTAGGATGGCTTGAGGGTGAGTAAATCATGGGATAATTTTCATTTTTGGGTGAACTATCCCTTTAACTCTTACGTATACACCGGTCATGACCGACTGCATAAAATTGTCAGTAACTCATCATGTTGCACCTTGCCATACACAGTGTACACAGTATCACTGATTATAATAGGTTTCATTGGCTCTCATCTGGTGTGAACAGGGTGTACAGTAACACAATGCAGTTTAATACTTAGGGTTAAGTTGCTGTTTTTTTCTTCAAAAGAAATAAACCTAAAACTTACTTTGAGAGGTGGTACTCTCGGTTCTACTTTTTCTTTCGCTGTCACAGTGGTTGACATTTCTGATGAAGAGACACGGGGCTTCTTCTCTGTTCTGAGCTCTGTATCCAGTTCAGTAGAGATTTTTCTCTTCAGAGGCTCAGATGTGACAGCAGTTATTGGAGATCCAGCCTTATTGCTCTCCGTTATCGGTCCAGCCTTACCCACGGGACTTTCCTCTTTAGTGGTCTTTGTCTCCTTTTCTTTCAAACATGCGACTACCGCTTCCAAAGAAGATGCTGGGGTCTTACATGTGATCTCATTCTCCAGTGTTTTCTCACTGCCAGGTTTGGGATCCTCTGCTTTTTGAACAGAGGATTCTGGAATCAATTCTTCCTGTGTATCCTTCCTCGTGTCTAAGGATAAATGTGATTGCTCTGAAGCAGGAGGTTTGACTGGCTCTTCAGGTGAGGCATGTGTTATTGTTGATTTGACATCTCTGGATCTCAACTCCATGTGGATGACCTCTGTCACTGGGTTTATCTTCTGAGACTCTTTGACAGTCTCTGGCTTTTCTGATTGGACTGAGCTTTTAGCTGGTTCCGGAATGTCCCTGGCTTCTGTCAGCTCTTTGGATTCCTCTATACTCAATCCAGAGCTGAAAAGCAAGAAAAGACAGAGGATTAGGAAAAAGGATGTCAAAAACAAAACATCACCTATGATACATTGAACTAGTGGTCCACTAACCAATTTTCCGGCCTCACGTTGATTGGGTACCAAAATAAGGCATAGAACTACGTGACCGGGATCGCACTGTAAAAAATGATTGTGATTTTAACTGTAAAAGACTGTAAAAATGCTACGTTAAAAAACTGTTAATTGATTAACAGTAAGTTTCCTTAAAATATATGATGAATAACTGTAATAGTTCTAACCTTACATTTAATGTAATTTCACAGTGAAATACTGTTAAATTTACCATTTTTGGAAGTGAAAATGAACAAGTCATTGCATAATTTACAGTTGAAAAAACATAAATTGACATTCCCAGAATTCCCTGCGTGACACTTCACATTTGATGTATTTTCTTGAAATAGCCATGTTTCTTTTTAGTTTTTTCTGATAATTTATGTACATTATGGTTTTATGTTTCATCTAATGTTGTTTAATTAATGTTTATTGCATTGTGTGTTACCATGGTGGTGTTTAGTATTTGTGTTAATGACACTGCACACCTTTTATATTAGTATTTACCTTCTCAGCTTGTGGAAAAGCTGCTTGTGATGAACTTTGATTCATCATGTGACTCTCATCACCACCTGTTTTTGGTGGTTGCCAGTGTATTACAAAAGGTACAAAACATACATTAGTACTTCAATAGGTTGATGTATTAACTTTATATCAGTTATCAATACGTTTTTGTTTAAATCTGAAAGTTAAATCTGAAAACCTAAAATGTCGCTACCATATTTTTATGGTAAATTTCTGACAACCACAGCTGCTGTTTTTTTTTGTTTTTTTTCCCCTGTTAATTTCACAAATTTTTTTTACAGTGCATGATATATGTCAAAGGCACTCGTTTAACTCAGTGAGTGTGACAGACCCACAAGTAACAAGTGGCAATATTTCAGTAACAGCTTAATGCCCGCGATATACTTAAAGCAAAATAGAAGAACTAACTGATGTGGCGTCATTTCGAACAAAATCAGTCCAAAACAAAGTTTGTTTGGAGTTCGTTTTGGGAGTTAGAAACAACTTGCCAAAGCAAACTTTCTGGAAAAGTTCACTCCGGCTGGTAAAACCCTTCAAACTACCACTGGTCCATAGCGATTACTTAATAGGTTCCCCTGACCTAGACCATTCTCTGATTTTCTTTTTTCAGTATTTCCATTAGGTGTGGTGGCTGACTTACTGTTCACCATAGTAGCTCTCAAAGAAATGCTCTTTCCAAAGTTCCACCTTCTTTTCCTTCTCAATTTCTTGTCGCATTCTCAGTCTCAGCTCTGGGGTAAACTCACCTGAAAACACAGTTATGCATAAGCCACAAAATCACAAAATCTGCTTATTAACCAAGTAACTTGTTTTTTTTTTGGTAACTAAGCACTAAGTACAGGGTTTCTGCAGGTTTTATGAGTGTAAATTTAAGACTTTTAAAGACCTTTTTAAAACCAAATAAAGAAAATGTAAGGAATAAACTGAAGGGAACACAATACATCAATATGTTCTCAAAATGTAAATGTCTAGGGAGAAAACAATGAGTTGTAGGCCTATTAGCAACACTTCAGAGTTTGAAAATACAACTTCCAACAGATATCCATTACTTAAAAAGTAGCTTGAATACCTCTGTTCTCAATCACTAGAATATGAACCTGTTTTCCAATACAAATATCGAAACATCTTTGATACATTTACTTGCGATGCAAATGTAAAATGAAGTCTTGAATAACAAAATTAAGCGAGTTTATGCTTAAAACAAGAAGAAATATTTGTCAATGAGTTTCTTTTTGAATTAAGTTGATTTTTCTGAGCCCGTTGGCAGATGTTTGTTCTTGTTTTAAGCAAAACTCACTTTGTTTTGATCAGTTTCATAGAAAACAAGACTTCATATTCTGTCATTTTGAATCTCCAGTAAATGCATCTCGATTTTAAATGAATCTTGACAGTAAATGAATCTTTAGACAGTTGCACTAAAAACAACTACTTTTTTGCAGTGTACTTGTTTTATCTCATTAACCCCTCAATTGCTGGACCCTTTCGGTTGTGGTGTGGAATAAATAAACTAGGGGTGAAAAGAATACCTCCAAACAGGGTATTTCTATAATTTTAGCTTTAGCTTCTGTGTGATGCAAAGTAAAACATTTCAAGACCAATGACATATCAGCCAGTAAAATTAAAAAAATGACTTGAGGACAACAACTGACCCTCTGACAACCTCTCCTTCCAAGATTGGGCTGCTGATGTGAAGAATTCATTGTTCAGGGCAGAGCTGGTCACCTTCAATGCTCCATCCATACTAGCCTGAAACAAAGAGTGACCATACTAAGCACCACAACTGAATCATCAATAACAATCAGTGATTCATGATCCACAAAATCATATTGTATGTTCAACACAGCAGGGTTCGTCTGCATCTCACTACCTGCTGGTCAACCTCTGGCAGCATCTTAAGAAGCTTCTGTTGACACTCTGTAGGCAACATTGAGAACGTGTGCTTGTTGATCAGCGCTCGCAAGTTGGTGTTGACAAGGATGGAATCTGGTGTCTCAACATCTATCTCACACTTGGTACGCCTCAGCTGTCCTGAAAACCCAAAGCGGTGGGATAAGTTACAGCATCTCATACGCTGACACAAATTACATCAATCTGTGATGATACTCACTGGCACTGAGCCGACTGGAGCGCTGAGACACCTTTCGGGCACCGGTTGCATGGCACGCATCTGCTTTGACAGAGGAGGACGAGCTGGAGGTAGAGTTCTGTGGACTGGCAGGGCAGCGCTCTGTCTGTTTCAGCTCCCAGGCTACAGCAAACAGACATACCGTTTTATATTTGTTTTGTATTTACATGAATATGCAGCAACATGAAGAACATGCTTTTATTTCTTACATCTAGAACTGCATGATTAATTGTTAATAGATTGCGATCTCAAATCAATAACTGACACAATGTCATTTCTAAATGATATCGTTTCACCCGTGCCTATTAACCTTTGACAAAATCGCACCGGAACATTCAGATCTGCTTTGGTGCTGCCGCCGAGCCAGAGAGAGCAGTTGTCATGTATACATATGAAACACCTTCACAAACAGTCTTTTCAACCACACATTATTGTTATTTTTGTGTTACAAATACTCATATTTAAGTATTGTAAGTATTGGAATAAAAGTTTGTATTTCGGATAAAAACACTGATGTCTATGAAAGCAATCAAAAAATAGAGTGATTCACCTTTTGAAAGGAACTTGGCGCTTCAAATAACGATTGTATTGATTACTTCATTACACCAGTAGGTGGCGAGAAATGACCGTTAAAAAATGTATTTGTCATTGAATCAATAATTCAAGAGATTCATTCAAAAAAGTTATTGAATCATTCATTCAAAACTTTTTTTTTATAATAATTTATAATTTTTCGCCACTAGAGGTCGCTTATTCAAAACAAAGGCGTAGCTTGATGATGCTTTCAAACAAGGCCGCTGGAGAAAATTGCTAATGAGTGTGCGACACACAGCTCGAGAGCAGTGGAGCTTTTATTTTGCCACAGACGACTGCTTACGCTTCTTCAGGTCAAGCGTATATGGGGCAAATCAGCGCTGTTTATCATATTAGAAACATTTGTGTGTTGGTCACGTGATGAAAAGGTGCCTAATGAAACTGTAAAAATACTATAGTATCAAATACTGTATACATACAGGATTTGGAGGAGTCATGAGCCATGTCTTTGACAGTTTTGAGGAGCAGCCGTGGGCTTGAGGCGTTGGGGATTCCACATTGCCGGGCGTTGATTCCTCTGCTGCTGCTGTTTCAGTGCCTGTAATTGAATGAAATGATTGAAGGGCAAAAAAGGAGAATGTCCATAAAGATTATTTCTGTGTTGCCAAAAAGACAGATAAAACAGTAGTAAGAGGTGTTAATGGCAGCACCTGTTTGAGGGCCTTCTTGCTGTGTTTCTGTGACGGGGACATGAGTTTGCTGCTGGAGACTGATGGAGATGAACAGCGAGACTGTGGGGAGGACGGCTGAGACTGCAGTTTTGCTGGCACTGAGAATGATTAGAAAGCAATTCATTGGGCATATTTGAACATCTGTACCACTAACACAAATGAACAGGAAACATAATTTCACTCCTTCAAGGTCATTTTAATGCAAATACACAACAAGTTTGCAAATACATTGTACAAAATAAGAACATGATTACTTGGAAAAATATATTTTAAAAATTCAGACATTTTTAAATTATAAGTTGAGTTGTTAACTTGCAGTAAACACTGGAAATTATATTATTTTACACTGTAGTGGCAACAGAGTCCTGGTCCAATAGTAGGATACAACAGGGCTAAAGGCGCACCGGGGTAAAAGGCGCCTTTGATTTTATTTTCCTCTAAACCACTAGATGACACAAAAACTTGCCGCAGCACTTTCCAAAACATCTGCTTTTCCAAGATGCACGCAGAAATTCGGTTGATCCTTGACAAGATCACGGGCAGCAACGCAAAGTCGATTCTGTGCTAATTTCATCTAATATTTTATGTTTTTTAAAATGTTGTAGATTTAAGTAGCAAATGAGAATTGCTAAAATTATCGAATATATTTTGAGACAAATGTCTTACTGATTTTCAGTTTTGTTCAAGGTAATTAAAGTTTTAATTACAGTTTTTCAATAACGGAAGAATAGTAAAAGTATGGTTTTTGGGGTAAAAAGGGCCCCTGCTGTTAGGGCAAAAGGCACAATAATTAACATGATAATTAACAGCTGGTTGACTTTTCCAGTTGTTGACATGACATGGTTAGATTCAGATGGTAAATACCATATATTAAGTTGGGTGTCCACCTTAGAGAAAATCACCATATTTATAATGAAACCATCATATTTAAAAATTTGATATCAATCATATCATATAATAAATAGGGCTGGGACAATACATCAGTGCATCGCAAATCTTATCGATTCTGATATTTTTCGTATGTATCTTGATTCTCTCTCGAATCAATTCTGATCTTAGTTTTTTAACAGCAGATGGCACTGCGTGCTTTAGAAACAGCCGTACTCTGCTTCCTTCCAATTCCTTACACACACCGCTTGAACCTTCAATAAAATAATCATTCATAAAGTTCGAAAAGGTTTAAACGAATTACAAGTGTGTTTGCAGTGGGCTGTTTACATTAATCTCACATCATAAAAGCATTCTGAGGTGCAAATATGTTCTCAGACTCAGCCGAACACACAAGCGCTCTTCTTCATGAGCATTTGAGCATGCGGTCAAAAAATAGCCAAGAGCATCGATGTGTGATGCATTTGGAAAATATCAGAAACGATCCACGAATTGCGATGCATCGATAGTATTGTCCCAGCCCTAATAATAAAATATAATTTACTGATACTACAGTAAATCTATATTAAATTATTATGGGATCTCCTTCTCCTTCAACTTTTTATTTTTATATTAACATTTTAATTTTAATGACAGTATATTTATTGGACAAAAATAAACTATTTTATTTATCACAATAAACAGAAAATAGTGCAAACTTTGCTAAAGTGATTGTCTTGAACAAGTATTAACTTGCACATTATTAAAAACATTTCGCCACCTCATGCATTTATACGATTTTTAAACAAAAAACACTTTTATGATTTATTTTCACACAAAATCTGTTGCTCCATAAATGTTCAGTACAAACATACATGTTTCTGCACTCACACACTATGGGAGTAGTGAAAAACAAATTTTTTAAGGTGTATTTTTAGCCCTGTTGTTCCCTATACTAAAAACAACCAGAGTCAGAACTGAACCCCAAAAAATAAAAACATCTTTCACTGTAATAGATCATCCAAGCATATTTATAAAAGGAGTGTTTTCAAAAAATACTTGATCAAACTAACTCTCATGAATAATATGCTGCTGCGGTAATTATTTCCTGGTTTTTGCTGAGTTAGTTTCTCTCTCTGACACAACAATCCCCATTTTCTCAATTCACAGCATTAAAGTTTCATCAGCATATTAAGATGAAAGTGTTACTTACAGCACTTGGTTCTGCATGAATTGACTCTGTTAGAGTGCATTATTCTCAAATACTAAGTTAAAAAGTTTCAACAAGATGGCTTGAGTTAAAGCCTGTGTTTTTCTAGATAACTTCACACTGCATTCAAATAAATGAGGAAGTGGCATCAATCTTGCAAAGGAAAAAAAAAAAAAAAAGAGTGAAAAAAAGAGTAGAATTTCCTGTTTAAAGGGTGTTCTGCATTCAAATAATATTTTGACTTGAAAGAAGCACATCTACAATGTGAGGTCATTTACATATACCAAACAGCTATCTAACAGTGATCATAAGATCATAGGTTACTGATAAATTTACATACAGTAAACCATTTTACATACACAAATTTACTGCAATTTTATTTTTTCAAATCTTTAAATATTAGTGACAGACCGATATATTTTAGCCACCTGCTATCAGTTTCAAAATGTACTGAGTTTTTTTTTTCCTGTTTAGTGTAAATATTGTGTCAAATAATGTGTGTAATTGTGTCATTTTGAAAAGAAATTGTGATCAACTTGTTTTCTCGTTAAATTGCATTACAGTATGTTTCACAATCATACCCTGTTATATAGGATGCAATGCAAAGATTGTGTTTTTCCACAACTTGGGACTTCAAAACGTCTTGTAATCCTCAGAGGCGTCTCACGTAATGTTTGTGTCTGCCTGTTTTAGCACGTTGCTACCATAAGTTAGTAGGTTGTTTGCATAATTAGCATTGTTAACATGTTTCAACATGTTCCTAACATGAATTAGCATGTTGCTAGCATGTTTTAACACACTGCTAACATAATATAACAAGTTGCTAACATGATTTAGCACATTGTTAGATGTTTTAACATATTGCTAACATGAACTAACATGTTGCTAACAAATTAACACATTTTTAACATGATTTATCACATTGTTAACATGTTTTAACACATTGCTAACATGAATTAACCCATGAATTATGTTTTAATACTTTGCTAGCATTAATTAACATGTTGCCAACATATTTTACACTGTTGACTTGAATTAGCATGTTTGAAAATTGATAACATGAATTAACATGTTGCTAGCATGTTTTAACACATTGCTAGCATGAATTAACAAATTACTAGATTTAGTAACTAATATTGCTACCATGAAGTAGCATGTTTTAACACTTTGCTAACATGTTTTAACAATTTGCTAACGTTCATTAGCATGTTGTTAGCATGTTTTAACACTTTGCTAGCATGAATTAGCATGTTGTTAACATGTTTTAACACGTGTTTTAACATGTTGTCCTAGGATAGACTTTGCTAGTGATAGCTAAGTCTTACACTGCAAAAGTCTTGACCCCCTCAATGAAAGTCTATGGAACTTTTCGTAGTTTTGATTGTCTGTTTAACAAAAAAGCCACAAGGAAGGCAATGCAAAGATTGTGTTTTTACATAACTTGGCACTTCAAAATGTCTTGTAATCCTGAGGCGTCTCTCGTAATCCTGTGTTTGCGTCTGTAGAAGTAGGCATTGATCTTCAGCAGAGGCAGTTTTAACATGATGCTAACATAACTTAGTAGGGTGTTAGCATAATTAGCATGTTAACATGTTTTATCATTTTGCTAACATGTTTTAACATGTTCTTAACATGATTTAACATGTTAGCAGTGTGTTAAAACATGCTAGCAATATGATATAGCATGTTGCTAACATGATTTAACATATTGTTAGATGTTTTAACATATTGCTAACATGAATTAATATGTTGCTAACAAGTTAACACATTGTTAACATGATTTATTACTTTGCTAACATGTCTTAACACATTGCTGACATGAATTAACATGTTTTAACACTTTGTTAGCAATAATTAACATGTTGCTAACATATTTTACACTTTGTTGACATGAATTAACATGTTTGAACATTGATAACATGAATTAACATGTTGCTAGCATGTTTTAACACATTGCTAACATGAAGTAGCTTGTTTTAACACTTTGCTAACGTTAATTAGCATGCTGTTAACATGTTTTAACACTTTGGTAGCATGAATTAACATGTTGTTAACATGTTTTAGCACATTGCTAGCATGAATTTACATGCTGCTAGCATGTTTTAACATGTTGTCCTAGGATAGTCATTAAACTTTGCTAGTGATAGCTAAAATACTTGATAAGTCTTATAGTGCAAAAGTCTTAACCCCCTCAATGAAAGTCTATGAGGCTTTTCGTAGTTTTGATCATCTGTTTAACGAAAAAGCCACAAGGAAGGCAATGCAAAGATTGTATTTTTCCATAACTTTGCACTTCAAAACGTCTTGTAATCCTCAGGCGTCTCTCATAATCCTGTGTTTGCATCTGTCTTATATTTACTATTGCATGACATGAATAAATTGTTGGCCGGGGCTAAAGAGGCAGTCTTTCAACGCACTATGACGTAATAATGTGACATGCTAGCAAAATGATAAATCATGCTAGCAAAGTGTTAAAACTTGCTAGCAATATGTTAATTCATGTTAGCAATGTGCTAAACATGTTAACATGCTAAATGTTACCAACATGCTAATTCATGCTAGAAGTGTGTTAATACATACTAACAACATGCTAATTTGTGTTAAAATTCACTACCAACGTGTTAAATCATTTTTTTACTTTCTCTAAGTAAAACCTTCAAACTTTAAGCTGTTCAAAGTTATTTTAAACTTTCAGACCTGGCTTTGCCAAGCCAGCATCAAAGTTTGTCATCAAACTTTACTCATCTAGTTTTATTTAAAACACGACACTGCAAATGACAATGTGTACGTTTTGCATTTTATCGAAAAGAACGAACAATGAATAGCCTATAAGAACGACAGTGCGACAAACAATGGTACATTACTTCTAATTAGGATGTTTTTAATGTAAAAATCTTAATAACATTATAAGTGGACCTCAGAGAGCATTATAAATTAAAAAAAAAAAAAAATCCAGTTACGACCCCTTTAAAATACTTTGTCTTTTTTCCGGGTGCAGAAATTACACACTTCAACTCTAAGTTTGGCTATTCAGAGTTCATAAAAAAGTGGTACCTCTCCTCTTCCACCTTCCTCTGCGTCCATCTTTGCTGTAGTTAGTGGTGCTGGTATTTTCTGAGCATCGGGTATCAGACATATTATCACTGCTGTCCTCTGAATCCTCTTCTGACAGTTCCTTCGCCACATCTCCAATGTCCTTCTGCTCACATACAAACACAAATCATACATATCAGATGCCTAATACTAATTTACATAAAACAACTCATTTGAATCTGATCAAACAGTTAATGCTAATTCATACATTTAATAAATCATTATGAATGTGTAGAGCATAAATATGTAGAAATCTGCTTTTTTTACATTTTCAATTTAAAAAAGCTCCTCAATAATGTTATGCTAACATTAACTAAGCATTAAAGGATTAGTTCACCCAAAAATGAAAATTCTGTCATTTATTACTCACCCTCATGCCTGATTTAAATATGTTTTCAGTACATTAATGGATCTTGAGAGAGGAAATGTCATTGCTGGCTATGCAGGCCTCACTGAGTCATTGGATTTCAACAAAAATATCTTAATTTGTGTTCCGAAGATTAACGAAGGTCTTACGGGTGTGGAAAGGCATGAGGGTGAGTAATAAATGACATTATTTTCATTTTTGGGTGAACTAACCCTTTAATTAATTATGACAGCAAATGGTACAATAACAACAACAACAACATTTGTTTATAGAGCACATTCAAACACAATATATATTGATCCAACGTGCTGTACAGTGTAGAAAGTAGGTCTACACAATAAAAACAACAATTACAGGTTTCCAAAAGCTAAAATTAGCTAAAATTGAAAAATTTCCAAATTTAAAAATGTCCAATGAAGGAGCAGACCTCACATGATAAGGGAGACCATTCCAAAGCTTGGGGCCAGCCACAGAAAAGGCCTAATCACCCTTTGATTTGTAGCGACACCGTGGCACAGATCAAGTGATTAGAAGATCTAAGTGCCCAAGCAGGACAGTATGGCACAAGAAGATCACTAATATTGAGAAACAGTGAAAAATGTGGGCCAAGGGAAGCATATAATGGGAAAACAATAAAGATCCTAAAATGGATCCCTGGGGCACACCACACAAGACAGGCGCAGATGATGAGGAAAAATGTCCTATATTTACAGAAAAAGTCCTATTCTCGAGGTAAGAAGAAGCAAACCAGTAAATATTTATGCCATTCAACAGAGCCGTAGGAACTTCAGAAAACAGACAAACAAATGTAAACCAGCATTTATATTTAGTTTTATTCATTATTTGGCAGGCACTTTTATCCAATGTAACTTACGGTGCATTCAAGGTATGCATGTTATTTGTATATACTATCTGAAAATCTAATCTATGATCGTAGTGACATGCTGAGCTACAGGACCTGTGCTCAGGTAAAAAACATTTATTCTGTGAAAGTTGCGGTGTGATTAGCCTTATTTACCTTCAGTGTATAGACTCCCATTCGACCGGGGACCTTGTAGAAGATCCCTTCCTCTCCACGTGAGTTTGTGTGAAGCATGGCATTGAGACAGGCAAGAGGGGAAGTCCCACTGAAAAATGAAAAATCAGCTAATTAAATCAGTCACCATCTTTACATGAAAAACTGCAACAAAGATCACAGTTCACTGGTTGGTTTCCAGATATTTGTGCATGAATGTGAATATAAATTTAAATTAAAGAGGTCATATTATGCCCTTTTATAACAAGTCTGCCACTTACTTATAACAAGTATAAATACCTCTAACAACTATTTGCACTTATTGCAAAGAACTGCTGTTTTTATAGTGTAAATAGAATATATTGCTATTTTCAGTGCAAATAGCTGCTTTTTTAAATGAGCAATATTGTAACGTGTTCGTTCCCAGATACAAACTCAAAACTACAGAGAACAACTCATGAGTGACATTGTGTTTTGTAATTTGCAGGCCTTTTTCATGATCATACAGCAACATTACACACTAAAAGACTGATGCCTGGCTTTTGATCTGGCAAGATGAACATAACAGTATATATTACAGTATAATTGTGCTGCAAAAATGTACAAATTTCAGTACAATATAGTACAAACAAACTGCTACAAACATTTTTTGTATAACATTCTGATATGCATCCTACCTACTGAGGAGTAATTTCATGCACATAATCTACAAAAACATTAAAATTCAGTACTTTATGACAATCTTTTATTATTCAATTGTACTGTATACAAAGAAAATATAAATGTAAATGTAAGGAAAAACTAAAGTGAAAGTATGTGAAAGGGGGTGATTTTTATATAATTTATATATTATTATAGTTTTTATTAATATTTTAAATTAGCTTTTTTATATTTGCAGTTTTCATTTTAATATTAGTTTAATTTTTAGTAATTTCGTTATGTATAACCCTCTTTTGGCGTTAAAAAACTACTGTCGGGATTTACTAAAGACAGGGCAAAATTAGCGCTGAAAAGGCGTGGACGGTTATTTTTGAGGCTGACCTTATGCATATGCATTTGTAGGAGTTTCCCTTTCAGACACAAAATTTATGGGAGGAGAATATTTAAATGAATCATGTAAGGTGATTTACTAAGGTTTGCGCTAGTCAATTTAATGGTATTTGAGCCCAGAAACCAGATGCTAATTTGCCCAGCTCTGGGTAAATTGGTCATTATGGAAATGATCCGGCTGTGTCTGTGTTCTTTAATTTGCACGTCGTCAGTAGATCATGCACAGAACTTTCCACTCCCATCTGTGTTTTTTTGGAATTATGCTCTCACGCTAATTTGCCATGTTTAGTAAATCTGGCCTTTAGTCTTGAATAAATAATCGTAATAATGAGCTTGAGGCTAAACACGCATTCAGTACATACACTCTAAAAAGTAATTCAAGGGAATCTGTTACCACAACTTAAATAAATGCATGTTTTAATTAAACCTTTTAAGTTGCAAACATTCTGTTTAAATAATAATGTTGATCATTACATCAACTTAATATTGTCTGTAACTTAAACTCAAATTTCTGCGTTAATTGGCACAGAAAAGCTTTTAAAAAAATTAGGTTGTAGTAACTTAATGAAATTGTCTTGATAACTTTGGAAATTAGGCAGTGGATATCTAGTTCCCAGCATGCTTTGTATAGGACTGGATAAGGAGAATAAATGTTGAAATTAAGTGTTATTTTATTTGTTTTTTGGTGAAGGAAAAGACCTGTTAGAGTTTAATGCTGTTATGTTTGACATTTAAAAGAGTTTCTGTAATGTTGAAGGTTTTGTGGTTACCATTGTGCTGAAGAGTAAATACATGAAGGTAAACACTACATTGACTCTATAAGCAATGACTGCGCTAATGCCAGTGACAAGTAATATCTTACTTGTTCATTAAATATACATGTTAAATAAGTTATGTTAGCATGTGCTATGATAGCTGTTGATTTGAACCGAAATAGATAAGATTAATTGGTTCCAGGGCTACAACTCTGGTAGTTGGAGTGACTTAATTTCTTCAAAATTTGTGTTTATGCTACAAATAAAGTTCCTCTAACTCAATGTAGCTTGTTGGTGGAACGTAAATTCACTCAAAGTTGTCATAACTCAAAACAATTGATGCAAAATGTTGCATAATTTTTTTTTTTTTTTTTTTGTCATTGTAGATATTATAAAGTATCTTCAAACAAAGCAAAACTGCCAGAAGCACAACAAGCCACTAGCCATTTCTGAGGACAAGCACAATGGTCAAAGCCATGGCCATTAGGTCCTCACTCTTGGAGTTTACAGAGTCCCTTTGCATGCTGTGTCAACTGGGGACATGTTAATAACATGCATAGAGATTGGCTAATGAATTTAAGTTAGTTGGAGGGGAGGGTGTACTACTGTATAATCTTACCTTCTGGAAGACAACAGAGAAATGAAACAAAAAAGAGATGTGATAATTAGATACGTTGCCACATTAAATTTTGCTTTGGAAAAATAAAACAAAAGACAGTAAATAAAACATAAAAGCTATATGATGTGTTACAGTTCAGGGGAAGTGTTTGATAAAGAAATGGCTATTTTCTTACAAACATCTGGAGAATGACCTCACCTTATCTCCTTAAGCCTTTCTCTCTGAATTACTTGCAGGATCTCTTTATGACTCATCGGTGTGTTGGGGTACTTCTCGAGCACCTGTGAACAGTATTACGGGAACAAGTGAACAATTCAGCAATGACTCACTATGGCAGCAACCACAGAGAAAGGATGAAGCAGAACTAATGGTCAGTCCAAAAAGAGGTTTGTTAGACAATAATGCCTTTGAATTATCATTAGATGACCTCAGTGAAACAGACAATCCTGTTCTTTGAAACTAACCCAGTTCGTTTTGGGTCAGAGAAATGTGTTAGTTTGATACTTTGAACTACGTTCAAAAGTGGTTGTATTTTGAGAGTTTGGGAAATGCAAACAGACTCCAGACATTCCAAGTAATCTGTGGCTTTTAGCCACACATGAAGTCAGCTGCTGGATGGAGGCCCAAGAGCTGCTTCACCCCTGCTGTGTCACAGTGATGACATGATCTCACATCCTGCATTCATTTCAGTCATTCTTTACTTTGGTCAGTAAAGTACATTTATTCATCAATGCATCTTTTGCAATTTTACTGGTAGTGCACTATATGAATAATTTTTGGGTATAATATGTCACAGTTTACTTTATTTTGCTATCCTCACTTACATAAATGAACTATAGTGTCCTGCACCCACTAAGAATTTTCACTGGAACAAGTAAGTAATATGTCTGCCACTTTTGTTCTGACCAACTGAGAAAAGAAGCATTAAAATAAATCGCGCTACCAATAGTGATTAAATCTAACGATCGCTTAGCTTGGATCATGTCAAGACGTGCAAATCATTATTATTGTTATACTTTGTTCTCAAATTGTTAACGTTAACAACATCAGCACTGGATGACTACGTGTATTTCGTGTGTATTAGCATTACCTGTACATTTCAATTTCTGTACAGTCTAATCTTTAAGGTTAATTTGTCATACCATACAATCCGCCATCAAAATGATAAATTTAATTATTGCAGCTGCTGTGAAAAAAGGCTATAAATGATCTGTCACCTGCAGCATCCTCACATGATATAGCCTACTAGCTGGGACTTGTTCTTTATGTAAACAGACGTGACGTAATGAGGCAAAGACGCATACTGGAATTTCCCGAGGAAACCTACCAGTACCACTCAAATTAGAAATCAATATTACAAGCTTACCGTTGTGAATCGGGCTAAGTTAAGGAGATAGTTTTGAACACTGGATGGTTACGTACTTGCTCAAAAAATGCTTTTGGCTAATTTTTAACCAAAAAAAAAGTTATGGACTGCAGCTTTAATCAAACTCAAAAACAGCTTGTTTTGATATTGCGGGATCTGTGACATCATACAGGAAATTCATTTGCATATGACTGCCTCTAGAGCAAGACATTGACAAATAGTTATACATCATCACACCATAGCCCCCGCCCCCTGGCATTCAGTCGCCTGCCTTCAATGGAAGTGAGCGCCACATCACGTCAAAAGCAAACAGAACCCATTATAATCACTGATGCTGTCTACACTGGATACAGTATACAGATGTGCGTTCACTTTCTGGCATACTCCACACGCTTGAGTCTGTCGACAACAGGACAAATGGAAGAGAGAATGAAAATTCGCTTTAACGCGTCTAATTTAAACAACTCGTTTGCGTCTCTGTACAGACTTCAGAAGGATCCCAGCATCAGAAACAAGTGGATGGTTTATTTTAACGGGTCGCGTCAGTTACACATTTTCTGTAAGTTGAATACTGAAGGCGTAGGACGTAGCGCAAGCGTTTCGAACTGCGAGAGGCATTACACTTTCTTCGTAAGTTGAATATGGAAGGCGGTTCTGGCGGAAGCTAGTTATTTTACTTTATAACGTGTTAAATATTTTTCTTACACAAACGCATCGCTACGCTTCAGAAGGCCTTTATTAACCCCTTGGAGCCGTGTTGAGTATGTTTATGATGGATGGATGCACTTTTTTGAGCTTCAAACAGGTGGTTTCCGTGCACTGCAATTATTAAGCTTGGGAGCATCAGGGTGATTATTAATTTAACTCCAATTGTATTCGTCTGAAAGAAGAAACTCATATACACCTAGGATGGCTTGAGTGAACTAATCCTTTAGTGATTTATTTTATTTTAATTTTCATGATACTGTTTCCTAAGCTATGACGTTAGCCAGTCATCACAGTGGCCGTTTACTGACAAGCCTTAAAAACGGATAATTTCAGACAGTTAAAATAATTGTTTTTCTGCATATATATTGTGCAAAAAAACTTTATTAACAAAGTCAAGAAGCTGTTTCAACTTGGGATATATGTCACAATAGGGAAGAACAGACTATGACGACTTCCGTTTCATGCCGACGAGGTCAATTTTTTTTCTAAAAAAGTAAAACATATGCATGGATGAATGGTTGACAATAAGATTTAAAACATGCATGCAGAAAATAGAAAGGTTGCGTTTTCATTTAATGCCTTTATGTTTTATAAATGGGTTTTTATTGTAATTGCTTGTGTCCCAGTTCATTGTACTTTTAAACCAGTTATGCAGTCACGGCATAAGAGTTTTCAGAAGGTGTTTCATTATTTATTTATTTATTATTATTATTTATTTACCATTTTTGCTGTAGCTTTCTTTTCACTCATTAGAAATTAGAAAGGGTTTTATTGTATTTGCATGTTTCCAAGCTCATTCTACTCTAAACATGTTATGCAGTCATGTTATAGTTATTTTCAGGACTTTTTATTTGCATTTCTTCTGTAACTCTTTTCGATCATAACGAACTGGACAAAGAGACAGTTCTTGGTCAAACGTGTGGATGAGCTGTTGACCCGGATCACTGCGAGTAGGAGATGCCCAAAATAACCCAAATTAAGTTCAAGAACCGCTCTTAATAAACAAATGGTTCTGTGAGATTCGTTAACCGATTCATCATAATAACCATCCGACTGAAGACAGGTTCACAAGTCGAACATGGCAAACAGGTGCATTATCAAAAGCTGTGAATATATGTGAAACTTCAGTTTGAAGTCCTGAAGGGACACTTGTATGTTTCTCCGAAGACATACATTGTTCAGCTAGTGTGTCGCATATTACAAACTGGGTTATATGCAACAGCAATGCGGAAAGTTCGTCTGAATTCAGAATACCATATCTTTAACGGCGTCAAAAAGTAAACAAGCTACAAACTCGCGGTCTTTTAAGACACAACATGCTAAAGCGGGCGGTGATTCTGACATTTTACAGCAGAAAACAGTGACGGATTCTAAAGCAGAGTAATATTAAAGTGTCCTTGATAGGTTAATGAAAATATAGGGTTGTTTTTATGGGTTTAGGTGAGCTAAGCTAACTGGCTAACCAGCGAAGTGTCACTAGTCTACATAAGCGCGCTAAGCTGCCTCGCGCGAGCTAGCAACTGACACGAACGTCACGCTACAGACGTTTCATCAAATCACTTCCCGGATCAAAAAGTTCCTAAATGTTACGTAATTATGGAGAAAAGCATTTCATGCATGTGTTATGTCATGCTTTATAGTGTATGGATCTTAATGCACTTAGGCAACAACAACCGAAACCAGGCCCCGAAATGCATACGCAATACTTCGCCTACACCAGCGGGTCATGAACTCATAAACACAGTTGTACAAGTGGGAGCACAAGGCGAAAACAAGCTAAACAAGCTCTCAAGAAGTCTCCTGTTTTACCGTTTTGGCGGCCTCTGCCCACGTCCTCCCCTTTTTCTTCTTCTGTCTCTCCCTCATGTCGGCGGTCGGTCGCGAAAAATCGACCAGGGTGCTGTAGAAAGTGTTGATGTTGCTTTAGTTACCGTGCAAGACCTGCCATCTCTGCCATATTGGGTTTTTACTGTAAGAGACAAATCATGTGACCCTCTGGGAAACGTCATCTTACTGTACGATGACAGTTCAGGGGAAACCACCTACCCAAGGCTAATCTCTCGCCATTGTTTTCATTTGTATAAACGTTTCAAACTCCAGACACACACGCTTACATATAGTATCAATTTTAAGCGTTTATACCGATCAAATTACATTTAGAAGATGCTATTTATCATCGTGAATTTAAAACGAGCTTTATTTTCACGTTAGGTTACAGTGGTCAACGTATGGAAGATTTATATTCAAAAGTTAGCCTACATATATTAGCCTACAGATACACTGTTTTAATAGATATAGATGAGGAAAAACTATTTAGACGCTTTCTAGTAGTGACGCATGTTTAAAAGTAAAGGTGCGAGCTAAACGGTTTTATACGTGAAATTGTATTTTTGAAGAAGTATGAGTAAAATGATGTTAGCAAACATATTGAGAGATATGAAGACTCAACACATATTAGTCTTCAAATTTCCCCAGTAAATAAATAAATAAATCAATCAACATGGTGCAGGTCGCCCCCTGATGGGCGACGCCATGTTGACACCACATGACCAGCCATGTTGCGCGTTTTTTTTTGACTACTTTAATGTCAGCTGGAGTGCATTAGATTTATAGCTGATGAAATGCTAATAATTTAAGTTATTAGATTAATTATGTTTATCACTTTTAAATATATATATATATATATATACACAACATTTAAAATGCATGGACATACACTGATCAGGCATAACATTATGACCACTGAAAGGTGAAGTGAATAACACTGATTATCTCTACATCACGGCACCTGTTAGTGGGTGGATATATTAGACAGCAAGTGAACATTTTGTCCTCAAAGTTGATGTGTTAGAAGCAGGAAAAATGGGCAAGCGTAAAGATTTGAGCGAGTTTAACAAGTGCCAAATTGTGATGGCTAGACGACTGGGTCAGAGCATCTCCAAAACTGCAGCTCTTGTCGGGTGTTCCTGGTCTGCAGTGGTCAGTATCTATTAAAAGTGGTCCAAGGAAGGAACAGTGGTGAACCGGAGACAGGGTCATGGGCGGACAAGGCTCATTGATGCATGTGGGGAGCGAAGGCTGGCCCGTATGGTCCGATCCAACGGACAAGCTACTGTAATTGCTCAAGAAGTTAATGCTGGTTCTGATAGAAAGGTGTCAGAATACACAGTGCATCAGTTTGTTGCGTATGGGGCTGCATAGCCGCAGACCAGTCAGGGTACCCATGCTGACCCCTGTCCACCGCCGAAAGCGCCAACAGTGGGCACGCGAGCATCAGAACTGGACCACGGAGCAATGGAAGAAGGTGGCCTGGTCTGATGAATCACGTTTTCTTTTACATCACGTGGATGGCCGGGTGCGTGTGCGTCGCTTACCTGGGGAACACACAGCACCAGGATGCACTATGGGAAGAAGGCAAGCCGGTGGAGACAGTGTGATGCTTTGGACAATGTTCTGCTGGGAAACCTTGGGTCCTGCCATCCATGTGGATGTTACTTTGACACGTACCACCTACCTAAGCATTGTTGCAGACCATGTACACCCTTTCATGGAAATGGTAGCTGTGGCCTCTTTCAGCAGGATAATGCGCCTGCCACAAAGCAAATATGGTTCAGGAATGGTTTGAGGAGCACAACAATGAGTTTGAGGTGTTGACTTGGCCTCCAAATTCCCCAGATCTCAATCCAATTGAGCATCTGTGGGATGTGCTGAACAAACAAGTCTGATCCATGGAGGCTCCACCTCACAACTTACAGGACTTAAAGGATCTAAATTTGAGATTAATTGAGACCATTTATTTTAATATAGTCTATTGACAGTCCTAATGTCCTTAAAGAAATAAATACTCTTTTCACAAAGTACACATGGATTAAGCATTGTACAAATCATTGTACAGTTGTTTTCATACAAACATATTAACCTGAGTTGAGAACTAAAATGAAGTCTTAATGTAAAATCATCTTGACTAATGATTGTAATTAGGCTTACACTTACCGCATTAATAGAACTGTTAAAAGCCTTAAACAAAATGAACAGCAGAAAACATCACTGTGCGAGCTAGAGAACATAATGTTAATTTATATTGAATATACACCAAATCATTAAACATAACATGTACTGAGCACCTTTAACACCATGTGAACTTGAGGGTACCTGACTAAAATAATCCTGGGACCAGTTAGTAATCATAAATTTACAATTTATGAAAAGTGAAATTAGTTTTGAGAAGAGGTTTAGCATTTGTTTAGATATGCCATTTGTTTTAATATGTAGTTTTAATGCAATTAAATTCTTAAACGTTTAAGTGTAAGATTGCAAAGCCTAATTTTTTTCCTGTTACATCACTATAAGAACAGGAACATGTTAATAAAGTAAATAAGTTCAGTTTTGATTTCATGTTCACCTTGAGTGTACAAATAATATACAAGTATGTTTGCGAAAGGTTAAAGGGTTAGTTCACCCAAAAATGAAAATAATGTCATTTATTACTCACCCCCATGTCGTTCCACACCCATAAGACCTTCGTTAATCTTCGGAACACAAATTAAGATATTTTTGTTTTAATCCGATGACTCAGTGAGGCCTACATAGCCAGTAATGACATTTCCTCTCTCAAGATCCATAAATGTACTAAAAACATATTTAAATCAGTTCATGTGAGTACAGTGGTTCAATATTAATATTATAAAGCGACGAGAATATTTTTGGTGCGCCAAAAAAACAAAATAACGACTTATATAGTGATGGCCGATTTCAAAACACTGCTTCAGGAAGCTTCGGAGCGTTATGAATCAGCGTGTCGAATCATGATTCGGATCGCGTGTCAAACCACCAAACTGGTGAAATCACGTGACTTTGGCGCTCCGAACTGCTGATTCGACACGCTGATTCATAACGCTCCGAAGCTTCCTGAAGCAGTGTTTTGAAATTGGCCATCACTATATAAGTCGTTATTTTGTTTTTTTTGGCGCACCAAAAATATTCTCGTCGCTTTATAATATTAATATTGAATCACTGTACTCACATGAACTGATTTAAATATGTTTTTAGTACATTAATGGATCTTGAGAGAGGAAATGTCATTGCTGGCTATGCAGGCCTCACTGAGCCATCGGATTTCAACAAAAATATCTTAATTTGTGTTCCGAAGATCAACGAAGGTCTTACGGGTGTGGAACGGCATGAGGGTGAGTAATTAATGACATTATTTTCATTTTTGGGTGAACTAACCCTTTAACACTTGCCCTTTTGCCTAGTCAAACCTTGTGATTACCCCAGAGCTCTGAATCTGAAGTGGTATCATACAGTCACATGAGCTATGGTATACTTGAGTTCTTATACAAACCCTTTTTGTGCGTTTCTTTTATTTCTGTTACATTACACTTACATTACATTTTTATTTCTTTCATTTCAATGTGCTTGTGTTTCAGCCGCTGTTCATATGGAGTCATGGTTTGGTTTGTACAGTTCAGGATTGCATTTCTACTTATTTCTGTATGTCTTCATGCTATAAAACATCAGCTACTTCTAAGCTATACTAATCTAAACTTGTTATGCGGTAAATATTGAGAGATCATTTGTTTATGATACATTTATTGTTTGCTTCTCTGTTCAAGAATGACATCACAAGCTTAAACAGGATACACTAGCCTTTTTTCAAGTATACAGGAGACAATTGTGCTTAAAATGACTAAGCTCTGATGCTAAAAAAATTTAAAGGGAGAGTTCATGAAAAAAATGAAAATTCTGTCATTAATTACTCACCCTCATGTCGTTCCAAACCCGTAAGTCATTCGTTCATCTTCTGAACACAAATGAAGATCTTTTTAATGAAATCTGAGAGCTTTCTGTCCCTCCATTGACAGTCTAGGCAACTACCATTTTCAGCCCCAGAAAGGTAGCAAAGACATCATAAGCTGGGTTTTCATGCAAACGTGAAGCAAATCTTTTCAAAGTTCACAAAGAAAGAAAAAAACAAATGTGAATTAGGTACTTTCCATCAAGTTGTTTGAGCGGATAATGGTGGTATTGGTAACCTAGTAACCAACAGTAAATAAAACACCATCAGCGGAAATAGCAGATTAGTCACGTGGGTTTAATGTTCGCTACATCAGAATTTATTCGGCAAATGCATTTCCATCTCCCAGTATCCACATTTCCATCACTCGTTTCTGATGCGATGCTTCAAAATGAGCATAAAAACAGGGTGATGGAAACATAGCTATTAAAGGGGACTTATAATGTCCCTTTTACAAGATGTAATATAAGTCTCTGGTGTCCCCAGAATGTGTCTGTGAAGTTTCAGCTCAAAATACCCCACAGATCATTTATTATAGCTTGTCAAATTTGACCCTATTTGGGTGTGAGCAAAAACACACCGTTTTTGTGTGTGTCCCTTTAAATGCAAATGAGCTGATGCTCCCGGCCCCCTTTCCAGAAGAGGGCGGAGCTTTAACAGCTTGTGCTTCAGTTGCTCACCAACAACAAAGCTGGAGAATCTCACGCAGCCAAAATGAGGATCGTCAGTAACGGTGTTCAGCCTTACATTGTTCAAACCGGAGTTGACACTAATGACAGAAAGCTCTCAGATTTCATCAAAAAGATCTTCATTTGTGTTCTGAAGATGAACAAAAGTCTTACAGGTTTGGAATGACATGAGGGTGAGTAATTAATGAAAGAATTTTCATTTTTGGGTGAACTATCCCTTTAAGATGTTTAAACAGACAAATGGCATTGCTTAAAGCTCATAAAAACAGTGCAAAGAATAATTAAGTGCTTTCTATGCTTGCAGGCGTAACACACTGTACAGGCTCATGGTTGGTAGGTTGCAGCACAAGCTCCCATTACTGAGGCTGGGCATTGGGGCCCAGAGGCCACAGAGCTGGCTGATGAAGAAGCAGAATGACTTGGCCCTTGGTACCTTGAGGAGGAAGAAATGAGCAAGGTTTAAATGCGGACGATTAATTTTAGCAGTAGCAGCTGAATAATGGATGATATGCAGGGTACTCACCATGATCTAGCTTTCATGACCCGTGATGCAGTCGTCTTCTTTCTGTAATGGCCAAAGTCACGTATCAAGTCTTGGGTTCTTATATCTGACCTCTGAAGGTCCAAGGGCACCATGGTGGGGGGAGAAATGTCCAGCTCCAGAAGCATGATGTTCTCAGCCTGTTTTTTTTAATTGACCAAAAGAGACAGTAAAGACATTTATCATGTTATAAAAGAGTTATAATATTAAAGGGATAGTTCACCCAAAAATGAAAATTCAGTCATTAATTACATGAGGGTGTCATGTCGTTCCAAACCCGTAAGACTTTCGTTCATTTTCGGAACACAAATGAAGATCTTTTTGATGAAATCTGAGAGCTTTCTGTCCCTCCATAGGCAGCTACATGACTACCACTTTGATGCTTCAAAAAGTTCATAAAGAGATCGTAAAACTAATCCATATGAATTGAGCGGTTTGGTCTAAATTTTCTGAAGAAACTCGATCGCTTTATATGATGAACAGACTGAATTTAGGCTTTTATTGATATATAAACTTTGATCAGTGAACATAAACATAAGTTCAACCGAACCTGCTTCACACGCGAGAACAAACCTCTTACAGAAGCTCAAATGTGCTCCGTAACATGAGAATGATCCTCATTGGTTCTTGCAGAAGCTCAAACGTGATGCGTAACACGAGAATGAACCTCATTGGTTCTTGCTGAAGCTTAAGCGTGATGCGTAACATGAGAATGAACCTCATTGGTTCTTGCAGAAGCTCAAACGTGATGCGTAACACGAGAATGAACCTCATTGGTTCTTGCTGAAGCTTAAGCGTGATGCGTAACATGAGAATGAACCTCATTGGTTCTTGCAGAAGCTCAAACGTGATGCGTAACACGAGAATGAACCTCATTGGTTCTTGCTGAAGCTTAAGCGTGATGCGTAACATGAGAATGAACCTCATTGGTTCTTGCACGCGTCAGTCAAACATGCTTGAGCTTCTGTTTACCACAACTGATGTGTGAATTTATGAATGTTTATATGTCAATAAAAGCCTAAATTCAATCTGTTCTTCATATAAAGTGATCGAGTCTCTTCAGAAAATTTGGACTAAATTGCTCAATTCATATGGATTAGTTTTACGATCTCTTTATGAACTTTTTGAAGCGTCAAAGTGGTAGTCGTGTAGCTGTCTATGGAGGGACAGAAAACTCTCATATTTCATCAAAAATATCTTAATTTGTGTTCTAAAGATGAACGAAAGTCTTACGAGTGTGGAACGACATGAGGGTGAGTAATTAATAGCAAAATTATCATTTTTGGGTGAACTAACCCTTTAAGAAATGTTTCTTGAGCACTAAATCAGCATATAAGAATGATTTTTGAAGGATCATGTAACATTAAATTGTAATAATACTTCACAATATTACTGTTTTTACTGTGTTTATTTTGATCAAGTATATGCAGCCTTGATGAGCATAAGAAAAATATGAAAAACTGACCTCAAACTTTTGATTGGTAATGTCTTTTTTTTTTAATCATCAAATGCTAATATTTTATTTCGTAATGATTGAAAGTTTTAAAAATGATTCATCTCTGTACAATACCAACCCTGTATCTAGAAGGAGACCCGGTTGCCACAGCAACTTGAGCGTATTGACTTATTGGTCTCTTGTAACCCACTACAGAAGTAGGCCTTCGTCGAACGAGAGGGGAGTTACTGGAAAATAAGAGAAAATACAATATCAGAAGATAAGAATATCATCCTCGTGGTCCTGTAATGTTTGGAACAATGTTGCTCTTTCACTTACTTTTCTGAAGGGAGAAGAGGTAAGACTTTCCACTGGTCTTCCTCGCTATCAAAGTGGAGACGATTTATGATCTTATTCTTTTCCTCTGGAGGAATGAAGTTGTCAATGATCAGATTTCTGGTAAGAATACAAAGGGATGTGACAAAATAGAAACCATCACCGCATGTAGAGGAGCTTTGTCTTTATATAGTTTATTTCAGGAAAAAGCTGTGAGGAAAGGTGGGACATACTTGAATTTCATCTCTCTTGTCAGCTCATTCATTGTCTGCTCCAGTTCCTGCCTCATTGTGACATGTTCGTTGATGATATCGCCAATCTCAGACCTCACCAGCTGCAGCTTACTGTAAAGCTGAGAGGAGAAACCAATGCAATCAAATAGTTGTATGTATATACTGTAGTTGCACCACCTGACATGGAAAGTGAACCAACCTACCTGTACTTGAAATTAACAGTTTTTACCAGTATTTGAGTGAACCTACAAACCTTTTCACTCTCCCACAAGGATCAGTTGGGGTCCTCTGGATGATGCATTGTCATGTTTACTGTTATTACCTTGTCAATTCATAATAAAAGAGCAGTTGTGCCACCCTGACATTTGAGAATATGCAAATTGCTGGACAAATTATTTCAACAGCTTTAAAACTATTGATATTTATAAAAATTTGTTTATATGAAAGGTTTCAAACCTAAAATGATGCCACAGTATTTAGTTTAGTTTAATTTTTTTTATTATTAAGACACCAGTTTAAACAGTTTTCTTAGTCTGTTCGGACAGTTGCACCACCTGACATTTTGCGGGTTTAAGATAATATAAAATAATAATATTTATTATTTAAATGTATTTGAAATGAATTCAAACTAAATACGTTTTATAGAATAAAGTGATATGTCATGAATTCATCATATTATTTTAAAAGGAAACAATGCACTTGCACGCAAAAATATGCACGTCATGTCATTGACCCACAATGCAATGAACAGTGGCCCTGAAAATGCTAATGTGACAAAAACTGACTGATAAAACACAAGCTAAACAAGCAATCTAAAGGAAGTATGTCATGCCAGATAAAGATCCATACCATGATCATAAATATGTAGAGGAATAATGTACAACAGAGTGCAACAGTTGGGTTCCAGAAGTAAAAACTCCATTCATTTTCTCCATAAGGAAATGGATTTTAAACGATAACTTATAAACCTTTAAAGACAGACCTACTGTGAGGTTGTTAATCCGTGGTATTTGCTTCTGCTGAAGCCGTCAGCCCGCATTATTTCAGCTTATTTTTAAAATAATCATGCTTAACAGAGGAATTCAAGGTGAAAAACTACATTACCCATGATGCTGTACAGAATTACACCAATCAGAGAGTCGAAAAAGCAACATGTGCCAAAATTGCTCTTTAGCTCCACCCACTCCCATGAAGCACTGCGAATGACGTAATTGAGTTGATCTCTCTATGCTCTCAAAATACTGAAATGTTTGTATATATGTAAAATATAATGTTTTTATACATACAATCAACATTTTAAATGAGTGGTTTTATATTTCTCCATCGTTTTAAATTCGATTCTGCTGTTCGCAATGCTTCATGGGATTGTAGTTCTTTCCCTCACTAAAGCCGTTAAGTACACAGTCTTGTACCTTTGTCTTTTTGTCTGATTTTCAAAAACTTTTTTGCTTCCAATCAAAGTTTGTAGTGTTATGATTCACCTCGTAGCTGATTGGCTTGATTCATGGCTTATAACAGCTTATTTTCTGCAATAATCCAAAAGACAATAGAAAAATCCTATTGGCTTTTTGTCGAGGGAATCAGGATGATGCTGACTTCTGCTTACTGCGATTATTGTACATTATCCAACTTATTACATGACAAGTTACCAAATAAATGAATACATGGGTACAAAATGAATTGAGCCAAAATTATATGAGGAAACAGAGACTATGAAGTGATAAGAAAGACACTAACACAGTCTAAGGGATGTTTGTCTGTTAAATATACAATTTAGCAGTCATTTTAGAAAGATATTTGAATACATATTGCCGTGACTGCCTTATCAGAACGGAGTATTCATTACAAGTCTAACTAGTCTAACATATAATGCATATAATCTAAGTCATTGTAGTCTAAGTCTATTATTTAATCTAACATATAATAGGCTTAGACTAGAATCCCTAACATTTAGACTAACTTCGACTAACATTTCATTCCATTTCAAATACAGTGAGATGTGTTGTGACCTTACGCACCTTTCTAAGTTTCTTAGTCTTAAATTCCACCTCTTGCTGTAGAGTGGAGAATGTCTCTTTCAGTTCAATCGTCTCTTCATCTTGTTCAAACATCAGCTGCTGCATCTCTCTTTCCTTTCTGTCCTAGAAGGATTCATCACACACATATGAGACTGTAATCCTTAAAAGGCACAGTATGTAATTTTCGCCACTAGAGGTCGCTTATTCAAAACTAAGGTGTAAATGTATCTTGATGACGTCGTAAATGAGCATGGAATCATGGGAGTTGCTGTCTTCACCTGAACAGCCGTTGGAAAAGAATCATCATATTTTGGCTAGCGTTACATTATATGATCATGCTCTTATTCACGCAAATGCATTTAAACCATTCAAGCGCCACAAGACAAATGAGAACGTGCTGTCTGTGAATGTTGTTTTTGCGCACAGAAAGACGCACTAGTATCGAGTTCTCTTTCACGCTTGAACAAACAATAACACACAGAATTAAGCCAAAATGCCTGTTTTGTTGAGTATCCTTATTAAAGCAGTCTTAAATGAGTTAAATAACATCTTAAACGAACTTAAAAAGTTGTGAGAAAATGAGATGAGCGTCATATTCGGGAGCAGCAGCTCTTAAAGTGACAGCAGCCTAATAAACCAGTCGCTGTGACATCTGTTATTAATGTTAATCAAAGAACAAAGGTAACAGAGAAACTTGTAGCTTTAATAAGGATTAATCTATATTTTTAATTTATAATTTATGCAGTAAACACTGTGAAGTGTTTGATAACTTTATTCAGTTTCTGTAAATTTCCTAGCTGTTAGACAGGTAAAGCCACAGGTAAATAAGACATTTATTATAATGGGTTTATGTGAAGATTGTTTTAAGTTTACTTAAATTAAAAGTTATTTTATAAAGCCTAATAAATGTTGAAATTGATAGCTTTTAGTTATACTGTAATGTTGAATGTCTATAATTAATGTTTTATAGTATCAGTGATATGGGCCCTCATTCATAAAAAGATGCCATTAAACAAATATTTAAAATATACTGTCTTTAAGTTGTTTCTACATTAATTTGGAGAGTAACTGTGAAATTATTACAATATAAAAATATTAAAAACTTAAAATCACGATTAATCGCGTAGTTCGATTTTAGAATGTCATAAAACTGGATGACTTGTGTTGCTAAATGACATGGAATTAATTTAAAAATATATTGTATGATGGAAGAAGCTCTCTCTGATCATGCTATGTTAGCCACTTGACAAAATAGCATTGTCTCTGAGGCATGGTAAAAACATGGTACTCGTGGTAAATCAAGAAAACTAGAAATTCAAACAATAAGACGGTGTTGAGCTATATAACAATGATTAGTTTTCTGTTGACAAATTTGTCCAAACAGTTGCTCACCTGTCTAATAAAACATAATATATTAAAGCATCTTTGTAGTTTCCATGGTTTCTATGAAAGTAAAACTGGAAATCGAGGGTAACGTGGATATGACGCCACTGACAGGCGACGCAATAAAAATTAAAATGCTAATTTCTCTGGATTTAAAAATTCTTGGAAACATTTGTGATAATGTAAGTACACAAGTCAACGAAATAACATTGTTCTAGTGGTTTTTGGATATTTTAATCTAAAAATCTTACATATTGTGCCTTTAAAGTGTATTTATATTACTATGTATTATAATCTAAACATGTATACGGCTACTTTTGTACTACAGTTACCTGCTCAGCAATCTCCTGCCTCTTCAGTTCCAGCATTCTCTGCTGTTCATTGGTGTGGTCAATGATGTTTTTCCCCCCAACCAGAAGCTTACTTTCCATAGCCTACAAAAAAAAAAAAAAAGAACCATGATTTATGAATGATATGGTGTATAATTTGCACAAAAAGTCGTGTGGAAATAACCAACCTTGTATTTTTCAATCATAATTTCCATAGCTTGTTGCTCCTTCAGCAACTCTTCCACAGTCTTTGCTTTCTCGTCTACCATGCCAAGTTTCCTGCTAATATCTGGCCTGTAAATGGTCTTGGCCATCTGTTGCTTCCACCAATATTCCTCCACACTCTCCTCCTGAACCGTCTCAACGACCCCCAGCTCTCCATCTCTCGGAGTTTCCACCTCTCCGCTACTCATACTCCTTGTCATTCTCATACTGTTTCTCCTCTTCCTCCTCCTTTCTTTGGCCAGCATCCCTCGTTCCTCGAGCTGCGCCTTTAGGCGGGCGATTTCCTCTTGAAACTCGCGAAGCAGGGCGTCTTTGGGGTCCTCGTTGATCTTTGGCTTGTTCCTGATGTTCTTTGCTCTGTTGGCATACCTCAGTGTGGTAAGAGTCTCATCATAGTGGCACGAAGCTGGTCCAATGGTGGCCACCATAACGGTTTTAGAGTTGCCTCCGAGGGAGTCCTGCAACAGCCGGGTGAGTTTGGAATCCCGATAGGGAACGTGGGTGCTCTTCTCATCCACCAAAGCCGAAATAACATTTCCAAGAGCGGAAAGAGACAAGTTTATCTTCGTAGCCTCTTTAAACCTCCGTCCCTGCACACCTGTTTTGCTTTGCCGCTCACTGCCGGCAAGATCCACCATGTTTAACTTTCCGACACGAATGTGGTCCTCACCATCAACGCCCATTTCGCTGCATTCAATGGTTATGACAAAAATAGCATGAGATCTTGAGCTACGCTCATTCATTTTGGTGAATCCGACAGATCTTGATTGGTTCCCCAAATTCATGACGTGTTCAATCTCCTTAATGTTCTTAGTCACCACAGAGGAGAGATTTTTGACATAGACGCCCATATCTGAATTCTCCTTGATCTCCAGCTTTTTATTGTTGTCCTTGCAGAGGAGGTCTCGTATCTCCTCTTGATATATTTCAAAGTAAGACACTCTCACGAGATACTGCTGGTTCTGAGATCTAGATATGTGAGTGAAAATTTGCTGGAATGAATTTGGGATGACTCCCCTCGTCTCAGGGTTTGTGGGCACACCTTCCATTGTATATGTTTTGCCGGTCCCAGTTTGCCCGTAAGCAAATATAGTCCCGTTGAACCCGAGCAAAACAGAGTCAATAAGAGGTTTGCACGCATAGTCATACAAGTCGGTTTGTTTTGAACCCACGTCATAGACGGCATCAAACGTGAACGTTTTTGCGAGGCTTCCGGATGATTTGGAATTGCGCACGCTCACCTGTCCCAGTCTGACATCTACTTCAACAATTCTTTCTTGATTCATCGTCTCTTCCTTCTTGTTTAAAGGGCGGCACCGCACCACCACCTTAACCGCCTCTGATTTTTTGCCAATCGACATGGAGCGTGGTCGCAATAGGCTATTTCGCTTCATCATTTTTTTTTTATGATAAAGCCTTTACGTCTATAATATTCTGCTATGTTATATATGGACGCAAGGAACGGTGAAATAAAATACGCACATTCACATGCAGGCTGCAAATGCGCTGTCCGTCATATGAAAACGAGAGCGCAGATCATCTTGGTCCAACGCCATCATCATTACATTCCGCTCGCGCATCTCCTGCTCCTGGTGCACACGCCCTGCTCCTCACAGACAATAGGCAGAGCGCGCTCACAGGCGGCGTGCTGCTGATAGGTAGACTAGGTGTGACGCATTCGGTGTGGGTTATAATGATTTCAATGATAAGATTAGTGGTGATTAAGTTATTAAATGATAATAGAGCACAAACATTGTATATGGCTTAAAACAGGTTTATCAAATGGTCAATAATTAGGTTATTTGACTAACAACCTTCATGATTGTTTAGGGTTGTTGAAAGACGTCAAAACCCTTTAATAGCTCAAAAATCTAATTTAGCCTAGATATAAGGATAAGACTGATACACCTAAATTTACAAGGGGGGACTGTCAACTATGAGCTTTTTTGTAATTTACAACCCGAATTCCGGAAATGTTGGGACGTTTTTTAAATTTGAATAAAATGAAAACTAAAAGACTTTCAAATCACATGAGCCAACATTTTATTCACAATAACATAACAGATGTTTAAACTGAGAAATTTTACACTTTTATGCACAAAATGAGCTCATTTCAAATTTGATGCCTGCTACAGGTCTCAAAATAGTTGGGATGGGGGCATGTTTACCATGGTGTAGCATCTTCTCTTCTTTTCAAAACAGTTTAAAGATGTCTAGACATCGAGGTTATGAGTTTCTGGAGTTTTGGTTTTGGAATTTGCTCCCATTCTTGAATGAAGACTTTTCCACTTTGAAAAATGAGCCTTGGCCCACAGGACACGACGGCGCTTCTGGACCATGTTCACATATGGCTTCCTTTTTGCATGATAGAGCTTTAGTTGGCATCTGCAGATGGCACGGCGGATTGTGTTTACCGACAGTGGTTTCTGGAAGTATTCCTGGGCCCATTTAGTAATGTCATTGACACAATCATGCCGATGAGTGATGCAGTGTCGTCTGAGGGCCTGAAGACCACAGGCATCCAATAAAGGTCTTCTGCCTTGTCCCTTACGCACAGAGATTTCTCCAGTTTCTCTGAATCTTTTGATGATGTTATGCACTGTAGATGATGAGATTTGCAAAGCCTTTGCAATTTGAAGTTGAGGAACATTGTTTTCCACAATCTTTTTCCACACTCTTTCACAGATTGAAGAGCCTCTGCCCATCTTTACTTCCGAGAGACTCTGCCTCTTTAAGACATCCCTTTTATAACTAATCATGTTACAGACCTGACATCAATTAACTTAATTAGTTGCTAGATGTTCTCCCAGCTGAATATTTTCAAAATTTCTTGCTTTTTCAGCCATTTGTTGCCCCCTGCCAAGTTTTTTGAGACCTGTAGCAGGCATCAAATTTGAAATGAGCTCATTTAGTGGATAAAAGTGTAAAATTTCTCCCTTTAAACATTTGTTATGTTATCTATGTTCTATTCTGAATAAAATATTGGCTCATGTGATTTGAAAGTCTTCATTTTATTCAAATTTAAAAAAACGTCCCAACATTTACGGAATTCGGGTTGTATACAGTCCTCATCTGTATAATGCAAAAATGTATCTGTATAGTCTAATGTTAATATGTTAATGTAGGCCTGTGTGTGTGTGTGTGTGTGTGTTATACAAGCATCATCTCTGACTGCATATTTTACAGTTCCTTCCATATATGTAATTCAGTTATATAATGTTTCACCATTTAAATCAGGACATCTGACAATTCTGTCCCCCAAAATTAAATAAAATAGCCTAAACTCTAAAAAATGCTGGGTTAAAATGTGCCTAATGTGCTGGGCAATTTTATTTAACCCAACTATTGTTTCAAAATTACTATATGGCTGACTTAAAATGAACCCAAAATGTGACCCTGGACCACAAAACCAGTCATAAGTCGCACAGGTATATTTGTAGCAATAGTCAACAATACATTGTATGGGTAAAAATTATTGATTTTTCTTTTATGCCAAAAATCATTAGGATATTAAGTAAAGATCATGTTCCATGAAAATATTTTGTAAATTTCCTACTGTAAATATGTCAAAAAAATATTTTTGTGAGTGGATATGCAATGCTAAGGACTTCAACAACTTTTAAGGTAAATTTCTCAATATTTTGATTTTTTTTGCACCCTCAGATTCCAGATTTTCAAATATTGTCCTATCCTAACAAACCATACATCAATGGAAAGCTTATTTATTCAGCTTTCAGATGATGTATAAATCTTAATTTAAAAAAAATTTACCCTAATGACTGGTTTTGTGGTTCAAGGTCACAAATAGGTTTGGAAATTAAAAATCAGACACATAATGCTGTTGCTGCTCCTGTCACATCTTAAAACATTTATTAAATGTTTTTGAGTATTCTATGATTGTAAAAGACTGACTTGCCATTGAATAAAAAATATTGAATATGAACTTTTCCTGTCCTATATGTATAGAGATTTTAGAGTGCATTTTTATTATTTAAAATTAAAAACCAATATTAAATTGAATGACCCAGCACTGATTACAAAAACAACCCAGCAAATGGATTAATGTATAAAACCCAGCAAGCTGGGTAAAAATAACCCAGCATGTGTTCTGTGCAATATTTACCCAGCGCTGGGTTGCCAAATAACCTAAATTGGGTTGTTTTTAACCCAGCGTTTTTTAGAGTGCAGAGTAATAATCAAAAGGTGAACATTTATGAATAAGCTATTTAATTAATGTTTATTGTTTAATTATTATTCATTAAACTTATTAATAAATGTTCATGTATTAAACATATTATTTTAGATTTATTTTAAGCAAGCAATACAGTATTTTTAAAACAATAGTTGAGTTAAATAAAACTACAGAGCAGGCTGGGCAAACATTTAACCCAACCCTTGGGTTAAAACAACCCAATCGTTTAGCTTTGTCCATTTTCAACCCAACTTGGGTTGTTTTAAACCCAGCATTTTTTTTTTAGAGAATATTGTCAATCCGAACAGGCTTTTTAATGTTATTTCACAATACCGCAATGATTCAGAATTACAATAATTAAATGAATGGGTAATGATAATCTTTCTTTATTACTAATCTTTGCACACCTTTAAGTAATTTATATTCATTTGCACTGATTGCTGTGATATACATTGTTTAAAAGGCTGTTCTCACTGACCATGTGACTCCAGCATACAGCGATATTCGGCCAATGGGGACGCATGGGACTGCGTGTCCCCCCTCAGACCGTGTGGAGAAGTTTACCGGTCCGGGTGCAAAGTCTCAAGTTTCGTTTAACTTCTCCTGGAGATTCAACGAGCGTCTTTTATTCCATCATTAGTCTATGGCGGCCGGTGTCTCTAATAAGTATGAATGAACGTCTCGCGGTGCTGAATACTTTAGTGCGCCGAGCAACTGATAATTCGCGAGTTGCCAATAGCAACGCGTTTATTTTCAACATTAATCTCATGTTTATGCCATAGACATCTAAAGCCGTTTTTGTCAGGAAATGTAAGTTATTAAAAATACTATTCGCGAAACTAATTATTATTTTTATTTGCCGTTGAAGATAAATAATGGGTTTGGGACAGAATCGGGTGCGTTTGCTGTGTATGCTGTCTTTAACGCTTGTGTTTTTTATTGTTGAAGTTGTGGTAAGCAGGATAACAGCATCTCTCGCAATGTTGTCAGACTCATTTCATATGCTGTCGGATGTAATAGCCTTGGTAGTGGCTTTGATTGCCGTTAGTTTTGCGGAGACAACTCGAGCCACAAGTAAAAACACGTACGGATGGATCCGCGCAGAAGTGATGGGAGCTTTAGTGAACGCGGTGTTTTTGACAGCCCTCTGCTTCACTATTCTTCTAGAAGCCGTCGAGCGCTGCACTCTGCCTCACGAGATTGAGAATCCACGCGTGGTCATTTGGGTTGGCCTGGCTGGTCTCCTGGTGAACGTACTTGGTCTTTTTCTGTTCCACGGGCACGCAGGGTTTGGTGGGCACGGGCACTCTCATGGAGGTCACTCTCATCGGGGACACGGACACTCTCATGGTCACAAGACAAAAAGCAGAGAGTATGAAAAACCAAAGGCACATGAAGAAGCACATAATCTCATGATAAACAGCAACAGTTCTCAAGGAGATCAAACTTCTGAGCTGAAATCAGGTAGACTAAAAAAAAAAAATTAAATATGTGCTTTTTTCACTATAATTGTATTAATAAAATAATAGGGGTGAATTCAGGTTGATTGCACTGTAATTATTTTAATGATTTATCACATTTTTTCTTTGTCAAATCAACTTAGATATTTAATGTGGTTCAGATAGCATAATATTTTGAGTTTCTGTTGATTAAACTAATCGCCTCCTTTGTATTAACTCAAATTTTTAATTTGAATGAACTCAAAATTTTAATGAAACTAGGTAACTTATTTTTTTTTAAGTTAAACCAAAAATTCTTTTTCCCAGTCATCTCAATGGTAAAAAAAAGTGTCCCAATCCACCTGAATTCACCCTTAAATGTAAATTCAGGGTTCTCACACTTTTCCAGGAAAACCTGGAAATATTAGGACATTTTAAAATTGTTAATTTCATGCCTAGAAAAAACATGGAAATTAATAAAATCTAAACAGGATTTTCCACAGTGCTGGAGCATCTTTAAAGATTAAAAGTATGATTTCAAGGCCTGGAAGAGTCATCAGCATTTCTAAAAAAGCTAATGGAAATATTTATAATCAACATAAATTTGTGTAGCTATTTTGTAGTTATTTCTTCAGCTAGAAATCTGTATCCAGTCATCAACTGGGAAAAAAAGTGATTTAAAAGTCATGGAATTTTCTATAGTGAATATTTTCCAGTTGTTTTTGTATAGTCGCCTCTTTTAAGTGCAATTTCTATAAAATTATTATTATTATTTTTAAAAAAGAGAAATGTATTGTTGAAACTTTGTGAGAATATACACTCTAAAAAATGCTGGGTTAAAAACAACCCAAGTTGGACTGAAAATGGACAAACACATCAATTAGGTTGTTTTAACCCATGGTTGGGTTAAATGTTTGCCTAATGTGCTGGGTAGATTTATTTAACTCAACTATTGTTTAAAAATGACTGTATTGCTTGCTTAAAATGACCTTAAAGTATGTTGGAAATTAACATTTATTAATATGTTTAATAAATGAACATTTTATTAATAAGTTTAATGAATAATAAACAAACAATAAACATTTATTAAATTGCTTATTAATAAATGTTCACCTTTTGATTATTATTGTTGTCTCTAGTAATTATGTGTCTGATTTTTAATTTCCAACCTATTTTGGGTTCATTTTAAGCAAGCTATATAGTAATTTTAAACAATAGTTGGGTTAAATAAAACCGCCTAGCAAGTTGGGCAAACATTTAACCCAACCACTGGGTTAAAACAACCTAATTACTGGGTTTGTCCATTTTGAACCCAACTTGGGTGGTTTTTAACACTGTTTGTACACTCTAAAAAATGCTGGGTTAAAAACAACTCAAGTTGGGTTGTAAATGGGCAAACCCTTCCATTTGGTTGTTCCAACTTGGGTTGTTTTTAACCCAGCATTTTTTAGAGTGTAATAAATTATCATTTTTTCAGCCACTTCTTTTTATGCACATAACATAATGGAAAACGTATAATTGAAAAAATATGTTTTTTATGCTCACTTTCAATTTTTTTAGACACCCTAAACATCAGAATCACTGCCAACAGCTCATCGGAGGACCTGGATCACAGTTCCGAGTCGGCTTCCCAGTTGAACATGCGCGGAGTGTTCCTGCACGTGCTCGGGGATGCGTTAGGTTCCGTCATTGTGGTAGTCAACGCCTTGATTTTCACTTTCGTGTGGACGCCATGCCACAGCGACGAGATCTGTTTCAACCCCTGCCGCAGCAGCCACTTGACTGAACACCAGCATGTTAATACCACAGTCCTGAGCATATCCAAACTGCACGACAGGACCCCCAGAACCGTATCTGTAGCCGGACCATGTTGGGTGCTTTACCTGGACCCAACGTTATGTCTAATAATGGTGTGTATTTTGCTCTACACAACTTTCCCTCTCCTAAAGGAGTCGGCTCTGATCCTGCTACAAACAGTACCCGAACAGATCGATATGCACAAGCTAAATGGGAAACTACAGAGCCTGGATGGTGTTATAGCCGTTCATGACCTGCATATCTGGCAGCTGGCTGGGTCTCGCATTATTGCAACTGCTCACATCAAATGCGCAGATCCAGCTACTTACATGGACGTAGCCAAACGCATTAAAGACATTTTCCATGATGAAGACATCCATGCTACTACTGTTCAGCCAGAGTTTGCTTCGATTTCTGAAGGGTCTGGTGACTCACCATGTGAGCTTTCCTGTCAAAGTCAATGCAAACCCAAGCTATGTTGTAATCCAACCAAAAGGGCTAAGCCGGAGTCGGAGCAGGCCAAGATTAAAGAAAAGACCTGCAGGCATGCCATAGGATGGGGTGATCAGAAGGAAGTGGAGAAAACTGTACATACAGAGATAGAATCAACAGTTTAGGTCAAGAAGGACATATTGCATGAGTTGCACATGAGCACTTGCTCATAGCTGATTGTCGCAGGAAATATATGAAATTAGGGCAATTGTCTGGATTATTTCTAATCTGCTTATTGCAGAAGTATGTCTCAGAGAGTTGGGTTTGTTGAAGCCAGCAACATTAGATTTCATGCTGTGTTCTGTATATAAACCTGATATATAAAAAAACTGAATACAATTTTTTTTTTCTTTTCATATTATGCTTGTTGGTTCTTATTGATGGCTAGATAGAAGAATATTAAAGGACATGTATTTAAAAATAAAAACATATATTGATGCATATTAAAGAGGTGGTTGATTATGATTTCACTTTTTTAACTTAGTGTGTAATGTTGCTGTTTGAGCATAAACAACATCTGCAAAGTTATGACACTCAAAGTTCAATGCAAAGGGAGATAATTTCTTTAACAGAGATTGCTTTTTAAGGACTACAACAAACGGCTGGTAGGGACTACAACAAGCTTCTTCCTGGGTTGGTGACATCACTAACCCTAAAATTTACATAAACCCCGCCCCCAGGAACACGCAACAAAGGGGGTGAGGCCATGTTGGGCTGCTTTAGAGAAGAGGAAGAGTTGTTGTAGTAGAGTGTTGTTGACATGCCGTCATTTTACGCCGGACTGCTTCACAAGCGAGGGTCAATTCAATGCTGGATTTGCACAAAAGATTAACGTGACGGCACATGCTAGTCGATGAGTTAAATCAACTCCACAGCAACTACATAAATTTATCCACTAACCATTCAGAAACGTCCAGTTTCATTCTAATAGTTGTAACTTCTTCCTGAGTCTCTCCATCAGTGTCGACTCCGGTTTGAACAATGTAAGGCTGAACATCATTACTGACAATCTTCATTTTAGCTGCGTGAGATTCTCCAGCTTTGTTGTTGTTGGGCAACTGAAGCACGAGCTGTTAAAGCTCCGCCCTCTTCTGGAAAGGGGGCCGGGAGCAGCAGCTCATTTGCATTTAAAGGGACACACAAAAACAGCGTGTTTTTCCTCGCACCCAAATAGGGGCAAATTTGACAAGCTATAATAAATGATCTGTGGGGTATTTTGAGCTGAAACTTCACAAACACGTTCTGGGACACCAGAGACTTATATTACATCTTGTAAAAGGGGCATTATAGGTCCCCTTTAATAGCAGATATTTATTTTTCATGAATACTGTTTACGTTATAATCTATCAATAATCTATCAATCATAACAATCATGCACTTTTACCAACCAATAGAGGTTCAACCAGATTTGTTTTTAATGACCCTGCAAGTTCGATTAAACCTTAAAAATATGAGGAAAATATTTTATATTTTCAAATATTTTAAATATAAGGGTAGAACAAAACACTAAACTTGATTAAGGTGTTTATCAGACAAAATTATTTGGCAAAAAAAAGGGGTAAACTACAACTAGAGGTTTTATTTTACTATGCATAGAAAAACAAAAAGCTCACAGGAAAAAGCATACATTGACTACAACATAATATTTCGTTGATTCTCTCTTCATAATTTTTTTGTATGACAGCCTGGACAAAAATGATGCTAAAATGATAAACATTTTAAAACATATTTGTGGATTATTTTTTTAAATAAATAATCCACACAAATATATAATACTGTATTATATTTTCAAACAAGTATGTCTCTTTTTTCTGCTTTACTGATCATCATTTGATTCTCTCCTCCTCAAGAAAATGTTGCCAGTTTAACTTATGCTAGAGATTATTATTAAAATATACACGAACATTATAGGATGCATGTTTTTTGTCATGCTGCAAAAGGAGTCTAATATTCTATTATTTAGTTGATGAGTCATGCATGTTACTGTGTCTGATTTAAAGTCGTCATGAAACAGAAGTTGCGACAGTCATTTCTTCCCTATTGTGACGTATATGAGAATAAAACAGCTTCTCAAACAAGAAAAAATGTAGGGCGGGATTTGAGTTTGTCAATCGAGAATTGATTGGATGGTTGGATCGTTGTGATTCACTATTGGTCGATCTCATGTGAGTGACAGGTTGCCCCGCCCCTGTGCCAATAAACGTGTCATCAGAGAAGAGAAATTTGCTGCAAGGGGGAGGGGAAGAAAATCATTTATAATAAACACTGCAATATTCCATAAAAAATGAAAAAGAATTGTCAATTTTGATTTCATGGTGACTAAACAGATGCAGCAGTCAGCGGTGTCCTCTCACACAAAATGGCAGCTTGTTCCTTGCACAGCTGTACAAACAGATCATGTCTTGAATGGACTTTGGAACCAACAACACTCACACATGAACACACAATCACTGTGATAAGTATTTAGCGACTAGGTTGAATTCTTTAAATAGATTTCTACTCTTGCATGGCCATATGGAGGATCAGGGGATGTTTGTTGTGAAACAACAGTATTGGGATAAGGGTGGGGAGCACTTAATGAGGGCAGTGTGATGCAATCAGTAAAGCAGTGTATGGGGCCCTGTTTCACAACAATGGAGAATGGCACTTATTCAGTCATTGCACAGTCTTCAAATCAATTCTCTATAGGATAAGAGACCTGGTGTGTGTCTACTATTGTAACAATTCATAGTGGATTGACCGTTATTGACAGTTATTCAGCAATCTTGTGCTGTTTGTATTGCTGTAAATCCGCAAGGAGATTTTTTGCTTTTTAAATAGGTTAAATGTTGAAAAGTTCACTAAAACCCAGTGACTGTTGAACTGAGAGTATGATGAAGGGGATGGGGATGACAGAGCTTATCATGTGAGAATGGTCCCGAGTTCAGATGGAACGTACAAGAAAAGTACAAGCCTTACAATGAGACCAGTGTAACACACAAGAACAAAATATAATGAAGAAAATCTGCCAGAACTTAGTTCAGTAATGTGTCAATATTTATATTAATCCCAGTTAAAGAGCCCGTGTGGTAAAAATCAAGTTTTTAATGTTGTTTTTAATATGCTTTCAGACAAACCATGCGCAAATTCATAGATCAACACAATTGCTGAGTATTTTCTCCTTAAAACTGCAGTGAAGCAAAGACTGGTGTTTGTGACGTCACAAACAACCTTGTAACCAATCACATCAACGTGCAGGTGGGCTTTAGTATATCATTAACTATAACCGCTCAGGGGTGCGTTTCCCGAACAACGATGTAACTCGCTGCTGAACTACCATAGTACGATGCATCGTTGAACAAATCAACTAGCTAGTCATGACTGTTTCCCGAAACCTATTGTCGCAAACCATTCACCACGTTGGTGAATGACGTCACGCAGGTGGTGGAGTAATAACTTCTTTAAATGAATTCATTTGAGATTGAATTAATGCTAGATTTTTGGCTATAAATTACGGACATGGCATTAGAGGACTAATTCTCTTTTTTTTTCAGTTATTTTTCTTTATTTCCGGATTAAATCAAATGCTTGTTCTTACGTACTAGAGCACATACGCATATGCAAACTCTTCAAAAACGGTGCTTTAAAGGGGCTATATGTAAGATTTTTACTTTAATAAAGCATAAAAATACCCCAATATGTTTGCAGATATTTAGGAAACATGCTAAGTTCACCTACTTGTTTCTCAGAAAAACAACGCTACAGCCAGATATTCTACTTTGAAATGCGCGTTCCGTGTCGGAATGTCTGTCTTTGTTTTGGTCTGTGCAAACCGTGTGCTGCCAGTTTATCCAATAGTATTTCGACATCACAGGTTGCCAGTTGGCGGAAAACTTTCGCTTTTCCACCGTCGGGGATTACAAACCGTTCTCGGCCCGGAATTCTCGGCACGGTTGTGTAACCGTGCTGAATCGTGCTGGTAGAATCCGTGAAGTGATGTAGACACACAGGATTGGTCACTTGTCTGTTGCCTGGCTACCAGTTTCTCCGTAGCTGGCTAAGCGCTCTGTTTGAGTGATGTAAACACAAATTAATAATATAATTAAAAGAAATATCTAATCATCCGCTATAATGCGGTCGTTATTACATCTCATATCATAAGTAAACCGTTGCATTACCAAGGCAACGACTGACACTTTTATATTACATTCCAAAGAGCGGCCGTTGTCAGGCCCACAGTGGAAAACGAAACATAACCGTACCAGCTGGTCCGGATCGGCACGGAATGGAACGGTTACGCAAAGCCGTTCAGCCCAATATGATGGAAAAGCGGCTTATGCTTCTAACCACAGCTCGAGAGCTGTCGTTCCAACGACAGAAGTTTGCGAATGTTCGTTGGAACGATGGTCTCGGGAAACACCAAATCGTTGAACTATGTTAGTAACGACGGAACTTGCGATGTTATAGTTGGCTAACGATGCTTTTGGGAAACGCACCTCTGGGCACTTTAACACTGTTGCCGTGGTTTGTTTTTCATGTCCACAGGTTGAAGCGACCCCAAATAACATATTTATCCCCTGGAATGTGAATTTTACCAGGGGGACCCCACCAAAAACGTGGATTTTACCCCCCTGGAACTTTTTACCAAGGGACCCCCCTGAAACGTGAAACGTAGTTTTGGGCTAAAACCTGGCAACCCTGGCTCTGGGGAGTCTTGAGAGAAGCCAGGTTATCCCTGTATATTTTTCTGTTGATATGAAAAATCGGGTATATTTAGCAATATACTGGGTGAATTATATATATGATGTATATTACGATGTTATGATAAACTATATGCCTTTCTCCGCTGAAGTTGTAAGTTGTTCAAAGTGTTTGTAGAAGCGAAGGCAGACTGAGATGGCGAACAGGAAGATGGTTTGTGTAACATTAGCAACACATTATTAGCTGTTTGATAACATAGTCAAACAAAAGGCTAATCATATTAATTACTGTCATGTGTCCGACGTTTTAAAGAGCGATACCATTGTGCTGCGTTTACTACAGTAACTTGAGTAAAAGTTGACAGAGTGGATCTCTGAGCTGGTGTGAGTGGAGGCGGGGCTAATTTGCATATTAATAGGTCTGCATATACTTAATGAAGCAAGGGTGTAGAGTTACATTCAAGCTATTTTAAAAAACGTTTAAATGTGCCATTTTGTGATCAAAGATTAGTTTTAAGGGATAAAATTATTGACTACAGGGGGACTTTAACACACAACTACCAGCTACATTAGTAATATTTTGGTTATATGATGATTGTCAACATACAGGGGTTGGAGAATTAAACTGAAACTCCTGGTTTTAGACCACAATAATTTAATAGTATGGTGTAAGGCCTCCTTTTGCAGCCAATACAGCATCAATTCATCTTAGGAATGACAGATACAAGTCCTTCACAGTGGCCAGAGGGATTTAGAGCCATTTTTCTTCTAGAACAGTGTCCAGGTCACTATGTGATACTGATGGAGGAAAACGTTTCTTGACTCGCTCCTCCAAAACACCCTAAAGAGACTCAAAAATATTTTGATCTGGTGACTGTGCAGACCATGGGGGATGTTCAGCTTCACTTTCATTCTGTCACAAGTCTTGCTGTGTGTATTATCATGCTGATACACAGCACACCCTTCAGGGTACAATGTTTGAAGCATTAGGTGCACATGGTCTTCCAGAATGGTTCGGTAGTCCTTGGCAGTGAAGCGTCCATCAAGTAGGGAATGCCATCATATTGCAACCCAAATATCACTGATCCACCCCCGTGCTTCAGTCCAGGTGTTAAGCCTCTTTGGGTCTTCTCCACACCGTAACTCCCACAGATGAAGGTGGACTCATCAGAGAACAATACATGTTTCACATTGTCCACAGCCCAAGATTTGCACTGTTGGCACCAATGACACCAACATTTGGCATTGGCACGAGTGACCAAAGTTTTGGTTGAAACCATTTTTTCAGCAGTTTTGGTGGAAACAGGAGAGTCGAGGTGAACAATTCTGCAGTGTTGGGCAGCTGTGGTTTTATGTTTTTGGATACTATCTGGGTTAATATCTGGACATCCCTTTCAGACAGCTTCCTCTTGCGTCAACAGTTACTCCTGTTGGATGTGGTTCATCCTACATGGAGGTATGTCGACATTACCCTGAATACCAGCTCTCGATACACCACAAAGACTTGTTGTCCTGGTCACAGATGAGCCAGCGAGACGCACACCAACAATTTGTCCTCTTTTGAACTCTGATATGTCCCCGTTGTGTGGATTGCAAGTTTTAGTACAGCTGTGCTATTGCTCTGCTAATTCAACCTTCACACTCTGCTCTTACTGATGGAATGTAAAATCAGTGAAGATCGGCCACCAGGCTGCGCATATATAGGCATGAATCCTCCAACACTATATTGGCCAGTGTTTCAGTTTCATTGTCCAACTCCTGTAATTACAATGTTGAAAAATTGTAAATTCTTTAAATCAAACTGCCAACTCACAACACCAGCATGTGTCTCCTAATATCCCAAGATAACAAGGAACATTCCATTTATGTATTATATATTAGTAATATTTTGATCATTTGTTGACAATGTAACTGCAACGTTATATGTCCGAGCTTGCAATCATGATCACCAAAGAGTTCTTATAGCCAAAAAATAAAGTCTGTCTGATCTGACTCAAAACTAATTAGATTGCTTCAGAAGACATGGATTAAACCAGAGTAATCTTATGCCTATCAATTACTACTTTTAGTCTGTCTTGTGTATGTGTGTTTTTAAACCTTTAATTTCTTTAAAGTCTTTTCTGTGTTTGTGTTCTGCAGAAGAAAGTAAGTCTATCTAGGATGGCACAAGGGTGAAAAAAAATTATGAGGAAATTTTCATTTTGGCGTTTCTATGTTAATTTTAAGAAACATTAGACATACAGCACAGTGTCATACAATAAAAATGAGGGGAGTATGTAAACAAACAATAGATGGAAGTAAATTACAAACTGTCTTACAGATATAATTTTATTGCGTGTTTGCCATCTTGTGGATGCATGTCACATTGCAGGTTTGCAAACAACTGTGGTGATGTTTACAGAATTGCAACTGATTGCACGTATCATGGTTAATTTATTTTACTTAAAATAAAATAAACGTTAACTGAAACAAAAGAAAATAAAATATAAAAAACTTATTTTAAGCCTTATTTTAAAACTTACTTTATTTCAGCTAGTTGCCAAGGTTTTCATTTAGTTTAACTTAATGTACTTAACTAAACAAAAAATGAAAATATAGACATTTAAAAAACAATAACTAATAAAAAATAATAAGATTAAAAACAGGAAATAAACAGAATATAAATAGGTTATCTCTATGATACTAAAATAACACTGGCACGTGTTTGAATGAATTGAACCACAATATGCAATGCAAGATGGTATACATAATGTACTTTGTGTAGCTAAACATGTAAAGTGGGGTTCAAAACACTTCTGTTGCCGAGTTAGACTAATTTGATGTAAAATTATATTTTTAGCATAAATGCAGTGAAAAATGTAATGGAAAATGTACATAAATGTCTAAATCTGTTAGTATGTCTCTATTTTACCGTTATCCAGTATGATTTGAGAAGCTTGGAATATATATATATATATATATACACAGTAAGATTTTTAATGTTTTTAAAAGAAGTTTCCTCTGCTCACCAAGGCTGTATTTATTTAATTAAAAATACAGTAAAAACAGTAATATTGTGAAATATTATTACAATTTAAAATAACTGTTTTCTGTTTGAATATATTTTATAAAGTAATTTATTCCTGTGATCAAAGCTGAATTTTCAGCATCATTACTCCAGTCTTCAGTGTCACATGATCCTTCAGAAATCATTCTAATATGCTGATCTGCTGCTTAAGAAATATTTATTGTGTACAATTGTACAAAATATTTGTGTACAATATTTTTTTTTTCAGGATTCTTTGATGAATAGAGCAGCATTTATTTGAAATATAATCTTTTGTAAGATTATAAATGTCTTTACTGTCACTTTTGATCGATTTAATGCATCCTTGCTGAATAAAAGTATTAATTTCTTTAATTTCTTTTCAAATAAATAAAAATAAAAATTCTTACTGACCCCAAACTTTTGAACGGTAGTGTATAATGTTACAAAAGCTTTGTATTTCAGATAAATGCTGTTCTTTTGAACTTTCTATTCATCAAGGAATCCTGAAAAAAAAAAGTACACAACTGTTTTCAACATTGATAATAATCATAAATGTTTCTTGAGCAGCAGATCATCATATTAGAATGATTTCTGAAGGATCATGTGACACTGAAGACTGGAGTAATGATGCTGAAAATTCACCATCACAGGAATAAACTACTTTATAAAATATATTCAAACAGAAAACAGTTATATTAAATTGTAATAATACTTCACAATATTACTGTATTTTTAATTAAATAAATGCAGCCTTGGTGAGCAGACGAAACTTCTTTTAAAAACATTAAAAATCTTACCGTGTCCAAACTTTTGACTGGTAGTGTATATCCACCCATCTTTCGTCCTTATATAAATAAAGGCCTATATAATTTATTTAATTAATCATTTTTCATTTAAACCCACACGTTAAAAAAAACAAAAAAAAAAACATAATCGTTATCTGAAGTAGTCTTATTACAGAGTTATGGATTGGTTGTGTTCAGCAGTATAGTGAAATACGGTCTCCTCCTCCTCCAGTCTTCCGCCTGCTGTCATTACACACATTGACCTCCAAACATGGCCGGCGTACGAGCCCTCGGTTCCCTCTCCAGACTCACAACCAGAAGATATACCCTTTTTCCAGGTACTTCACACCTACACAATCTTTCCTTAAATTACTCTACATCACTATTGTATTTCGCTTTGACACTTGCGTAAATAAACACTTTGTAGAGTCATCTCACTCACACCTGACTGAAGTAGCTTAGCTCAACTGCTAATTAACTCAAGGTCTAGTGATCAATGTTTTAGTTTCTTGCGCGTGCAGTTTACGTTGTAGTAACGTTGCAAGCAAATGATAAATGATGTTATTAATTTCATTTTATCAGTAGTAGAGTTAACGCAGTGACATGCTGTGTTCCCATTCAATTCATATTGCTAATGCTGGCCATTATCTTTTAATGGATAAAGAAAAAATGTAATAAATATTTGGGTTAACGTGTTTAATATTCGCTAACTCCAGAGTTGTTGCCTCAGCCGTTGAAAACTGTTTTAATTATATCTGCTGCTAATACATCTGCATAAGTATTACTGTTAAAATATGGCTAATATATCAGATTTGTTTACATAGAGCCGTTGTATTCAGTTCACTATGTTTTCATCATTATTGAGAGGTGTATGACATTATCATTATGGGTGTAGTGTAGGTTAAGGGGAAACTAGGTTAAAGTTCATATGTTGCTGTACTACTGGAGTCATGTCCTCTACAGGCCTGTCTACATTCTCCTGTAATAGATCTTCACTGTCTTCAACTTAGCCTGACATGACCCTCACTGCATATATTTTCTTTTTATATTAGGCATTATGACTTTTATGAGTCAATTTCTGTGATTTTTACCTCCTTTTACCCCCCCAATAAAGGTGTAACCAGGCGGACCTTTAAAGTTGCTGCTTGTATGATGGGTAAAATATCTTTTTATATATTATTTATAATGAAGAAAATTAAAATTTTGGGTGTAATGGTACACAAACATGGCGTTTCGGTACGTACCTCAGTATTGAAGTCACCGTTCGGGACGGGTTCGGTACAGCAAGGGGAGAAAACTAAACATAAATTTGCTTCTTTTTTATTAAACAGTGGTTTATTGAACAAATTGTGTCTCTCTCTTTAAATAAATTCAATTATAATTAACATTTTCTTAAGGATGAAAAAAATCTATCTCCGCTAATGCTGTAAACTATATACAGGAAGCCCTTTCTTGCACATTACTATAATATTAAAGGTTACAATTAACAACAGAACCCAAACTATTAAATTCAGTTGCTATTTATTTTTATATATAATAATCAACACTCAAATAATATATAAAAAAACATGTAAATTGCACATAAGGCAGGTTTTGTATTAACTTAAGTTGAAATATAATCATTTACACAGTTACTGTCATAACTTGTTTTCGTGACAAATTTATTTCAACATATATATTAAATGTCTTATATAGTTTTTGTTAATTGTATGAATTTCGTTGTTTATTCTGTTTTCGCCATGAAAACAGCCTTGATGCTGAAATTTCAACATATATTAAATAATTAAGACATTACTAACAGGTAAAGTAAATATAATGAATTTATAAACTAATATATTTAGTGAAATGCTCCCTCTAGAGTTGATTTCTCTAGTGAACTAACATGCTGCGGACACTAAATGACTTGCCTGAGGTAAATGTAATGCTACGTGAGATGATATTCTCAAGCTGTTTTATTGATGTCTTTCTGCGTTTGAAACACTGGTTGAGAGATTACAAGTAAACATATCTATGCATAGATCTTCTTCTGCGCTTCTGTGACGGTTAGCAAACAGCGTTGCATTACCGCACGTGCCCCCTTCTGGATTAGATCGCCTGTATTCGTCGTCTGACCATGACGTCCGTACCATGATGGTTCAGGACAAATACATGTACCGTTACACCCCTAAAATATGTATGTATATATAAAGTATTTTAATTATTTAATGTACTGCTTGCTTTTTCATTTTCACGTATTTTCAACATTTCCTCAGCTCGTACACACGTGAGCTATGAGGTCAAGGGAGATGTAGCCGTGATCCGCATGAATGATCCCAATGCGAGGGTAATAGTTGTCTCTGCAGCCATGTTAATGCATTCAAATGATAACATAATATTATATCATAATGTGTATTTTGCAATCTCTAGGTCAACACACTGTCTATTCAAATGCAAAGGGAGATGACAGAAGTTATGGATGAGGTTTGGGGAAACAATGCTGTCCAGAGTGTTGTTCTCATCTCATCCAAACCTGGCTGCTTCATCGCAGGGGCAGACATTAGGTCAGTATCAGAATTTTCTGTTGGTGGTTATGCTGATCATTATCAAATACAGTGCTGATATCTTGCCTGTTGTTTTACTGTACCATGCATTTAGCATGATTCAGGCCTGTAAGACTGCAGAGGAGGTCACTGGCCTTTCTCAGGAGGGCCAGAGGATGTTTGAGAAGATTGAGAAGTCTCCTAAGCCCATTGTTGCTGCCATTAATGGATCGTGTCTTGGTGGAGGCTTAGAGGTACTGCATTCATGTTCATATGTAGCTGATTTTAAAGTGCCCCATTATGCTATTTTAAAGGTGCCTAATTTTGTTTTGGAGGCCTCCTACAATAGGTTTACACAAGAAACATTTTATGAAAGTGTTTGCATTTGTTTTATTTTATATAGCAAAATATCTGAGTATTATAAACTATATGAATGATACAAACAATAACTTATGCAATAAGTTCAACACAAAATTTTAGTTCTACAGAAAATACAAAGCTGATATTGTGTTTGTGTGTTTGTAGTTTGCCATCGCCTGTCAGTACAGAATAGCCACCAAGAGTAAGAAGACGGTTCTGGCCTGCCCTGAGGTCATGCTCGGCCTTCTGCCTGGAGCTGGAGGAACACAGAGACTGCCCAAAATGGTATGTAAAATGCCACAGACACGTTTAATAATTATTCTCTTGATTGAATCTTCAGAACTCAAGCGTGGTTGTCTTTACACCTTTGCTTTTATGTAGCTTGGTCTTCCCAGTGCTTTTGATATAATGCTAACAGGAAGGAACATCCGTGCAGATAAGGCCAAGAAAATGGGACTGGTTCACCAGCTGGTGGATACCCTTGGTAAAACATTTTCTGTGTATTGCAGTTGTGTGTGTGTGTATATATGTAAAACGGTAATATTGTGAAATATTAATACTAGGGATGTGCCCAAAGCTTAAATCCGAATTCGGAAAGGCAAGGAAAATGAATAACATTCTACGGAGCCCCTAAACGGACATGGTTAGGCTTGCTGGGGTAGTCGGTTACATTACAGTACAGAAGATAGTAAGGAGAGATGACTGACAAGACGATGTCGGAGGATTTGGTGCGCAACAGATCCTGAGCGTCGTTGACAAATATCTTATCTTGTAAAATGTGCGGTCAGTACCGACCCTCCCTATACACAGAGTGCTTGTGATTGAGAATTCGAAAGTGAAAGTAAAAAGCGAGCGAGCATTGAAAAGCGAAATAATTACCCTGCATATTGATAGCGGCTCCCTGATGCCTGCAAATTATAGCCTATACCAGGGCTATTCAACTGGCGGCCCGTGGGCCATATCTGGCCCGCCAATCATCTTCATCTGCCCCGAGGGCACCCCATCCTCCCTTCTCCCCTTTTCCTGGCAATGCAGCTAAATTTGGTTAGATACGTGGCCGCAGTGGCGCCTGCAGCTGCACTGTTCGTACCATGCATGCTCCTCCGACTGACCTGAGAAACGTTTTCCGTCCGAATATTTCAGCAGTTATTATGTGTGTCCGTATTTCTGTCGACTGAACCAGCGATACCTATCATTCATGAATTAATCATTCTTTTGTCTTCATTCTTTCTTTTCCGTGAATTGGCCAAACGCGCTTGCATAACGATTTGGATTCGTTCGGACCACTCTGTCACTGAATCATCTGAAGTGGTTTCTCGGTCAGTAACAACAAATATACAGAACAAATAGCGCTGTTTTCATGTGTTTCACTAGTTTACTTTGAACGACGCAGCACGGCCCGGTGGATAACGGAACAAAAGCTTAAAGGAGCTGCGTTTATTCCCAGACACCATTATTAAACAGCGTAGCACCATCCAGTGAGAAGCGTTTCAATTCGACACACACCTCTCGGTTACAAACCTCAAATCACTCGATGATTAAACTAGTTTTAAATCAGATGAAACAGCCTCAACATTCCCAACAAGACTGATGAGGAAAACAGGAGAAATGTGCCATGAATGAAGTTAAAAGACTTAAATCCCCAAATCACCACCCTTACAAACATTTACCATGAATGAACTGGAGTAAATTACCATGGTTTGTGGAAATGTGGAATATTTTTATTGAATACTATGTTATAGCCATTTATATTGCAGTGTATTTATTAGGTGGGTAGGGGAATATATAATTCATTTCTTTGTGAAGGTGTGTTTTTACCAGGCATTTTTTATAGGCCTATATAACATATAATAATGTAATATCATTTGACAGTGGTAGTGAGTAGCCATGTATGGTTTTACCTGTGGTTACCAAGTCTCATTGTCAGAATATTTTCATTTAAGCCCCCCGGCCCACCTCAACTTTTTGATTTGATAATCCGGCCCTCGAATGAAACTACTTGAATAGCCCCTGGCCTATACAATAAAGTTATCCAACTATATATTTGCGAGAGAACCCAACAACATTGAAATATATCTCTTTCCCATCACCATGTCCCTTTAGGGGCTCCGTAGAACACGTAATTTCCTTTCCGAACATAGTATTTGGCTTCAGGCACATCCCTAATTATTACAATTTAAAATAACTTTTTTCCATTTTAATATTTTTTTAAAATGTAATTTATTCCTTCAGTCACATGATCCTTCAGAAATCATTCTAATGTGCTGATTTGCTGGTTAAGAAACATTTCTTATTTTTATCAGTGTTGAAAATGGTTATGTTGTTTAATATTTTGTGGAAACGGATACATTTTTTCAGGATTCTTTGATGATTAAAAGTGTTCAAAAGAACAGCATTTATTTGAAATAATTTTTTGTTCACTGTTGAACAATTTATTGCATTCTTGCTGAATAAAAGTATCAATTTCTTTAAAAAAACAAACAGGGCCTGGACTGAAGAGTCCAGAGGAGAGGACTATTGAATACCTGGAGGAAGTAGCTGTGGAAGCTGCCAGAGGTCTTGCTAACAAGAAAATCTCAACTACCAAAGAAAAGGGCTTGATGCAGAGTGAGTATTTGCAATGATCGACTACAAGACAGTTGTAGTTTCAAAATGATTTAGACACATAAGCTATTTTGGCTTTTGTAAGATTAAAGGATTAGTTCACTTCAGAATTAAAATTTCCTGATAATTTACTCACCCCCATGTCATCCAAGATGTTCATGTCTTTCTTTCTTCAGTCGAAAATAAGGTTTTTGAGGAAAACATTCCAGGATTTTTCTCCATATAGTGGACTTCAACAGTTACCAACGAGTTGAAGGTCCAAATTGCAGCTTGAAAGAGCTCTACATGATCCCAGACAAGGAATAAGGGTCTTACCTAGCGAAACTATCAGTCATTTTCTAAAAAAAAAAAAAAAAAAAAGATACGTTTTGAACCACAATTGCTTATGTTGCACTGCTCTGCGATGCGCCACACATTACATAATCACGTTGGAAAGGTCACACGTGACGTAGGCGGAACTACTGATCCAATGTCTACAAAGCGAACATGCAAAGACTCTTTAAAACACTCTTGACAAAAAAAGATAAAACAACGATGTCGGACGATTTTGAAGTTGGAGGAGAAAATGAGATTGAGTTTTTCGGCCAACGGCGGTACTTCTGCCTACGTCACGTGACCTTTCCAACGTGATTACTAAAGCGTGGCGCACCGCAGAGCAGTGCAAGATGAGCATTTGTGGTTAACAAGTATATTATTTTTATTTTTTTTTAGAAAATGACCAATCATTTCGCTAGGTAAGACCCTTATTCCTCGTCTGGGATTGTGTAGAGCCATTTGAAGCTGCAATTTGGACCTTCAACCCGTTGGTAACTGTTGAAGTCCACTATATGGAGAAAAATCCTGGAATATTTTTCTCAAAAACCTTAATTTCTTTTCAACTGAAGAAAGAAAGACATGAACATCTTGGATGACATGGGGGTGAGTAAATTATCAGGAAATCTTTAATTCTGAAGTGAACTAATCCTTTAATATTCATTATCTTAATCAGTGTTGCATACATATAGCATAAAATTATTATATACAATTATTTCCTTGCAGAAATTCAAGACTACGTCATGAGTTATCCGTTTGTGAGACAACAGATCTACAATACAGTTGAGAAGAAAGTCATGAAACAGACCAAGGGACTGTATCCCGCACCACTGAAAATAACTGAGGTGTGATATTTGTCATTCTGTGCTCAATAAAGCTCGAAATTATAGTAGAACGAGTTTATATTGAGTGATACCTGCTTGTTTCTCTTTCAGAGTGTGAAGGCTGGTGTTGAACAGGGTCTGACTGCAGGTTACCTGGCTGAGTCACAGGTGCTGTGAAAATGTTTAAACTGCTCTATTGCACAATAAACCAGAATCATGCAACTAGGGCTGACCGAAGATTTATGTAGTAGTTGTTCATTTAAGCCTTTAGTCAACTAGTTGCAAGTTTATGCCATAAATTTAATTACTTAAATATACACTCGCAGGCCACTTTATTAGGTACACCTTGCTAATACTGGGTTTTTGCCTTCAAAACTGCCTTAATTCTTTGTGGAAAAGATTCAACAAGCTGCTGGAAACATTCCTCAGAGATTTTGGTCCATATTGTCATGATAGCATCACACAGTTGCTGCAGATTTGTCGGCTGCACATCCATGATGTGAATCTCCTGTTCCACCACATCCCAAAGCTGCTCTATTGGACTGAGATGTGGAGGTATGTGTATAGCATAATAATCTAATTATGCACTTTTTATTTCCATTACAGAATTTTGGCAAGTTAGCCATGACCTCTGAGAGTAAAGCACTTATTGGCCTTTACCACGGTCAGGTCACATGCAAGAAGAATCGATTCGGAACCCCTCAAAAGGAAGTAAAGTACGTATTTTCTTCATCTATTACAATATGTAAGTTTATGAGGGAAATTGACAGTTATTGCATGAATGAATTTATAATGCAGCTACTTAATAGTACATTTAGTTCCTGTTGTTTCATTTTTCCTTCATGTTGATTTTCTATTTTCAGAACACTTGCTGTCTTGGGAGCGGGTCTGATGGGTGCTGGCATTGCTCAAGTGACTGTAGATAAAGCCATTCACACCATTCTTAAGGACACCACACTGGAGGGACTCAGTCGTGGAGAGCAGCAGGTCTATAAAGGGTGAGTATATTAAATATACTGAAACTAGAGCTGCGCGATTAATCGTTAAAAGAGTGCGATTTTGATTCAAACACCTACACAATCTTATTCCTAAATTACATCAATTCGGCTGTGTCTAATGGGCCTGTTTACACCTGGTCACTTCATGCATTTTACTGATCGGTTTGCTATCTCAGTTTGCATGTCGGCTTGCTGAAGGGATACTCCGCTCATCTGCGGCGATGCGTGTTGCAGTAGCGCAGTCATATCTGGCTATAACATGTCATATAGCCTATAAAATGCTTTCACGCATTTGTTTTTTACCATTTTGGGCGGAGTAAAGTTTACATATGTGGTTTGAACAAACAGATGCATTTACACTTTTGAAAGGAATGCATCTCAAACCATCTTCTGAAGTGGTTTGAATGATCGGATTTAAATCTGTCTCAAATGCGTTTACACCTGGTCTTTTCACGATCAGACAGCTATCCGATCAGAGAAAATGCATTAATTGACCAGGTGTAAAGAGTTCCTGGTAAACCTTTGACAAGTACGATCACAGGAAACATTCAGATCTGCATTGGCACTGCTGCTGACCCAGAGAGAGCAGTTGTCAGGTATATAGGTATGAAACCAACAGATTTACCAACAGTCTTTTCAACCACACAGGATCATTATTTCTGTTACAATAATTCAAATGATCACTGGGATAAATGTTTGTAGTTCGTATATAAACACTGATGTTTATGGTAGCAATCAAAATACAGTAAATCACCTTTTAAATGTAACAAATTAAGATTGTATCAGTTACATTGTTACACCCGTAGGTGGCAACAAGTGACTTAAAAGATGTATTTGTCATTCAATCATTCATTCAAGAGATTCGATCAGAAACTAACACTGCGTTCCATTCGGAAGGGCTCATCCCTATGCCCTAATCCCTTCAAAGGGTTTACCCTCCGGAGTGAGAGCTTCGAAGGGATGAAGGGTGTAGGGGTAAAAAAAAACCTTCTTTTGGAATGCACTTCTGCATCATCTTAACGAGACAATCAAGGATGCGCCTTTGTCGCACGTTTTGTACGCTGGTTAACCCCCCCAAAAACACGCATTTTGTTTAACGTTAATTAATTTATTTATTTACGTTAAATATAATGTATATTGTGTCTATGCATTTGAAACATTTGAATGGACTGATAAAGGGAGCTGTTAAGTATTTTTGTTGAAGTACAATATCATTTTGACCATAATAATGTACCAAATCTAACTCATATAAATATTACAGTAGTATATAAAAATACTATACATACATTTATAGGTAAAATCGAACCCTGAGCCTCCTGTATCCATTCTGTGACGTCAAACAACTTCCCTGTGCAAAGGATCATGGGGGTCTGAAGTGTCCATCAGTTGTTCCCTTCGAAATCCTTCATTCCGAAGGGATCTTTGAAGTGGCCAATTTTGAGCTTTTCAGTTTGGAACGACCCTTCAATATGGCGGCCATGATCGTTTTCACTCCGAAGTGCCCTTCGGAGGGCGATATATCCCGTTTGGAACGCACTGAATGATTAATCCAGTAAACAAATGAAGTCTTTGAGAGTGTCATTGAATCATTCATTGAAATATTTTTTTTTAATTCAAATGTGTATATATATTTTTTTTAAATAGACTGCAGCAATGAACATTTTGTCAGAACCTCAAGTAAATAAATATTAATTCTCAATTTGTCCAGATTTGTGTAGCTCTAACTGAAACTAAACAATTAAAAATGACAAATAGATCAAACCCTTAACTTAAATTAAAGCTGCTCTGATGTTTTCCCCCCACATTACTTATATTTTGCATTGTATTTTCTTTTTTTTTTTTTTTTTTTTTGCTTTACATTTTATTTTAATTTTTCATTTTAATTCACTTTTTTTATATTATTTTAATTTTAGGCTAAATGACAAAACCAAGAAGAAGAGCATAACATCCTTCGAAAGGGACAGTTTTCTGTCCAACCTAACGGGACAGCTAGACTACAGTGGCTTTAATAAAGCTGACATGGTCATTGAAGCTGTTTTTGAGGACCTGAGTATCAAACACAAAGTCCTAAAAGAAGTTGAAGCCGTAAGTTAATATCAGACAAGAATGAGATTTCAAACTCTCACCCTAAATATATAATAAAAACAACTTTTGATGAAACCATATTTTGTCACTGCAGGTGATTCCTCCACATTGTATATTTGCTACCAACACTTCTGCTTTACCAATCAAAGATATTGCAGCTGTGAGCAAGCGACCTGATAAGGTAAGAAACTGTTAATGAGTTCTTGACCACCATGTGAGAGAGTTTGAGAAGATCTCAAACTCGTTATTGTGTTTTGTTTCAGGTAATTGGAATGCACTACTTTTCTCCAGTCGACAAGATGCAGCTACTGGAGATCATCACCACTGACAAAACCTCCAAGGACACAACAGCCTCAGCGGTGGCGGTCGGCCTGAAGCAAGGCAAAGTCATTATCGTCGTTGGGGTGAGACACTGTATATTCTTCCATCAATCCAGAGTGCATTTTTTACAGATCTACAATCCATTGAAATGGATTGGAATAGCTAATTGCAATGTTTATCTTCAGGACGGACCAGGATTCTACACGACCAGATGTTTAGCTCCCATGTTAGCTGAGGCAGTGCGTGTATTGCAGGTTTGTGTATTTCCTTCTGAATTATTCATTCCCATCTGTTGTAAAAGTGTTAAATCAGGGCATGGTGACATTCTTCATAGTGACACCTGATTTACAGATCATGGTTTTGTTTTTTACATACAGGAAGGTGTCGACCCCAAGAAGCTGGACTCCCTGACCACAGGCTTTGGCTTCCCTGTGGGTGCTGCTACCCTGGCTGATGAAGTGGGCATTGATGTGGCAGCTCATGTGGCCGAAGACCTCGGCAAGGCCTTCGGCTCCAGATTTGGAGGAGGAAATGTTGAGGTCTTGAAGACCATGGTGGAGAAAGGATTCAAAGGTATATTCTTTAGCTTAAGCACAAAGTACACTTCAGTTTTGATGCGTTTGACATGTATGTGTACAGCCGAACGCATATAGCCTTTCAAAGTAGACTCTGTTTGATAGCATGTGTGTAAAGTTTCATCCTTGACCTGTAATTTGCGTTTGCTCCACTGACTTTCTATGATGTTCAAAGCGTTTCTAAGGATACTGGTTTTTGAAGGCAGCTGTCTGACTCTGAGATGGCAGATGGGAACATGGTTTGTGTAACATTAGCAACACATTATTAGCTGTTTGATAACGTAGTCAAGCCAAAGGCTAATCGTATCTGCCATCGTGTTTGAAACATGCGTTAGTAGAGCCCTTGTTAAAGAAACCCAGTCTAGACCTTTCGGTCCTTCAGAATTTTCATCCTATTTCTAAACTTCCTTTCATTGCATAAATCCTAGAAAAGGTTGTATTTTGTCAGCTTTCTTCATTTTTAGCAGAGATAAATATGGATAAGTTTTAGTCACGTTTCAGAACTGGTCATAGTACTGAATCTGCCCTTATTAGGGTATTAAATGATATTTTATTAGAAGTTGACAAGGGAAACTGTGTTCGACTTGTCTTGCTAGACCTGACAGAGTGCGGCTTTTGACACACTGGATCATGTTCTTTTGTTAGAGCGCCTTGAGTGGTGTGTTGGGTAAATGGAGCGGCTCTACGTTGGCTCCGTTCTTACCTGGAGGGTAGAACATTCGCTAAAAAGATTGGGAATCATTATTCTTCTGCTGCTCCTGTAAATTACGGGGTACCTCAGGACTCTATTTTAGGGCCGTTGCTTTTTTCTCTTTACATGATTCTGCTGGGCTCTATATTTAATAAATATGGCATTTCATATCATAGTTATGCTGATGATACGCAGTTGTACCTGCCTTTCAAAGCAGGAAGTAATGCTGCTAAATTCTTTTCTGAATTGCCTTAAGGAGGTGAAATGTTGGATGAACTACATTTTTTTTTAATGATAAATGATAAAAACACAGAAATTGTAATTTGTGTTTGTGTCAACATTAGGGTTTAAAACAGGCATCATTATAATTAGTAATTATAGTAGTATAATAATGTTACTAAGGTGTATTTTTAATATTTACTTTTAATTTATAGATAATAAGTGAGATTTCAGTGGAATTTTTAACAATGAACTAGGAAATGTCCTTGGTTTCCATTTCAGAAATATGGTCACCTTGGAATAAGCTAAATTTATGGCAAAATTTGTCATTCACATGTACCCTATAGACCTATATTTAGTTTTTGACAGGAACAGGGTTCCTACACAGTTTGGAAAAGTATAGAAATTGATTTGAGTAATTTCCAAGTATGGGAAAAAGTATAGAACAAAAATTGTTTCCCCTATTAAGTTTTCTAAAGTATAAAATTAAGAATTTCTGAAAATAAATTTGTTCATACAAGCAGAGTGTTTTCATGGCAAGAGTTTAGTGATCATTTAGTGATTGTTGAACACGGCTGAATGAATTCAAGGCACACATTTTCCTACAAAACTTTTTGTATTTTTGAACTTCGCTAAAAGAATATTTACTCAAATGCCACTCAAAACAGCAACAGATAAAGGACAAATGTCCTAAATGTACATCTAAATCACACTGTACTTTGCTGTTTGGTGATCATGAAACATCAAACCACATTTACAGTATCTAACTGATGTGTCACAGATGAATATATGCAGGTTATAAAGTCTTTCAGGTTTCCTCTTATCATAAGCATGTTATTCTTAATTTCATTGGTTTTCTCAGTGATATTTACAGATGACTGTACTATATACTAAATATGATGCTGAAATGAATGTTGCATGAACCATTTTTGTCAAATATGGTCAGAAAAATCTACAGAGAGGTCTGGAAACGTATGGAATTTTGAAATGGAAAATGTGCAGGAACCCTGCAGGAATGAAAACAAGATTTTAAGGGATAGAAGTACAATATGTTCAAAGTTCAGCTGACAATATGGCTTTCCAAAAGACTTTCAGTAGACAAAATCTCCATAAAACAGTTTTGAAAATGAATATGATCTCAGACTATTCAATATGGCGTCTACCCTGATTAATTCTGTTCTTTGGGTTTATTGACATTAACATACACATAAACAAAATATTTTCTCTCAATTCACTATTTAGGCCGGAAATCAGGCAAGGGCTGCTACATCTACCAGCCAGGACTCAAACGCAGAGATGTGAACCCAGAAGCTCTGGAGATTTTGGAAACATTCAAGCTGACGCCAAATGCTGCAGTGTAAGTTGTTCAGACTGTTATGGCTAGATGTATTTTAATTCGTAAAATGACTTTTTATCAGGACAAATGCAGTCTTATTTTATATTAGGGTAATGCATATTTAGTTTATCATCCAATGAACAGTATTTCTGCTCAGTCATCACTGCTTCTTTCTGTCTCTCCACCCAGAGCTTCTGACTCAGATATACAGTACAGATTGGTGTCTCGTTTTGTGAACGAGGCTGTTCTGTGTCTACAAGAGGGCATCCTTGCCAATCCAGTGGAGGGTGACATTGGGGCTGTGTTCGGTCTCGGCTTTCCACCTTGCCTTGGAGGTGAGACTCTAAAGTCTTGATTTACTTTTTGATTTTTTTTCTTTAACTTTTCCTTTAAAAACAGTCCTTGTCAGATTAAAGATGTGCTTACACAGATAGACACGGGAGCGTTTGAAAGCAGGCGTCTATTAGCGGATCCCTAATACATATATCTGTGCAAGCGCTTGGATGTCTGTTTACAACATGTTTTTGAAGCGTTGATCATTGTAGCCAATCACAGACATATCTGTTGAACATGTGAACACAATGGCCAATCAGAGGTGCTTAAGAATCCACTCAACAGTGTTCGAAATGCTGGTATCGTCACATTTTTTTTTTTTTAAATTTCAGTACTGACTTGGTACCGAAGTTGGTACTTTTGACAAACCTTAAAGGGTTAGTTCACCCAAAAATGAAAATTCTGTCATTAATTACTCACCCTCATGTCGTTCCACACCCATAAGACCTTTGATCATCTTCAGAACACAAATTAAGATATTTTTGATAAAATCCGATGGCTCAGTGAGGCCTGCATTGACAGCAAGATCATTAACACTTTCAAATGCCCAGAAAGCTACTAAAGACATATTTAAAACAGTTCATGTGACTACAGTGGTTCAACCTTAATGTTATGAAGCGACGAGAATACTTTTATATAACAAAATAATGACTTTATTCAACAATATCTAGTGATGTGCGATTTCAAAACACTGCTTCATGAAGCTTCGAAGCTTTATGAATCTTTTGTTTCAAATCAGTGGTTCGGAGCACCAAAGTCACGTGATTTCAGTAAACGAGGCTTTATGTCACAAGTGTTTTCGAAATTTCAATGGTTCACCACTGGGGGGCGTGACTTTTGCAGTTTGATTCACTCAGGGCAGGGTCTATGCTAATAGGGCAAAGTCTGTCAGCAGTCGTGGGCGGGGCCTAAGCAATGTGACGTCACATTGCATAGAAACTGCGATCAGCTTGTTCTGAGACACTAATGATTTATGGGGATTAAAAAAAGAGGAGTGGGTGGATTTTTATCATTATAGGGTGGCCAACAAAAGTGAATGTTGCATAACAGGTCCCTTTTAAAGTACATCTGCATTCTGTCCTTTCATTATTTGAATTGTCCTATTGTCAATGCAGGTCCCTTCAGGTTTGTGGACCACTTTGGTGCAGACAAACTTGTGGAGAAGATGAGAAGGTTTGAGGAGGTCTTTGGGAACCAGTTTACTCCTTGTCAGCTGCTGCTCGATCACGCCAAGGATCCAAGCAAGAAATTTCACAAGTGACTTCAGCCGTCATGTGCCATTACGACTTCATAGAAGTTTCAGAGATTTACATAAAAAACAAGCAATCGATTGTGCACTTAAAGCAAGAGTTCAGAATGTGAAGGGCCTTTTTGTTCCCTGTTAAGGAAATAACAATTTTCCCCCATAACATGCCATGTGCTTGACTAATATTCAGGTAGACTTTGGCCAAGAGGTAGCCTTTTACTGAATTAAACAATTTAGTTTTTGTATATTAATGAACTCTTTAGGTGAAGTTGTTTTCTAATGGTTGTGTACAAATAAAATGTACAGGCAGAGACATCAGGCGTGTTCCAGTACAGCCAGGGTGTCAAAAAAAACCCTAATGTATAGTCCAAAAGCACTTGTCTGTAAAATAATTGTTTTAATTTCAGCGAGCTTCGGTAATTATACTCGATCTCTCTCTCTGGACATAGAAAGTGGCCTCAGAAAAAAATCATGTCAGTGAATTAAATGAAATGTTAAAGTCTTTTATGATTTATGGTGTTTTTATTGATTCCATGTGGTGTTTACAAGTGGGACAAGTTTTAGGCAATGTGAACTACGCTTTCTGATGTAAGAATTATTTAGACGTTCGTTCAGTGCTGTTATGATACATTTCAAATAGGGTCATAAGCTGTACTACTACTACTGTGTATGAAACAGTCATTATAAAATGACTAAGCTAGAAGCTTGATTCAATTATGTTAAAATATACATTTTGAAATTAGGTTAAATTTAGCTCTACAGCTTCTTTATAGTGACTTATATATTACAGTAGAAAACAGTTTGAGAACATTTAATGTAGACCATTATTGTAGCATAATCTGTCTTTCCTACAGACTTTCCTAAATTCAATAAACTAAATTGAGTAGAAAGTTCAACGTCATTGATAGACTATTAGCTTTTTCTTATGGAGAGAACACTAGATCTCCTACAGGGGGCGCTCGGTGGCTCAATATAATAAATAATACATTAATTAAACATGCACCCAATCTGGAAAAATTCGCTAATTAAATTAAGGAATCAACTTGAAGTTGTTTATTTTGTGATAATTGATTGTACAATATTCCAGTGCTACTTGCCAAATAAATATATTTATGGACCAGTGTTATTTTAGTATTTTAAACTATTATAGTTCTTATTAATAATTTGAATCAGCTTTTATTTTTACTTTTTTTTTTTTTTAGTTTTCATTTTAATATTTAATTTTAGCAACATATCAAATAATTTTGATATGTACTTTTGTCATTTTATTAATTTTTAAATATTTCTTTTTAGCCTTAATTTATTTTTTCAGTTTTAGTTTTAATAATTCTAGTAGTTCAGCTCGTTTATTTCGATTATTTGCCAAGGCAACATTTCTTTGTCATTGAATATTCATACTTAATTTTACTTCAGCTTTATTTCAAATAAATTATTTTTTAAAATATATGGACATGAAACATCGATTTTATTTGAAATTGTACGTTTTTACATTATTTTAAAGCTTTTGCTAAGAATATAGCACATTATAACAGCGGAAACAAATGCAACAACATTAATGTATTATTAATGTACAATATCATACAATATTCATCTACATTGACCTTTAATGCTGTTTTGATTACCATGAAGGTGCCAGCTGGCGTTCATGTAAAAATAAAGAAACAAGGATTGATTTTTATGAATTTATGAAGTGAAATTAGCACCTGTCAGTGCCTATTATAATCAAAATGTTGTAGCAGTAAACAAATCTTTAATATTTAAATTTATTAATTTATCACATAATTATTAATATTACAATGTAATTTATTATTTCTAACATTTTTAATATTTTAAATAAAATATTTAAACTGTCACTCAATCGTGAACTGTTTAGAGGTAACTTCCGGGCCGAGAAGTAGCTTAGCTCCGCCCCCTCGGTCGTCACCTCTTCCATCAGTTTTATTTCTACGGATAGAATCCAGCCACCCGGAAGTTTCCCATGGATGATGTTGGCGATTACAGCGAGCTGATTTGTTCGTCCATCGCGCCTCTGTCTACTCTAGCGTTCATTGAACCGAGTGACCGAGGATGTGAGGCTGTCTGAATTCCCCATTAGGCTCCTCCAGCATGAAGAAGAGAAGCGCGTGAGCGGATCTTAGTGAAGGCAGTGTGATTTCGGCAGGATGCTCAGGCTGTTCGCGGCGCTGATGATCGTTGGGCTGCTGCTCGCGTGCTTCACTTCCTGGCTGTTTGACAGCTATGACACCGCCTGGCACCCGAAGCGCAGTTTACATCAGTCCGAGAAGATCGGCCCACCGTATCCCAGCGGACAGCTGGACAATATATTTTGGTTTGTGCAGGTAAGCAGACGTTTGCGCTGCGGTTAATGAGAGGCCATAATAATAACGTGTCACTGTCATTAGGCTGTCAATGAGCTGATCATGTGATCGATTGAGGGATGGCTTTTATTTTGTGCTCTGCCATAATAATTTATTCTTCGTTCAGTAAACAGAATTATTATGCGTGAAATTTAAGCACGAAAAGGTCGGAATGTTCTAGCAGGTAATGTTAGCATGACATCGGAAGCAGATAGTAGCTGTTTTGTGCACTATTTATGACTACTACTATATGTTATATGGTTTATAAGTGTTACAAAAATGAAAAGGATATTTTTGTTAAGGACACATATCGCATAATTCCAGTGTAATCAATACTTTGATGTGGTATACTGATAATATAATTGATTATTAGGCTAATATTATTGTCATAAGAAATCTTAGGTAGGCCTGCAACAAGTCTCAGCATTTTCCCATAATGGAAAATGTTTTTTTTTTTTTTCATCCGGTCCAAAAACAATATTATATTATATTGGTTACACTTCACAATAAGATTTAATTTGTTAACTTTAGTTAATGTATTCACTAACACGAACTAACAATAATTTGTTACAGTATTTATTAATCTTTGTTAACATTAGTTAATAAAAATCCAGCTGTTCATTGTTTGTTCATGTTAGTTCATTAATGTTAACAAACACAACGTTTGATTTTAATAATGTATTAGTAAATGTTAAAATTAATATTAACTAGATTAATAAATGCTGTAGAAGTATTGTTAATTCTTTTACTAATGCAGTTAACTAATGAAACCTTATTGTAAAGTGTTACCATTATATTATATTGTATTATATTGCATGCATGCATTACATACATTATACAATTCAGTATTTTAATTGCAATAGAATTACACAATTTCAGTAAAAAAATATGTTAAAGAATGCTGGGACACAAATTCAGCAAAAGTTATTTTAATAATATGTAATTTATTTTAGATTATAAAACGGTTAGTTCCTGTTCTTGATTCTGATTGGTCAATAGCTGTGTTTTATTCATGATAAAACACAGCTATGACCGCTTCACCCAACGGTTCTGTGTATCACTACACAACACCCTTAGCAACCACTCTTAGCAACGTAAACTGTATGTTCTCAATTGATATTGTTCATTGAAGCTTTATGTAGAAGAGTGTTGTGAGAAAGAGATCGAGTGAGCGAGTTTATTACCTGCGTTCAGATGTAGCATTTTCCTTCAGGTCAGTCCTATGTTCATAATAAAAAATCTGTTTAAATGTCCGATGTATTATCTTGTCCTTTTAACAGTTGAGGGGTTTTCCCGTGACTGACAGCGCTAGTCAAAGCATTTGTCAGTTGCGTCTTGTTCTGTGTTCACAACAATTCATTTTTTTTCCGTTTTTTTATGTAAAAGTCTTCACTACTGACTGACACACTCATAAAGACAGTCTTTGCCGCCATCTAATGGCGTAATAATATAACTTCTGTTGCTGTTCATGGTCAGGGACTATTTTTTTCCGGCGGAAGGAAGGCTTTTAGTGAAGCTTTAATTCATGAAAGTTGCACTGATACATGATTTTGGCTTTAATATGTGTATTGCGTGGTAACCGTTTTATAACAGCAATAATGTACTCGAGGCTATTGATGTATCGTGAATAAGGGGTTGCAACAACGCGCTTCAGCTGTGACTTATTCACGATACAGCACAGCCTCGAGTACCTTATTGCTTACGTACATTAGTTATATATTTCTTTAGAATAATTGTATTATAACTGTATTATAACTATATTATTCCACTGTTAACGAACAGTTATAGAGCTACAATTTTAGTTCATGTGTCTTTCACATATAAATCACTTGGGGGGGCTTTTCTTCCAATATGAGTCAGATGGAATAGACACTTGGAATAGATACATTTATAAGAACAATTTTCATAATTTTCAAATGGAAGGCTTAATTAATGTGTGTGCCCTTAACCCTCCATACTCTACCATTTTGTTGTATATTTTGAAGAATCATAATTTGTTGACAGTCACATTAATGTGTGTCTATATATAAATATATATAAGAGAAAGAGAGCGACCATTTGGCATTTTTATATCTACTGTATGTATGACATCATGGAAACAAAAAGCATGTCACTCAGATGTGTATGTACAGTGTGGATAATGTCCTTAAGTTATAGTTTAGATGGTAAAACATGAAACCTTCAGCTGTGTACTGACTCGCACATAAGAGATGCCTCTTATAATATGCCAGTGACACTTGTTCTATAAATAGGCAAGTTTTATGTGTGAAATTTCCAATACGCACTGTTAACTACACACAGGCCTGCATGAAACCTTATTAATAACTGATTTCCAACCATGCTGATTTTTCTGTGCAGGTGTCCGACATTCATATCAGTCGTTTCCATGATCCAAGGCGCATTCCGGACTTTGAAAGGTTCTGTAGTGACACTATTGATGTGATAAAACCTGATCTTGTGCTGGCCACAGGTGAGCTAAAATATGTTATTTGTACACAGTCGAATTAGATTTTATATGCAACATAAAACACAAACAAATGTGTGTCTTTGACTATTTAACAGGGGACTTAACAGATGCAAAGACTGAGAGTAAAATAGGCTCTCTTCAACATGAAGTGGAGTGGCAGGCCTACCACAACATCCTTAAAAGATCACGAGTGCTGGAACGCACAAAATGGATTGACATTCGGGGAAACCATGGTGATTATTTTTTTCCTTGATTTTTAAGGGATGAAGTTGCGAAAATAGCGATTGTTGTCAAACAGGTTTACCTGAACACTCCAATCTGATTTATGACGTAACAACTCTCTTATAAGGTGGTGATTTTGTATGAATTTGTATGATTCACATCATACGATCTTTAGAGGAAAAGTAAGCATGAAGGTCCACCCCTAACCACACCCCTAAACATAAGCACCACTTATGATTTATATGGCTTATTAATATACAAGTGCAATTAGTCGACTAATCGCTTAAATGAACGACTACTAGTCGACTAGAAAATCTTTAGTCGAGGGCAGCCCTAGAATATTGTACCCATAGATATCTATGGTTATACCAGCATTGTTCTGCCTGCTATTTACTTTCATAGTCTTGCTAAAGAAGAGAAATGTTCCTTTGTATAATCTTCCTGATTTAGACCATATATGGAATGGCAGTTTTGAGTGCGACCTGGATGCAACAGCGAGTGGTGGGATATTTTGCTAATAAAATGATCGTGCCAGAAGAATAGCATGAGATTATGTCTGCTTTCTCTGTATCACTTCGTGAGCTTTTATTATGTTTTATGCTTGCACAGTAAGGTGATTTAAGTGTTTTCAGACGTTTCAGTGTGAATGAGCAGCTTTTGGAAAACGCTAGTGTGGATGCATTTTGAAACGAATCCAGATTAATGTAGACGTAGCTAAAGTGTTCCCACTCTTTATGAATGGAGCTTGCATACAGTTGCATATTACAGTGGGATAGAAAGAAATATTTTAACATTGCAAAAATTACACACTTTAGCTTTGTTTTCTATTGTCAGTTGCATCCAGATTTCATCTAAGAAGTATCTGAAGGTTTGGGTGGGTGATCTAAATAAAGATCAGAATTAAGTTTCCTCTTCGCACGTCACTGCTGGGTCAGGGACAATAATTGTCCATCTTTGTCCCAGTGTCTGTTGGCAATAAAACAATTAAAGCAAAGACAGCTGGACACTGTTGTGTCACACTAATGACTTGAAATGAAGCCCAGCTCTATTAAACAGGATATTGCCTGCTTGTTGTGACACAAGAACAAACTTCAGTGGATTAATAACAACTTTGCCATCATAACAGCTGTTTATCATTAATCCTCCAGTTTCCTATCTTGATTTAAAGGGATAGTTAAGCCAAAAATGAAGCATTGTTTAAGTTAAGTTATCATTAATATTTTCAATTCTCTTTTGTTTTGTGCAATTTGAAGGGTAATGGAAACGCAGCTACTGTTACTCAACTACTCCTCATTTCAAACCCATGTGACTTTTTATTTGTGTCTGTCATACATAAAAGGAGATATTTAGATGAATGTTCCTGCTGCACTTTTCCATACAACTGGTTGCCGATTCAGAATAAAGCTTCCAAAGGACAAAAATATACCATAAAATACATAGGTCAGTAAAAAAGCAACAAAGGCCTTTTCCACTTCAAAGTGCAAGTTTTTGAAAGCGATACCATTATCATCTCAGTGTAAATTTGTGAAAACGCTAATGTCATGCGCATGCGTATTACATGTTCAGTCTACAGACGCGTAAATGTTTCTTTACAAAGTCACATCGCAAACTACTGGCCTGGCATGAATAACACAGCGTTTTTAGTCATTTTCGTGGATCCTTTTCCTATTATCGAAAATGATTTTTATTGGATTTAGGTTTAGTTTTAAATAATAACAACAGTTATCTACTGTTAGCTGTTAGCACTCAGTTACTCCTCATTCCAAACCCATATGACCTTTTATTTGTGTCTGTCATACACAAAAGGAGATATTTAGATAAATGTTCCTGCTGCACTTTTCCATAAAACTGCTTGCTAATTCAGAATAAAGCTTCCAAAGGACAAAAATGTACCATAAAATACTCATACACTACATTCTAAAACTTCAGAAGCCATTTGATAGCTTTGCTCCGCAATAATGACATATTTCCCTCTAATCCTCTTTTTTTACAACTAACCAGTTGTGACATGTTAAGTTTCCAATGACAAGTCCACGCTAAAACAGAAAACACTATGCATACAGTATAAGTATATTAATATTTGGCCACAAAGATGGCATCAGCTTTAGTGGAGGCTAATGAGCATCTCTAATGAACTTGCACAGTTCTCATATCCCCTATTCCCACTATCCCATTTCCCCACAGGTCCTGTAACTGGTGTTACATTATGAAAGCTGCCAGACATGTAATAAGAGCTCCATTATCAGTTATTTTGTCCCCACTCCTCTTCCGTTTCCAGGAAATCTTGACTAATATTCTCTTCTTGTCTCCTCAGATGCTTTTAATATTATTTCTCTGGAGAGCGTGAACAATTATTACAGGTCTGTACAAATATTACAAATTCAGAACATAATGGCTATAAAGCTACCAGAAGTTTGAGACATTAAAGTCGACATGAAAAAATCCCTTTACTTTTTTAATGCGCTTTTAATGGTTTTGTTGTGGAGAATATATTGGTGCATTTTTTTCCCCAAACATTATCTTTCAGCAAAATAAATGTCAAGTCAGTATGGAGTGTAGACTATATGAAATGACTTCTCCAGTCAGACCAGTTAAACAAGATTTACACTGACTTGTCAACCGTTTTATTATCTCCATTCCTGAATACTTAGGAAGTACTCTGCCAATCAGAAAGTTGGATCCTTCCACTACATACACAGAACCCCGTTTGGGAACTACTCATTCATTTGTGCCGATGCCACTCTGACCCCTGGACCCAAACGGCCCTATAACTTCTTTGGGATTATCAATCAAGTAGGAGAGATGTGTTCATTTTAGCTTTGCTTATGTAATTGTGATGACAACTTTGGACTGAAATATTAATGTTCCCCATAGACTCAGATGGACATGTTGGCGACCTTTAGAGAGGAGAGCCTGAGCAGTAACAAGTCCATCTGGTTTGGACATTACACCACATCTACTGTCATCTCCCCCTTCCCAGGAATCCGAGAGCTCATGAGGTTTGAAGAAATCTTGCAGTCATCCAATTAGATTTTTTTCCCACCACTGATATCTGGCACAGATCATATGTTGTTGTATGCTTAAAAATTGCAAAAATGTTTGAAATATGCTTTTGTTTTTTTTTTTTTACATAATTCGGGTATTTTTGCATAGCCAAAGCTTTGATAAAACTTAATTAAACTTAAACTTAAATTAAATTTAACTTAAACTTAATTAAAAACATAAGGTTGTGAAATATTATTACAGTTTACCGTAACTGTTTTAATATATTTAAAATGTAATTTATTTCTGTGATTGTAATTTTCAGCAGCCATTACTCCAGCCTTCATTGTCACAGAAATCATTCTTGCTGCTTAAGTAACATTTCAATTATTATCAATGTTGAAAACAGTTGTGCTGCTTAATATTTTTGTGTAAACAGTGTTAAATCTTTTTTTTAGGATTCTTTGATCAATCAAACTTTCAAAAGAACAGCATTTATTTGAGGTAGAAATCTTTTGAAACTATGTAAAAGTCTTTACTGTCACTGTTGATCAATTTAATGCATCTTTGATGAATTAAAGTATTTATTTCTCCACACTTTTAAACACTAGTGTAGGTTGATATAATTAAATATTTATAATTACAGCACCAAGTCTCTACAAACGATACTGAAAACACCAGAAAAACAACTGAAAATGGATATAGACTTTGTAAGTTTCTGTCCGTAAAAGTAGTAATAATACAAATTATTTCACATATGTGCCTCAAATCAAATTTTCTGTGTCTTTCAAATATTTCATGTCACTAACTTGACAAACTTAGGTAAATCCAGCGATTACTTCATCTTAAAATTCACTCATTGTGTAAACTGTGATTTAAAAAAATCCCTCTATGTTCCAAATTGGTAAAGTACATACAATTTTTGTGTGCGATATGACTCAGAAACAGCCAGTGAACTGTGGCTGTGCCGTCTGGGGCTGTGACTAGATTTGGGCCACTTTTCAAATGTCATTCTAAATCCGATGTGTATTTGGTCATCTGAGCTACTGTAAACCCTAGTATATGATTCTGTAGTATGAATTCTGGTCTGAAAGCAACATTTGGCACTCAGGTGGTCAATGCATGGGAATATGCTGTATCAATAATGTTATATTCAGTGCCATTCTTCTTAAGCACTTGTGAGGAATAATGCTAAAGGGTTAGTTCACCCAAAAATGAAAATTCTGTCATTAATTACTCACCCTCATGTCATCCCAAACCAGTAAGACGTTCGTTCATCTTCAGAACGCAAATTAAGATATTTTTGATTAAATCTGAGATGTTTCTGAACCACACATAGGCAGCAACGTCACTGCATCTTTCAAGGCTGAGAAAGGTAGTAAAGACATCGTTAAAATAGTCCATGTGAATAAAAGTTTGTGGATGCGCACAAAATATTCTTGTCGCTTCATAACATTAAGGTTGAACCACTGTAGTCACATGGACTATTTTAACAATGTCTTTACTACCTTTCTGGGCCTTGAAAGTGGTAATTAAATTGCTGTCTATGGAGGGGTCAGCGAGCTCTCAGATTTCATCAAAAAAAATCTTAATTTGTGTTCCAAAGATGAACAAAGGTCTTACGGGTGTGCAAAGACATGAAGGTGAGTAATTAATGACAAAATTTGAACTAACCCTTTAAGTGAATGCAAGCAGGTGGGTTGCAGGGTAATTGCAGCCTATAAGACCATCATTTCAGTGCAAACACAACATATTCTACTAAATTTCATCTGTTGTGTTTTTTACAGTACAGCTGTAGCGTATTTGTGTGGGCACCTACATACACTAGGAGGCTTCATGCCAGTACTGCACAGTCGACATCAAGGAGGCACGCTGGAGTTAGAGCTGGGAGACTGGATGGAGAACCGCAGGTAAGTTCACAAAGAACGAGGCCCACACTCAAGGGAATGCAAATGTAAATATAGCTGAGCACAAGAACAACAGCTGATATATGAGGATGCCCTAACTCTTACAAAAAAGCAGTCAGATGTTCTCCCTTGGTTCAGGTACAGGATATTGGCTTTCGACCATGACCTGCTTAGTTTCTCCGATTTGACGTTTGAGGACTGGCCAGCTGTGCTGATCACCAATCCCAAAGACGCACAGTACCTTCACCCAGGAGTGGAGCCTCTGGGTCGTATCCGCAGTTCCACGCACATCAGGTGTCTCTGTGTGTGTCCTCTTGAACCTTCAAGCGTTTGGATGTTGACTAAAGCTGCACGATTCTTGGTTTCAAATGGAGATCATGATTCTCCCACAATTCTAAACAAAATAACATGTCATTTACTAGAGGTTCTGACAAAATAAAAATTGCTGCAGTCTATTTAAAATGTTTAGAGAATCTGAATCAGATTGAGTGGATTACTGGATAAATCGGTTTTTAAACGAATCTCTTGAATGAATGATTCAATGACAAATACGTCTTTTAACAGTCACTTGTCGCCACCTACTGGTGTAACGATGTAATTGATACAATCATTATTTCAAGCGCCAAGTTACTTTCAAAAGGTGAATCACTCTATTTTGATAGCTTAAGTAGACACCAGTGTTTATATACGAACTATAAACTTTTATCCCAGTACTTCTGTGATAAAATGAATATTTGTAACAAAGAAATAACGCTGCTGTGTGGTTGAAAAGATTGTTTGTGAAGCTGTTTCATACCTACACTTGACAACAGCTCTTTCTGGCTCAGCGGCAACGCAAACGCAGATTTGATAGACACAGGGGAATCGCTATTGTTTAGGAATGAGTGGGTGTTTGAATCGAGATTGCGTTCTTTTAACGATTAATCGTGCAGCTCTAATGTTGACTTATGAAGCATTATCGTCTTGCATCTAAACCTCACACTGTCTTGTCCTGTCATACCAAGAATGTCACATTTTGAAGCTGCACTTATTGTTGCTGAATGTGCCATGTGTCGGGTTTTGTAGGGTCCTGGCTTTTTCTGAGTCTGCGATCACAGCTGTGTATGTGAGTGTGGATGGAGTTTCACTGGGAAAAGCGGTCAGCGCAGGGGGTCCTCTATATGTGCTGCTCTGGGATCCAACGCTTTATGCTACTGGGCTGCACACTATCAGAGTTAAAGTGGAGGTAGGTAATGATTAGGTAATTAACCATGAGTATGAACTTCCCTCAAATCATGCGACTTGTTGAGGAAAGGTGTGCTATTTTTTTTTTCTAAACAACTGGATAAACAAATTCTGTCTGGTGGATGATAAATTAAGCAAAAATTCCCTTAGACTTTGTAGGAGGAATATCTGGAGATAGAATATCATACAGATGGTATCATACAGAATAGCAACATGCTTAAAACCACACAGAAAACCTTAGCAATTGCATAGCAACGCCCTGGCAACCACCTAAGATATCCCAGCAATTGCAACATGCTTAAACTATTCCAACCTTAGCAGCCACATAACCATAGCCTGGAAACCAACAAGAACACCCTAGCAACCTCAAATCAACATGCTTAAAGCTTTCAAAACCTTTTCAACTGCATAGCAACACCCTGGCAACAACCCAGAACACCCTCGCAACTGTAAAGCAACATGCTTAAACCACTCAGAACCTTATCAACCACATAGCAACACCCTGGCAACAACCCAGAACACCCTAACAACCTCAAATCTACAAGCATAAACCACTAAAAACCTTATCAACCGCATAGCAACGCCCCGGCAACAAGTCAACTTTAGCAGCCACATAGCAATGCTCTGGCAACAAACCAGCACACTCTCACAACTGCAAAGCAACATGCTTAAACCACTCAGAACCTTATCAACCAAATAGCAACGCCCTGGCAACCAACAAGAATACCAACAACATCAAATCAACATGCCTAAACTACTAAAAACCTTATCAACCGCATAGCAACGCCCCGGCAACAAGTCAACAAGAACACCGTAGCAACCTCAAATCAACATGCTTAAACCTCTCAAAACCTTATCAACCACATAGCAACGCCCTGGCAACAACCCAGAACACCCTAGCAACTGCAAAGCAACATGCTTAAACCACTCAGAACCTTATCAACCACATAGCAACGCCCTGGCAACAACCCAGAACACCCTAGCAACTGAAAAGCAACATGCTTAAACCACTCAGAACCTTAGCAACTATATAGCAATGCCCTGGCAACCAACAAGAACACCAACAACATCAAATCAACATGCCTAAACCACTAAAAACTTTAGCAACTGCATAGCAACACCCTGGCAACCAACAAGAACACCCTAACAACCTCAAATAAACATGTATAAACCACTCAGAACCTTATCAACCACATAGCAACGCCCTGGCAACAACCCAGAACACCCTAGCAACTGAAAAGCAACATGCTTAAACCACTCAGAACCTTAGCAACTATATAGCAATGCCCTGGCAACCAACAAGAACACCAACAACATCAAATCAACATGCCTAAACCACTAAAAACTTTAGCAACTGCATAGCAACACCCTGGCAACCAACAAGAACACCCTAACAACCTCAAATAAACATGTATAAACCACTCAGAAGCTTATCAACAACATAGCAATGCCCTGGCAACTGGTAAAAATTAGAATGTTTGAAATTTGCTATTGTGAAATTGTTTATATAAATGCGAAACTGGTTGTACTGTTATTTTAAGAAAATGGCCCAGTGTGGGCTTTTCTCACCTCTTCTCTGTCTTCCTGTTCCAGGACTCGGCAGGTCGCTCAAAAGTGCGAGAGCAGCAGTTCACACTGGAGGAGGACCTCACGCCCAGCTTTGGCTTCATGCAGTCCTTCATCCTCCTCACAGACCACTACATACTGGTAGGAAAATGCAACAAAGTCATTGTGTAATGCTGAAAAATTAATCACACAATAAAGATTGAAATGAGAGTTTATTTCACTCTTTCATAGATTTAATCATATTTTTATGATTTTTAAGTTTGCAAATTTGGGTCTGGGACAAGAGTACAATAATAATAGTTACTGTTAATGAATATTAAATGCATGTCGATGACCGTGTGTGTGTTTCCCACAGGCACGGATTGCCTTTGTCGCAATAGTCTTACTAAACCTTGGTGGGCTTGTACTCTTCAGATTTATGCCTGTGTCTTCAACGAGAGGTATTTCAGCTTAACATATAACAAGTCGTCTGTCCTGCCATTTATAACCAAATAAAAATGGTCTTCATAGTGCCAAAGCATAATTGACATTTCACACTATATACTCTTCTAATTTATCAGGGCTGTCTTCTCAAGTGTTGATGCCCCTGCATCTTGTCAGTAAGAGCAACGTGTTCTTCTACTCTCTGCTGCTGTTCAACCTGTGTACAGCATTAGGTAAGTCGTTGCCTGACACCACTTTAACAGTTTTGCAAATGGATAGAACATAATGACTTAAACTACCGCTGTAGATGACCTGTGATCATTATTATACAGAAAGAGAGTATTTTTTCCATTCAACCATTCAGAGGAGAGAATGAATTATAGATAATGACATAATTATTATATTATAGATAACTGTTTCTTAGTTTTATAAATGCCTATAACCAACCCTTGACCTTTGGCTGCATAATTAATAAAAATCTAATAAAATTGTTCTGATTACAGCATTCCATTCAGGTCAACTCCTGTTTCAGCAAAATATTCATATATACATTTTGTTTTTTTATTGTTTTTTTAAAAGTGGTTGAGCATTGTAAGTAATAACAGACATATTATCTTCAACACTAAAGAAAAATGAAGGAAAAAAACTATATACAAACATGTCAAAACATTGGCACATTAATATCATGACATGATGGACGTTAAGCCAGTTACACAGAAAATAGACTATTTGGATCATATTTCTTTAGAAACTCTTTAAAAGGGATTCCATACTTTGAAAATATTTATAGGTTTTCCTTTAACAATATGTCAGTTTTTCCAGAGCCAAACAATAAGGCAATTCCTGTAACCATTGTTTAAAATTAGGGCTTGCAAAATCAATAGGAGAATGCTGTAAATTTTCTTAAGTTAATTGAAATCTATACGGGTCATTTTTGAGCCAAAACATAACAGGTGGCATTTTTTTTTAATAGTTCACAAGGGATTGTTCACTCAAAAATGAAAATTCTGTCATCATTTAATCATCCTTCACTATTTTTTCTGTGGAACACAACAATAGATATACAGTATATCACTATATATAAGTGTTTGTGCTTGTTTTTCCCTATAGATTGAAAATCAGTAGAGTCCAAAAAACCTTCAAGCCCCATTGACTTTCATTGTATGGACAAAAAAACAAAACAAAATTTCTTCAAAATATCTTTTTTGTGTGTATGGAAGGACGTGTGGGTGAGTAAATGAAGACAGAATTTTAATTTCGGGGTGAACTATTCTTCAGAAGTCAAATTTCCTTATAATTTACTCACCCCCATGTCATCCAAGATGTTTGTCTTTCTTTCTTCCGCCTATGTCACATGTGACCTTTCCCAACGTGATTACGTAATGCGTGCCGCATCACAGAGCAGTGCAAGATGAGCATTTATGGTTAAAAAGTATATAATTTTTATTTTGTTTTTAGAAAATGACCGATCGTTTCACTAGATAAGACCCTTATTCCTCGTCTGGGATCATGTAGAGCTCTTTGAAGCTGCACTGAAACTGCAGTTTGGACCTTCAACCCATTGGTAACTGTTGAAGTCCACTATATGGAGAAAAATCCTGGAATGTTTTCCTCAAAAACCTTAATTTCTTTTCGACTGAAGAAAGAAAGACTTAAACATCTTGGATGACATGGGGGTGAGTAAATTATCAGGAAATTTTAATTCTGAAGTGAACTAGTCCTTTAAGCAGTCAGATCCACAGATGTGTTTTTTTAGGTGTCACTTTTTTGTGAATACTGAGGAAACCTCACCTGACACTTAAAAAGAAGTGACCCGAAATGAATAATCATGATTACAATATCAAGGAAAATGATAAACATAATTAAGTAGCCCTACTTGTTTTGCTAAAGAGCTCAATGAAGACGTGTGAAGATGAACTCAGTCACAACATGTCCTTGCAATTACTGTGAAGAAGGAACATTGCTCTCTGTCTGCTGGTTTTTCAGGTCCATGGTTCATTGGGGAAGTCATTGATGGACACAATGGAGCCTGCTTTGCTTTTGGCGTGTTTGTGGATGGGCATTTCCTTGAAGGCAGTCTGACATATGTTGTGGGAGTCATACAGGTAATTCAGGATTTAGGGTTGGGAACCAAAAACCTGTTCTTATCCAGAACTGGTTCTGTTTGTTGAAAAATACCAAATGAAATGAAAAATGTACCCTAGATGCCCAAAAATGTGCATCCATCCATCATAAAAGTAATCCACACAACTCCAGAATGTGGGAATGTGGGAATGTGTCTCCCTTGTCTATTTGCGATACGATCGACCAAAACATCTTAATACCAGGTGTAAACAGGGACAGAGACTAGGAACTGTTCTCATGTGCTGTCATTTATTTTTTAACACAATATATAATAGTCCTCACACTAGGGTTGCAAAGGGGTGGAAAGTTTCTGGTAAATTTCCGGAAACTTTCCACGGGAACTTAACCTGGGGAATTTTGTAAATATTCCAATTTGGAAACTTAACAGGAATTTATGGGAATTTACAGGAATTTATGAGAATTTATGGGAATTGGAAATTTTGGGAAATTTATATAAATGTATAATATTTATATAAAATGTATCATATAAAAACAAATATAAACATTTTGTGTGGTCATAACATGAAATAGGTTATTTATTTTTCACATTCAATTAATTCTAATTTAGTAAATATGTAAAATAAATATATTTTTATTGAAGCAATTATGTGTTATTTATTTCAGTGTCACATGATCCTTCAGAAATCATTCTAATATGCTGATTTGATACTCAGTTATCATCATTGTTGGAAACAGTTGTGCTGCTAAATATTTTTTTGGAACCTGTAATACTATTTTCAGGATTCACTGAATAATAAAAAGTTAAAAAGAACAGAATTTATTCAAAATAGAAATCTTTTCTAACAATTTCACTTTAATATCACCTTTTATCAATTTCACACATCCTTGCCGAATAAAAGTATTCATTTCTTTCAAAAAAAAAAAAGAGAGAAAAAAAATTACTGAACCCAAAATTTTGAATGTTACAAAAGCATTCTATTTTAAATAAATGCTGTTCTTTACATTTTTATTCATCAGAAAATCCTGAAAAAAAAGTATCACAGGTTATAAAAAATATTAAGCAGCACAACTGTTTCCAACATTGATAATTGAGTATCAAATTAGCATGTTAGAATGATTTCTGAAGGATCATGTGACACTGAAGACTGGAGAAATGATGCTGAAAATTCAGCTTTGATCACAGAAATAAATTATATTTTTATGTATATCAAAATAGAAAATCATTATTTTAAATTGTAGTTATGTTTCACAATATTACTGTTTTTCCTGTATTTTTGATCAAATGTGCATGTTATGGACTGGGGGAATGCACAGTGCATGCAGGGGGTGTGGCCTCAATAGCCCTGCAGTAAGTAGTGTGCTGTGTGAATGTGATTGAGGAATGTGCAGGGTAAAAATTCAACTAAAATTGCATTAAATATGGTTGTTTTAACCAAACTTTTTTTTTCAATTACATGCAAGTACCCTGTTATAGGCTAACCTGCAATTTTGCAAATTCCCTGTTTATTCCCGTTAATTCCCATAGAAAGTTTCCAGCTTTGAAAATTCCTGGAATTTTGCAACCCTACCTCACACACATATGCTTAACTCTCAACATGAGAAAACGTTTGTACGAACATTTCGAACAATTCCCAACCCTAACTATAATGCATGAGTCATAACACTACGTCTGTCATCCACAGGTGGTTTTCTTCAATATGCCTCTCACTTATTACCTCTGCTGGAGTCTTCATCACAGGTGTCGTGGCACCAACTTCCGCTCACAGTTCTGCCGGCCGGGCTGCCGCTGGAGGACTCTGGCGATGCACTTGGGCATGCTGGTCCTCATGATCTGGCAAGCCTATTCTTGCTACTTCCTGCTGGAGACCTACGGGCCACTGGCCTTCTTCCTGTCTCCCGTACGTACCTGGGCCTTTCTCATGGGCCTGCTGTTGGTGTACAGGGCATGGTGGGGAACACCTCCTCGTTTCTCCAATGGCAGCAAAACCAACCGGCCATTGTGATGGTGACCATTGAAGAGAGGCCTTCACCTGTATCGCTGTTTTGTGCCAAGCTCTTCCCTCCTTTCGCCGCTGTATTCGCGTCATCAAATTGCCAATCATTTCCATTACAGGTTAGCATAGCGAAAATAGTCTTCAGTTTATATACACATCCGTTGTATGGAGCGATGATGGCATCACACGTGGATGACGGAGCCGTTTAATACCTTTGACACTAGTAGCTTTTATAGCCAGTTCCCACCATTGTGAACCCATGCAGTGTCCTAACAGATGTGTGTGGTTAAGCATACTAATTACTTTGATAAACTGCACATTATGTACGTGTCAAATTGTGTTTGTTTTTATGTGTGAGGAGCAATCAAGAAAGGAATACGACTGCCTGATATTCTTATCTGCATGAAACTGCCACTTCACTAAGAGGTCATTCAAAATGGATCCTCTCAAATGGTTTTTAGACACACTGTAAAGAGGGGACGATAAAAAATTCTTACGCTAGTAGACAATAATATGTAAAGGATAATTTAAGGGATGAAGCTGGTCATTGTCGCAAATTAACTTTGTTCCAGACATTATCATGTACCACTCCACCAATGAAAATTATTTAAAAAGAAGCCAAAGCATCAAGCTTTGCACCTCACACCAAGCAACAAACTGATTGGAACTGTGTATGTGAGCGTAATCAGCCAATCAGATTAGACAATCTGAACTATAATGATCAGCTGACTGCACATTATCGACACTTATTACATGACTTCTTAGCATAATAAAATTTGGGTATTTTGTGAGGAAAAAACTGTACTGCGATACAAGGGACATGAAATTGCCTGTGACTGTTAAATTGAATAGTTAAGTGGTTATTATACAAAAATATTTGATGTAAAATGCCAACATTGACCAGAATTAAAGGATTAGTTCACCCCAAAAAATAAAATTCTATCAATTACTCACCTTTATGTTGTTCCAAACCTGTAAAAGGTCCGTTCACACCAAGAACGATAACGATATTTGCGTCCACACCAACGAACGATAACGGTCTGATTATTGTAAGCTCACGCGCTGCGGTTTCGAACTGTGTACGTTTTTGCTGTTCTTGTTGCATTTACACGTCTTTAACCAGCAGATGTCCTCAGCATGCTATGTTTGAGTGTATAGCTAGTGTAACGATCTAATCTAACAGTGAATTTAGCTGACGAAGTCAATATAGTGGAATAAAAACTACTTTTTCACTGCAACTTCAAAGGAAGCAAGATAATGTTGTCGAAACTAGCGCTGGATATCTGAGGTAATTTTATGTTGCACTGTTTGCCAGCCTGGCATAATGATCTCATCATTAATATTTCTTACCATTTATTCCGAGGGCATGACCGATTGTTTTTCATACCCATTTTTGTTTTAAAGTATCCTTGAAAAGGGGTTGACTTGTCAGACGGCTTTTTCTGGACCTCAGCGATTAAAGGTGCAATATGTAAGAATTTTGCAGTAAAATATCCAAAAACCACTAGGCCAGTGTTATATATTTTGTTCACTTGAGTACTTACAACATCCCAAATGTTTCCAACTATTTGTAAATCGTGAGAAAATTTTAACCAAGCGGACGTGTGAGGAGTCGCCTGTCAATTGCGTCATACCCGCGTTGCCCTCGGTTTCCGGTTTTATTTTGTAGAAACCATAGAAACACCAAAGACACTTTAATATTTACATGTTTTAGTAGACAATTAAGGGAATAACTGTTTCGATACATTTATAAGACAGAAAGCTAATTATTGTTATATAGCTCAACATGTTTAGTCTTATTGTTTAAATCCAATTTTCTTGATTTTTTTTTTTTTTTTTGTGAGTACCATGCCTCAGAGAAAAACACTATTTTGTGAAGATGCAGCTTTATTTTTAGTAACAGTAATACAGCATTTTCTCCATCATACAATACGTTTTAAGATTAATTGCATGCCATTTATCAACACAAGCCATCAAGCATTTAATAATCTAAAATCGATCTATCTTACTGCAGCGTGCAACAAATGTCTCATAACAGCCACCGAGCGAACGCACAGAGTAACGTTATAACATAATTTTCCACACACTCAAATGAATCTAATATGATAAACAGAGCTGTGTTACCTCATACTCATGACCGGAAAAGCGGAAGCGGCGCCGGCGACTGTGGCATAATAAAAGTCCCTCTGCTCGTGAGGCGTGTGTTGCGCAGTCGCTCCAGCGGCCTCGTTCAGCTCCCACAACACTCACTCCTGCTCTGCTTCATACTGCAGTAACGTTAATAATCGCATCCATGAACATGATTTCTTCCCGAGTCCTATCCCGATTATTTTCCCTGGCGCTGAGATGAAGACCACATGTCCCAAGATTCTGCGCTCAAACTTGCCATCATCAAGCTACGCCTTTGTTTTGAATAGGCCTCTAGCGGACAGAAAATTCTACATATTGCACCTTTTACTTCTCTGTAATGTCGTCCGCCATTTTAAATGCGCGAGTGCTTAAATTCGAATGGATTCTGATTGGCTGTCTGTATTGTGTTGTTCAACAGCTGGAAAAAATAGTTCAGAAAGTGATCCCAACTATATTGTTTGTCTATACCGTTATCGCTGTGGTGTAGATACTGCTATTCTTTTATATTTAGAACTATTTTTAGAACTATATCGTTATGTTTATAGTTATCGTTCTTGGTGTGAACGGTAGACTTTTGTTCATCTTCAAAACACAATGAAGATGTATTTACAGAAGCTCAACAGTACTTAAAGTGCAAGAGCAAACCTCATTGGTTCTCACGCGTCAATCTATCTTCCGTTGTTCATATTTGATGTTAGCTGATTAATGTTTATATGTGAATAAAAGCCTAAATTACATCTGTTCATATAAAACAATGGTGGAATGGACTTTCAATGGAGTAACAGAAACCTTTCAGTAATCATTACGAATATCTTAATTTGTGTTTCAAAGATAAAAGTCTTACGGGTTTGGAGCGACATGAGGGCGAGTAATTGATGACAGAATTTTAATTTCTGAGTAAACTAACCTTTTAAATATTTTGCAGAGCTGTGTGATAAGTTTTGGTTTGGAACAGAAAGTAAACCTCTTCCCTGCCAAAGTTTTATTCACCCTCTTACAGTGTAAGAACTTGGTTTTGAACTACAAATTTACTTAAAACCTATCAAACATATTCAAATGCATATTCCAAAAAAGACTCTACTCTCAAAAGGAAGAAATCACTATATTTATATAGATGAGCATGAATGTAGAACATTTTTGTTGCACAATGGTTATAGTCACAGTTAATACACTAAATAATGGCCACTTAATAGTACACATCTAAACACGTGCTGAAAACGTTGGCCTGCTCAAGGGTACATCCCGATGTTACATATAAAATAAAACACTGAACACATGGAAACAATCAAATGTGCACAATTCTGTTACATGTTTATTAGAGAAACGTTGTTAAGCAGCTCTTTTATTGTTGGTTTTTCACAATTACAAACCACACAAACAACCTAAAGACAATTGCCATTTTCGGGGGCTAGTTTGACAAGAAACTTTGTGTTGTCATTGAGGTCTGTCATTTTTTGGCCCCATAATCCTCTTGACAGGTGACAGAATAAGCTGTGACACGAGTTTCTGGTAGATTCACTGACATTCCTATTTTGCCGGGTCACTCAAGGTCTCCGTTCTCTCTCAGGAAAGTAAAGACTTGAACAATAGGCTGCTCTAGTTTGTCTTTCAATGACCTGAATGTTATTTAAAAAGAGTTTTGTTGCAGTTTTAAGGCACATGATAGTGAGAACGAACATTTTTAGAAGATTCCACATTTACTCAGTACATGTTAATCTAGATTTGTGGTGAACTAATAGGACTTTGAATGTTTGATGAAGAAATATCTGCTTATATGTGATTTGGTTTTAAATGCTGTATTTCATTTTTTAATTATTTTAACGTATTCATCCACATATTGATATTGTAATGTATATTCCTTCCAGTTGTTCTGCACTGTTTTATGGGCATTCTCTGTTTCTGTGATCATGTGGCTTTTGTAATTCCACTGATGTTAGAAAGTGCTGTTCACATTTTTTTGTGAAAGGCACAAAAATAGTTTCTTTTCAGTGAAAGATGAATACATATTTACTTATTATTCAGAATTTACTTTTAAAAATTGGCATCACCACAAAATGTCAAAAAGAAACTATTCAGCAGACAATGTTGTTTTTTCACATGAAAATGACCTCAATTTATATTTGCAATCATCTTGCATTGGAATTGATTTATCTGGCTGTATTCATGTACTGTACAACAAAGTAAAGGGGTTTCATATTGTGACTTTCATATTTTGTGGTGTCCTTTTCATGTAAATGTATCATAGAGTGTGTAATCTGTCTTAATATAATATAATAATTAATGTACTTGTAAGAGATAAAACTAATCAAATAGACTATTTTCAAACATGTCACCATCTTGATACCTGCCACATATACAACTGTTTAAACATTTGGGGTCAGTAAGAATTTTTTAAAAGAAAATAATACTTTTACTCAGCAAGGATGCATTAAATTGATGGAAAGTGACAGTAAAGACATTTATAATGTTACAAATGATTTCTATTGCAAATAAATGCTGAGCTTTTGAACTTTCTATTCATCAAAAAAATAAAAAAATCCACAATAAGCAGCACAACTGTTTTCAACATTAAAAATAACAAGAAATGTTTCTTGAGGGTCAAATCAGCATATTAGAATGATTTCTGAAGGATCATGTGTTATTTTAAATTGAATCAAATTGATGTGTTATTTTAAATTGAAATAATATTTCACAATATAGCTATTTTTACTCTTTTTTCAAATAAATACAGCCTTGGTGAGACTATAAGAGATTTCTGTTAGTTTATGAACAGATTATATGTACATTTTTAGTGACAAACCTCTTTTAATAAAACTTTTTTTAATTTAACTATCAATATATTACAGAAAACTGACATTAAATTTAGTTTAAAATGGGCACTTAGAGCAAGGCCGACAATTTTAATTTAAATTTATTTTATTTTAAACTCATCAGTTTATCTGCCTTTATCAAAAGTGACATACAGCACACTTAAAGGGACAGCCCCACTGGAGCAACCTCAAATATTTTTTCAAAAGGCAACAACAGAGTGCTTTTTAGTAACCTTTGGGTTAGCAACCTTTGGGTTACCAGCCTTTGGGTTACCAGCCCAGATTTATAACGACTACACCGCACAAATCCCACAAGGCCTCCAGATGCAGATGTTTGAGTCAGTCTGAAATTTTGACAACTTGTTTACCTACGTTGCCTCCAGTCATCATGGAGCAGAACGCTTCTGAAATACGCAAGTATAATATTAATATAAACATGGATGGTTCATATAATATGTATGCAGAGTGCACTTCAAAACATGAGAAATTAATGACAATAACAAACTCTCACCTCCCATGTTTTCTATACCATTCACAACAGTTTCCAACACCTGTAAAGTGAAGAGGAGAAATGTGGTGTACCAAAGGTTTGTTATGTTTTCCCTGTGAGGAAACATGACTGTGGTAGATTTACCTTTATCTGGCCCATCTTTACCCAGTGGCTGAGCTGCATAAGACCTTCTTCAAATTTCTCCATGTAGTTCAATACTATAAATCTTTCCCTGTAAACACATTGTAGTGGGTACAAGTTGGGAATATAATAATTATATTATTGTCAAAAATCAAATAATTAATATTTTCTGTACAACGTGTTAAAAAAATAACTTAACCCTTGACTATTGTATATGAAATAGCCCGAAAAACTCACACAGCCCAATTTTTGTGTCCGTGCAGATGGTAGTTTACAACAATTGAGCACTTTGATGTTATACACCAATCGGTCTGCACAGCACCACTTCAAGTCGAACACACCTTAAATCTGCATTGGTCAGGTGGTACAAGTCGTAGCTCTTAGAAAATTACGAGTTTACACATTGTAATTACAAGTTCTACAAGCATGTGAAGATTTTATACACGGTAAGTGCGACATGCCGTGTACGCACCTATATACCTGAGGCTTCAGACGGTGTGACAGTACTGAATTGAGTTCTCTTTTGCGTCTTATTGCGCTTAAACAGACAAAAATTATGCCAAAATGGCAGTTTTTGTTCAGTATCTTTGTAAGAAGCCTTAAATGAGTTAAAAAGTCTTAAAGCAACAAAGAGCTGAACAAAAACCGATTTGTGTCAGATCCGTGTCATGTGTGTCAGGTCTTAAGCCTCGTTCAGACTGTCAGTCTAAATCCAATTTTTGTGCATATCCGATTGGAATCAGATCATATTTAGCAAGTGTTAAAGGCAAAAAAAAAAATCACATGAAATGCATGTATTTATGCATATATTTATGGGGTTTGAAATCCTATTCAAATCGTATTTCTTGAAATCCGTTTCCGTCTGCCTGCTTAGATCAGATTTCGCGTGGTTTATGTGACTTTCTCACGCCACGAAAGACGTAAACACGTCAGATGCTGTTATAGGAAACATGCTAAAAGTTGCTGCAGAAACAAGGTTGTGTTGTTGCAAAGTGCCAGTGTCTTGAGAAATCGAGTCCCCCCAGGAATCGGGTCTCCTTTCCGGGTCCTGGTGGTAATGCCTGATTAAAAGTTGTTGTCGTGATATCTTGTTGTATGTTAGAATTACTAATTTCATCCCCAGAAATTGAGAAAAAAAATAATTAATTACAGAAAAATGCTTGAATAATAAGTTCGTTTTTTTAATCGATTGACAGCACTAGAAAAATTCATACCTCAAATTGATATAAAGAAAACCACAAACGTGTTGGCCAACAAAATAGGTCCTACTAGCTTTCGTCTTGTACCTTGTAATGTTGTTGCGACGCAAAGCTTCTTGGGTATCCTCACTTAGCGGAGGTGGGTAAGGCACATCCTTATTGTACAGTGAGATTTGGCCACACAGGATCACATGACCACTGGGATTCATCTACACAGCGTGAGAATTGCACTTTAAAACAAAAACAACCCTCCGAAATTGACAAAAAACTGTTGTAAGAAGGCAGCACATACTGTGACGACTGTACCTGTGATATAACAGCATCACTAATGGGACCGCCTACATTGTCAAAGTATATATCAATGCCTCTGGGGCACTGCTCTCTCAGCGCAGAGCTGATATCTCCATTTCTGTAGTTTATCCCTGCTGTAAAACCCAGCTCCGTTACCAAGGTCTGGCATTTCTGGTCAGATCCGCAAATGCCCACAACTCTCTCACAACCATCCAATCTAGCAATCTTAAACAACAGAGGGGAAAATGTTTTAAGTCAAGAATGTATTATGCATGAAGCACATAGTGTGACTTATAGCACTATATATATATATATATATATATATATATATAATAGCAAATGATATGCAAATTATTTTAGTGGCTGTTTATGACACCGTTTACAAATAAAAACTGAAAACTTTTGAAAACTCATTTTAGCTGTTTATTTACACGACACTGCAGTGGAAGCCTGAAAACGCAAACTATTGAACACAGGTGCACAAAGTGCAAGTTTTTGAAATCGATACTGTTATCGTCTCCGTGTTAACTACAAAAACACAAATTTGTAAAAACGGTGACGTCATGTGTATTACGTGTTCAGTCTATAGGCGTGTAGTGTTTCTTTACAAAGTGACATCGCCATCTACTGGCCCGGCAGCATAATACAGCGTTTTTAGTCCTTTCCGCGGATCCGTGTAAACGGGGTTCGTCTGTATGCAAAAAATGCAAAGGAAAAACTTTTTCGTTTTAAGTACATTGTTGTCATCCAAACCATTTATCCATTTACCCATTAAAAGGTGAGTTCACCCAACAATGAAAATTCTGTCTTTCTCACCATCACTTTGTTTCAAACCTGCAAGTCATTCGTTCATCTTTGGAATGCAAATGAAGATCTTTTTAATGAAATTTGAGAGCTTTCTGACCCATAGAAAGCCAATGCAACTACCATTTTCAAGCCCCAGATAGGTAGTAAAGACATCATTAAAGTAATTCATGTGACTCCAATGGTTTAACCTCAGTTAATGAAATGACGCAAGTACTTTGTTTGCGCCAAAAAAAACATTATTTACTATTTTATTTACAAAATATGCGCGTTGGAGATGAATGGTTTGCCCAAAAATCATAAAATCTCATTAAAGTCTCGTTAGATTCGGGGCGGCATGCCAAGTCGAATGACATTCAATTTTCCCATATCAGCCATTTTGGGCGTCGGCCATTTTGAATTTTGTAGTAAAATGCTGTATTTTATGAACGCATTAGAGTATCATTGCGAAACTTGGTATGGGTCATCGGCACGATGCCCTGAAGGGGTCTGAGAAGTTTCAGACCAGCGCCACCTAGTGGAGAAAATATACATGCTTATAACTTTGGATGTGGTTGGCTTATTTTCACAGCAGTCATGTTCTTGGATTCCTGAATCGTTGCCGAGTCCAACGACACCAAACATGCTAGGTTTCGCCTCATCGTTAGTGCAACATTGCGATTTAGCGTTTAAACAACATTCGCGAATATCTTCGAAACCGTTAGTCCGATCGAGACGAAACTATCATAGAAAAATTGGAAACGCAAGTCATTGCCTAAACATTAATGGCCAAAATTTTGATAGTAAGTGGCAAAAAAATACAAAGTCAGTCATTTTTTATGTGTTCATACATATAAATGTCTATAACTCTTAAACAAGATATTTTTTTTTACCAAATTTGACACGCTTACGTATGAGGGCACTCTGAGGACACACAAAAAAGCGGTGGGACTGCACCACTTGGTGGTGCTATAATTAAAACATGAAATTGGCTGTAACTACAGTACAACTGGTCTGATTATCTTCAAAACTGACATGCAGTGTCTTTGTCTCAGTTGCTATCAAAGTCCATTATGACATTGTTGGTCTGCTGCTATCTTCCTTGTTTGCTTCTGTTGTGCTTGGCCCCTTGATTGCTGCTTGCAGCTATATTTTTTGTTGCTGTTTTTAATAAATAAATAACTCCAAACAAAAAATTATTGTCACTGGCCAGTCTGGACAACTACCATTAAATATTAAAACTTAATTCATAATAAACCTATTTCATAATAACTAAATCTCTATTTTTTAGTAGAGGACAGACCAGTGTCATATTAACACTTACGCATTACCTGTCCAGCAACTGACCCACAAGCTCCAGCTGCTCCACTGATGACCATTGTCTGGTGGGCTCCTGCAGTCACATGACCCTTCTCTCTCACACCTAAAAGAGCAGTGAGGCCAGGCATGCCTACCGCTCCTAGAGCATATGACAGGTGACCATCTACCATCTCTGGGTCAACCTGCAAGAACGAGTACACCACACATCATACAGCCTCACATCCATCCATATACATGAGAAGACTACTTGACTTGCCAAAATAAACATTATACCTTTTGTAAAAGGCTGCCATCCATCACATCGTAGGTTTGCCAATGCCAGTTGAAGGAGGTGACGATAGTGCCCACAGATAATGCCTGATTCTTGCTGGCCTCGACTACACCAACTCCACCTCCATCCACACACTCATCTAATCTCCATGGCAACAGGTAGTCCGCTCCAGTATCATCGTTCATGCGACAGCGCTGAATTGAGTTTGGTGTATTGTTTCACGAATTAGTGAATAAGTTAATGCCTGTTTATAAACTGATTCAGGCTGATATATATATAGTGAATATTTACTTCATGGAAACTCAAACCACATAAAAGATAATAAGAAGGAAAGAAGTAAGAAAGGAAGGAAGGAAGGTGATCTCACCATGTAAGGGTCAACTGAGAGATAAAGTGTGCGAACTAACACTTGTCCTTCTTTCAACTCGGGGGATTTCCTAATCTCCTCTACATGAAAATTCTCTGGAACCGGATGACCGTTTTTGCCTAATCATACAGGGAAAACAAATTAACTAAAGCGCTTGCAGCACAGTAATATCCTGGGGTGCGTTTCCCAAAGCGAACTATGGTCGCAAGTTCCGTCGTTACCGATAGAGTTCAATGGGATTTACGACCATAGTTGGCTAACTATGCTTTCGGGAAACGCACCCCTGATTAGTGGACTACGTTATTGTTAATGATGTGTAAACTAAGCAAAATCATTAACATGCTTTACCTGGCCGGGAGCGCAACACAACTCTTTTTACATTCAACATTTTCCCTTCTTTTTTTATTTTATTACTCAACGTTTTTTTAAGACTTGTCAAGTCAGAACTTATGTCTTCTCACAATCTTGCTTGCAGCAACTGCATTTCTTCCTGAAATAATCACATGACGCCCAGGCGCTCTTCTGATTGGCTGCAAGATAGTTAAAGGACTGGTCGCATGTGTTGTAATGACGGGAAATCAGACTCGCGAATCGGTTCTTTCGAACACTTCGTGTTCAAAGAACCGGTTCTTTTTTTGTGACTATATGCATACTAACAACATAAAGGTCAATTCACACCGCACAGACAAACGCCAACAAACAAGATGGCAATTGGATATAGAATGTTATGAAAAATAACTGTCATATTCACACAGACACAAACAAACATGGTCAGTCAGGTGAAAACAAACTCCAAACAACTCCAACAGGGGTAAACACTGATCAGACAAAACCCAACAATCGTGTTTGTTGGTGTTTGTCTGTGCGGTGTGAACTGGCCTTTTAACAATAATAAGTAGATTTACTGTAATTTCATGTGTTTATGTTAATTTGTTGCAGTTTTGATAAAAACATAGAGCCATATATAGTATAACTTGAATCTACATTAAACAGTACTAAAATACAGTCATGTTTCTACTCAAAACTTTTTAATAAAATGCTTACCTTCGGCTCAGTTCAACGAGTCAGAGTTGTTGACTCGAGAACAGGCTTAACAGATTCAAAAACGATCCGATTCAAAAGAATCATTCGTTTACAATTTGGACATCGTGTGTTTACTTTTGACACTAGTGCGAATCTTTAACAGGCGATTCCTTATGGAATCATTTAAGGAAGGTATATTTTGCTACACTAATTGTTTTAAAGCACACTTGACATTAGGATGAGAAGTTTACATTGATTAATGTTAATATTCATATGTGATCGTAATAAATCTGCCATAATTTACTAAAGGTGTCTCCTGTGTTGAAGGTGCAAGAGAAAAATGACATCATTGTGCAATTTGCAGCGGGTGGCGCTCTTGTTACCAACGAGGAAGTGACGCTACATGCAAAGGCTTAAAGTTTTTTTTCCCCTTTTTTTCTAGAAAGCAACACGAAAAAGATCTGGATCGCTGGAGCTACGTCGCAGATGTTTTTTACAGGTAATATAACGCGCAATAAGTCATTCCAACTAGATTCAGTTTGAACGTATTTCCACTCGTAAAACATATAATGAGTTTCTGCAGGACATCGTCGAAAGAAGACCATGCTCGGGAGAATAAATTCGATTGGGTGGTTCCGTACTTTTGACAGAAACAATTAGATGCGCGTTTACAGTCATTGCAACGAGTGGCGAACTGTTTCATATGAACACGTTTGTGCACGAGCATTGCAACTACACATGTGAGCGGCAACAGAAAGTGCTTATCATTAGAACAGTTGCAACAAATGTGCAACGATACTTCTCTGTTTATTAAATGCATGCGTTTTCTTTAAATCAGTGATGGTGTCAGCAGTGCGTATGTCAGTTCTGTACCTGCATTATGATGGATCATGTTACTGTTGTGCAACATTTGGTGATGTTGCAACAACTGTGTCATGTAAACTTGTTTCTGCCTCCCCTTAAACCATCGCAGTGCTTACTGAGTGGACTCGAGGACAAACTGTAATTGTTTATGTACTTACAGTTTGGAGCTGGGAATCATGCATGCATGCATGCATTGTTGCTATTAAATAGGGATGCAGTCACGCGCCCATCTGCATTTTGCGATGAAGAATGCAGTCTGCCTGCATAAGTACTATGCATCTACTTCCAGAATGTATGAGAATAACATTCAAGGCATCAGATTGTTTATTGAGGCTGGTACACTCAGCACATGCCATACCCGGTGAATGGCTGGCCCGCATGTCTGAGATGGATTTGCACTTTATTTTAAGGCACAGCAGAGAGGGAGAGAGAGTCCACAAACACTGACACGACGAGGCCTATGGGTGTCTCCTTACTCACGGCAACACATGCTTGATCATGTCCGTGCTGCTGAACCTCTGCACGCATGCAGAAATGCTTCGAGCGTGATTGGTGTTACAGAGTCCAGAGATTCATAACTTTCACAGATACTGTTTAAAAGGCAGTCTGTCTTACCACAGTCGCCTTGACACTCTGCGAACTCCAATATGATTATGTGCACAATATTATATTGATAATCGAATGGATTGGGACTGTCTGTGCGAATTCTGTTGGTGTAACGTTACATTCAGTAGGGGAAACCGAACTGTAACTCGGTGCTTTTTTCCTCCAAGTCTCTCAGATTGTGATATAATAGTATCTTATTTGTCTGCTACATGGTAAAGTAGTTAATAAATCCACAATTTATCTCTAAACTGTATACATTTTAGTGTCTAGATCAAAGAGTGCCGTTACTAGTGAATTGGGGAAGTTGTAATGGTCATAAAATATGGACATTTTAAATGTTATGCATGAATTTAGATGTTGATCTAATCTAATTAAAAAATAATAATCATACCCCATAATCACTCTAATTTCATTTTAAATGTTTTAATTTATATAGGTAACAATATTTAGGAAACATTTTTATTCAAAATGGCAGAGCTAACACATATGGGAGCTTGTTTCCGCCATGAAATAAAAAAGGTTATAGCGACTTTTTATCTCACAATTCTGACCTTTTTTCTTGCAATTGTGATATAAAGTCAGAATTGTGATATAAAGTCAGAATTGCGAGATATAAAGTCAGAATTGCGAGTTATATAGTCAGAATTGCGAGTTATAAAGTCAGAATTGCGTGATGTAAAGTCGGAATTGCGTGTTATCAAGTCAGAATTGCGAGTTATAAAGTCAGAATTGTGAGATATATAGTCATAATTGCGTGTTATCAAGTCAGAATTGTGAGAACTGTTTATACTATGCAGTTCTGACTTTATGGCCCGGTTTCACAGACAGGGCTTAGATTAAGCCAGGATTAGGCCTTAGATCAGTCAGGGCATTTAAGTACTTTTATAAACGTGCCTTAGAAAAAAACATTACTGGTGTGCATCTTGAGACAAAACAATGGCACTGACATATTTTAAGATATATCAGTACAAGTTACTTTAAGTTAAAACAGCTTAAACGTGCATTTTAGTCTGGGACTAGCTTAAGCATTGTCTGTGAAACTGGGGGTAAAACTCACAACTGTGAGAGAACCGTGAGATGCAAACTTGCAATTACCTTTTTTATTTTTTTATTTAGTGTCAGAAACAAGCTTCCATAAACATGGGAGAACAACTCTAAAAAAAAAAAAAAAAAAATGAAGATAGTGTTTGCTTTAGTCACTCTCACAGTTGTGGGAAATGTTGGCCTACACATTGTACAAAATGGGACAATCATTGTTACACTGGATAGTGTTACAACCCGCCCTGTTTGCTCAAAAATCACTTTTTTTTTTTTTTATGAAAAGCGCAGATGTTCAACCTGCTGATCCATCATTTAACATTATCACAAAACAGAATGCATACAATAATACAATTATCGACATTTTCCCTCTTTTTTTTATCCTATATATCCTGTATATTTTTACAGTATGGTAACCTCAGGAGGGTAATAGCCATAGTGATTTCACACCTGTATCTCATTTCTTATTGGTTAAACTGTTGGTTACAACACACCTCATGTGTTGCAACACACTCTAGTAACCCCAATCCAAACAACCATTCAGTTTGTTTGTTATGATAAACATTTAAAATTTCTCTTATTGCTGGTTTTCTATTAGTTTCAACCACGTGTGTCTTGTCTTTCACTCACTGACCACATCGTAATTCAGTAATTCGATTCAGGTATGGATGGGCATGTTTAGTACAAGCCATGCGCTTAAGAACGTTTCCCAGTGACGGAATTTCCCGCATGGCCTGTGCATTTGCTGTAACTTACAGCGCCCCGCATGGACGGGGAAAGGCCTTATATGGTAGCGGAAGTGGGTGTGGCTAAAAGGACAGTAGGGGATCACAAGACTTCAGCTGAAAGAGAATGTGTTGTTCCATACTCCCATGTACGAGTGAACTAGACTCTTTCGGGCGATTTGATTCGCATGTGTGTGCAATAATAACGAAATCGCGTGCAATTGTTTTGGAAAGCGCCTCGCCATTTTGTCAAAGAAGCCCTCCATTTCCATTTCTCAGTGGTTTCATTTGCACAAGGATCTACCTCTTGACTTGAATATTACTGGAGTGAGGTCAGCATTGCATGACTCAATCGTGGATAAGCATGCAGTCATTTCTGTACTGTTGCATTGGACTTTGCAGTTGTTCTTATGGCGACCTTACGCGCAGAAAATAACAGCTATGGTAAGGATTTTTTTTTTTTAAATGTTTAAAACCAAATCGAACCCATGCAAAAGACAATCATTTAGTTGTTGCAGAATATTATTCGCATCCGAGCGTGTGATACGTGTGGCTGTTACTACCTTGTAATACCGAAAGCAAGAACTAACTTGCTCACAAATTACATGCAATAGAGTTGACAACTAGGAACAGACAGGAAGGGGGGCTTGTCATTTACTACTTTTATTATTTTGCCGCTCAAGCATGCTTCATAGGGTGTATTGTTGTCTCACTTTGTTGCAGTGTGACACGGAATTAGTGACTGGATAATCCCTTTTCTGCAACAAAGGACTTCTGGTAAATAGCGCTGAGCTGGCTTCACTAGGAAGGGGGGTCCAGGAAGGGCACCCATGTAGTATGCAAACACACTGTCTGTGTATCAAAACCTCGAGACAGCTTTTTGGGGAGCCATTAGAACGCGTTGCGTCGCGCCATGAGCGTTGCGTTTATAAAGAAGTGGATTGTACACGCGCAAAATAAGAGTTTTGTCAGTTTTTACTCACACTCGTGTTGTTCCGAACCCGTGTGACTTGCTTTTTGTGTAACACAAAAAGCAAGAATGACAGCCTCAGTCCCTATTCACGCGTCTTTTCTCACAAAATGAAAGTGAATGGGGACTGAAACTGTCATTCTGCATTTCCACGCAGGAATTACATGTTTGGAACAACACGAGGCTGAGTAAATGCTGACAAAATACTGATTTCTGTACTTTTAGAAGTATATAAACTTTTTAAAGGCGCCTCCTGCGTCTACGCCCCCTAAAGTGCTGTCTAGTTAGGCAGCTCACTAGGTTTTGATCCACAACCACTCTCTCTCTGAGGGGAATTCGCTCATGCCTCAGAACTTGAGGCTGTTCTGCATTCGTTCGCGGTTTAAATTAAGGTACGATTAGGTAACCGTATTTAAGTTACAAGCTTATTAAACGCGTTGTCTTGTCAACCGTTAAAACCTTGGCTTGTGTAACCGTGTTGTTTTGCTAATGCAATGACATTCAGTTTTCTAATGAACGCTGGATTTATCATGTAGAAATTGTAATTTACTGAAACGTGTTACCTACAATATGGTCTTAACACTTTAACTGGACGTTGGTTTGGTTGATGCAGTTGTTGTTGTGTTTCTCATGGCGTTTCGCCACCCCTGAAAATACTGCTTTAAATGACTGCTTTGAGTCGTACGCAATATTTATACACTTTACTGTGTGTTATACACTTTCTTAGTAGATGATTTGGCCAAAATGTAATGTAAACATGGCTGAATTATGCTTAGTAATAAAATGCTAAGTGCTGTTGTTGTTTTTCTCAACGATTCGATTGACGATTGTTTTGTTTTATATATATATCCCTGGCTCAAATTTTTGATTTCATTAATATTTTTCTGTTGAAAGACAAACATAAATAATGATGAAAGCCAAAATATTAAATTAAATCCACTATTTTGTAGTCAAAATGACAAATGTAAAAGGAGTATTTATGGCACTCAGGTATGTTATATGCAATTGAGCTGATAGAAAAACACAAGATACAGTTCTAGTTTCAACATTCTTTGTTCTTCATGTATTCCTCTTTAAAACAAAGTATCAAAGTGACACACATTTGGTTTTTGACCACTGAAAATGTGTACAATTTACTCATGGAGCCACATTAAGATCTCAATATCTCTGAACCATCAAGGGCCTTTAAAATAAAGAGATACCAAAAGGAAAAGTTTAAGAACCAGAATCTAAAAGGATATTAAGATATATTTTATACTTCTTGAGTTACAGGCATGCAAACTTGAGGTACAAAATATAAGTGCTTTTGAACTGTCACTGTTGGCATATAATGAAACACAGATTTCTGAAGTCAACAGATTTTACTAATAGACCTACCAATCTCTGTGTAAAAATAAAATATTGATGCTGCCATCTTTCTAAAGTCATTTTTACACCCCTGTAATTTGGCTCCAAATCTCAGGTGAAAATGTCATTTTGACCCCCCTCTACAAAATAGTGGATTTTATACATCTGTGACATCTAATATTTTGGCTTTCATCACTATTTGTTTGTCTTTCAACAGAAAAAATATTAACAAAATCAACACGGAATGACCCTGCAGTATTTATTATAAATGATTTATATGTGCACGTCATTATTTTTTAAAAGTCATGTACACGTAATGTTTAATCAAAATAACGTCCCCTCCCACTTGCAGTGACATCTCTTCTCTGATGATGTGTTTATTGGCGTGAGGGCGGGGCAACCTGTCACTCAAATGAGATCACAGCAGTAGAACAACAGTGATCCAAGGATCCAATCAATATGCAGTGGACAAAATCAAGTCCTGTCCTATTTTTTTCTCTTGTTCTAGAAGCCGTTTCACCTAGATATACATCACAATAAGGAAGAAAAGACTATCGCAACTTCCGTTTAATGCCGACTTCAAGTTTGTTAATGTACATTTCCATTTAATCATGCTAAGAGTAATTTACATTGCTTTATTTATTATTTTTAACCTAGCCTAGGGAATAGAAAATCCTGAATCTTTTTCTTGGTTGTTTTTGATATGTATTGCTGATGACACATAAGCTATCATTAATAATTAATGTGCAATAAAAAACAAGCATTGGAAGGACTCAGGTGCACAAAATTTATATTTCAGAGCTATTTTATAGCGTGTAGATAGGGCTGCTTTCTTTGAAGCACACACAAAGAGATTGAACATCACGCTGCACTCACGCACAAACGTTTAGCAGCACAGAAACTTCTTATCAACACAATTATTATTAATAAAATAACTTATATAGCATACTGAAAAGCTACAACGAAGTTGTAATGTATCTCTTTTTGATGTAATTAAACTTGCAGCTTAATTATTATTAGATAGATGCTGCAGAGACAAAGACAATTTACACATGCATGCATGCTCTTTCACTTTCTCTTTCTCTCTCTCTCTCTCTCTCTCTGTCACTAATTCATTTAAATAAATGCTATCCTTTCAAACTACTTCATCTCCGTGTTTGATTTAAGGCATGCAGAATCCTAGATCTAAAGACCCAAAATAACACATCTGCTGGTTTCTTGCCTCCCACACAGTTCATTCAAATCATGCAATCACTTTTCTGGGGAAATGAGCAGCCCTCTTTCTTGCCTTCATATTTCTCCCGATATTCCAAAGAAACTGACACTGACAGTAAAAGGTTAAAAGAGCGATCTTATCTTCTGCAAGAGCAAGAATTTATGTCATGTTGCATTGCCCGGGAAAGTGAAACTGAATTACTGACGTGTGAAATGTGCTATACAAATAAATTGAGTTCCTTACCTTGCATAATGAATACAAACTGTTAAAATTGAATATGAGGAGAGAAAAACATGAGATATTTCTGAAGCTAATAAACACTTGTATAGCCAGATCGCAAGACAGAATACAAAGCTGAAATATGGCTTAATCCAAATTTACCTTTAGCTTCTAAACCATTTTTCTTTTGTAAACAAATCTTTGGACTTAACTCGTTTCCCAATGTCTACATAAAACTGCAACCATCATATGTGCAAAAAAATTACCTTTTATTTTTTTTGCTTACCACCGCCACTGGTATCCTGCCACCATGGTGGCGCCTGCCACTGCAGTGGCGCGGTTTTTACGCTCACCGGCACAGCCCTAAGTGTAGAGAACGTTTGTATCGGTCGGTGTAATAAAGCAAAAACCCATGAGAGATGTGCACTAAAGTGATTTTAAAAGCAGAGACACTAATGTTAATAACATTAAATAAAATTATAAGAATATAGATCACAAAAGAATAATTTTAAATCTTCAGGTGGAATGCTTTGATGTAATTAGTGTAGTTTTTAATTTGTTTGCATGATGCATCTCATTTAACAAATGTGCTCTCATGAGTTAACTGTTTATATATGCAAACATCTGAGATTATTCAGTTCATCATTCATTTCTACATATACACCTACATATATGAAAGGAGGTTAATTGTACACTTTTATTTATTTTTAAGTTAATATTTTGATGCCGATGTGAACTATGGGGGGGGAATCACCATTCTCATTGTGAAACTATGCTCGTACATTTTCACACTCTCTGTGGGAATAAGCGTGCAACTGTACATCCCTCATCATTTTACTCACTTTCACTGTTCCCCTCTGCACAGAAGCAAGAAACAATTCTTTGCGGTAACATACACATTTTCCCCCTGCTCACAGTTAGCATTCTCACAAATGTGTCATTTTGGTTTTTTGGTTGCTGAGATGAGTCTGTTATCTTTCTGTGCATACTGAACAAACTAGCTTGAATGCATAGTTTTATCATGTGCACTAAGCTGCTAAAGGCACAGCTTCCCCCAACCCTTAACAATCCACCTTTCCCTTTCAAATCCTTTCTCTAGGGCCCTATTCATGAAATTGCTGAAATGGCTATTTCAATGAACCCCCACTAAGCCCAAAGTACTGACTCTGAAGGCTAACCATAATATTTGTGACCACTTTCTTCTCAGGTTGTCTCCCATGAATGAGCAACAAGTTAACCTAAAGACCCAGCTTGGCATCCCAAGACCTGAAGATTTGAAGAATAAAAGCAAATAGACATGTTTGAGCTACACCATACTGAAACTACTATTTCTGCACAGGAGATGCTGCAGTTTTGTATTTTAAAGCTTACCTGCATTCCTACCATGTTGAGTAGGTTTGGATGACCATTAACTGTCTTAAAAGGGTTGTTTGTCAAGGGCGATACTCTAAGACTCTTTATTAAACCAGAGAAAGCTTACTGTGGTTTGGGGATTTGAACTGTTGTCTCCATAACCACCCACTCCACCAGACCCCAGAATCTATATTCATGAAAGTCATGAGTTTGCAACCTCAACAGAAACCAAACGCAAAGAGAACGGGCAAACGCATCACTTTCTTTAACGATCAGGGTGTGGCAATGAAAGAGGCCTCTCAGCATACAGAGGCCTACTATGGCATTGGGGTCCCTCCCTCAGGGCCTGGCCATAATGACAGTGGAGGTGTGGAAAGCTCGAATGCAGAAGCTCCACATATGTACCTCAATTCTGTCATTTTCAGCCCAGAGAAGGGTGATCAAAGTCGTGGGCACTACCAGCAGACGGTGCCCATGAAATGGTCACATCAAGACCCATCTTTGCAGCCCCAACAGCGACCAAACACTTGGTCACAGGGTATGGCCGCATGGTCCCAGAATTTTGGCGCTTACCTGGGGCCTCAGACTACTTTTGCAAAGCAGATGCATGAGAACATATCAGTACAACAGCAGCAGCAACCCGAGGCGTCGACTATTAGGGTAACTGAAAAACAAAGTGGAGAGACCTTCAGGGACACAAGCAAACCTGGCCGGGGCATGGACTGGGAACAGCAGCAAGCTTTTCAGCAGACACAAAAGCCTGGAATGTTAAATCCACAGCAGCACGGACAGTCCACCACTGGGAATTCCGTGCTGCAACCCTTTCAGTTAGCTTTTGGACAGCCCAAGCAGAACTTGGTAGCAGGTTACTATCAGGTAGTTCAGGGCAATCGGACCTTGCCAAATTTGAATTACAGTGCACAGACAAATTCTCAACATCATCTTCAGCAACTACAGGAACAGGAGCAACAGCAAAAGCTGCAGATGCAGCGACAGATAATGATTCAACAACGGCAGCAACATCTGGAACAGCAGTTACGACAGCAGCAACAGGTACTTCAGCATCAAAAACAGTCTCGACAAATACCACAATCACAGTTACAGCAACTAAAACAGACTCCGCAACAGCAATCTCAACAGCATATGCAACCGATTCAACCGCAAATGGACTTGGTGCAGCAGCAAAAAATATCTGAGCCACCTCATCAAAACCAACATGTATTGGAAAATTACTCTGATGGCCAGCAGCCACATGCCCCTTCACTTGATCAGCATCACCCCTCATTGCCAGGACAGTCCCAAGAGACTTCTAATCCCCCATCAACGCAGACTAAGGACTCTGTTCCTCAGCCTCCCGCAACGGTTCCCCAGCAATCCAGCGAGACCCAACAGCCAGGGCCCCGGAGATCACGTCGACTTTCAAAAGAGGGCGGAGGCCCTTCCACAGATAACCCATTTGTCATGCCGACTGATCTTAATACCCAAGGCTCTCAGAATGGAGCTTCTGAGACCACTGCGGCGCAAGACATCCGGGCCGCTCCAACAGGTGTAATCCAGAGCACACGCCGTAAGAGGAGGGTGTCGCAAGAGGTCAACCTGGAAACCTTGGCTCAGAAGGCTTCGGAAAGGGAATCTCTTCCCTCGCGTAATATCAAGGTAAGACAACTGAGAGTTTTTCAGTCAAGTATGTAGGAGAAATTAAAATATGTTTCAATCAAGCAATTGTGTTTTTGACAATTCATTGTTCAATAGTCAAAATGAAAGGTTGGTCTGTGACTTAGGGTGCTTTCACACCTGAGCGTTTGTTTCGGAACCTTGTGCGTTTTCTCCCTTGGTTCGGTTTGTTTAGGCTCGGACCCACACCAAAACAATCTGTCCGCCTGAACGAGGTGGTCTCGGCCTGATTGCAAACGACCTCAGGGGCGGTATGCAACGGACCAACAAACCAAACAATATCATAATTTATAATGGGAAATGTGTTTGATATGAGTGAGCACATTAGTTACTGCAGTTGAAAATCAAAGAGCACCTTTTTATCTTAATAATGTTGTGTAATTGCGCTTCTCTCTGCGAGAATGCTGTCCCAATGAAGCCTTGATTCCTGCTCTGCTGCTTTATAACATTTGTATAGTGTTTGCATGTGTTGGGGAAAGTTACTTTTAAAAGTAATCCATTACAATATTGCGTTACTCCCTAAAAAAGTAACTAATTGCGTTACTTACTTTTTATAAAAAGTAATGTTACGTTACTTTTGCATTACTTTTTCTCACCTGGTCTAGGCTTGCTTGTTTGTTTTTTAATAACAACAACAACAAAAAGTTCTATTTTTGGCAAATATTAAGGCCCTTTTGCACCAAAAGTGAAATGAAGTTAATAAGAGGTTAAATACATAAAGTGTATTTGTGAAATTGTATAAATGTAAAAACAAAGTAACTTGCGTTACTTATTTGAAAAAGTAACTCGGATATTTTGATGTAAATTGAAAAAGTAATTCGTTTCTTTACAAGTTACTTGAAAAAAGTAATCCGATTACGTAACTCAAGTTACTTGTAATGCGTTACCCAACACTGCTCGACACAGCCTACTAGACAGTGCTGGGAGATCCAGAGAGAGCGCGTTTTAATTTACTGCAGCATTAATACAAATGTAGCATATAATTTAACAGCTGGAATGAAGGCTACATTCGTATAGTGTTTGCGTGTGTTTCGACAGTCACAAATAAAGCCACAGTAAGCTCATGGAGCGAACTTGTCAATCATCTTGATGGATGACGCAGGGGAAACTCTGACCAATAAGTCAGAGTTTTATTTGCATAAACACATTTTGGTACACTTTGAAATGTTGCCTTGTGAAAGCGAACCGAATCTTAACAAATTAAGTCCCTGTTTTGGAGCAAAACAAACGCCCTTAATCTTAAATTACCCTTAGCCAAGAGAAGTTGACGTCATTATCTGCTTAACATTGTACAGTGAGGATGCACTACCTGTTTCAAATGCGTACAAGTTCTACAGGTTTCTCAGATGATATAGGAGTGTAAAGTTAGTCGAGGACAGGCGCTGACTGTTGCCATAAGGTCACATGATCTCTCGAGCCAAACAAAAGCTTTTCCATACATCTGCGACCACTATCTCCTGACGGACTCCTCATACAAATACCAGCAAGTGCACCCCACCCTGAGCCCACTGGCCCTTTTGAGGGTTCCTGAACTTTGATGTACATAAAGAGCTGTATTTCCTTTCTCTGTGCATAGCTAGATGGTTAAATTTGTCATGTCATTGAGTTACTGCTTGTTTTGGAATGGAAGATATTAAGAGATTTCATCCTATTGCAGTAAATCCTCAATCTAGTGTTAATTTCTTGGTTTGTACATTCTTTTATTGCGCACTGAGAATTAGCGTAATTAGCAATCAAGTTTAACGAGGGGATCTAAGTGTTTCTGGGCCACATCATTTAGTTCAGTCTGCTTTTCCTCGTTATGTATACTTCTTTAAAAAAGGACAGCAGCACTCCCTTAAGACATCTAGCTGATGATCACAAAGAAAGGGTGTGTGTACATATACTGTTGATCTGTGGTGCAGATAACGCACAGAACACAAAGCGCAGTCCAGTAAAGAGGCTGCAGCTAAAGCAAATCTCATGTCAGCTGATTCCAGCGCCTCAAAAGGAGTAGGTACATAATCCACTGATGTTTTTTTGGTCTCCTGGTGACGACGGCTGTCAGTTAAACCTTCCCTACTCCAAACACAGGCTATTGCTCAAGGGTGAGCGAGCTGCAAGGGCTTCATGTACTAGGCTGAATGCTTCAGTGGTGCCAGCAAGGCCGAAGTTCAGATAAGACAGGCCACATCCTCAGGGATTTCTAGATTTTCACGCATCTTCCAGTTAGTAACACAGTAGTAGTGACGCATGTCGTTGCATTTTTCCAAAACATGCCAGTTGAAGTTTATGTAGTTTTTTTTTTTTTTTTTATTTAATGCCTTACTTAGAGTTAGCAATGAGGAGAAACAGGAATTGCTCTCACATTAAAGGAAACAAGGGTTTGTTGCTCCTCCCAGAATGCTTTTTTATAACTCAAAAATCATTGTGTTTTGGAGGTTTTGAAATGTGCAGGCATTGTGAAATCGCTAAGAGTGTCGCTTTTGTATGGTTCTTCTTTAAGTTCCTGTTTTGTGTAAAAGTATGGATGCAGTTCAGTAAACCTAACATAATCATTAACATACCTACTGGAGATTCTGGTTATACTGAACCTGAGATCTTCTCCTCTGGTGGCATGCCATTATGTTATTCACTTGTGGCACCGATCTATACATCTGCGTGCAATCCGTTGCTAGTCTGCAAGGCAAGATGTTTCATCCTGGCACAGAAATGAGGTCACAGTCGATTCATTAAGACTTCAGCTAACCTCGTTTCCTGTGCTAATATATCTTATCAGCTTTTAAGCACTCTCTCATTTCTCTTGCATATCAATTGTGACTACAGAGCGGAGGAAGGATGCACTCTGCTGAGATTTAGGTCTTTTGTTTAACCAGTGTTGGGAAAGTTGAAAAACCCCCTGTTTTAGTGGAAGAGGGAGGGAAGAGGGGAGAAAACAACCAATAAAACACAGAACTACAACTCATTATACAGACACATAAATATTAAAATATGACCACGCACGGAGAAGAAAAAAAACAATGCATTCCTTGACTCTTAATAGCCCTAGTGTCGGAGTCGACTCCAGCATAGGAATCGAGTCTCGTTGCCGTTGCTGTGTCTAAGAAAATTGCTCAATCGTGCTTCAGAAAGCTGGGGCTGTCGCAGACACAATGTCATAGTCACAGAGATTTATTCTACTTGTGGCTTGCTTTACAACAGAATAACAGCCAATTACATTGTAATCGTATACATACCTGTGCCAGCTTTGTGGTTTCATCAGTTTATATCAGTTTGGTTTGCCATGATATCCTAATTTGTGTTAATAATCATTAAACTAATCATAATTAAAAAAACAAAACAAATAATAAGAATAAGCATTTGTAAGTGTACATTATTGCTATTTTCCGACACAAAGCCTAAAACTGCTTCTAGCGTGACTGACCAAATTAATCCAATGTAGTTGACATTACCTTGAAATGATGAGTCACCATCGTTAGTTGCTGCCAATAGCTTACCTAATTCTTAAGAGGGAAAAGTCACGAGAAAAAGCCTTGGCCGAATATTATTTCAGAGTTAAATAAACGAGAGAGAAGGTAATGATGATTTCTTTAAAGTTCAAGATACTAAAAATATGTAGTCTATTAAATAAGAATAGCCTACATTCAGTGTGTAACAATGGCAGTCTTGTATTCTTATTGCCGGCCCTGTTTTGACTTAAAGTAAATGAAGCAAATGGGGTCGATTCCGGGACTCCCACTATGGTGGGAGTTGGGAATCGGAGTCGACTCTGAAAAACCCAGAATCGAACACCCCTAATAAGAAATATGTCGATTAAAAACTTGAAACGTGCTCGCTCCGATCTGTATCTGATCTATGTGATCCACGTAATGAGCGTTGTTAAACTCATCGTGCCGTTCTGCGCAGAAACCGCTCTCATGCGCGCTCCGCGTGTTGTTTTAATTCGTAATGCGATCTCATGCGTAATACAGCACAGTGATTGGGTCAAAAGAGTTCATTCTCATGAATAAATTCAGAGATTAGCTAAGGGCCAGCTGACATCACACACTCCGAAAGCAGGCTTCTACCTCACATTCAGTGACGTTGCTTTGACTTTGCTTTTCAACCCAGAAGAACGAAATTGGAAAAACGCAAAATCAACCAATTTCCACTTATTGATACAATTTATGAGTGTTTTTAGTGTTTTAGCCTGTACATATCTGTTTACATTTAAAAAAAAAAAGTGTTTTGGGGTTTCACGACCCTTTAATTTGACTATGTTAATCTTGTGTTGTCAGCAAGAGCCACACAGGCCCTGGAGCCCCCCTGTTGCCCCGACAGGTCCAGGACGAGGGGCAGCTGAGGTGGATCAGATGAGTGCCAAGCGGCCCAGAGATGACAGCCTCATGCCATTGGTTATTCCAGTATCTGTGCCAGTGAGGCAGACTGGTTCCTCATCCCCGGATCATGAGCAGGCTTCCCTCTCAGCTAGTTGGCCTTCACGGCCTTTGGGCAGCCATGACATGAGCTGCTCCGATTACAAGACCTCTGTGATTGTTACACGACGACGTTCACTGCGCAACTCTCTGTCTGAAAGTGCAGGCCAGGTGAGTTCACAAACTGACCGATCTTATCAAAACATCAAGGGCACCTTTTATGCCTATGATCTCTCTTTTTGCCCTCTGATCTATTCCATCCCCTCTGTTAAACCCTGGATTAAAACTCCCCATTAATCCGCAAATTTCTCCCGACCCCCCCCGTCCATTCTCTGAACCCTAATCCAACCCTCCCCCACCTCATTTCACTACCAGATTTATGATTTCTGACAAGACTCGGCAAGATAACCCAGGTTGCATATGTGTATGTATTTTTTTCTAGGGGTGTAACGATGCATGTATTCATCCTGAACCGTATGGTAAATGCCGCTAGGTGGAACAAACTGTGATTTGCACTACTGTCTGTTCAAAATAAAGGAAAAGAAACCTAGCACTGTGGATTTGTTCCTTTGTCTGGTAACACTTTAGTTTAGGGTCCAATTCTTACTATTAATTAGTTGCTTATTAGCATGCATTTTATGATATTGGCTTTTTATTATACTTATAATGCAGATATTAATGCCTTATTCTGCATGACCATATTCTACAACCCTTAATCCCACCCCATACCTAAACTTAACAACTAACTATTAATAACTACAACTAACAACCTTACTAACTATTAATAAGCAGTAATTAGGGATTTATTGAGGCAAAAGTCATGGTTAGTTAATAGTAAGAACTGGACCCTAAACTAAAGTGTGACCATTTTTCCTATTGTACTGAAATCGTACTAAACCTCAACCCCAAAACCGAAGTACATACCGAACTGTGACTTCTGAGTAGCGTTACACCCCTAATTGTTTCCACACTATTCAGCTTGCCAACATCTAATGTCTTCTACAGAATGGTGGAACAGAGAGTGGAAGTGAAGCTGACGCTAAATCAGCCAAAGCCAAACGACGGCCTCGTCCAGAACCTCTCTTTATTCCCCCGCCCAAACTTGGCACTTTCATCGCCCCACCAGTCTACTCCAGCATCACCCCTTACCAGAGTCACTTGCGTTCACCTGTCCGATTGGTCGACAACCCCCTCAACATGCCACCTTACACTCCCCCGCCCATCCTCAGCCCGGTTCGAGAGGGTTCGGGTCTTTACTTTTCTACCTTCCTGTCGGCCGCTGCTGCTGCTGCAGCAGCAAATAATCAGGGGCTTCCCCCACCTGCCACTCCCAAATCTGCCACCCGCAGCCTCCTGCGCTCCAGTGAGTTCCTTTTACTACCTCTGCAAAGTACACAGATAAAATTCATTAAATGATTAATTCACTTCAAAATTAAAATTTCCTGATAATTTACTCATGTCATTCAAGATGTTTATCTTTCTTTCTTCAGTTGAAAAGAAATTAAGGTTTTTGAGGAAAACTTTTTCTCCATATAGTGGACTTCAGCAGTTACCAAACGGTTGAAGGTCCAAATGTCAGTTTCAATGCAGCTTCAAAGAGCTCCACATGATCCCAGACGAGGACTAAGAGTCTTATCTAGTGAAATGATCGGTCATTTTCTAAATTCATATACTTTTTTTAACCTCAAATGCTCATCGTGCACTAGCTCTGCGATGCGCCACGCATTACGTAATTTTCTCCTCCAAATTCAAAATTGTCCAACATCGTTGTTTTACCTTTTTTTTTTCTAAAGGCCGTTTGACTTAGTCTTTGCACGATTGCTCTGTAAACACTGGATCGGTATTTCCGCCTACATCACACGTGACCTTTCCAACGTGATTATGTAATGCGTGGCACATCGCAGAGCTAGTGCAAGATGAGCATTTGTGGTTAAAAAGTATACAAACTCAGAAAATGACAGATTGTTTCACTAGATAAGACTCTTATTCCTCATCTGGGATTATGTAGAGCTCTTTGAAGCTGCACTGAAACTGCAATTTGGACCTTCAACCCATTGGTAACTGTTGAAGTCCACTATATGGAGAAAAATCCTGGAACGTTTTCCTCAAAAACCTTAATTTCTTTTCGACTGAAGAAAGAAAGATGAACTAATCCTTTACATACTACTATACATAGAGTTCAGGTCATAAGTTTAGAATTGAATGATTTGAAGTTAACAACCAAATGCAACCTAGAATTAAGTCCTGTTCCAAAACCTAGTAGGCCGCCTAGATGCTAACTAACCTTCTAAGGCAGTGTCCTAATCGTATTACAATCTGAATCGGTTTCTAAACAGTCACTTATGTGTCTAAGTAGGTACCTCATTAGGTTTTGGAACAGACTTGGTATATATTCCAACAAGCCAGGGTTTATGCAGTTAGACATAATTGTTATGCATATCATGATTAGAAGGACGTATAATAAGAAACATTGTTTTACTTTGAGTCTAAGCAAAGTCTTTTTGTTTGTATATGTTCAGACAGCAGTGATATAACCCCTCCAGTTCTTTCTGCTATGAGTGAGGCTACACCTGTCAGCATTGAGCCGTAAGTACACATGCTATTCAAATAACACCCCCACACAATACGCTTCACAAGTTTCCTTCATTAGCCTATGCTTCTGGCCAAATGATCATTTCTTTACTTGGTTAACCTTGACTTGTTTTTGTTTTTTTGCTACTTTCATACAAGATTCAATTCAGCATACTGTTTTGATGGCAGTTATTACTCAATATAGTAGGCCAGAAATTACTTTTATTTTCTGCAGAGTTGCAGCTTTACACAGCATAAACGTATTGAATGTGAAAGCACAACTCGAGACTGTTGTTGCATTTATGCTAATGCATTTTTTCTTACACACTGCTAATGCATGTGGTGTAAACAGGCCTTACAGTGCTGATATGTTGGTATTACCTCATGGTAAGTGGTAATCTTTAGTCTGCAGATGCAAAATTCATGGTTACAACTCATTTTGGAGCTGGTTGGGGAGCCGTTATGTCATGCGCAAGTTGCTCTGTTAGTGTGTTTTGAATGGGTTTCTTGGATCGTATACATGGGAAATTTCAGAGCTCTCTTTTTAAGAACAGAATAGGAGGGGGATGGTGGCTGAGCAGAGAGAATTATGGGATATCATCTCTGACTGGTACCAGCTGGTTTATCTAATGGTCAGAACAGTGTTTGGTTGAAATTCTTTCTCTCTTCCACTCATACACAGACACAAACTCTCTGTGAATGGCTGCAGATTCCTTCATTTTGGAGTTGGCCAATGCACCACGAGAGCACATCCTGGAACAAAATAATAAAACACAATCTGTCTTGTCTTATCCCCAGACCTTGGCAGTCAGATACTGGAACATTTGGCTTTGGAAAACATGGGGTGTTAATTTTATGCAAATACAAATGCTTGAGTTCTCAAAAAAAAAAAAAAAAGAGCTGACAGTGAGATGAGCAATAAATTAATTCAAACAGCAGTCTGTAAAAAAGTTTGATGGTCTTTGAATGATTCTGGTTCAACCCAGACACTTTTGGATACAACACAGACTACCTGTGGAATGAACTGGAGTGGAATGTGATTTTGTTTGCAGGAATTTCTCATTTTATAGACATGCTTCAGTGCTAGCACGCTTCCAATCGTTTCCATCCCGTGGTCACAAAAGCTTTTGGAGAAGCATTATCTTTCTTTGTAGTTTTTTACATTCTCAAATCATGCTTATCAGGCTTTGCACAAACTTCATCTTAAAGGGACAGTTCACCCGAAAATGAAAATTCTGTCATTAATTACTCACCCTCATGTCGTTCCAAACCCGTAAGACTTTCATTCATCTTCGGAACACAAATTAAGATATTTTTGATGAAATCCATGAGCTTTCTGACCTCCAATAGACTGCAATGTTATTACCACTTTCAAGGCCAGAAAGGTAGTAAAGACATTGTTGACACTGTGACTACGATGGTTCAAACTTAAAGACCCTCTGTGGTGAAAATCAGGTTTTTTATGTTGTTTATATGGTGTTTTTAATATGTTTTAAGACTAACCATGTGCAAATTCATAAGTCAACACCATTGCTGAATATTTTCTCCTTAAAACTGCAGTGACAAAAGAGTCTCAAACCTGCAGTTTGAAATCAATGGTGTTTGTGACGTCACAAACTACCTTGTAACCAATCATGTCACGTCAATAATGAACTATATGCCTTTTTTTGACATTCTAAGTTGTTCAAAGCATTTGAAAGGATGCTGATTTTTACAAGGCAGCTGACTCTGAGTTGGTGAATGGGAACATGGTTTGTGTAACATTAGCAACACATTATTAGCTGTTTGATAATGTAGTCAAGCAAAAGGCTAATCATAATAATTACTGTTATGTGTCCGACGTTGTAAAGAGCGATACCTTTGTGCAGCGTTGACAGAGTGGATCTGAGCTGATGTGAGTGAGTGGAGGCGGGGCTAATTTGCATATTCATTGATTTGCGTATATTAAATGGGCAAGGGTGTAGAGTCACATTCAAGCTATTTTAAGGCAGGAAAAAACATTTAAATATGTCATTTCGGTGATAAAAGATGAGTTTTAAGAAATAAAATTATTGACTACAGGGGGACTTTAATGTTATGAAGCGACGAGAATACTTTTTGTGTGCAAAACAAAACAAAAATAATGACTTTATTGAATAATTTCTTCTCTTCCATGTCGGTTACCTACGCTGTTGACGTTGTAAACACAGTTTAGAGCTTCCAGGTTCTACATCAGAATGCCGGCTCAGTAAATTATTGAATAAAGTCATTATATATCAAGTATTCTTGTCACTTCTTAAAATTAAAGTTGAACCACTGTAGTCACATGGACTATTTTAACGATGTCTTTACTACCTTTCTGGGCCTTGAAAGTGGTAATAACGTTGCAGTCTATAAGAGGTCAGATTTCATCAAAAATATCTTAATTTGTGTTCTGAAGATGAACAAAAGTCTTACAGGTGTGGAACGACATGAGGGTGAGTAATTAATGACAGAATTTTTATTTTTGGGTCAAATATCCCTTTAATTGTCCTATTCAACATATCACTCAAATTCTCATACTAATAATATAATTAGTAAAAACAATTGTATTCGAAATTAGAAAAGTGTAAAATAGAATCATTTTCACTAATTGGCTTCGTGCATTTGGACCCCATTATTTAAAAAATCATAATCTTTGCGTGTGGATTGCTACAGCAGTCTGTTTATTTTCACTCTCTCTTTTTCAGTCGGATAAACATTGGATCGCGGTATCAAGCGGAGGTCCCAGAGCTGAGAGAGCGCTTGGCAGCGCAGCACGACCTACACAAGGCTGAACTGGTGTGGGCGCCGCTGCCTGACCTGGAGGCCAATACTCAGCAACAGCAGAGAGGTTTACAACTTACACAATACCATATTAACTTCTCTTATCTATTTATTTAATCAAATAAATTTAAAGGAAGTTGCAGAAATTTTTTTTTTACAGCTTGCCTTATTTATTTATAGTTAAATCTGCATGACTGTATGTTTAAGTCTTTTCCTGGACATGTCCCTGCAGTGGATGACCTCATGCACCTGGCGTGCTCAAGTGCATTATACGGAGGAGGGACCAATCAGGAGCTGGCTATGCACTGCCTGTATGAATGCAAGGGTGAAATCATGGTGAGTATCATATGGTGCAGTAGCACACTGGCAATAGCTGCACTTCCTGCTGTATTGTGTACCAATCAAACCTGTTTACACCTGGCTGCTCCTATTCTTAACATGCTGCTTAGTCAGAGCAATGTATGAAGGGTTTGTCACACGAGTGGAAGATATCTGAATGAGCAGTTTGTTGAGTCATTTACATCTGTGACAGGAAGTATCAGTTTAGGCAGTTAAATTATGTGGAATTATCTTTTGGAATTAAGTATTACAAAGCCTGAAAAGACAAAGTGTTCATGTGACTAATGCATGCAGACACATTACATGCACATGAAAAATTGTACACGTAAAATACATGGTCTGCCTTGTTTCCTTGAACAGGATTTTACTTGAGGCCATTCACACAAACATGCATGTGACAAAGCTATGAATTTAAAGTCCTAAGGAGTCCAGGCTTTAAATTTCCTTTCCAGCAAAGACCTGAACAATCAAAAATCCCCAAAAATCCTGTTTCACACATTAATATGTTGAATATAAATTTCAGGGAAATTCATTTAACTTTATTGTAAAGTGTTACCGAAATGTACAGTTTGTACATTAGTTAACCCATTAGGTGCCATATAAATATACAGTTGTTCACTCACTGTTAACCAGGGTTGCCAAGTCTCCAGTTTTCCTATGGAATTGGGTTACTTTTACACTCTTGCCGCAGGGTTTTTTTTTTAGTCTGCTACAACTCGATTTTTACCCTCCGGAAGGCAATTGGGCTAGTTTTGGCTGTGATCGGGCGGATTTAAAATAGCAATTGGGCTGGTTTTGTTATGCAAACCTGGCAACCCTGCTGTTAATACATGTTTGTTTATAATATGTTACCTAATGATAATTTTACAACTTTAAATGTATTCGCGTATGAAAAAATAAATAAATAAATAAATAAATGCTGTAATGCATTTATTTATTTTTGTTTGTTGCGATTACATTGTCTTATAAAAGTATTAATAAATTCTACTATACTGTACTATACAATGGCATATATTTAATTTAGTCTCTTTTAAATTATTTTTGCAAAACAGATTGTTCCAAATCAACTTTACAGAGAATAAAATAGTGTCATATGCAGCTAGTCACACTCTAAAATGTAATTTAGTGGACCTGTTACCACAGCTTAAATAAATGCATGCTTGCAAGTTAAGTTTTTGAATTTATTGTTTTAATTAATCCTTTTAAGTTGCAAACATTATTTTGTAGAGTTCTGTTGACATAATAATGTTGATCATTACATCAACTTAATATCATCTGTAATTTAAACTCAAATTTCTGTGGCTTTTTAAAAAAAACTAGGTTGTAGTAACTTAATGAAATTGTCTTGATAACTTCCGAAATTAAGCAGTGGATTTCTAGTTCCCTGCATGCTTTGCATAGGACTGGATAAGGAGAATAAATGTTGAATTCAACTGTTAATTTATTTGTTTTTAGTGAAGGGAAAGACCTGTTAGTGTTTAATGCTGTTGTGTTTGACATTTAAAAGGTTTTGTGGTTATCATTGTGCTGAAGAGTAGATACATGAAAGTAAACACTACATTGACTCTATAAGCAATGACTGCGCTAATGCCAGTGACGAGTAATGTCTTACTTGTTCAATAAATATACATGTTATAAAAGTTACGTTAGCATGTGCTATGATAGCTGTTGATTTGAACTGAAATAGATCAGATTATTTGGTTCCAGGGCTGGTAGTTGGAGCGACTTAATTTTTTTTTTTGAGTAATCAGCTTAAAAAATTGTGTTTATGCTACAAATTATTAAGTTCCTCTAACTCAATGTAGCTTGTTGATTGAACGTAAATTCACTCAAAGTTGTCATTACTAGCCAACACATTGTTTTTAGAGTGCAGAGGTGACTAATTTGTGTCCATTATAGTCCCCCATCTTAACTGGTCCATAACATAACCGACCATAACTAGTGTCTCCTTTTACATTGATGATAACAAGTTCATTATAAGTACACATGGACAATTGAACATTGAACAGAACATTAACTCTAAAAGTGCATCTACTACATTCTTAAGGCCCGTTCACACCAATGACAATAAATATACTGATAATAGTTCTAAATATAAAAGAATAGCCGAGTCTACACAACATAAATACAGTTAATTGTGATTCATTTGATTGATTAAACAGCATATTGTGTGATCAAATGTATTTGTTAATCATTTGGCAGCCCTAGCTTATTCATTTACTGTACAATTGGCAATTGAGGTGAAACCAATGCAACTGCTAATCGATGACCTTTGTTTATGAAAACACAAATAGTGCGTGCTTTGATGATTCTTTTCAGTGTTCGCTCAGTTGAGCCAGCAGCTGCAACAACACAACAGCCAGCCGCTTATTGCTGAGCTGTCACACTGCCGCCATAGCAACCACGTGTCAATCACAGGCTCGTGTCCAGAATGACACACTGAAGATGATTATGTTTGTTGGGTTTCTGAGCCAAATTTCATGTGTTACACTGCAAAATAACATGCTGTTTGATGCTTTGTGGTTCGTACTACTTCTGCAGAAAATGAAAGTCATCTCGACTCTCTGAGAAGTGTCTATGAGGTTTCTGGTGTTTACTGAGTTTCAGTGATAAAAACAGGTCTACTGAAAATGGTTTGAAGCGATTGCTTTTAGTAGTTTTATCTTGTTGCATCTTGGGTTTTGTTTTGTCAAGTTGCTAAACCGTAGTTGTTTGTTGCTTTGTTTCATGCAAATGAATAATTAGTGTTGTGCCACTTGCAAATGTGGTTTTGACAGATAGATGGGTACATCAGACAGTAATGACTTTTAATTTCAATTCCAACGGTTTGTCCTGCAATGCAATCTGTAAACGTTATTATCATGGGTTGGTGATGCCAACTTTGAAGTTGACATTATTACCAATAGGATTTTTTCTAATTGGCTTTAAGAATTATTGCATGTTTATTTGAAATTTACAAGTTAGAAATTTTGAGTTGGAATAGTTAAGAGCATAAATTTAAACAACAAATCTGTGAAAGCCGACTAGATGCATTTTCCTGCTCATTGTGATGAAATTTAGGTCTGGTTTCACAGACAGGTCTTAGATTAAGCCTGGATTATGCCTTAGTTCAAATTAGGACATTTAAGTAGCTTTTAAAAATGTGCCTTGGAAAAAACATTGGTGTGCATCTTGAGACAAAACAATGGCACTGACATGTTTTAAGATATGTCAGGGCAAGTTGCTTTCAGTTAAAACAGCTCAAACATGCATTTTAGTCTGGGACTAGCTTAAGCCTTGTCTGTGAAAATGGGGTTTAATGTCTCATAGAATAATGTTTGTCATAGAATAAAACATGAAAATATCTAACCACAGGCCTTATTTCAGGCATTTACCCAAAAATTCATGATAAAAAAAACCACTGACCTCAGAACAATAGAACCGGAAGTGCAAAGAAAACTAATTTCCGGGTTTTAAGACATGCCTGCAGCACTCTATTACTTTACAAAATTATGAAATAACAGTCGTAAGGTGATTTTTAGTAACCACAACCTATTAACTACACGTGTAGTTCATTACATTAACTATGAACGTAATGTTTAACACAAGATGTAATATAAGTCTCTGGTGTTCCCAGAATGTGTCTGTGAAGTTTCAGCTCAAAATACCCCACAGATCATTTATTATAGCTTGTCAAATTTGCTCCTATTTGGGTGTGAGTAAAAAGACATAGTTTTTGTGTGTGTCCCTGTAAATGCAAATGAGCTGCTGCTCCCGGCCCACTTTCCAGAAGAGGGCGGAGCTTTAACAGCTCACGCTTCAGCTGGAGAATCTCACACAGCTAAAATGAGGATTGTCAGTAACGGTGTTCAGCCTTACATTGTTCAAACCGGAGTCGGACACTGATGGAGAGACTCAGGAAGAAGTTACAACGTTTAGAATGAATCTGGACGTGGATAAATTTATGTAGTTGCTGTGGAGTTGATTCAACTCATTGACTAGCATGTGCCGTCATTTTAATCTTTTGTGCAAATCCAGCGTTGAACTGACCCTCGTTTGGGAAGCAGTGCGGCGTAAAATGATTTGCGCATATATATAACTAGGGATGCACCGATACCATTTTTTTTTAAGGACCGAGTACAAGTACCGATACTTTTTTTTTCTAGTACTCGCCGATACCGATGCCTATACATTTATTAATTTCTCTCTCTCTGTTTTTGTTTTTGTTTTTTTGATGTTGCAGTTTTCCAAGCACAACACAGTGATACTAATGAATGTAGGACAGCTTCTTTATTATTATGCTAATGAAAAAAGTAATAATTTTTATGTGCTTGTCACGAACAAAAATTTCAGTGTCCAATAACCTTCAAAGGGCATAATTACCATATATATATAATTGTTGTTATATAAAAAGAAATTTACAAACAAATTACAAACAATACAACAAATACTATAGAGATAAAAATTAAATAAACTTGTTTTTCAGATACAGTAGGTTTATTTACCATGTATACATTTATTTAACATCTTCTGTTGTTTTATTAACATTAATGACAAATATATGCTACGGTCCCTTTAAGACCGAATCCATGGATACTGACACATATCCTGTTTTCACCCAAATGTTTACGTCCACTTAAGCCATAACCGACTGTATTTACGTGAGATACTCCACACGATGGACATTTTGACAACTATGTGTGCATTTGACCATTCAGGCGCGAGGAGAACTGATCGCATGTGAGAGAGAGAGAGAGAGCGCTTCTGGTCTGTGTCATTCAGCGCGATTCCGCCTATCCCGCCTTCACTAATCGATAACGAATTGTGATTGAAAGCATGCAGTTCGCAATGTGTGTGTTGTCATCATTAATTTGAAGTATTTCCACACTGAGGCTGACATTGTTTCTGCTGCTGCCGTCGGTGTCTCTGTGCACGGAAAATTCTGTCAGTGACGTTACGTGAGGTATCGGTCTTTGGTATCGGGGGTATTTTTACGAGTACGAGTACAAGTACACGAGCTTGGTATCAGGCGATACCGATACTGGTATTGGTATCGGTGCATCCCTATATATAACACTTTACAGACTTTCTTCGACACATTTCCTTCATAAATAAAATTCAGTGACTCAGATGCCGAGAGTCTGTGGAGACACTTATGTTTATTGGTACATCCAATAACAGAACATTTGCGGCTCACTCAGGGCGGTATCTATGCTAACAGGGCAGATCATCACCAGTCATGGGCGGAGCTTCCCCCTAATCTGTTTATGATTTATGGGGATTATAATAAAGGAAGTCGGTGGATTTTCACCATTATAGGCTGGTTGTTGACACACATCTGTGTTCAAACACCTTTATAAAAGTGAATTTTGCATAATAGGTATCATTATGTTTTGTTATCCAGTGCAATGACATTAATACATTAAGTATGGCTGACACATTGAGCTGCGGTATTTATGCAGTCAATGCAAGTTCAGTCTTGCTTGTGGCACTTGCTGTACACATGAATAAAAGTGGCAGAAAGGCCATAAATGAGAAAAAAGGTCACGTTAGAGCTCGCTGACCCAGATAAAGATGGTGTCCTCGATTTATCGCACCCTGAGAAACTGTATGGTGCAACGAGGCAGAGAGAACAAAAGGGATCATCCAGCGACTTGCACAGCTGGGATAAACGCCTTCAGCAAAAGCCTTTTATACATGTTGTTAAGGATATAGCGATGGTCTAGCAGAATTGCATCTCTCCTGCCCTCATTAATCTCTTCGTGTCAACTCTGGGACATAACATGCTCTGACCATGTCTCTATTGCCACACACCGCAGACAGTTTTGTTTCCTCAACCATGCTAATTTTACTTTCTATTTCATTTTCGTAGGGAGCCCTCACCCTCCTGTTGTTAAAAAACCCCATCTTTCCCAAAGCGCACCCCCTGGCTGACTATCACTACTCGGGTAAGTCCCTCTCACCGTCACTTTCCTTTTCTTTCACTTTTTTTTTTTGGCAAGGTGATGTGAGTTAATCCGTACGGTATGCGGTACCCCGTCACCCCCTGCGCTGGCATTCCAAACCATGCTCCCTGTCTCCGTTATAAACAAAAGCAGCTGAGGAGTGTAGTACGGCAGAGGGGAGGGGTTCGACTGAGAGATTGCTGGGTGATGGAGTGGGTTGCTGGGTAGAGTATGGGAGTGGGTGAGAGGAAAGGAGGGGGAGTGTGTCTGTGGCATGTTGTTAAATCCTGGGAGAAGACAGCAGCATCATTGTTTGTCTGGACATGTGTGTGCTGGCTGTTTGCCCTCTCTCTGTGCTTTGTGCGCGAATGTATTTGTGTTAGCGGGTGGGGGTGGTCTATAAGCATGATTTCTGATTTTGTGGACCGTTTGTATGTCCCACACAGGCTCTGACAGCTGGACGCCAGAGGAAAGACGTTTCTTCAACAAAGGCATCGCTGCCTACAAGAAAGACTTCTTCATGGTCCAGAAACTGGTATGTACAGGTTTGAACAAACCCCTAAGTATCAGTCTCCCACACAAATCTTATTATTAAGCAGCTTGAGGATGTGTGAAATTACTTCTCCAAAAGATAAAATCGGAGAAAAAAGTCTCTGTGTGGAAGGTGAGGCATATTTAGGGATATATTTATTATAGAGACTTGGCTAGTATGTACTGTAACCATCTAGCAACCACACAGATCATCTTAACAACACTCTAACAACCAACTACAACACCTATGCAACCACAGCGCAATATATTAAAACACTTAGAACATCCTAGCAGCACCTTATTAGGGGTGGGCGATATGACTAAATTCTTATTTCATGATATGAGACATTTTATTTCACAATAATGATGTATGTCATGCTATAGTTATTTTGTGTTATTTTATCTCATTAAAAAAAAAAAAAATTAGAAACAATAGGACAAATACAATATCACAAAAATATAAATTAAAAAAAATAAGTTTTTCAGGTACAGTAGGTCTATTTAAAGGGTTAGTTCACCTAAAAATGAAATTTCTGTCATTAATTACTCACCCTCATGTCGTTACAAACCCATAAGACCTTCGGTCATCTTCAAGATATTTTTGATGAAATCTGAGAGCTTGCTGACCCTCTATAGACAGCAATTTAATTACCACTTTTAAGGCCCAGAAAGGTAGTAAAGACATCGTTAAAATAGTCCATGTGACTACAGTGGTTCAACTTTAATTTTATGAAGCGAAGAGAATACGTTTTTTGGGCAAAACAAAACAAAAATAATGACTTTATTTAGGTTCTACGTCAGATTGCCGCCTCCTTATTGGCTGACGCTGTTCACGTGACCAGCACGATGCATCTGTGTGATGTTGACGCAGGAGCCGGCCAATACTGAGCCGGCATTTTGATGTAGAACACGGAAGCGCTGCACTGTCTCTACAACATAAACAGTGTAGGAGTATGACAGAGTAGAGAAGGACATTGTTGAATAAAGTTTTTTTTGTTCTTCTTGTTGTTTTTGCCCACAAAAAGTATTCTCGTCACTTCATAAAAATAAGGTTGAATGACTGTAGTCACATGGACTATTTATGATGTCTTTACTACTTTTCTGGGACTTGAAAGTGGTAATTAAATTGCTGTCTATGGAGGGTCAGAAAGCTCTCGGATTTCATCAAAAATATCTTAATTTGTGTTCTGAAGATGAACGAAGGTCTTATGGGTTTGTAACGACATGAGGGTGAGTAATTAATGACAGAAAATTCATTTTGGGTGAACTAACCCTTTAACAAGTACTTAAAAATAGTACAAAAATGTAATAAGCAAATGTAAAAAATTAAATATTGCATAGTCTTCACTATATGAATTAAATATAAATGTATTCTTATTAAAGCTAATATAAAAGTTATTCAGTCAAGAGCAGCAAGTTATTTTCTCTTTTGTTTGATTCAAATTAATGACAGAGCAGCAGGTTTATTAGGCTGCTTTCACTTTAAGACTAAACGTACGGATCCATTATACTGATACACATCCGGTTTACATGTGATTTCTGAAGGATCATGTGACACTGAAGACTGGAGTGATGATGCTGAAAATTCAGCTTTGATCACAGGAATAAATTACTTTATAAAATATATTCAAACAGAAAACAGTTATTTTAAATTGTAATAATATTTCACAATATTATTGTTTTTACTGTATTTTTAATTAAATAAATGCAGCCTTGGTGAGCAGACGAAACTTCTTTTAAAAATATTAAAAACCTTACCGTGTCCAAACTTTTGACTGGTAGTGTAAGTGCGTGTGTATTTGACCATTCAAGCGCAATAAGACGTGAAAGAGAACTGAATTCACGATCAACACCAAGTTCCTTTTCAGGATACTATGTATTGCACTTATAACTCTTTTTAACATCAAGCACGTCTCGCTCTTTATATTCTCATTCATGCATTTCATCACTCTGAAGTGTCAATAGTCGTATATATTTACATACCACGATATAACAAAATCTCCAACGATAGACATTTTATATCACGGTAACAGTATCGTAATACTGCCCAGCCCTACACCCTAACATCCACCCAGAACATCCTAGCAACACATTAGCAACCAACTAGAACATCCGAACAACCATGTAGTTATATACTAAAAACACTTCTAGCAATCCACCTTTTTCCTGAACGCAGAAGTCTTGCCTGACTCGTAGCGGAATTATCCTTTACATTTCTGGTCTCCGGTGTTTCTAGTCAAATTAGACTATTTTTAGAGCTGATATAAATGTAAATCACCACTGACATCCTAGCGTTATAACGGCAAGTTCTAGTTATGAATTATGGTAATTCTGAATTGTTTTAATGTTTGACTTGAAGGTGAACTCCAAGACAGTGGCTCAGTGTGTGGAGTTTTACTACACATATAAAAAGCAGGTGAAGATCGGCAGGAACGGAACACTCATATATGGAGAAGCAGAACCACCAGAAACTAAAGCCACAACAGAGGAGGAAGTGGACAATAAAGTGAGTTCCTGTGGCTTTGTGTGTACGTGCACCTGAATGACATGATTCCGCACAATCTAGTGCAGCACTGTAATGTTTCTTCTCCATCAGAGTTCACAGAAATTTGAATCACGGAAAGAAGACGAGGAGAGCAGGAAGTGGGATGTGTCATGTGACAGGAAACAAGAAAGCAGCCCGGGCAGGGTGACACAATCTCTACAGGCCACTGAAAATGTGAGTTTGGACAGATTTGTACAAGGTTACATGAGGTTGCAAAAAAAAATGCTTGGCGACTACAGAAAATGTGATTTTCTTTTTTTTCTTTTTTTTTTAGTTCATCCCTAGTTCTGGCCTACTTGAAATAACAATGGTCTGCCAGTTTGGAAGGCAATAGTCATGCATAGTTTAGCACTGCAGGACATTTATAGCACCATCTAGTGGCATACTTTATTATAAGTTTATTCAATGTCATTTATAGTACACTTACAAGGGACTGTCCTGTTGGAGGAACCTGCAATTAACTTGCTGAAGGGCTTACAACCACAGAGGAAGTTCCCTGTCTGCTCTCTGTGTGTGTTCAGCTGTGCTTGCTTAAACTCACCATTTGTTTCCTGTTAGGCTGCTGCCGTCTTAGTCTTAAGAAGTCAGGAGGACAGCACTAGGGATCCGTCCAGGTTGGGGGTCAGTCAACCTCTTCCTCCTCCTCCACCACCACCATCTAAACCTCGCGCTGAAACCGCAGGCCGGAAAAGTGGGGCTGGCAATACAGGAAAAGGACAAACAAACCAAGAGGGTGAATTTCCCTGCAAGAAGTGTGGCAGGTCAGTTTATTAGGATACACACTCAATTTACACATTTACTCAATTTACTAATGATAATAGTTTGACATTTATTAAGGTTACACTTTATTTTACAGTATGTATACTTACAGTGTACTTACCCAAGAATGTACTGGTAATATAAGGTAACTACATGAGGTTAGGTTAGGTTTAGGGTTAGTACCTAGTTATTACCCAGTTATTGTAATTGCTATAATAAGTACATAGTATGTTCATGTAGAACAGGACTGTAAAATAAACTGCTAACTTTATTCATTTATTTAAATGTACCTTATTTTATTTATTTACTGAATTTAAATTAAATAAATAAGTAAATAAAAAGGGGTACATTTTTAATTAATTATTTAAATGTACCTTTAAATTAAATAAATACATTTAAATTAAATAAATAATTTAAATTAAATTAAATATTTAAATGTACCTTATTTATTTATTTATTTATTTATTTATTCATTTAAATGTATCTTATTTGAATAAATGAAAAATTTAATTAAGCAAGTAAGTAAATAAGTATATTTATAAATAAATAGGGTGCATTTTAAAAAAATTAAATAATTCGATAAATAAATATTTAAATTTATTTAATTTTATTTTTATTTTATCTGTGTTGTTCTGTGCCATGTTTTGTATATTACTTTCTAAATGTCACAGTGTTGAAGAGTAATTAATTAAGAGTTGTGACACTACTAACTGAACCACATTTTTCAGTTACGTGACGTAGTTCAGGTGTTTCTACAATAGTGTAGCAGTAAAATGCTTTCTTCTCCAAGTAGCATGTGGGTGTTTGGTTTTTTGCATTGTATTGTGTATTCAGCTTTACAGTCAAGGAAACTGAGGTAATAATCAAACACTTAGAAAAGGAGTCTTGCATCTATATGTAGGTTAAGGTTTTTAAAAGTGTAAAAAAACATAATGGAGATATAATTAATTTTGAAGTTTTATTAAGTGTTAACAATGAGATTGTGGTTTTTATAATCAATTAACATACATTTTTTACATCTTGTAAAAAATGACAAAAGCAAACCAAAATTTCTGTTTTACCTAATTACACTTTTGGTTATACTGAATGACGATATTTTCAAACAATGCTAACAGACTGATATTTACCTAGCATCAAGGACATCAAACATTTTATATTTAGTACAAGTTTTTAAAATATGGCAACATTTTCCATGATTTATAGCAGTTGTAGAGAATGACCTTATGTTTCGGGACATGCGTATGATCAAGTGAAAACATGAATTTTTCAAATAGTTAAAAGAGAGTTAGTTACTTTGCTTCACGACCGTGTGGTCCTTTGCAGGTGTCTGAATGATGTCACATCCTGTCACATGATATTGACCGCATGACTTGATGCAAAATGGTCCCTTTATATTGGTTACTCCGGATGACATCAATGAAACTAATTTTTCCTGACATTCTTTCTCATAACAAAGCAACAACTTCTACACATAATTTTAATACCATTTTGATATATGATGTTATAAAATCATGGCAAAATAAAAAAATATATACATTTATCACATTTTAAGATATTTTAATCACAAATGAAATGGCTGCATTGACTTTTTATATGTAGCAAAATATAATTAAAACCTTTTGGATTCAAAAGAGATCTAGTTGTACTACCTTACATACTTTGGATGTCATATCTTTCTTTCTTTCTTTATTATTATTAAGGCCTTTGGACAAAAAAATGACCTGTCACGTTATTATGAAATTTTCTGATTTGCGAATGAAGCATTCTTTTTAGTTGGATCTTTGCAGTGAACTGGTTGATCCAGTTAACAAAACCAGTCTGAATCCGAATGATCTGGTTCTCAGGTTCAGGTTCTTTTTATCCAGAGCATAAAACCCATCTCTATGATGCGTTCACAGATCTGACTGATCCGTTTGTCTGGTTCAGATCAGTGACTCATTGATCTGCATGTCTGATTCATCAGTGAATCATTCTTTGAGTCAGACCTTTGCATTGAATCGGTTGACCCAAATAACAAAAACCAGTCTGAATGATTTGTTCACAAATCTGACTTATCCGGTTTTCTGGTTCAAGGTCTGATTTGTTAATGATTTATTTTTTGAAGTCAGATGTTTTCAATGAATCTGTTAATCCAGTTTAAAAAAAAAAAAAAAGATTATTTAATGAATCCAACTGATCCAGCTCTTGGCTTCAACTCATTTGCATCTCTGAATTGTGAATGAATCATTCTTTCGAGTCGGATCTTTACAATGAATCAGTTTGCAAAACGAATTCATGGATTCTACTGATCCGGTGTCATGAGAAATCAAGTCCCTCACCAGGAATCGGGTCTCCTTTAGGACCCAGGTGGTAATGCCTGATCAAAAGTTATCATGATGTCTTGACTAATTATAACCTATTTCACTATTGTATGATGTTTATTACATTAAGTGCACAAACAACATGCACAAAATTTAAAATGAATGCCTATATATTGCATAATAAAACAAACTGGAAACACAAACATGCCTAAAAATGTATTTTTATAAGGATAAGGATTGTTGCAACATACTATGTTCTGTAAAAGTAATTTAATATTAAATTTACACAATAATAGCAATGTGGTATAGTATATAATATTACTATTATACATTTTTAATAAATTAATTGCCATGCTAAGTACACACAAACATTTAATTTGGAACTATACTGGAAGCATAAAACATACCTAATATAATATAAGCTAAGCTAGCAGGCTAATCATTAAAAGTCAGTTGAACCAATGGGATCGCTCGGGGTCTTAAAGAAGAACCTATTTCCTGGGGGGACTCGATTTCTCACCACACCGGTTCTCGAGTTCAAATCACTGACCTAAAGATCTGAATTTTTTTTTTCCTTCAGGATCTTCTTTAAAGTGAAGAGCCGCAGTGCCCACATGAAGAGTCACGCTGAGGCGGAGAAAAAAGCAGCTGCGCTCCGGCAGAGGGAGGCCGAGCAGCGGGCGGCAGCCGCCATGTTGGCCGCCCAGCAGAACGGAGCGATGGGGGATCAGGGCAAATCCAGGCGAGCCAGCAGCGACGATTCCTCAGAGGAAGAGGAGGATGCAGATGACGAAGACTGGCACTAGCTAACAATCCCCTTTGTGTGACTGAGAAAAGACTTATTTATTTTGATTTTACCAGCCAACAAAATCCCATCCCGAAGAAGAGTTTCAGGGACTGGCTCACTCCCGTAGAATGTCTGTGTGAGTGCGTATGTGTGCTGCTTGTGTATATGAGACAGACAAAGATGGAGACCGATGCTGTAGAAGCATTCAGGGGCTTAATGTTCAGATATAGGGCTATTGGGAGTGTAAGCCATGCCATCTCAGTGTGAATGTGTGCGCGTGTGTCTATAAAATGCACTTTCGGACTCATCCAACACACACTGATCTGACCGCAGCACATCTATCAGTGTCTGTGCACAGAACTCACTCACTGTTCTCCCGTGAAATGAAACTTTATGGATTCAGTGCTGTGGACGTCGACGGACGCAAAAGCAAGTGCGCTTGTGTGTTTAGTCTTTTCCTCCTTTTTTGAAATGAAAACGACGGTATATTTCTCTTCCACGTGACTGCCAAACGCTTGCACAACTGTGCTTGTACGCCTGATCTCCAGTGCTGTAATTTTTGGGCTTTCTGTTTTCAGTATCTTAAAGGTATAGTTCATTTGAAATGGAAAATTCTGTCGTTTTCTCACCTTCGTGCCGTTACAAATATGTATGGCTTGCTTTTATCCGTTGAACACAAAAGTTTAGTGGGATGTTCTTTCTTCTCTTTGCCACATAATATTGCTTAAGGGCTTTTAATTACCAAAAAGATAAAAAGTACTCCAGATAACTGTCATATTCCAAGTCTTCAGAAGCCAAACAATAGGTTTGTGTGAGGAAATCTTGACTCATCTTGATAGCGTTGTTAAAGTTAACGAAAACTATTAAAAATCATATTCTTTAATTGATTTAAAGCTGAAATAAAATATAAATATTAGATAGAAAATCTTAAGTGAAAATAACTGAAATAAAATAAGAATAAGTTGAAGTACTAAAATTGCTAAAACTAAAACTGAAATGAAATATTAAAGCCCCACGACATGCTGACAAAAATATGTTCCCTCTTTTTGATTTAACTAAAATAAGAGAACTAATTATTACAATATGGCCACAATTTAATAAATCGAGGGAACAAATTGTTATATTGTGTGCACAATTTACTTAAAATGATGGAATGAATTAGTAAAACGCATTGATTTATTATTGTCGTGGGAACGAATTGTTAATTTGTAGCCATAATATACTTTTTCCCCTGCATATCATGTTCAGGGCTCTGTAACAAAGTGAGAAAAAAAATGACAAAAGCATAAAAGGTACTGATACTTAAATGAAAACAAATGATAACTGAAAATACCTTATTAATACATCATTCAATATATTAATAATAACAATACATGTATATTATAATATAAATAATACTAGAAAAACATTGGTATGGGTGCATGGGATTTAAGAGCTATGGCAGTATTTTTAGTGAATGACATCAAAAGACTTAGTATTAGTACTGTCAAACATCTAACAAGTTTGTAAATATATAATGTGTGTGGGTGTGCGTGTGTGTGTAGATATATATATATTTACAAACTTTTATGTTAGATGCAATTAATTGATTTGGCAGCACTACTGCTAATACATTAAGTAGTACTGTCAAATCGATTAATCGTAATTAATCGCATCTAGCATAAAAGTTTGTAAATATGTAATATATATATATATAAGCACACACATATATAAACTGTTACATGCGATTAATCGATTTGACAGTACTAATGCAATACATTAAGTAGTACTGTCAAATCGATTAATCGCATCTAACAAGCTGTGTGTGTAAACACATATAAACTTGTTAGATGCGATTAATCGATCTGACAGTACAAATACGAATACATTTAGTACTGTCAAATCGATTAATTGCGATTAATCGGATCTAACAAATGTTTGTGTATATATAAACACATATAAACTTATGTTAGATGCGATTAATCGATTTGACAGCACTAATACTAATACATTAACTAGTGCTGCAAATCGATTAATCGAATCTAACAAACGTTTGTAAATGTGTGTGTGTATAAACTTATGTTAGATGTGATCAAACGATTTGACAGCACTAATACTAATACATTAGGTAGTACTGTCAAATTGATTAATCGTGATTAATCGCATCTAACAAATTATTGTGTGTGTGTGTGTGTGTATATATATATATATATATATATAAACAAACACAAACTTATGTTAGATGTGATTAATCAGTTTGTCAGCACTAATACTAATACATTAAGTAGTGCTGCAAATCGATTAATCATATCTAACAAACGTTTGTAAATATGTGTGTATATATATAAACTTATGTTAAATGTGATTAAGCGATTTGACAGCAGTAATACATTAGGTAGTACTGTCAAATCGATTAATCGTGATTAATCGCATCTAACAAATGTTTGTGTGTGTGTATATATATATATATAAACAAACGCAAACTTATCTTAGACGTGATTAATCGATTTGACAGCACTAATACATTAAGTAGTGCTGTCAAATCGATTAATCGCATCTAACAAGTGTGTGTGTGTTTGTATATAAACATATATAAATTTATGTTAGATGCAATTAACCAATTTGTCAGCACTAATACATTAAGTAGTGCTGCAAATCAATTAATCGAATCTAACAAACGTTTGTAAATATGTGTGTGTATGTGTATATATATATATATATATATATATATATATATATATATATAAAGCGATTTGACAGCACTAATACATTAGGTAGTACTGTCAAATCGATTAATCGTAATTAATCGCATCTAACAAGTGTGTGTGTGTATATATATAAATAAACTTGTGTTAGATGTGATTAATCGATTTGACAGCACTAATACATTAAGTAGTGCTGTCAAATCGATTAATCGTGATTAATCGCATCCAACATAAAAGTAAATGTGTGCATATACACAAACTTTTGTTAGATGCGATTAATCGTGATCAATCGATTTGACAGCACTACTTAATTTTATATATTGCATTAGTAGTATAGACCATTATTATTATTATTTTATTTTTTATTTTTTTACTTTTTCGAGCTTGACAGCTGCCCCTGGTGTTACTATATACTTTCACTTCATGGCAATGACCAGGTTGAACATTCAGCTTTCATGTTTGCCATCAAATACGGCTTTGGAAAGACACGAGGGTGAGTAAATGATGCTAGGGTTTTCTTTTTTTTTAAATAACTATTCCTTTAATTTGAAATGGTGACCTCGCTGATGCCTTCAATGTTTTTGACACTTTCTATCTTTACATGACAATCACTTTTTCAAAGGTCTTTTTTTATACTCCGCAGATTATAATGGTTGTCTTCGATATAATCATTTATTGTTGTTATCATTACTGTTACTATTAGCTTTGTACTGTTTTATTATAATTATGTTGTTTTCTTTTGGGGGATGGGGGTGGAATTCTTTTTCTCATTTGACTTTTTAGTTTTAGACGTTTGCTACCTGTGTTTAAGTGAAGATTGCATATAGTTGCTGAGAGCGTGATTTATAAAACCACACTGTAAGTGCAATAGCAATAGTGGGACTTTTGAGTTCCCTCCCACTCCACTTTTCTTTGTTTTATTTTATTCTCAGCGTCTTTGAACAAATGTATTAGATAATCAACTTATGTTTTAGTGTAAGAACAAATGTGAGATCTGATGGTTGGTGAGTTTAACGGCAGTTGCAAGCAGCTCGGGTTTCTATCTCTCTACTGGCCAAACACTTAAGCACTTGGCTTTGTCTCCATGGCAACAAAGAGTCTTCTTTTAAAGGATGGGCACACAGGGGATTTCACAGCCAACAGTAACAGCTCCAATTATTGCTAATAACACAGAAGTCTTCTATGCAGAATGTGTGTGTGTGTGTGTGCACGTGCGAATGCATGTGTGGTTGTGTTTATTTGCATGGGTGTGCATGCGTGGTTGTGAGTAGTTGATGCATCAAAACTGTTTCAAACTCAAAGCCAAGTGAGAAAAAGAAGCTTCCTAGACTATTTAATGTCTTTCTTTTTTTTTTTTTTTTTTTTTTTTGTTATTTCTAAAAAAAAATATATATATATTATATATACTTGTTCATATATGTGAAAAGACTGATTTGCTCTAATATGAAGATATGGGCATTTGTTGAAATGATTAAGCCAAGCTTTTTGTTATTGTTGTTGTTGTTGAAAGATGAATATGATGGTGAAAATTAATTTAGGGAATGTAGTAAGGGTGCACCTCCCGTTTCTGTCTTTCATTCAGCCAAGGGAAATTCTTCTGTAGAGGAATATAAAGTATGAAAAAGGCTTATAACTGTATGCACACTTTCTATGCTATTTTCATAGGGGCTTGTACACTAATGATGGCTGTGGAGAGAACTCTGAAGTGCTTTTTACTACAGTATAACTTATTGTGTTTCAGTTGTTTTTATCATGTGTTTTAGAATAATAAATAAGGAAAAAAACACAATAAACATGACAATATTTGTAACAGTATTTGGGGAGGAAGAGTGTATTTTAATTGGCCAAATGATGTCTAGAGGACATGAATAAAAAAGATCAAGATAATCACTTAGATTTCTATTTTTTTCTTGCAGCACACTGAATGTCCACATGGTGGCGTTGTTGTCTACATTATTTTTCAGACTAGAAAAGCTACAGTGATCATATGAAAATATGCAAGTGAGAAAAAAATGAATTTATGATGTAATATATAAATCGTTGGCTCATAAATGAAAGAAAGTCTTTACATTAAATAATGTTCAAATATGTAAATATAATGGCAAGTGAGGCTAATGCAAATACATAAATATTTATAACACCAGGTTACATAACTATTACTGAAAGAATATCAGCATATCACAAGTTTAAGTAGTTGCGTGCGTCAGATAATTACAGTAAATGTTAAATGTGAGACTCGCCAAATGGTTTTGGAACAGAAAAGTCATGTTACATAATTTTTAATTTTACAAATCAAATGATAACTAGACTTTAATGAGGTGCTAAATTGTGTCTAAACTAACACATTCATGCAAAATATCGATACAACAAAAAAAGTGCCTTTATATGAACCTTGTCTAAACGTACACGACGACAAAGACAAAACACGGCCATACAGGGTGACAAAAAATGACACTAAATTGATGTGTATTATTCATTCCACAACTGTCACGTTTAATTGCATATAGACTCCATATCTTAATTAACATAAATGCATCTACCTGTGATATTTTGTGGCATGGTTGGTATGACGGTAAGCATTTTGTCATGTCCCTCAGGCACTTGACTGAAGTTGTACTTAGAAAATATTTAACAAATTGTGCACAGTGTCTATAATTTTTGGCAATATTGTAAGTATTTATTTGTGTTACTTTATTGTGAAAATAATATGCCAACCATTCTCCACCTTTAATAATTTATACTCCACCCATATGTGACATCATTTACCAGAAATTACATCATTCAGGTCTCTTTAACAGTGGTGCAGAAGATGGTAAGTAGTATCATACTTTTAATTCATATTTTTGAGGCTTATTATAGTCAGGGAGGGTGCTGTCAAGATTAATGGCCATTTTGTGCCAAAAACCTCAACCCCGTCACATATATGTATATTTCTCATTGCTTCAGGGTTGTAAACTTGTGACAGGGTTGAGTTTTTCACTTAATTTATGAATAATTTTAATTAAAAAATATAAAATAGTCATGGTTTCAGTAAAGATATACTTACCAAAATCATGATAACTCATAATTTTGTTATAAATACAGTATTTGATGTAAAGTGCCCACTTAAATATTGACAAGCATCCTATGTCAGAAATGACGCCCACATCAGCAACAGAAAGACTTGCAGATATGTTGACCCAGAAAGAAGGACACAATATGAGAGAGAGAGAGACAAAAATAAAATTATAAAATTGAAGGCAATGTCTCCCTTCAAACCTGTTACAGTCTTCAACCCCGTCACACTATTCTCAACTATTCTTTTGGGGGGGAAAATAGGGAAGACGATTAAAAATGAAGGCATTTTTTGATGATTACCACATAAAATTGTGGTTTCAGTTAAACATCTCAACTGAAAACATTTTTACAAAAATAAAGAGACCACAGACACACAGTTTGTCTATTTTTAACTTCAGTCCCATCCCCTAAAAATGTGAAAATTATCATACATTTGTAGTCATTAAATTGTTATGCGGAAAACATGAGTAGTAGGTAGATGTTTGTTTTATAACAAGTTTTGTGTTTAATCCTTTATAAACGAACTCCATTTTGTCTGTTACGGGGTTGAAAATGAAAGGTGTTTAAATCTGGGGGGGAAAAAAATAAAATTTTATATATATACCTAATGATGGGGTATTTAGAAAATTAATTATGTTTAGTTTAAATCATCGGGGTTACGTTTTTTCTGCTGCGCGCATGCGCTGTGTGGCACAGAACTAGTAAAAATCCGTTGGAGCCGTGTGTGGAACTCAACTTCTTGTTAAATAGCTTGCGGAACTATCCCAACATAACGGATATATTACCGAATCCCGACAGGAATGACCCCATAAATGTAAGTTTACAACAAGACACTGACATAAGGCTTAACACATCAGAACCAGGGGCCTGTACCATGAAGCCAGATTAGCTGGTTAGCCAGTTAAGTTTCAGATTAGTTTGCGCCAATTCTGGGTTTTAGGTACCATGAAAGTGACTTGGCTTTTAGCGGTGTTCATCACCATAGTAACTTACGTTCCAGCTAACCTGCTCCGGGGTAGGTTATGTTCTGGGTAAGAGATCTCAAACCGAAATTGGACCAATCAGATGTGAGCAAAGTGACACTGACAAATCCAACGCAATAAAGTCCCTCCCCCAGTTTCTCTTCCTCCAAAATAAAGGTCACTATATAGTAAAAACAAATATTTAACGATGAAATTGTCTGGCTTTAATGATTTGTATAATTATTTTATGATTTATATAATTATTAGATCTATATTATTATTAATCCATTACACACAAGCAATTTTAGTTTAAGTTATTATTTAGCATTTATTTTAAATTAATATAAATATACAAATCATATGTTAGCTGTAGAATCAACAGATAATAAAAATGACTTACATGTTTGAGCCTCTATCCCTATATATAATCAATTATACAAACACTTGACAATTTTCACTTGCACTGATAGAGGAAGATAATTTATTTTATTTGTCCTTTTTCATGGACAAGTTTCTTTAGTGTAAATACGTTCAAATTCTTCATTTTCTTCAGCAAAAGAGTTTTGAATCACGCTGGCTCTCTTGCGACAAGTAAATCACATTGCAAGGCATGTGATTGGCTGTTTGCCACTGATGTCACGCATTCATGTGCACGCGCTTCACAGACTCGGGATCAAAGCCTGAGTTGACAGAGAAAGTTGATGATCAGCATCATGGTACCAACAAAGCCGGATTGGATTGGAGTGGTTTGGTTTTGTCAACTTGAAACTAATATTATAACCCTGAGTTTGTTCAACTACCATCATGGTACAGGCCCCCGATCAAATTCAAGAGGTAAAATAAACAATTAAAAATAAAATAAAAATATAGGGGTTGTAAAGCGGGTCATTTCTACGTCGACAAAGTACATTATACAAGGAAATTAAACAATTTTATGACTTTTTGACTGGCTTTTGAGGAATGTAATTATGTAAATATAACAAACGTGGTACATGAAGCACACAACGTGACAAACTCACAGTTTTGCTCAACTTTGCTCAGGGTTTCAAACTGTTTCTCTCTCTCTCTCTCTCTCTCTACCATTGGGTGGCGCCAAGATCTGCCAAATAATCCTCCATGAGATCATCCAATCCAGTTGTTTCTGTTTTAAGCATTCATGCAGATGGAAACCAATTATGTAATTTTGTCCAGAACATTGAGATAGATAAACAAGATTCATCTTAGCTAAATATTCACAAACAAACAGAGTAACAAAAACAAATGTCATTATGCATTCAAATGAAAGGGCAGGCCTGCCCTACGCTTCACAGAGCCGTATTTAGCTATGCGTGCATGCGAAAACTACAAATGTCAGAACAAACTTTTACTGCAAAACCAAAACCATTTGTCTTGACAAAGAAATGTTGAGAACGCATAAACACCACCTGCACACTGACCAGAGCCACCAATCACATCCACCACATACTGAGGTTTGTTGATGCAATGATGAGAAACATCCCGGAGGTGTGTTGACTGTTGCTGCGGTACAGTGCAGATTTTGGGCTGTAGGTAAAGAACTGACTGATGCATTTCAAAGTGCGCACCAGGGGATTATGGGAGAGACAAACGAGAACAGTGTGAGGTGGTTTTGTGCACATACTCACTCCCTTTTCCTCCCACTTGGAAGAGATGCAGAGAGAATATGGCCAACATAATCTCTGTAGAGAAAAGACTAGTTTTTACAATCTTAGACAACATCTGGAAGCAATCAGAGATCAGAGGGGATCAGTTTTATCTTATAGAAGGACACACAAAGGACTGGATGTGCACAATCTGCAATGCAAGTTTCAGGTAAAGTGTGTTCAGGAGAAATTCCAGCAGGCCATTTGTAACAGATTTGATAGGTTTGTTCATGAATCAATGGAAAGCCTACGAATCTTGATCCCCATGGAGTATGTTAAAAAAGACAGCAATACAGGAGAAATGTTTACTGGCATAAGATTTAGTGGCTCTGTAATTTTGTGTAAAGTTTTGGAATCACGTTTGAAGTGTATGGAGGAAGAGCTGCTTTAAATATATAAAACTTGATACAGATCCATTTAACAGATGTTTGATGAATCTCCTGACTGGATGAATCTCACAAAAATGTGTCCAGGTTCAACATTCTCATGGAAATTCATAACTATTTTGCAATTTGACGAATTGGTGGACGTTTTCGTACAAATGAAATCATACAAATTCATATGAAATCACATAAAACATTCATGTTTTGTCATGAAATCAGGTTGGCAGGGTCACATTGTACTCAAGATAAAAAAAAAATTGCTGCCAAGATTATTTATTTACCAGTAATTTTTCACCTTGTGGGGACATTTTTTGGTCCCCATGAGGAAAACAGCTTATAAATCATACAAAATTATAGTTTTTGAAAATGTAAAAATGCATAAAGTTTTCTGTGATGGGTAGGTTTAGGGATAGGTGATAGAATACACAGTTTGTACAGTATAAAAACAAAGTCCCCATAAAACATGGAAATCAAACGTGTACACATTTTGTGGTCGTAGAGTATAGGCCTATAACCTCTCTTAGTAATTAACTTAATAGACACATTGTGTCTTGGGGAAAATTCTCAGAAGGTAGTGGACCAGAGGCAAAGTCTTACAGTTAAATTCCCATTTATATTTACAACTAGACCTACAATTATAGTGTAATTTGCACCGGATACCATCTTGTTTTACCACTTTCTTAATAGAAGGACCGTGTAAAAGACAATGGGAGGCTGCCTGCAGGGAGGAGTTCGGACTTACTGACTTTCTCTGTTATTTAAAGAGCTAGGATAGCTCAATCAGTAGAGTTTCAGACTTTTAATCTGAGGGTCCAGGGTTCAAGTCACTGTTCTCTTGAGCAATCTACCCAGCCCTGCTTGGCTGTAAATTTCAAAAAACAAATAAACACGGCTGTGAGGATGTTTCTAATACAATGCGTCCCCTTGGAATTATAAGGTTCTATCTGCATTCTGAGCAGTTCTGAGATATTGAGCTTCAAAGTTTTTGCATTCTATTGGACTTTGTAGATAGAACCATTTTGTTTTCTAAATAAAAAGTCCCTATATTTACTCAAAATTACCAAAAACATCACATAATGTAAATAAGTTGTCACAGAATAAGAATATGTGAATATCTCAATTTTGACCAAAATGTCAGATAGAACTTTATAATTCCAAGGGGACGCTTATGGTTGAGGAAGTGATGGCAAATTTGACATCTTTCTATCTGAGAGAAAGCCATTTACACGACACCATTTTCGACTAAAAACAGAAAACTTTTTAATGCTTTTTGACCGTTCATTTACACGACAACGGCACTTTTGAAAATGTTTTTGAAAATGAGACTGTTATCATCTCCGTATAAACTACAAAAACAATTGGTGAAAACGATGACGTCATGCGCATTTGTATTACATGTTCAGTCTATAGGCGCGTATTGTTTTTTTACAAAGTGACATCGCCAACTAGCGTTGCCAAGTCTGCGGAATTGGGCTACTTTCACTGTTTCCGCCGGTTGTTTTCATGTCCGTGGGTTGAAGTGACCCCAAATAACGTGATATTTAGCCACTGGAATTTGAATTTTACCATGGGACGCCCCCTGAAGCGCGATTGGGCTAGTTTTGGGCTAGTTTTTGACTAGCAATTGGGCGGGTTTTGTTGTGAAAACTTGGCAACCCTGTTGCCAACTACTGGCCTGGCAGTGTTTTTATATAATATAATATAATACAGTGTTTTTAATAGCTTTCGAGGGTCCGTGTGAATGGGATCGTTTTGACAACTCTGTCGTCTGTACACGAAAAACGCAATGAAAAAGCTTTTGCATTTTTAGTACATCGTTGTCATGTAAACGTACCCTAAATCTCTTTATTTTTTCTTTCTTTTGGAAAGTCGTGGAAACGCTACACTGAAACAAAAGGTAACATCTAAATTAACTGACTGTTCGCAAAGACACGCCCCTAGTTACTGTTGCTATGTCCGACAAGCCATGGCGCTCTCGTGCCACACATCATGTTCTCACAAATAAAAAATACATCGCGGAGCAAAGAGGACACTGACAACGCGTCAACAGACAAGACAGAGCAGGTTACTTTTGATATGAAACAAAGTCTCAAATTTTGTAATTTTTAAAGAAATTTAAGCAAATACCGTTTTGTGGCTCTTTAATGTGTCGTGACAGATCACTGTAGCGCTTCAGTTCAAGCAGCTTGTGATCTAATTCTACTAGTTAATTTATAGTATCAAATAAACATGAATGAACATCAGAAGGTATGTTGTTTCAACCACGGAAAGACATCAGTACACACCATTTTTCAAGTTCAAGTCCACTGACGTTAATCTACTAACTCCCCTGACTGGATTTGGTGTTATGATTGGTTAGCTCGCCTGTCAGTCAAACTCCTGGTGAAGGGTCAATTCAAGTCAAAAATATTATTTAACATCACTAAACAAACCTATATGCATTAATTTATACCAACAATACCAATTTTTATGGGTTAAATCAGGTAGAAATAGCTCTTTAAGTTAACGATTACAGATTACCACTTTTTTTTACAGTTTATCATGGATTTTTTTCTTTTGCTATTTGAGCAAATGGAAATAAAAAAATATTATATTGTTATATCGTTCACCACTATAAAAGTTTACCCAACTATGACAACTTCTGCTTCTGAGAAAACCATGGAATCGTTCATTGTGGAATAATATCCAGTTTTACTTTCTATTTTATAAAAAATAGTATGCAGTATATACTGTGCAGCATTCTGTAAGAAGTATCCTATTTCAAACATAGTCAAGCACTCAACAGTTATTATCACATCCGGCCGCTGGGATTTTGCAGGAAGCTTGTCCTGTTTGCTAATCAACACAGTAACAAAGACAGATGTGCAGCCGCTCACACCTCACAGGTGCTCGTATCTTCCTGTCTCGCACTCCACTCTTATTAGTACACACTGTCTTACTCATTAAACATCAGAAATGTGCAGCTCATCGCAGCAGATTGCTTCCAGCCTTGCTTCGCCGTTTGTGAGAAAAGAACAGTGAGTGAGTGAGGGTGGATACAATAAGATCGGACTGAAGGGACAGAAAATTTAATTCAACAAGTATTATGTAGTGCCAAAAGAGACGAGGACCAGATTCAACATCAAACCACAGCTTCTCCCTCGTGTCACATTCTGGCAGGGCTTTCTGCTATCAATAGAGCTCTGTTGTACTTTCTTGGACAAATTTATGTGCTTGAAAGATTTATTTGGAAAACCTTTTGGAAAATTCATTCCATGTTTAATGGTGTGCTGTTGCTTAGGTTGCAGCTCTGCACAATAAAACTAATCACATATGCCTTGAATCATTAAGATTTAACTGCATAACTTCTCATGATCCCCACAAAAAATCTTTAGAATTTTCTTAATATCTCTTATACTCTATTACCATTTTATTACTTAAACAAATATTAAACTCTGACATGTATGATACTTCAGATCATTCATGTTATTCAGAAGAGATGTGCTATTATTTTTCTAATTAATCAGATATTTGAGTAAGTTGAAACCCAATACTCACGTTTAAAAGTGTAATTCGGCAATTTCTCTCAAAAAAATCCTGTCGTCACCAGTGCGCAACAAATTCTGGGGTAGTCTAGGCCGCGAAGGATCCATCTGTTGTATCCTTCATTTCACAAGAAACAAAGGACGCATTTGGAGGAGCCTTCGAATTGGGACAGCCTTCATCACGCTGCGGTGACGCAATCAGCCTTCGAATACAGCCTTCGAAGGATGCAGCCTCTGAATTGGGACGCAGCCCTTAGATCTGGTCAGTCTGGTACAAGTCTTAGCTCTCAGAAAATTACGAGTTTAAGCATTGTGATTGCAAGTCCTACAAACACGTGAAGGCTTTGCAGTTCAGAAACATTACGGTAATTACAACATGGCATGAACGCACCTATAAAATAAAGAAAAGAAAGTCTGGCAGCTGTAGCGTGTGTGTTGCTGAAGAAGGTAGTTTGCATACATATTTCTTAGGGGTTTAACGGTACATGTATTCATCCCAAACCATACGGTATGGACATCACAGTTTGGTGCATACAGTCAGTCGACAAATACAGTGAGTCACAGGTGATCCATACTCCAATCCAGAAGGGGGTGTGTGTGGTAATGCAACGCTGTTTGCTAACCGCCACAACGAGGAAAAAAACAGAAGAAGAACAGCACATACGCGAATCACTTGAGCTCTTGAAAACAAAGTCCACTAGGTAGTGCGTTCGCGTCAAGTTTTATTTTTCATTATTCTGTTTATTTTATACTTTTATAACACAAGATGCTTTTCAGTTTTGAAGTTGATTGTGACCATAGACTGTAAAAAAAGATGGACTTCACTCTCTTCTATTGTAGTAAGTGAAGCCGCCATTGTGCCAATATGGCACTGACATCTTGAGTCTCGGGTCTGTGCAGTAGTGAACTTGGAGCCCGAGTCTGCGCAGTAGTGAGCGCAAAGTGGAGCCATGATATCAAGGTTCTGCCCACACTCTCGCAGAATCGGTTAATACTGTTTTTCTCAGAACCACTCATTATATCTGTGTGAAATAAACAGTTCTGGAAATGTAGAAAGCTCCAGTCACCACCCGAAGATCCAGAAAAAAGTCAGTTGCTTCAGTGACTACTTCACTCAGAGAAGCTGTCAATCTCAGCTGTCAATCATGACGTCAAAACCCTCGTTTTTATAGACATTATGCCCAGAAATGTATTCATCAATACGTAAGATCGCTGTGGAAATACAAACCAGAAGTCAAAAGTCAACGAGCGTAGCGCTGAAAAGGGGTGGGGCTACATAAGGTCTATAAATAACTAAATAAAACCACACTTATTTAAAGAACGAACACTTGAACTAACATCAGCGTGATAAAAACTACCTAAAATGACAGAAACCAACTTTGAAAAAAAAAAAAATGTATGTTTAATTGTTTAGTCTGTCTCACGTCCTACATTACATGGAGAGGGTGGGGTTTATTACCTATACTGAATCCAGCCACCTGGGGGTGATCGAGACGCTTTGCCTTCACTTTTTAAGACTCATGTGGCATGCTTGATTATGACCAAATACCTTTTGTTTTTTATCAGCATTGCAAAAAAATATAACCTATGCAAGAGTGCATTCTGTTTAGTGCTTAATACACTAAAGGAGGGTGTACTGTACTAACTAGGGGACTAAATGCCGCTAGGTAGAACAAATTGTGATTTGCACTACTGTCTGTTCAAAATAAAATAAAAGAAATCTAGCATTGTCGATTGAGGGTCCAATTCTCGCAATTAACTAGTTGCTTATTAGCATGCATATTACTAGGATATTGGCTGTTTAATAGTACTTATAAAGCAGATATTAATGCCTTTATCTGCATGATCATATTCTACATCCCATAATACCTAAACTTAACAACTACCTATCTAACTATTAATAATTAGGGTTTATTGAGGCAAAAGTCATAGTTGATAGTGAGAACTGGACCATTTTTCCTACTGTACCGAAATTATACCAAACCGTGACGTCTGTGTACCATTACACCCATAATATTTCTTGATTATACTCCTTGTTTTATTTGTCATTTATCTATTTTTATTTGTGTTTTTCATTCGCTCTGACAAGATGTGCTGTAACCGTTGGTTTTATGCTACTAATCTTAGATTGTTTAAGGGAAACAGTCCAGCAGGTTTCATGTTCTTTGGGTAAAAAAATATGTAGTTAATTGTAACCAATAGCAGATTATTCCAGTACAGGGAAAACACTAAAACTGAAAAGACATTTGCAGGGAAATGCTTTGTAAAAAGGTCCATTTGAGAAACCTAAAATAAGTAGTGCAGTGGTAAAAATGTCATTTTAAAAACAGAGGATAAGCTGAAATGTGCTGGAAACGGTACCATTACCATATAGTTGGCTGCAAACTTTATATGAATTCCATAACTCAGTGACTCTGAGCATCTTAAAAACACATAAAACTACAGTGTTATTCTTGGGCATATGTAATAATCCCCTTTGGTCTGTAGCATTGTACTTCTTCCCATTTAACATCACTTTCACAGAAGTGAACTTGAAAAATATCCTGTCATAAAACCGTTGAAGGAAAGCGTAATGTTGCAACCCTGGTGAATAAAGAAAGTGAGTGTTATCTTTTAAACAAGAGGATGAGGACATGTACATTTTGATTGATTGGCAGTTTCTCTATTTGAGTATTTGAGCTCCACAGCAGTTTCAGTTCTGTTATTACATAAAAAAAAACTGAAATACCCTTCCTGTTGCAAGCGTGAGGGGACGGAACCTGCACAGCTGCGTGATCTCAATTATATTGCTATAAAAATAGATGCATTTCAGCATGTGTGCGCTCAATACTTCTTTCTCTGAAAAATATTTTAAATAACAATGCAGGGAACAACCCTTTCCGTCCGTCTCATTCTTTCATTCCAGATCTCAGCATGATAAAGGATCTTTGTTCAGTGCTTAAGAGAGACATGCTGAGCCTTGGCCAAGTCACTGTTGGGTCTTGTTTGTGTCTGTTACCATAGCGACCGCTGTCCTATGACCCGCCAGCAGCCGTTCAATGTTGGAGGGTGGGAAGGAGTTGAAGGGGTGTAGGCACACCAGTCAAACAGTCACAGAGTGGAAGTGACACTCCCTTTTGAGTCAATCACCTCAAAATGTCTGTGGAATTCAGTATGTGTTCATTCTGGTATGTTACCATATAAGGGTATTCTAAATAAAGTTGCTTAAATCAGTACCGATTAACCCCTCTGGCAGGTTGTTTCCTGGTCGGCCATGATTTGGAAGTGGCTGTGCTCTGAGGCATTACTCTAAATTAACACTGCCTACTCGCATGCATCTGTTTCATGTTTCTGGAAGCGTGCTAGTGATGATTAGCTTTTCATTATAACGCTCAACATCTGTTGGCTTCAGCTTCTCTCAAAATGGAAATTGCTCTGTTAATGAGCCATCTTGTTTTTTCATATATGGTGGGGTACAGGGTGCAACATTAACACTCGCCGAGTGCCAAATAAAAGGAAAAAAATGTGCCAGTTGGCCGGTAACCTAAAGCTTTTCTTCTTCTCCACATAAAATGTTTACCATATTAAGCTTCTAAAATGAAAGCATAAGTAATAAAATCATGATGTGTCAACTCATATATGATGCTATTAGTGACACAGACTTGTGCTGTTTGTCACAAATGTGTAGGAAACAATCATTAGCTGCATTTACATAGACCCTAATAATAGGTCAGTCATGGGCTAGTAGCACAGTCGGAATAAAAACCATGTCAAATGGAATGAATTGGCCAAATCTGACTGAAATTTAATTTTTAACATTCAATAGGACACGTAATCACTTGAAAACCGAAACTGGAATGTTCTGCGTATGTGCAAAGATGTAGAAATGGTGTAATGATGCTCTGCTGTTGTTGAACATCGGCTGTGTCCGAAATCACATACTATATAGTAGGGTTATCAAAAGTACTGACTTCAGTACCAATTCGGTACTGAAATTTTAAAAATGTGACAATACCAGCATTTTCCTCTAGCCTTTTAAACGCTGTTGAGCAGATTCTTAAACACTTCTGATTGGCCATTGTGTTCACACGCTCAACAGATATGTCTCTGATTGGCTACAATGATCAACGCTTCAAAAACATGTTGTAAATAGACATCTTTGACGCTCTTCACCGAGCACTTACACAGATACACATGGGAGCATTTGAAAGCAGGCGTCTATCAGCGGATCCCTAATATATCTACTGATAGACGGATCCGTCTGCTTTCAAACTCTCCCGCTTTCAAACCGCCACAAGAGCATCAAAGATGTCTATTTACAACATGTTTTTGAAGCGTTGATCATTGCAGCCAATCAGAGACATATCTGTTGAGCGCGTGAACACAATGGCCAATCAGAGGTGTTTAAGAATCTGCTCAACAGCGTTCAAAATGCTGGTATCGTCATATTTTTTACATTTCAGACAACTTTTGACAACACTACTATATAGTAGGTGAAAAACAGTATGTAACAAAAGAAGTATGTCTGAAATAAAAGAGTTGGCAAAAAGTACCTGGATGACCTACTACTTCCGGTGAGATTCTTAAGTGCGCATACAATGCACACTTTACTATCCCAAGAGGCCACGGGAAAGGATTTGTGAATGGCTTTGAAGCGACGCAACTGACGCTGCTAGGTCACATGATAATGACAACATGGCAAATGTAGTATGTCCAGATTACATTCATACTATATACATTTATACTATAGATAACATACTTTTTTAGTGCTCACAAAGTAAGTACTTATTCAAAATAAGTACCTACTCAAGAGAGTATGCGATTTTGGATGCAGCCAAAGTGTCATAAATGACCATTGTGTAAATCTAATATTCTCCTTCCACTCATTGAATGTAAAGTGGTGCAGGACAGTGTTGTCCCACCAGTCCTTGCTTCAGATTCTTATCCACAGATGTGAGAGGAGTCTCACTGCAACTTGTGGTGGACATCCAACCCGGCCCACATCCAAATGTGACATCAGAAGCTACGCCCATGCCGCCCTGCAGCTGATTCTTAAGATTTTATTGGTCATGTCAATCACAGTACTGATTGCCTACACCAAACACTGATCCCTAAACCTACCTGTCACTGTAACTGTGCGTTCACACCGCCACCGGCGAGAGCATCAAAACTCTTTGTATTCGTGGAGTGTCCATGTGTCAAAAGATCAATTCCGATTTGAAGCTTGTGACATATAAATGTGTACATCAACCTGATCACTTTATGTAGCGTTCATGCACTATGTTTGGATTCATCAATCGGAATGATTTCAAACAAAATATGTCCATGTAAACATAGCTGTTGTAAAAGGGACACTAAAAATAAAAAACAATGCAAAAATTTGTTTCATGGATGGACAAATATATTTATAAAATATTTTATCATTTCATTTGAGAAAAAAAATGTGAGGGACAAGTAGAGGTTTAAAACATACATTTAATGTATATAATGTTCAGTTTAATTTTAAAGGGGTTTTTATTGACTAGTGCCCCCAATGAAACCATTGTGTGCTGCTATAGCAGACAACATTTTAAAAACAGATTATACAAATTAGTACTTTCTAAAACATGGTTTGGTCATTTGTCTTTGGTTTAACAATAGGTGGATAAAAAACAAAAATCAAGCTTTTCTAAAAACAAGTTTATAGGTTGAGAAAAACCTGTAAATGGAAAAGAAGAGAACAGTTAGTGCATGTTACATCATCTACTTTAAGTATAAGTAAAATTTATCCATTTTATTTTGGTAAACTCACCTGTGCAATTGCCTATTTGAATGTGTGGCTCTCAGTGCCACCACGTCCAAAACCTGGGGGCAAAAAGAGAAAAAAATTAAATATTATAATAATAAGGATGCATGATGGAATGTTATCTTACCAGGCTAGTCGGTTAACATGCTAATTAAAAAAAAAAAAACTCTGTGTAAGTAGCAGGAAGACATTTGCATTAAGTAAAACTGGATAATTCAAGACATTTGAATAAGTTCCTGTGATCAGAGAGATTTTATAGTGGTGAAGTACTGTCCCCACAGCAATTCTCAGTCCATGTGTTTATGAGGTGAAGCACTAGTCTGTCATGTGATACTCTAGTTGAACAGTAACCCTATACAACACAGTAAAACGGAGCCATTGATGCATTGTAGAAACTTACCTTTAGGTCCAAAGAGTGCAGAGTAGCATGGGTTGTTACAATAGGGCTTCCCCTCATGCTGTGAGGTAAAACACATTAGTCAGTACATTAATGCACTTGAATGGGGGTTGTTATGCAAGACCTTCCTCAAGACATAATACTCTGACAGCCTAACCCCTGAAGTGTTTATGTAAGGTAAAAGTATGCCAAAAGTTATCTGGACTCCATTATGTCTGCCTGGAACATTAATCTGTCCCTGTAAGAGGTTGGCAGTCCGTATGTAATTCTGCTACTTACTTACCTCTGCGTGTGAGCCAGCCGACAGGGTCTTGTTGCATTTCTCACACTTCAGACAGGGTCTATGCCAGTCTTTGCCAAGTGATGACACTCTCTCCGCTGAAACATCAATGATAAACATCATTAATTCATAAAACAACATAAAAATAGTCCAGCATGGATTGATTTCAGTGCACATTATTCACAAAATTTACCCCCCCCCTTTTATCCATTTTGTAGACGCTTTTATCCAAAGTATTCATTTCAAGGTATATAATTTACCAGTTGCCAGGGAATTAAATGGCTTTGAAGGTACCAACCCCTTCCTTCTCCAGTGTCGCCAATTCTTAGCCAAAATGTCAATTATTTAATAAATATTTAAAGGGATGGTTCACCCAAAAATGCACATTCTATTTTCATTTACTCACCCTTATGTTGTTCAAAACATGTGTGACTCTCTTGCATTGAACACAAAAGATCATTTTTTTGTCTTGTAATGATTGAAAGTCAATGCAGTTCAGTGCAGTTTTGGACCCCATTGACTTTCATTGTATGGACAAAAACAGCTCAACGTTCTTTAAAAGATCTTTTATGTTTTGAAAAAGAAAGAAAGTCATACAAGTTTGGAACAATGTGAGGATGAGTAAAAACATTAAATATTTCGGTTAAGAATTGGCATCATCAGTGGGAAACAGAGCTTTATTTAACACATTTAAACAAATGTGTTATAAGCGGGATGCTTGGCGCTGTTTTTATTTATTGCCTCTTTTTCACATCACATATTTCAGTAATTATCATAAATTAGGTATCATTCAAACGCTTAAAAACTCCTGTGAAAATTGTTTGAAATTGGACAATGCGTTACCATGGAAATGGTCATTTAAATCCTTTTAGCAGGCTCCTCCCCCTAGTGGGCGTTGTCATGTTTCATATTACAGAGTTTATTTTAACTACTTCATAGTCAAAACTTTTCTAAACTTGATAAAATGCATATCGTCGGAAAGGTCTGAATCTGTTTTGCGATAGAAGTGATATTTCGACAGAAATGTATTAATTTGTTACAAGAGAATGCATAAAAAAAAAAATCAATGGAACGCAGGTGACACCTGGTGGCTTTTTTTGGTACAACGCCTAAACAAAATCTCATGGGAACTTAAATTTTTGTGATATCAACTTCAAATTTGGAACACAACTTGGTTAGATATATGGCTTTGATTTTAAATCAATTTTAGAGTAAAAATAATTTTTAAAATATGTATTTTATATAAAATATATTTTAAAACTTTATATATTTATATAAAACTTTTTAGTACAGTCCATTTGATTTACAGTAAATTTAAACTTGTATAACTTTTTCATACTTTTATTTTTTTAAGGGCATTCATGTCAGCAACAATCTGCTGCGTCTTCTTTAAAACAAGACCAAACTTAGGTCTATATTCCAAAGCATTCTTGAATTACAACGATTTAAGTTTGAATAGTGCATTTTCACGTCTATGCTCAAAAAGGGTTAAGGGGTTAACATGTTTAAATCTATTTAGCTGAATCCCAAAGATTTCCTTTGAAAAAGTCAATGCAGAAAATGCCTAAAAAGAAATGTTTGTTTCCATCTAGGTCAGTTTATGACCTCATCGACAACTTGAAACGATCTAAATGATCACTCATTAGCCTTAAAGTTGTTTTAAGAAAAGAGCCAGGGGAACGCAAAGTCAATCACACATGGGAAAATTAGCTGATTTGCAGCCATTATGTAGTTCAATTAAAGTCCTGATGAGGTTTTAATGTCAACAGAGCTCAAGCTCAAGTCTGGCAGTCCAGTGCGCTACAAGTCTTGTCAGATTATTGCGTTCTCGACTCAAAGCAGATAAAGTCATGACAGCGAGAACATGGGTGGGTGTGGATGCTGTATGCAGGACACTCCCAAAGGAATTCATTCCTCCCTTTCTTTTTAAGAGGGCCATAAAGAAGTCTTTATCTACAGCCCTCAGCAGAAAGATTTCTCCAAACAACCCTCATGATGAACATCGCAAAAGAAGTGGGAAGGGAAGACAAAGTCATGCATGCTCAGGCGTCTCCATTATGGGGAGGTGCAAGATCGTGCCTTTAACAAGGGAGGTTTTGGGCAAGCGTGGATGCCAAAAGCTGTCTAAAACCATGACCACTCTGAAAGATGTCAGATTTATGGCTTCAAGTGAAGAGATTCTTTTGAGCTTTTTGGCATGCAGAAACCAAAGGATGGACAAAGAGCAGATGAACAATTCCCATCTGTGAAAAATGTGATGAGGTGGTGGGAAAGACACCAAGTAATGCTTCACTCTTTATGTTGTAGTAAGCAGAGTGTTGAACGATAACACATACACTACATAATTCCCATTATTGCTATAATTGTGTACAACAGCTGTAATAAGAGTCATACTCGTCCCAGCTCAGGCAGTTAGTCACATACGGCGGACGACACAGGAAGATCTTTTGTTTAGTACTGGACTGTGAACACATGATCCAGACATACTGCAGAATCAATGGTTCATGTGAGAAGGAACATTTTTAAAGGACAAACAGGGCAGAAAGGAATTCACCAGGATGGGTTTGGGCCCTTTCAGTACTGCCAAGAAATAGTTTGGTCATCTGAGCCACACCTAAGACAGCAATTACTTAACTTCCCTCAGTCAAATACACAGAGGACACACTAATCTCTCTCTCTGTTAATGCTCTTTATCGATGCAAAGTGTCCTAGACTGGGTGTAAAGTCTACAACACAGAGATTTGTAATCTGCAGCTGAATTACTGCTGTCTTTATTCTGCGTTTTCCATAACATCAAATAGAGACACTTGCCAGGTTTTCATTTCAAATGTGCACAAAACTTTTGCAATATTTTCTAAATGTCGATAAAAATCTATTGTGAAATGACAGCATTTCCATTAACCGATGTTATGCGACTAAAACTTTTTTTCCTCTCACAGTATGTCATTTAAAAAATTATGGCCACTATTATTTTTAATCGAAGGAGACGTGGGCGTGTTATCCAAGCAATAATGGCAGGGAAATGAGGTGTTTCTGGGTTTTTCTCCCTCCTATCTGCTTCGAGGTCTTGATAAATTGTGGCATTTCTTTGTTGTTTAGAATCCAGTATTCTCATGATTATTTTGTCATTTACGAATTTAATTAGGGATGCACCGATATGAAAATTTTGGCCGATAACTCTTTTTTTATTTGAAAGCAGATAACCGATATATTGGCCGATAAATCTAAATCAACATTTTTATATCATTTTTGAGAGCCTGATTACAAAAACAAAAGTCTCGCTATTAAAAGCACACAATTATAATGTTCTCATTATAATTTTATGTAGTTTATATGACAGACTTGCACTGTACATGTTGAACTTAACCGTATTTTCCTTTTTGAAGTGATTTCAATCATATTTTAAGCAATTCAAAACCATCATGGCGAACAGTGCGCATCTGAAGCGTCTTAGCTGAAGGAAATAATTCATTATTTATCGGCTTTAATATATCGGCCAAATTTTCTTACCGATAACGATAACATTAAAAATGAACACATATTGGCCGATACCGATATTGTGGCCGATCCGCGCCATCTTTAAAGAATGATCGACTTTTACGTACGTCAGGTGACTTATAAATGCTGTTTTCATTGCAGTTTTCCTGCATTCTTTGGACCGAATTGCCTGAAAAACCACCTGATGTGAGCATAAAAACTTTTTTGCTATTTATGGGAATTTTTGCTAAATCGACCTGTTTCCATTGGACGTATTTTCAATTCACAATTTCAATTTGCGCAATTTGAAACATGGCTAGTTTTACTCATGCAAAGAGCAGGTTGAAAAAAACTAAACAATAGTAGTAATAATGTTAATAATAATAACAACAATTATTATTATTAACATTTATCATTATTAATATTACAATTGAATATTGTATTTATTTTTGTTTTTTTCAATTACTTGCTCTTATTTCTAAATAATAATAATAATAAATATTTAAATACAAATATAAGAAAGTTTTTATTTCTCAGAGTAGCTAAAAATGTAATTTTTTTCCAATGTTAACATATTTCCACTCAGACTTTATGTTTTTGTTTGAGCTTCACGACAAGCGCGACAGAGCAACACTGTCTCAAACCAATGGTGTGATTCTGGGGGCGGGACTATCTGTTTTGGCTGACCAATAGGAGAAGTTTGAGGGGAGTGTTTGGGAAACCTGTTTCAAAACTGTCATTATTTTTACAGATCCGTTTGATGTTGATAAAACTACACACTACCTATAAACCTGTTGAAACTGCAAGTATTGCAGTTAAAACACAAATCTCTGAAAGCGAACCACAAAAATTAGACTGTCTAAATCACCAGTGCCTTTGAATTATGGCATACTTGTGCATATATATAACTGAAATTACATTTCAGAACACCTACTTTTTATTTGCAGTTATGTCAAAGCTGGAAAATGGTGTTATTTTGATTATGCCGGTATCTAATCTCTATGTTATATATTCACGGTGGAGGCTGCGGTTGTTAAATTGCTTCCATATGAACATTAAATAAGTCAGAGTGAAGGAAGACCAGCACCAGCCACATGAGGCAGTTTTGTGTGATGGTTACAAAAAGTTACAGGTTTAGAAATGAACAGGATGGATGATGGTGTGAGATGCGGTATGAAGGCTTTATTTTTATCATTACTGCAGAGAAACTATACATGCAAACTATATAAATAACAGATGAAAAGATAGACTAAAAAAAAGACTTTGTGTTTCAAAGTGAATGAAAACATCTGTAACTCCTGCTGGATTATTGAAACCCACCAAAAACAGCCTGCTATGTTTCTTTTGGCTAAGAATGTACAGTAAATTAGCAAAGAAGAAGAAGAAAAAAAAAAACGAAAAAAGAGGATGGTCAATTAACTGAAAGGACAAAACCCAAGCCCAGACTTGCAGTATTTGAGAGCTTGGCATGATCAGAAACTTCAGAAATATACACAAATTCATTTGCATTTTCTCTGTAATTCTTTGACACAAATAGGCTACCAGGAATCAGATACACATCTGATTACTGGATGAATCTGAGCCAAATAGTAAAGTTCTTTAAAACATTATCTTGTTGCTTTCATGCTACAGAAAATATTCAAATAGTTTGTTTGAATACACAATGCAAAAAGGTTACTTTACAATGTAAAGCAGCATCTGACATTATCATTTGCATAGTTATCATTGGCTGTGCTGACTCATCTCTGGAATTAATGCTATTATTATTTAATTACATATCAATAATAATGATAATAATGTAAATTACACATTCATACTATGATATATTTTCTGTTTTTCAAAACTAATTTAAGATTTAGTCTACCCACCCTACAGCAACATACAACCCAAATATGTGCAAACGTTATTTTTCTACCCTGTTTTATTGCTGCAAATATGTATGCACAAGCTATTTTGTAAACACTGTTTTAGAAAAGTTTAAGGCAGGAAATACTGTCCACATGCATCAGTTGACATGCAGCTCTCTTCCTGATCGTGCTGTTGCATTCAAACTAGTTTACACATTCATTTAAACATCGAAATATTTATATTAGAAATTATACAACAACATAATAGCGTGCTTTAACTTTCTTTTCATTCTTTCCCCCTTTTTTTTTTTTTTTTTTTAAAGTAGCCTGTATGTAAATATGAATATTTAACACGAGTCTTACCGAAGTACACTTCCTTCTCGCACTTGGGGCATTTAGGCATGTTTGCGGTGATTTAGTTCCTCGAAGGAGAAAAGTCCTGCTTGTATAAAGTTGAGATGGAGTCCACCTGCACACAGCCACGCCTTTGGTTTGAGACTATCTACTCTGCAGCCTTATTTATAGTACTGTGGAAATAGTTTGCACACGGTGACAGAGAGGGAGGGAGCGCGTGTGCGCGTACACGGGAACGCGCCTTGATTCATCACATGTATGCTCCTTTTTGCGGTTTTTACTCTGTATTCTGTAGGCTATTTATTTTGATTTTAATTAGTTTGCAGAAAGGATACAAACAACGGAGATGCATTGTGTGTGAATAACCTTAATCAAGCTTGCACTTAAAGCAGATTGAGTTCTGTGATTGTTTGAAGTAGATAGAAATATGATCCTGTACTAGGTACAAACCTTCATTCCTTTTCAGAAGAGACCATGCTGAACGACTTATTCACAATCAGACAACCATGCCTAACAGTGCCAGACATGCTGGTCATCAATCTGTGTTTTTAAGATAGTTTGTAGAATGTTTGTTTTTAGACAGAATAGCCAGAGCAGTATCTGAACTTGCTCATTCACTATTAGTGCATTGCATATAGAGAACTGTATGTTTATGTCTGTGAGGAGATTTTTTTATGAATGTCTCTGTGTGTTTACATTATGTAACATTTGTATTTGACAGATCAAATATTTCCTGAGAGGACAGGTGTGTCTCTGCCCAACCCCTGAATTGATAACCACACCATGGCAACTGCTCAACATGTTTTCAAGGGCAGAGAAATACATCACTGATGTATGCAGAACCACACACACACAGAGATTAGGTTTCCATGTTTTATGGGTACATTCCATAGACATAATGACATAATGATTTTTATACTGTACAAACTGTATTCTATCCCCTACCCCTAAGCCATGTTTTCCTCATGGGGATCAAAAAATGTCCCCACAAGATCGCAAATTTCCGGCATTTCCCACAACTTAGGGAATACCTAAACCACACACACACAAACACATTGATGTCATTTTATTGCTGTTTAACCAGATAAAATTGACATGACACATTTTGTTCCAACAATTTAGGGAATACCTAAACCACACACACACAAACACATTGATGTCATTTTATTGCTGTTTAACTAGATAAATTGACATGACACATTTTGTTCCAACAACTTAGGGAATACCTGAACCACACACGCACACAGTGATGTCATTTTATGGCTGTTTAACCAGATAAAATTGACATGTGACATGACACATTTTGTCTGGATCTATTCATTTAATCAAAAATATTTAAAAAAATGTAATTCATACATGCAGATACTTTAATACATGTGTTCTGTGATCAACATGTTTTTGAATTAAAATTCACTTTGATATTTTGTCATAAAATGAAAAAATGTCAGGGTGATTCAAATGGTTCAAATTTCATTCCAATGAAATATTTTATAGGTATGTCTGAGAAGAAAAAGGAAGGACCTATTATGCTAATTTTGACAAGATGTAATATAAGTCTCTGGTGTTCCCAGAATGTGTCTGTGAAGTTTCAGCTCAAAATACCCCACAGATCTTTTATTATACCAAGTAGTAAATAATTTTTGAATGGAAGGAAAAACATCCAAACACCCCTATCCAGAATAGCGCTTCCTTCATTCACCGCTCCTGCATGCATCTGATAATCTGCCAAAAACTAACAAAACATCTGTTTGGTTTTGATTATCATCTCTATTGCTATCATGCTCAGGGACATTGCAGTTCTTCTTCATCATGAAAATTTATCTGCATGCATTTTAAAGCTATATCAGTTTAAATTTCTAATTTATGGTTTTCTGAGCGCACACACCTGAAGCACGCGCACAGAAAGCGGTCTGTCAGACGACGCGTCCTGTGAGTATCAAACTAAGTTTTCTTTCACATTTTATTGTGTTTAAATTGTTAAATACACACAAGGTTGTCAAAGACACACAAAGTTCACATAAACACAGTCGGATATGTCTGTGAATGTAAACAGCAGGGACAGAAATCGCATGTGTATATTAGATCTGTGGCGCATTCCCTTCAAAAACAAAACTAATCCACTGCGTCTTCAGCAGCTCAGATGGCAGGAGTAAATACGGTTATGTTCACTCTTACATCCAACCACAGAACACCTCAATCACTTATGAGATATTCTTGTCGCTGCAGCTGCTCCGGCGTCGAGAAAATGGTGAACGGTGTACAACTCACTCAGGGCGGGGTCTATGCTAATACGGCAGTGTCCGTCAACTGTTGTGGGCGGAGCCTGTACAAAGTCATGTCACTTTGGGTTTAAAAAAAAAGAAGTGGGTGGATTTTTATCATTATAGGGTGGTTGTGTACACAGACCGCCAACACACATTTATGTTCAAACACCATGGAAAAGTGAATTTTGCACAATAGGTCCCTTTTAATGTCGACATAAATGGAACTTGAGATATTTCTTTCTTTCCTATTGTGATGTATATCTGAGTGAAACGCCTTCTTCAACAAAGAAAAATGTACGGAGGGAGTTGCGTGATTTTGTCCGTTGGCAATTCACTGGATCATTTTACGGTTGTGGTTTGTTATCTTTGTGATCTCATGTGAGTGACAGGTTGTCCCACCCTAAGAACGTAAACACGTCATCAGAGAAGAGAAGAGACGTCACTGCAAGAGGGAAGGGAAGATATTTTGATTAAACATTATGAGGGCACATGAAAAAAAAAAGATGTGGATGGATAAATCAATTATAGTAAACACTGAAATGTTCAATAAAAACAGACAAGAATTGTTTATTTTGCTTTTGTGGTGACTTTAACATGAAAAACAATATGGTCACAGACTGTTGGACACCACTGTAGTATGTTTGTGCATTGAATAGAAATATATATTGGATGTATGCAGAATATGAATGGTTCACTGTATGTATCTGCAACCCTCTCTCTGTCTCTTCTTTCCTGTGTTTGATTTATCTTGACATCTCTACCCTCAGCTGATCCATCAGCAAGCTCCCAACTATCGTGCCACCCATGTTTACCCAGTGATGCCTGGCCACTGTTTCATCTCAGCAGGCTCCAACTGCCAGCAAACAAACCACCCACCGTTTCATCTCTAGACTGCCAGTGTAACTGTGGTCCTGTTCATTGGGGTTTTCCCAGTGTTACACTGTGAGGTTCACCATCAAGGATTTTCCACTGATCTTCATTTCCTCCCTCTGTTGACAGTAGATCCAGCAATCCATGCAGAGAGGTAATTTTCCTGCCAGTCTGTTCCAGCTCTATTATCATTGTCTGCTTACCATCACCAAAAGCATTATCTGATCTGAGCACCCGCAGTTCTTGCTTCCCCTAACTGTTTATGTTTAAACAAAGCAGAAGGAGTAAACTTTAGAGTTTGTAGATTGCTTACAGTAATAGAAGCGTTTAGCTTAATATTGCTTGATCCTAGTGTTGGGGAAGCTAAAAATAGCCTACTCATTTTTAACTAGTTCAGCCACAGGCAAACTACTCTTATGAAGAAGTAGTTAGCTAAAGTACCCAGATATACAGCATATGTCTCCAAGTTGTCTTTTAAGAAGCTCTTCATCTGGAGAACATCTAATAAACATGATGAGCAAACGCAAAAAAATGGAAGTCAATGGGTCCCATCAACTGTTTGGTTACTGACAGTTTTCAAAATATCTTCTTTTGTGTTCAACATAAGAAAGACATTCATACAAGTTTGGAACAGCTTGAGAGTGAGTAAATCATTTTTCAATTTTGGATTAACTGTCCCCAGTGCACTTGATTACTGCCTCAGTTCACATGGCCGTAAAACTATTCACAATCTAATGTTACATAAAAACAGCAACATAGCGTTAGAACAGCGCTACTCATTGAAAACGGTTGCTATCGTTCACACCAACAATGATAACTATAACGGTAACTATATTAGCGTCCACATCAATGCACTTTATGTGAAGTGCGCGCTACAGTTATGTCTTTGTAATGTCACATAAAAACAGTGACGTAGCGTTCAAGCAGTGCTACTCATTCAAAACGGTTGCTATCGTTTACACCAACAACGAAAACTATAAAGATAACCATAACGATAACTATATTAGCATCCACACCAATGCACATTACGTTGTTTTAATGCAGTGCGCGCTACAGTTATGTTTTAATAATGTCACATAAATACAGCAACGTAGCATTAGAACAGCGCTACTCATTGAAAACTGTTGCTATTGTTCACACCAACAACGATAACTATATTAGTGTCCACACCAACGCACAATTATGTTCTGTTTATGCAAAGTGCGCGCTACAGTTATGTCTTTATAATGTCACATAAAAACAGCAACGTAGCGTTCTGTGCGCGCTACAGTTATGTCTTTATAGTGTGACATAAAAACAGCAACGTAGCATTAGAACAGCGCTACTCATTGAAAACTGTTGCTATCGTTCACACCAACAACGATAACTATATTAGCGTCCACACCAACGCACAATTACGTTCTGTTTATGCGAAGTGCGCGCTACAGTTATGTCTTTGTAATGTCACATAAAAACAGCAATGTAGTGTTAGAACAGCGCTACTCATTGAAAACTGTTATCGTTTACACCAACAATGATAACTATAACGATAACTATATTAGCGTCTACCCCAATGCACAATACATTCTGTTTACGCGAAGTGCGCGCTACAGGTATGTCTTTACAATGTCACATAAAAACAGTGATGTAGCATTAGAACAGCGCTATTTATTGAAAATGGTTGCTATCAGTCACACCAACAAAGATAACTATAACGATAACTATATTAGCGTCCACTCCAATGCACAATACGTTCTGTTTATTCGAAGTGCGCGCTAGTTATGTCTTTATAATGTCACATAAAAACAGCGACGTAGCGTTCAAGCCGTGCTACTCATTCAAAACAGTTGCTATCATTCACACCAACAACGATAACTATACAGATAACCATAACGATAACTATATTAGCATCCACACCAACGCACATTACGTTCTGTTTATGCGAAGTGCGCGCTACAGTTATGTTTTTATAATGTCACATAAAAACAGCAACGTAGCATTAGAACAGCGCTACTCATTGAAAACGGTTGCTATCGTTCACACCAACAAAGATAACTATAACGATAACTATATTAGCGTCCACACCAACGCACAATATGTTCTGTTTATTTGAAGTTCGCACTAGTTGTCTTATAATATCACATAAAAACAGCAACGTAGTGTTAGAACAGCGCTACTCATTGAAAACTGTTATCGTTCACACCAACAACGATAACTATAACGATAACTATATTAGCGTCCACACCAATGCACAATACGTTCTGTTTATTCTAAGTGCGCACTACAGTTATGTATTTATAATGTCACATAAAAACAGCAACGTAGTGATAGAAAAATGCTACTCATTGAAAATGGTTGCTATCATTCACACCAACAAAAATATCTATAAAGATAACTATAACGATAACTCTATTACGTTCTGTTTATTCGAAGTGCGCGCTGCAGTTATGTCATCTGCCGCTTTAAATGCTTGAGCTCTTTAAAGCAACATGGATTCTAATTGGCTGTTAATGTTTTTATCGTTCATCAGCTAGAAAAAACTCGTTTTGAAAGTGATTCCAGCTTTATCATCTCTCTGTGTTGTTATAGTCGTGGTGTGGACTCTGCTATTCTTTTACATATTTTTTCAACTAATGATGTTTATTGACAAGTTTCAGGAGGAGCGCTTTCAAATGATCCTTCCAATCATCACCTCATTCCAACCAGCTGTCAGCAATCAGTAATCAACATGTCTACCCAATCAGCATAAGTGGAGGACATTATAAATACGCAGTTGACTCACCCATGTTCCTTGACAGTTTCTCAGCATCCCTCCACCACCCCGTCTCCTCACACTTGCCCGGTTATCTTCCTAACCAAATCTCACACTCGCCTGGTTATCTTCCTAACCAGAATACGGGAGGAGTACTTTGGGTTCGGGCCAAATACCGAGCTCGGAGCCCTCTCCTCAGACAGCACGCCAAATACGCATACTATTTATTTATCTGACTTATTTGTAAGTGTGAACTCATTAATATCTTTATCGTTATCATTATAGTATTGTACTTGGTGTGAACAGGCCTTAAAGGTAGGATAGGTGATTTGCTTCAAAACAATTTTTTTTGTTATGCTGGTTGAAAGTCTCTTCACATCCCGATAGCAATCACTAAGTTAAGTGGTCTAAATGTATTTTTATGTATTTATATCGTCTGTGAAAGGCGTAGGACCATAAAATGTTCATCCAATCATATCCCTCAGTCCGATGTATTCATATGTCCTACCTGCTAGGGATGGGCGATACCACTTATTTTGTTTTCGATACGATACCGATACTTTCAAGGCCAATATCGCCGATATTGATACCGATACCTCTAATCTGAACTTAAATTATTAATAATTTAATAACTTAAGTCCTTAAATTATTGAATTACTATGAGTAAAATGGGTAATGATACCCACTTAACATTATATTTGAAAGACATTTTAACATTAAATACGCCTTAATTGCAACTTATTAGATTATATTTTTGTTTACACATGGTTAAAATGTTTACTTGTAGTGGTAACCATGGAAATATACAAATACTGTAGGCCTAGCTGAACTATGGTCACTGTAGTAATGGTTCATTTACATAAGGGACTGCCAGTGACAGGCTGTTGCACCCATAAAATGCAAACTTCGTATTCTTTTAACGTTCAATTTAAATAATTGTAATTGCAAAAACTATGTAGACTACTATTTCATTTTGTTTGTTGTGAAATAACTCAAACATAGCCTATTATGTTGTTCTGTCTTAGGTTAAGCATTGTTCTGGGCTGCGTTTCCCAAAAGCATCAATTCTGATTTGCAACATTGTTCAGATGAGCAGGAAAATAGTTCTACTACACAATTATTCGCTAACATAGGTTATTTGTCTAATTCAATGCATATTGTACGCATTAAATGTATTGTTAATTAAACAAAATCACTGGTAAAAAAAAAAACCCACCTTAGTATCGATATTTTTATTTGAGTATCGATACTTTCCATACTCAACGTCAGTATCAATATAACGATACTTCCATATTGATCTGTCCATCCCTACTACCTGCCTGTCAACATAAGTCCTCACACACCCTGTTTGCAGACATCATATGTCATCAGTGCGTTTCATACTATGATAGATGTCAGTCAGGAGCACCGCAACCAAAACAGCAGCCACAGTTCCTCCTAAACCAAAACAACAAGCTTATGCTGCGTTCACACAACCCGTGACGTTATATTCTGAGCGGATCGTGACTCGAATTTGTGCGTTTCTATGGCAACACTTTCAGCGCCGAAATGAATCTGCAGCAGTCAGATGGTAAAGGTCAGTGCTCTTTAAGTTGTTTACTTTCATTATTATTGTAATGTTATGTGCTTTGAGACATGAGGTAGTTTAACGCCGTCTCTCGTGACGCTTTTGTTTGCTCCCTGCTGACGCTCTGACGGGATGGTGGGATCTTATGCTTTCAAAGCTAGCTCTCTATTGCTAGCCTCTCCGAAAATGACATACCCTACCTTTAACTCCGCAAGCTACGTTGTTTTGAAAAGTGCTGAGCTACAGCTGCGCTACTGAAAAACATAGAAACAGTAAGTTAATGGAGTTGCTTCTTCCAGTCAGTTACAGCATCGGTCAATGGTCAAGACATTCATACGTCTCTGAGGGAGCGCTATTGTAAGCGAATATTTGGCATTAGCAAACTGGCGTGGTTCTCTTATAAATAACTAGATTTCCTGGTGTCCTTACTCTCTCCAAAAATTCAGCATATCATTTATTTATCATAATCACAGATCGTTTTGTAGTGTAGTTGTGGGAGCCTGTTGCCAGTTTGATAGATCAGGTTGTACAGACAAGTGAGAGGGAGGAGGAGTGCAGTGAAAACAAATACAGACGTCTGTGATTAGGTAATCAGGGTCTGTGAAATAACAGTTTTCTGGACTGAACTCATCACTGCTGAACACAAAGGGAGGGCTGGGAAGCAATGAGTTCTTTTTGTGAGCCGAGAACAGACAAAATGTTACAGCTTGTCATTGAGTCAAAGCTGAGGAGGAAACACACACACACACACAGATAGTCTACAGACCTTGAGGGTGATTCTTTTATTGCCAATTACTATTGCATCACATAAAGGCACAGCAATAATGATGTCAATGTGAGTGGGTGGATATGTTGCCTTAGTAACTCTGTTATGGGTGAGTTTGTACTTTTCTGATTGACAGCTGAAAGATTCTTATTTGTCTCTCAAAAATAAAATCATAGGGACGTTATTTATCCACTACACATTATTAACGTCATTCTATTCATCTCAGGCTTACTGTACGAGCTAAAACACCTTTTCATGTACGATAATTACAACAGTTACATGACAAAAAATGTTTATCTTGGACAAGTTTCAAAAGGCGATAGATCGTTCACACAGTCGCAGGATTGTTTAACTCTTAACCTGTAACCTGTTTGTGTTTTAGCCCTAACGTATGTGTTTATTTAAGAAATAGAGGGAATAAAACATGATTAAATAAGTAGAATAAAACAAATATTATAAAAATGCAGACATAATCAGTGCACTTGGGACCGGTTTAAATGTGATAATCTCAAACAATCATTCATGGTGTGGCACAATATGGAAAGAATACAACTATTTTCGCTAAAAGGAGAGGGAGCATAAAAAAAGTTGTTTCCTTAGCAACCAGCCGTTATTTGTCGTAGTTTACTTCCTGTGCTATGGTAACAAGAAATAAAACAGGATATGATGAGCTTGCACGTGTTTGGAAGATTTTAACAGTTTTGCAAGCCGTTGCACTGCATGGCAAGGAAATTGTACCATCCCATGTCTGCTGAGACACAATACAAACTATACTGTTCTGTTTTTATTGCCAGACAAATATTTAAACATGGTATCAAGTTGGACAGCATAATGTATTTGATTAGCCTACTTAGACAACTAAAATGGCAAGCATATGTTGCATTAAATTTATGCAAGGACAGAAGAGAAAACTGACACCCTTAGTAGAAGAAAAAGGAAAGAATGGCTTGTTTCTTTGCACTTCCTATGTAATTATTGTGAGATTTAACTGCTGCTGTGCATACTTTGTACACGAGTTTCACACATCCCCTTATTTACTGCCGCTAAAAGTTTATGGCACCGAGCTGTTCATGATTTGGCACCAGTTTGGCATTAAACGCCCGTGTTTCATGCTGGGGAGTATTTCTTTTCCAAGGTAGCTGTTGCCTGAGCCGATGAGGATTTTTCCAGTATAATGGGCAAATGTTGAGAGCGCATGTCACGTGAAGCTGAGAAGTGTGATATAATCACTGGCAGACAGACACCAGCTGGGTGAGAAGTGAGTCCCTGCTGGCCTTCAGTAAGTATTAGTGCTTGAACCAATGCTTGAGTGAACGTAACTGGGTCATCTTACAGAACGGCTGACTTTTGTGTCCCTTATTAACATATGTGTAAAAAATGAACAATGAATATCTGATGCAATCTCTGTGTTAACATTGTTCTAAACTAATCAACATTTTATGTTTTTGTCTTTCATCATGGGGATGCGGCCCCCTGATTACGTGTCAACCCTGTTACCATCTCTTTTTAAGGAAGTTGACAATTCTAAACCAAAAAGCTGTCAAAATGACATTATTGTCCTTTTAACAAGTAAATTTCTCAGAGTTCAAGGGCGAGTTTATCACTGGGTGTTCTTAAAATGTCAACCCTGTAACTATGATTTTGTATAGTAAACAACTGCTAACTGAATAGTGTATGCTTGTAGAAACATCAGCATTAAATTAACTAAGCTTGTAGTTTCATAAACTTGAGAGCAAGGTTTGTAACATCAGAAGTAAACTGTAAATTTCAACCCTGTTACTGTGAACCCTGTAATGCACTGGTTCCCAAACTTGTCCTGGAGGACCCCCAGCACTGCAGATTTTGGATGTCTCTCTCATCTAACACGCCTGATTCAACTCATCAGCTCATTAGTAGAGACTGCAAGACCTGAAATAGGCATGTCAGATAAGGGCAACATACAAAATGTGCAGTGCTGCCTTCAGGACAGGTTTGGGAACCACTGCTGTAATGATTATATTTAATGTATATTTAATAATTTTATGTCTTAATGACATTATCATTCTTTAGAGGAAATGAACTTTTTAAGAACAAGTTAAAATCACCTTTTGTTTTGATTGTTCCCTAATCCCTACCGACAAAATGTCAACCCTGTTACTATGATTTTGTATTGTAAACAACTGCTAACTGAATAGTGTATACTTGTAGAAACATCAGCATTAAATTAAGTAAGCTTGTAGCTTCATAAATTTGAGAGCAAGGTTTGTAACATCAGAAGTAAACTGTAGAACTTTCAACCCTGTTACTGTGAGCCCAGTAACCATCATATTTTCCATTTTAATGTATAATTTAATAATTTGATGTCATAATGATATCATTCTTTAGAGGAAGTGAACTTTAAGGACAAGTTAAAATTACCTTTTGTTTTGATTGTTCCCTACCGACAAATTGTCAACCCTGTTACTATGATTTTGTATAGTAAACAACTACTAACTGAATAGTGTATACTTATAGAAATAACAGCATAATACTAAGCTTGTAGTTTCATAACCTTTGTAACATCAAAATTAAACTGTAGAATTTTCAACTCTGTTACTGTGAACCCTGTAACCATCATATTTTCTATTCTAAGGTAATGTATAATTTAATAATTTAATGTCATAATTGTAACACAATCCACTGGAGGTGAGCTTGAACAACCCAAGTGCAATTTATTAATTCCCAACACAAACAAAATACAAAAGAAACAAAGACTTGGCTTCACAACTTGACTTCAAACAGGAACATAGCACTCACCAACTACAGTTACAGGGAACAATACTAGACCAGGAACAAGGCAAACATGAGGGCTTAAATACACGAGGACTAATGACTAAACACCTGTGCAGAATCAAACCAATGACAACATAGGACAATACATGACAAGGGGAGCACATGGCAGGATCACATGACTAGAACATAATAAAAACAATGGAAGCACATGGCAAACAAGAAACATGACTATGACTATATACATGAAACTATAAACATGAAACAAAACTAGATGTGACAATAATGACATTATCATTCTTTAGAGGAAGTGAACTTTTTTAAGGACAAGTTAAAATCCCCACTTGTTTTGATTGTTCCCTACCGACAAAATGTCAACCCTGTTACTATGATTCTGTATAGTAAACAACTGCTAACTGAATAATGTATACTTGTAGAAACATCAGCATTAAATTAACTAAGCTAGTAGTTTCATAAACTTGAGATCAAGGTTTGTAACATCAAAAGTAAACTGTAGAACTTTCAACCCTGTTACTGTGAACCCTGTAAGTATCATATTTTTGTATAATTTAATAATTTGATGTCATATTGACATCATTCTTTAGAGGAAGTGACCTTTTTATAGACAAGTTAAAATCTCCTTTTGTTTTGATTGTTCCCTACCGACAAAATGTCAACCCTGTTACCGTGATTTTGTATAAACAATCGATCATTTAAAGTGGATTTTATTTTTTAAAGTCTAAAACAGAAATTTACTTTATTTTATAATATCCCCACTCAAAGTCAAATTACACAAATGTTTTGTATCAAGCACACTGTAGTACTGGAATATTAACCACAATCTCAGTGAAGTGTATATCTGAACATCTGAATAAACTTGGGAAAAAAAACTAAAAAAAAATAGCAAAAAGTGAAAAACAGTCAGACAGCTGATGAAAGGCGAGAATTCAATGTAATGTGAAATAATCAGACAAGCCATCAGCTCCATAAAGTGCCAAGTTTCCATGCACAGTTTCTGTTTTCACTCACTTGATAGGTAGTCTAGCAATAGGTAAATCAAAAGTAATCTGACTGACTTTACTTTGGCTCTACTCTACAGCAGAGAAAATTACTCTCATATGCCACAGAGCAACTGGTTGAAAAGTCCTGTCTACCGAAAGAAAATACTGAAGACAGAAATGTTACATTTTGCAGGATTTCAGAGGAAGATCAATAAGCCTTAAAGTGCATTTATTGCTGGATTACCGCCACAAAAGTACCACAATCATCCACTCTACTGTGACACCGCCTTATTCTTTCTTGGCCATAAAATACTACCATAAATCCATTGATACAAAATCAGACATAATATTTGGGCAGACCACATATCCACACGGTTTCCATTATGAGGCCACCAAGCCACACATGGCATAGATCAGTAACACAAATGACTAGGAATACAGGTTTATTGGTGAAGCTTTGAACTTGGGGATTTTCTTCACCATGTACTTGCAATAGATCTCCAAGGCTCCTACATTTCAGGCAGGCAGTTTCCATTTGTGTACTCTGGAGTCTTCATTAAATCAGTTTATCAGCACGGAAATGACTGTGGTTGCAATGGAGAGAGTTTGGCGTGGGATAGACGGGCTATGTCATAATGGACTAACAGGCTGAAGGAAAGCAGAACGGACAGGAAAACGACTGTACGGTAACCAAGGAAACCTGCCACTGTTATCCGGTATCCATTCCATAATCCCAAACTTTTAAGCATTTAACACCTACCTGTAAAATAAACCCGTGAATAATAGAGTGAGAAAGCTGTCAGCGCACTAAAGAAAAAGATTTAAGTATAGTAAAACTTTTATTTCAAGCCAATACTCTGGCATGCCTCAGTATAAACTAGAATGAACAAAAGTGGTTTTATATGGAAACTGTGCAATTTAAGAATCACAGACTGTAGGACAGCAGGAAAATGTCCTGCAGATCAGTACCCTGGATAAGCGATCATGCTCTTCTACTGTATCTGGCACTGCTCCATCATTGTGCTGCGACCAAAGGGAAATGTTTAAGCCATTATGTTGGAGATGGGTTAATGTTTGTTCTTCTCCAAAAGCCTCTTTGTGTTAAAATCATTTCAATAAAATGGTTTATATTTGAAGAGTGTAGTGGAAATCTTTATGCTGATAAGGCTCTTAAAGATTTTGGCTCCTAATGTTATTGTGGTTAAGTAATCATTAAATATTAGGCTGGGGATTCAGTGGTCGCTTGTTTGTGAATACTGTTGTCGTTATAAAACTGGTCCATTAAATATGGCATTACTGTGGAAACGGCTTGTAAATCTATGTCATGAAATAAAGGACTCTACGGGGAACTAAACACATTAGATTTTGGACTCTAAATCTGTCTATTCTGTCATTATACCTTGTATAGAAACCTGTGTAAGTCCTCTAAAGTGTCTCTGATTATTAAAACAAGCCCATGTCTATAACACTAATTGTTCCTATTGGGTCTGAAAATCCACATTATACAACAGCCCTCGAGTTCTTCCTCATTTAACTGTTTGCATCTCTGCGATTATTATCTGAGACAGGGATAGCTGCTGGTCGGAGTAATGGGCATGCCGAATGGGGCGTTCCGAAAGGTACGGAATGCTACAACAGAAACTAACCCCTAAAGGCCCTGATATACTCACGGCGAAGTTCTTTTTCGTTCTTTGTTTAGGGGTAAAACAAAGTTCGAAATACGCGAGCAGCGATATACTGTTATCGAACATCTGACACCGCCCACACTGCTGAGAGCGATGAATATGTAAATATGTGACATACGCTTTCCTCTCAGTAACAAAATAAACATAACAGAACTGAGAAAACAGCAAGCATCTGATCATAACAACATGGGTATGTTAGCACAAGCTCTGCAAATTAGCACTTCAGTAAAGTCACGTCAGGTTTATTTAGATGGCATTTTATTCAATTGATTGCTTAAAAGCAAGCAGTTTTACAGTATCAAACATGAAAAACAGTGTCAGTGCCTCATTTCATCAGAAGCACAACTTCATTTTATACTATGAAACGGCTATCCTCGACAAACTCAACTGATGAAATGAGGCAGAGAAGAGTTCTGCGTGAAAGAAGGCGGAGCCTCAGCGCACGCCTCCTATTACGTTATCATCACGGACCAATGGTGGTACGAAGGTATTTTGCAGCTGGAGCGAACTTTTCTTGAGAGTTCACTTTGGCAAGCTGTTTCAAACTCCCAAAATGGACAAAAACAAACTACGTTTTGGCCTGATTTTGTTTGAAATTACATCACATCAGTTCGTTCTTCGATTTCCTTTGGAGTATATCGTGGCTTTAACCCTACCACACACCATAACAGGCAGCATTGGCGACCGATTGTAAAGACATTTCGGCATGCGCACTACCTTTCGGAACATCCCTAACCTTTCAGCACGCCCATTACTTCAACCTATATATACCCACACTTGCATTTGTGCTTTTCAGGCAGGCTGCCTGTGCAGTAGTAGTGTGCATTTTTCAGTGACACTGTTACATCATTAGGCCAGTAGGTGGAGACAAGTGACTGTTATGAACAGATTAAAAAACACAGATTGCATTCAGGAAGCTACACGCAATTTATGAATGACCTATTGGATCATTCACTCGACCGGCTCATTTAAAAACACAGATTCATTAAGGGATAAAAAACATAAGTGGCTGCATCCAAAATCCCATACTTCCCTACTGTATATTAAACAGAATGTAACAATAGAAGTATGTCCGCATTCACAGTACTTATAAAAGAGTAGGAAAAAAGTACCTGGATAACCTGCTACTTCCTGCTAATGTACACTTTACTATCCCATGGGACCACAGGAGAGGATTTGTGAATGGCGGTGAGCGAAGCAACTGACGCTGGTAGGTCACATGATAATGACAACATGGCGACTGTAGTACATCCAAATTATAGTACGTACGTTTTCTGGCGGCCAGGAATTACTCATTCAAAATAACTCTTCTCAAGAGAGTATGTGATTTTGGATGCAGTCAGTGTATTTATGAGTGAGTCATTGAATCATTAACTCAACCAATTCGCTCAAAAACAATGATTCATTCAGGAATGAAACACCAGTACTGTGTTTTGCTCTGAGACAGAAAGATTAATTCTGCTTTGGCTTTGTTTTCACTGGCAGAGCAACTCTGTCTAAATTGTAAGTTACTAAATATTAACTTCTTGTTTATTAAACTGTTGGATAAAAGAAGTGATCAAACTTGTTATTGATCTGGTGCTCTTGATATCAGCACGACTGATTTTCAGAACAGTATGATTGTGAGAGCAATATTGCTTAAATATATTAATATTGTAAAATGTCCAACCAAAACTACACGGGGCCTGACTTAAAACAAAATTATTGATAGTAGCTATTCTTTTTGATATTTAGCCAGTTACAAAATGTTTATACAGTTGCACTTTTCACAGGTAGATGTATTACTTGTTGTCTTTATTTGTACCTGATTATTGCAGTTTCAAGCTTTGATATGTATGCACTACTACTTAATATATCACCTACTTTACAATTTTTTGTAAATTAATATGGTTTGTGCATTTTTAATATCTTTGCAATTGTGATGGATTCACTTTTTGAAAAAAGTTGACATTTTGAAAAACACTTTTACCACAGGGTGGATTACTTTCCACAACCAGCGTTTCTGACTCACTGTAGAGCTGAATGGACTGACTGAGCCCTGATTGGGCACAGTTCTCTCTGCAATTTGAATCAATCGAGTGTGGTTTAATTTCCGTTCCACAGGTTTGGGCATCTTCTGATCTGGTTCTTTGTTGGCTGCCGTTTTAGTTGCTAATCAAGCGCTAATCACATGTTGCACTAACAGATCAGGAGAGCTTTTCTCAGGTCAACATTTTGAGGGCCCATTTGTCTTTTAAAATTAGAATCAATGTTAAACAGAGACCTCACTTTTCTTAGTGGTCCCTAGTTATTATTAGCCTAATCTTTCTCCAGGAGGAAATAAGAGGGGGTTTTATTTAACATGCCTGTTGCATCAAAGTAAAAAATAATATATGAAGAAATATTCTGGAATGCTGAATGTCTGAGAACCTTCTATCTCTATGGAAACCGTTGCTCAACACAAACAAATGCTGATTTGCTCTCCAGACGTGAAAAGAAAAGAAATGTTTTCCCAAAGGAAAGAGTTGGACCAAAGGGTTCCTCTGGTGGGTTCATGTGGGAACTCTTTCAGACCACTGAAGAATTCAGCCAAGTCAAAGAATAGCAGAGCAGCTGGTTTATCTATCGCAGGACATTGGGCATATTCCAGTCTGCATGTCAGTCCTTTTTTATAGCATTTATCAATGTATTTACTGCTTCTACAAAACTTGACAGAGAAAAAAACTAATAAAAGACTAATATTAGAGTCTCATTGACATTTTTGACCTTTTTATGGGAAGGCAAGGTTAGTTAAGTTGGAAAAAAAAACTAATGATACTTATATTAATAATTAATGATAATGATATTTGATATCCATTTTAACCCAGCGGTTGGGTTAAATGTTTGCCCAACTTGCTGGGCAGTTTAATTTAACCCAACTATTGTTTAAAAATTACTATATGGCTGGCTTAAAATGAACCCAAAATTGGTTGGAAAAAATCAGACACATAATTAGAAGCAACAATAATAATCAAAAGGTGAACATTTATTAATAAGCAATTTAATAAATGTTTATTGTTTGTTTATTATTCATTAAACTTATTAATAAATGTTCATTTATTAAACATATTAATAAATGTTAATTTCCAACATACTTTGGGTACATTTTAAGCAAACAATACAGTAATTTTTAAACAATAGTTGAGTTAAATGAAACTAAACTAACCAAACTGCTGAGTTTGTCCATATTTAACCCAACTTGGGTTGTTTTTAACCCAGCAATTTTTAGAGTGTAGGGTAAGCAGTGTATGATGTTGTATTAACAGGGTGTTGCCTCTTTGGCTGCTGTACATTTATTGGTTTTGGACTTGATGAAGAGTGCTGGTTTGGCATAGATCATGTCTTCCTATGATTTTGAGGTTATTCTACAAAGAAGTCTTAAAAGAATAATTTCCGTGAACTCCCGTTTGTCACTTTATTACTGTGTCTAAATCAGTGTGTCAACCATTTCAGTGCATAACTGAGGAACAGATGAGGAACATCAAACTGAAAGACTACAGGAATGGAAAAGAGTCTGGGTTGGATTAATGGTGGGAATGCAGCCCAGTTTAGATGCTGAGATGAAGAGGCAAACACATAACAGGAAGTTCAGTGACAAAAGAAAGGAAAGATTGAGGGAGAACTGAGAAAGGGCCAGAATTGTCACATAATCAGTTTAACAGCTTTTTCTCATTTCTTCAATGAAAGAAGGAAGTTACGGTATATGCTGGTTGTCTTCAACTGGATTGTTTTAATGTAGTATGGCATAGCTGTCTGTCTTTGCCAGGATTATGTTGCCTTCATAGTCTTTGACGTGCTGTTTTCAACACAGATTTTTCAGAATGTCATCCAGTTTTGTGTATACTCTGTCTTTAGCCTGTCCAACCATCTACTAAAAGCTTTGCAAAGTCATGCAAATGCTGTCAGAAAGTTCAGTTGTTGTAGTCTTTGAGCAAATATGCTTCAATGGACCTTGAAGGCCAGCCACTGTCAGCAATCTTGTGTGCCTTAAAAATGGTTTGTGTTTCATAATGCGGGACATATAATTGATTCAGCACAGCACATTCCATGAATATGATACACTTAGATGTCCCATGACTTCTTTTAAAGCATTAAAGCATTAAATTCTTCACAAAGATTGTAACTTTCCTTAAAATTGTGTCACTCAGGAAGTAAGACGTTTGACCCTTTATTTTGCACCCTTCTTTATTTTTGGAATATTGCAATATTTCATGTAAATGATTTATCCATGCACATTTTTTTAAAATCCATGTGCCCTCGTAATCTTTCATCAAAATATCTTCTCCTCCCTCTTGCAACAACATATTTTCTCTGGCGGGACAACCTGTCATTCAAATGAGATCATAGCAATAGCAAACCACAGCCATCCAACGATCCAGTCAAGTGCAAAACATTTTTTCTCGTTCAAAAAGTCGTTCCACTCAGATAGAGAAGAAAAGACAATCACAACTTCTGCTTCATGCCGACTTATTTTGCACCTTATTTGTGGAAAATGCCACACATGTTAAGCTCAGAGCAAGACACTGTAAACGAAGCCCCCCAGACCAAATCGAAAGATCAAACCAAAAAGAGAAAATCCACTTTAAGAGATGTCAGACATGGTATTAGTTTCAGACTAGGCTTTTTTAAAATTATTCTTATTGTGTGTTCTCATGTTTCCATTTTTCTACCCGGTATCCTCAGTGAATGTTTTTCCATTGTTTTTTAAAAAGTCTGACTTCCTAAGTTTGACAATAGTCAAACAGTTCCAGCTTGAGAAATGAAAAGACAAAGAGATCAGCATATGGAGGAGTCTTATATGTTTGGCTTAACTGCACAGAACTCTTCAGCATTACTGTCAGATCTCGGAGTGTGGTCATCTACAGTATTTGATTTTTCCATGAAACAGATCCATTAGATCAGCAATTCCAAACTAGGGATATTTGTACCTCAAGGAGTACTTGTTCCAATAAAATTCCAATATAATTCCAATAAAAATAGTACTTTAAAAGGTACAATATGTAAGATTTTTGCATTAAAATATGCAAAAAACACTAGAACAATGTATTTTGTTGACTTGTTGTACTTACTAGGGCTGGGACAATAAATCGATTCTCGATTCACGATACAATGGCTATGTTTACATGCACCAATTTTCATCAATCTGAATGAATTGAATCCGATTGCAGATCTGTTTACATGTACTGTAAACATTGTAATCTGATTCAAATATTCGTTTATATGTTTTATATACATTCCGATTAAAACTTTTGCACACACTCTGCGTGTGACGTCTTATCAATCACACTTGCGGAGACAACCATGGACGTGACACCAACAGAGCTCATCGTTATTTTTGCCCTGTTGGCATACACATTCATAAATCTTTACAACTAAAGACGTGAACGTGAACTCGCGCACTGCGTAATGCGTGTCAACATTGCACTGCACATGTGCCCCAGAGACTTCTGAATACGATTGAGAAAGAAGTCGGATTCAAGCGTTTACATGGTCAATTTTTGCTGTTGGATCGGATTAGAAAAGGAATAAACCACCCCTTCTAATCCAATCGAAATTTCAATTGGATTGAGCTCAATCAGATCAATTAAGGTGTTTACATTAATGTTTTTCAATCCGATTGAGCTGTCAATCCGATTACAAATGGATTATTTGGGTGCATGTAAACGTAGCCAGTGATTCTGGATTGATTCTGATATTTCCCAAATGTGTTGCGATTCTCTTTCGAATCGATTCTGAGCTTAGTTTTTGACAGCAGATGGCAATACATGCTTTAGAAACAGCCGTACTCTGCTTGCTTCCAGTTCCTTTACACACACCACTTATACCTAAAATAATCATTCATAAAGTTCGAAAAGGTTGAAATGAATTACAAGGGTGTTTGCAGTGGGCTGTTTACATTAATCTCACGTTATAAAAGCATTCTGAGCCGAGATATATTTAACCAACCGAATGCACGAGCGCTCTCCAGCACTCTTCTTCGTGAGCATTTGAGCGTGTGGTTAAAAACCCTAGAGCGCCATCTGCTGTTAAAACTAAGCTCAGAATTGATTTGGAGAGAGAATCGCGATACATTCTGAAAATTTCAGAATCAATCCAGAACCATTGTATCATGAATCAAGAATTGATGTATTCTCCCAGCCCTCGTACTTGCATTATCTCAAATGTTTATAACAATGTTTAAATCCAGAGAAATTCATAATTTTAACCAGTGAAATGGCCCGTGTCTTTGTGTCACCTGTCAATGGCGTAACATCCCCCTTACCCCCAGCTGTCAGTAGAAACTATGGGAACACAGTGCGCTTCCTGAAAAAAATGTGTAAGTAGTTGTAGCATCAAAGCTGACGATCTCTGGTAGCTTCTAGCACAGGAGTGTCCAAACTCGGTCCTGGAGGGCCACTGTCCTGCAGAGATTAGCTCCAACTTGCCTCAACACACCTGCCTGGAAGTTCAAGGCTTTCAAAGTGTATTACTTTGGCCATGAGCGCAGAAAGACGCGTTCGGTGCGTGTGCACTATAGCCCAAAGTATACTTCGGCCGTCCGCATCCGTGCACCGTCCGCATGACATAATTTTCATCATCAGGAGGGTCCGCGGACGTCCGCACACCCCGTCTGCGTGCAGCCCAATTTTTGAGACCGCGCGGATGTTCTGCGCACCACAAAAAAACAGCAGTCTACTGGATAGCGTGCACACGCTGAATGCTTTTTTCTGCGCTCGCGGCCAAAGAAGTATACTTTGAAAGGTTTGCACGCTCAACTGTGCGCGAGATGGAGCAGAACGCGGAAAATGAAGTATACCTGGGCCTTATTTAGTGGTCACTCGCAAGTCACTCGCACACGTGCTGTTGTACGCGCACCGCCCGCATGCTCTCAAAAATTGTGCTGCATGTGGACGGGGTGTGCGGACATCCGCGGACCCTCCTGATCACGAAAATTACGTTATGCAGACGGATTGGCAGAGTATACTTTGGGCTTAAGACCTTGATTAGTTGGTTCAGGTGTGTTTAATTGGGGTTGGAGCTGAACTCTGCAGGACAGTGAGCAGGATTGGACACCCCTGGTTTAGCAAGCCTTAGTTGTTTGTTTTGTAAATAAGCAACCTCTTAGATACAGTGCCTTTAAACAAGTAAAATAAATATAACTTTTAAAAAAGTAATAATTTTGATAAATGTAAAGGAAACAAAAAAAAAGTCAACTGGTCATTATCACAAAGTAGACCCTGACAGGATGATGCACAAAGTGGTGATGAAAAAATTTGGTTGTGCTCACACAGCCCTGAACAAAGAGAGCAATGAGTCAGACTCACAAACATGCAAACCCTCTGGCCTTCAGTCCTTATTGCTGCAGGGTGCCATCTTCTCAGATCTCTCTTTTATATTCACCAGTTTGATATGTCTGCCAGCTCACCTTTGCAGCTCAATCACAATTGTGGGACGATGACGGCGGAAACATGAGATAGGGGTTCAGTGTTTAGGTAATGCAGTTTGGGCTGTTAATGTATCGGGGCTATTTGACTTGCATTCAGCTCTCTTTCATCATTGCTGACATTGTGAAAATCAGGGCTTACGGTGCTAAATATCAGTAATGTGTTTTTCCCTACACGCTGGAATGAGACGAATACAAAAAGAAGGGAATTTCCCATTATGCACCAATCATGCAAATCCCAGTAACACATGTGGCATCAAGGCTGCGCTTGCAGATTAAGAAAGAAATTTGGATTTATAAACATGAAATGTTTTCAGGCCAGTGTGGATGCACATCTGTGTATCATTACGAGAGGAAAGAAAACACAACACATTGAACAATGAAAGAGACTATTTATTAATATACAATAAAAGATTGTTTTAGGCAGGTCAGTGCTGAAGGCATTGACATGTGTGACAGTGACGGATAGAGATATCATTGACATTGCATTGATTTTGCAGTCAAAGTCGTTGAAGGATTTTATTTGTTGAATTACAGATGCATGTCAAGTAAAGTGCTACTTCATAAGGAGCCGGTAATGTTTTATTAAAAGCAGACATTGCATTCACCCTATTTAATTATCTGGGATAAACACATGCAGTTAGTTAATGTGCATATTCTACAGGAGCCAAACAATGACTTCATTTAAGATAGAAAGCATCCTTTTAGCAAGAAGGCTGATAAGGCATAAAGGCTACAATTCATTTTGATTATTTTTGGGGGCATAAAATAAAAAAAAAAATCAGGGTGATGCAACTATCCTGATATAATGAAGAAAAAAGGCCAATTAAAAAGCTGAAATTCTTGAAAATGTGGTGCAACCAACATGCAAAATATGAGTAAACAAAAACTTAAAACAGGAAATTATATTATAGAAAAGGCCCCTGTAGACCCTCATGACTGTGTCAAGATAAGTTCAAGTTGTAAATGTCATGTGGTGCAACCCTTCAAAAAAATCATAATATTTATGAATTAATAATAATACATGATATTTGTAAAAAAAAAAAAAAAATTGTACATTGAAAAATGTATTTTGAAATGCACTCACATATATTTAAAAGTATAAAACTACTCATTCATAATCATTAATTATCAGTAGAGATGCACCGATTGCAATTTTCTTGGCCGATGTTTTTCGGTAGTGTGACCTGCCGATACCGATTTTTGCAGATTCCGGTTTTCTTTCTAAGAACTATAATAGACAGCATATACAAACAAAAATCTACTTTTCTTCAACGCAAAGTTTTATTTTTTATAAAAAACCACAAGTAAAATGTCAGTAAAAAAAATAAGAACAAATATACATTATATTTGTTCATTGAAAATATACAATAAAATATATATAGCCGCATTTCCACCGCAGGAACTTTCCCCAGGAACTAGGGACTTTGGGATGGTACTTGGTGTTCCTTTGACAGCAGGAACCAGGGTCTAAATGAAGTTCCAGGTAAAAATTTCCCTCTCAGAAAGTCCCTGCTCACGAGGTATTACTTTTTCAAAGGTGGGACTAGGGTGCTGAACATGCTGATTGGTTGAGTTCACGCAGCATTTTATTTGTGTGTGTCCGTTTAAATGCAAATGAGCTGCTGCTCCTACCCTGCTTTCCAGAAGAGGGCGGAGCTTTAACAGCTTGTGCTTCGGTTGCTCAACAACAACAAAGCTGGAGAATCTCACGCAGCCAAAATGAGGATTGTCAGTAACGGTGTTCAGCCTTACATTGTTCAAACTGGAGTCGACACTGATGGAGAGACTCAGGAAGAAGTTACAACTTTTAGAATGAATCTGGACGTGGATAAATGTATGTAGTTGCTGTGGAGTTGATTCGTGCCGTCATGTTAATCTTTTGTGCAAAACGCCTATGGACTATACATAGCGTACCTGTTTTCCAAACAGAGCCATACACACCAGGTTAACGTTTATGATTGCTATCAAATGCTGTAAATGGTCTAATATTTTTGGACAGAAACGCTCCTTTTTTAGCAATCGAGCTTGTCAGGGTCAACTTGCAGGCTATTCAAGCTAAAGACTCTAAATAGTGTTCTGTGCTCGTCTGCGCAGCCAACGACAGAACAGTTAGCATGCTTTGCTCGAACTTTTGCCATGGTCTTAGAACTGGTACACCGTTTTCGCTTGCGAAACAAAATGGTGGCGCCGTGGGTGGAAATGTGCAGATTAAGGGGTGGCAATATTAAAATAAGATCCCTACGTCACTAGGGGAGCGAAATCTGAGTGGCTCATTTTTTCACATGCTTGCAGAGAAAAGCTTGCCAAAACAAAGTTACTGGGTTGTCCTTTTTCACATTTCTGGGTTTTTCACTTAAACACAGAAAAAGTCTGATTTTCATGATATGTCCCGTTTAAGCTTATATGCGGAGGACGAAATCCAGCGGGAACTGGAATGTCACGCACTGTCCTGCATCACTGGACCAATCTTCACGGTACTTTAGACCACGATGCAAACGTAGACAGCAACAGGCCTGGGGGAAAAAAGTTCCTAGGACAAAATGTTCCGGGTAATATCGGTGTAAACACGCCTTATGATATAAAATGCCTGACTCAATCTTTTCCAATGCTTTATGGGACTGAGCAATCACAGGATGACAGAAATTTTTGTTTCTGTGGTAAAAATGTGGGTGAGGCTAGATGTGTAATGTGTTGGGTATTATGTAATATAGGTGTAGTGTAATATTACAATTGTATAATGATTGATGGATGTCAGTGTTTTATGTTGTATGAATTAAGTGTAACTGATGTGTGTTGACCTGCTCTCTCCGTTGCCCAAGACAAAGGGTGACAATAAAGGATAAAACTAACAAACTAACTTAACTAAGAGACTGTACATTTTAAATGAATTTTGTCATATTCTAGAGAGCATATTCATACTAAAAGCCAAAAAACTTCAATTTTGATTTCAGGGAGACTTTAACGTCAAAACTCAGGAAAGATCTGGGAAGATTTATATATTATTGCTAAAAATAAATTGCTACTTCTTTCTATGGAGATCATAAATTGAAGTCTTCCAGAGCACTACATGGAAAAAAAAAAACCCTGGTATAAGAAGAATCATATCTTATCATTCTATTGAGTCTAACTTCACTAAATGCTTTAGCAGGAATCTGTGAAAATTCAGTTCAATGGAGACGACCTCAGTCAACCCTGAGATGACGTAATAGGTACTTTTGAAAGTGATTTTGGTCCTAAATGTAATTTAGTGACCTATTCAAAGTCCACATACCACAGTCCCTTTATTTAGGTGAAAACCATCTAGTGGATGAATCTATGGGCTTCTCACTGTATAGGAAAATCTTTGTTTCAGAAATAACACTAAGTAAACACTCATTCAGAGCATGATGAAAGATAATATTAAGAATAGGTGCAAATTTTTTCACTTTTTTTCTGTTTCCACCCATTTATGCTCAGTGCCGCCCATGGGTCTGGCCTTTATTCCTGGGCAATGTGATGATAAACCATGTAAACCTTCCTGACAACAGCCAAACTGTTCCAAGTTGAGAAATGAAATGTGCAGCAGACATTAGCCATCTGGTGGATGAATTTATACTTTTTCCCACGCAGAACTAGAAGAGGAAATGTTTATTTAAAAGTACATTCAAAAATATACAAAGCCTTTATTCTGCACCCCAAAGTGTTTAGTTTACCCCAAAGAAATGTAGTATTTTTACAAATATGTTTAAATGATGCTCTATCTAAGATTGCGTTGCCAATTTGGCCGTTTTTATTTATTTTCACTTCACAGAGGCTGTTTTTTGTTTTGTTTTGTTTTGTTTTTGAATAGTTTGTTTCCAGTCATGGAGTTGAGTGAGTTTGAAGCATTTGGGAATGGACCGGAAGTGTATCCCGGTAACCAAATTGCTCCCTTGTGAAGGGCAGGAGCCACTGTCCAGAACTGCAGTAGGATCTTACCAAATTTGGAAGATAAAGAAATTATAGCCTATAGGAATGCTCAAAACAGTATGACATAATCTGCTGAAAGGCTACAGTTTGCGACAGAAAAAATGTTTAAAGGAACGTATGATACTACGGTGTTTTGATTAGCACAGTGGTTGAGAGACCTCAGCCTGGGGTGATTTTTAGCACCTTTACATGATGGATGCAATGCAGCTTTACCAGTTCTCAAGGTGTAGGCAGAAACTGTAATGGCTGCTCCTGTAATGTTTCACAATGATATCATGGTGAAACTTCACAGCAACCGACTCTCAGTCAAATACCATGTGTGTACAATTATTACTTCTTCCTGTGGTTACATACAGTGGCCCCAGAAAGTATCCGGACAATTATGTCACACTTAAAAATGAATGAACTGAACTGCATTAGACTGGTAAACTGGCAGAATATCAAGTGGCATTTGCAAACAAATGATGTTAAAGGGGACAAAATCTGACTTTTTCCATGTTTAAGTGCTATAATCGGGTCCTTGGTGCAACTACCAGCCCAGAAAACGTGAAAAAGGACAACCCAGTAACTTTGTTTTAATAAAAGCCTTTCTCTGCAAGCATGTGAAAAAATGAGCTGCTCCCCTAGTGATGTAGGAAGGGGATCTTATTTTAATATTACCGCCCCTTAATCTGCACGTTTCCACCCCCGGCGCCGCCATTTTGTATTTGCAAGCGATAACTGACAATCCTCATTTTGGCTGTGTGAGATTCTCCAGCTTTGTTGTTGTTGAGCAACGAAAGCGTGAGCTGTTAAAGCTCCGCACTCTTCTGGAAAGGGGGCCGGGAACAGCAGCTCATTTGCATTTAAAGGGACACACAAAAACGGCATGTTTTTGCTCACACCCAAATAGAGGCAAATTTAACAAGCTATAATAAATGATCTTTGGGATATTTTGAGCTGAAACTTCAGACACACACAGGTGACCTTGAACATGATCCACTAATGTTTGATTGAATTCCATCATTGTCTTTAATTCCTTTTTGTACTTGTTTGTTACTGTCTGACATTACATTTCAAATGTCCTTTGAAATGTCAAAAATCATAACACACCCACAATATTTCAACTAGATGACAGCATTCAGTGACAGTTCAAAGCATTTACGTCACTGAATTGCATTGCATTTTGATGGTTAAGTCATTAGTAACTTTAAAAGCTGTTTTATGGCATTGAATAATGAAGGTGCTGTTATCTGAAAACAAACACGCTCAATGATCAGATACGAGTTTGACAGTCACAGCTGTAACACGTTGAATATGAATGTACAGTTATGACGGCATCATAAATCTTCTATTCTACAGCTTTGATTTGTTTGTAGAGGTTATCCGCTCTTCTGTTTTTATTATAATTGTATTTACTAAGAGAGTTTTCCTGTTAAAATATGATTTCTATAAGGAACCACACTCTTCACATTTGTTGTTGGGCGGCATCACCATGATAGTGCCTATCATTGCACTTTGTTCAGGCTGAATCGTGGGTTTTTGAAGCAAACAACCCACCCTGTCCCATTGCTAAACACATCACAGGACCTGGTCACATTCCCAGCTGTTTCAAACTAACAGTACTGTAAGCATCTGACGAAAAATCCAGTAAAGCAATCTATCCGGTCAGATGGGAAATGTTTAGATCAATGGAATGAGGGTGATGTCATAGTTTGAGGACACTGGAAAACTGGTCTCTTTGAAGATGTTTTAAAACACCATGTGCACCAATTAATAACATATCAATTCATACAAATAATACCTGCAACTTCCAACATCTATATTGCTGCAGTGATATTTCAGAACCACTGGAATGTTTTATTGACCAATCACCATTCAGGTCCAGTCGCATTTACCATTGTTTGGTGAATTTCCGTCAGCAAAATCATTTCAAAAGGAATCCATTCCATAAGGGATTTTGCGTGAGGTCATATGATTTCCTCACTCAGATTTCACAGTAGGTTAACACAAGTTGGTCATACAAATTTGGCACGTTGACCAGGGGCGATTCAAGGATTTCAATATTAGGGGGGCTCAGTCAGACCCCAATGATGGAATATTTAGGGGATAATCCACGGCTAGATGTGCATTAAAAGATTTGAATGCACAACTTTTGAGGCATTAAAGGATTAGTTCACTTTCAAATGCAAATTACCCCAAGCTTTGCTTACCCTCAAGCCATCCTAGGTGTATATGACTTTCTTTTTTCAGATGAACACAATCGGAGATATATTAATAAATATCCTGACGCATCCGAGCTTTATAATGGCAGTGAGCGTTACCAAACAAGAATGAGCTGAAGATCCATCATAGACATACTTCACACGGCTCCGGGGGGTTAATAAAGGCCTTCTGAAGCGAAGCAATGCGTTTGTGTAAAAAAAAAAAAATCAAAAAAAAAAAAATCCATATTTAAGTTATGAAGTAAAATATCTAGCTTCTGCCAGACCACCTTCCATATTTAACTTACGGAAAAAATGGAACTGGCGTCATGTCAATTAAGCTTTTTCTGTAAGTTGAATAGGGAAAGAGTAGGACGTAGCGTAAGCTTGTGAACTGCGAGAGTTTAACACTTTCTTCGTAAGTTGAATACAGAAGGCGGTCTGGCGGAAGCTAGATATTTTACTTCATAACTTGTTAAAGCTGCAGTCCGCGATCTCTAAGGGTTAATAAAACTGCACGCGTCTTGCGGAAGAACATTGTAGCCGGAGCTACTTTTCTCCGTTTATGTCTATGGCGAGTCACGCAGTTACTGTGATACTCTGCGGCGGGTCCTACCAGTCCGGTCTGAAATATTCCGAATATAAACACTTATTATAAGTGTACCATAATGATTCAGGGTAAGACAAAAACACGGTTTGGAAAATGGATTCATGTTGTACATTCTCATTATATAATTTGTGTACATTTTGAACACCAAAAAAGTTACGGACAGCAGCTTTAAATGTTTTTTGTTGTTGTTGTTGTTGTTTTTAAACACAAACGCATCGCTTCGCTTCAATAAGCCTTTATTAACCGTGTGTCATTTGGTAACGCTGACTGCCATAATGAAGTTTGGATGCGTCAGGATATTTAATAATATATCTTTGATTGTGCTCATCTGAAAAAAGAAAGTCACTTAGAATGGCTTGAGAGTGAGTAAAGCTTGGGGTAATTTTCATTTGAAAGTGAACTAATCCTTTAAAACAGTAGCCTAGACGGCAAATACTACACTAAGAATCTTCTCCCCTCTTTAAATACATAAAAAACAACCTTCTTAGACAGTGTTTCTTGAGTAAATAAAAAGCTGAACTTACTCAAACGTCAGTTCTTTATTTACCTTTGCATTGCAAACCAAAGCAGCAGAGATGGTCCAAACTGTACGCGCCACTTCATTTACGATAGAGGCGGGGCGGAGTTATGAGGTTTGACTGACAGTTTGAGGAACCAATGGAGTTACAAGGTTTAGTCACAAGCTCTTGGTTAAATATCTGTAAAACCCACATAAAGGACGACAAATAGCATCAATTTTTAAAAAGACGAAATATAGAGATACAACATTTCCCCCAACACCTACGATATTTTATTGAATGAATAATATCTCCAACGCTTTGAAAACTCATAACACAAGAGTATTCCTAAGAACAACCTATAATGTAAAATGGAGTTAAAACAATTTATCACAAAAATCATTTCGTGTTCAGAGCACTGTCAGACACATTATTACAGTGATTAGCTGTTGCTGTGGGAAAGTGCATATATAAAACATAGATCATCAACTTTCTGTTACTGGAAAACAGTAACAATGGCAGTGCATTCAAGCCCATCTATAGCAATTTACTTCCACTCCCATATTGTTCCCTTCTTGTTATAGCATGTTACATCAGTCACATTCATCTGGACTTAAATAAGAAATCCAAGACGAGGGAAAGGCATTGTGTAAACTTTAATATGGGATTAAATATACAGAAGCAGCAGGACTTTACTTGCAGGCTCTGCATAAGAAAGTTCTCAAAAGAAAATAGGCCTGATACAGCAAAAATCATAACAACAATAACAGTCGTAGAGTACAAATGCACATTCAGTAAGAATGTAGTCAAACTTATTATGAGCTAAAGAACTAACAAGGAACATAATACTTCAGTTTCAACACTTCAAGAAACTGGGGTTCATCTAAAATATTTAAATCACAAACAATACAAAAGATTATTTTTTCCTTAATTCCTTATGGAATACTACAAGATTGGCATCAGAAATATTAGCTGCAGCTACTTGGTCACCAAGCACCAATCACATACACCATCTGTCCCGGTGGACTTCCACTAGCTACCCCATAAATCAGGGGTGTCCAGGGCTGCTCCCGAAGGGCCTGCAGAATTTAGCTCCATCCTGTCCCAACACACCAGCCTGGAAGTTTCTAGTAATCCGGAAGCCCTTGATTAGCTGGTTCAGGTGTATTTAATTAGAGTCGAAGCTAAACTCTGCAGGACGGTGGCCCTCCGGGAGCAGCAGGACCTTAAAAATAAGAGCCTGGCCATTTTGATTTACTGTCTGTATACATTTTGAAGATCTTCTCTGAAGATGTTTTAACTCAGGAATGTTGCCATTTGGCCAAGAAGTAAATCTGGGTTTGAGAATATTTTTCAGATTTATGATAATGTGCTCCCAAATGCACCTGCACGAAGCCTCTGAGGTGAGATTCATCTCTCTGTCAGCAGGCATTTCAAACAGCATGAAACAAAGCTCCCCAAGTGAACTTCTGTTGTTTTATCTGCTACTAGAACACACATCCTACTGTACATGCAGTATTGTGGAAGTGGGGTATTGGTTTTTCATTTTTAGGTGAGGTATATGCAACATTTTAATGATTACACAAACAAAGGTAGTGTATACAATTAAATAAATTACTTTTAAATTACTCATAGGACAAGTCAGAAATTATATTGTTGACCAGTGTGCGTATATCACAAAGCTTAAATTTCCCTCTTGTTGTGGACAGTTGGGGTAGAGGACTACAAATGGACCAATAAGAACAGCCCAAGTGACTGTCAGTAGTGCAGTTGGAGCTGAAGGCTTGTGGCGTGACATTTCTGCTGAAAGATCCAAGCTAGAACAGGTTATCCGTGATAAGGCAAGAAGTGGGGCGTATGTGAGAGTGCGTGAGGTACTAGTAGTGGCTGTTAGTATAGTGTAATTGGGCTTCCCAAAGACTGAAAATCAAGGCTGAGCCTCTGTGTTGGGCTCCTTGTCGTAGATGTAGCTGCCAACACCACCAGTGTTTACACCTGGAAATCCAAAAGAGTCAATCAGACTGGGTTAATAACTAATTCTGGACATATCAGGATTTCAGCATTCATTGTAATAATTAAGAAATTAAGAAAGCAGAAGATATATAGAAGATCAAATACTGCATTAAAAGTGCTTTATCTTTAATGCTAATAAAGAATTACAGTGACACTAATTTGAAACAATGTCAGATTATTATCAGAAAATGAAGCAATAGCTCCCCCTATAGTTAAACTCTCTAGGTACCTTTTGGGCCGAAGAGGACCGCATAACACGGTTTATGGCAGTAGGGCTGACCATCGTGCTACAACACATAAACACACATTTGAGGGCAGATTCATGCATTCAGTTGAAATTTCTTCAGGTATCATCACTACCAATGGAATACATTTTTTCAATACATTTGTATTTTTTAAGGCAAGACACCCCAGGTGCATATGGTAAAAAACAAAATTAACTAATAGATATCACCATACTTCCCCAGTTGATTGATTACATTTAGAATTGCAAAAAAGTTTTCTGAAATGTTATGTTTAGATATGCAAATGAGACATTATCTAATTAAATATGCACTAATTTGCATACATTGCATACATTAGAAAAGAAATCTGAACACTGGATGAAGTCCAGTTCTTGTTTAATTTTTTTTATTTATTTTTTTTTGGACATATTAGAGTCAAAGGTTTTTACAAAGGGGATTTTGGATATCTCTTTTTCTCACTCCATAAATCAGAAAATACTGTCAACAGCCAGAAAAATGTAATAAAATAGTAATAAAATGTAGTATAAAATCAGGCAAATTATATATGAATAAAGTTTTCTGTAAAAACCTTCGGAATATAGATAGGAATAAAACTGTAAAGTAAAAATGAAATACAAAATAAAAAAGGTAATTGCGACATTTTTTCCTCACAATTCTTTTTTTCTTGCGATTGCGAGTTTACATCTCCCAATTCTGTTTTTTTTCTCAGAATTGCGTGATATAGTCAGAATTGTGAGATATAAAGTCAGAATTGCAAGACAAAGTCAGAATTGCTTGATATAGTCAGAATTGCAAGTATTAAGTCAGAATTGCGAGTTATAAAGTCAGAATTGCGTGATATAGTCAGAATTGGGAGACAAAGTCAGAATTTCAAGTTATAAAGTCAGAATTGCTTGATATAGTCAGAATTGCAAGTATTAAGTCAGAATTGCGAGTTATAAAGTCAGAATTGCCTGATATAGTCAGAATTGCAAGTATTAAGTCAATTTCAAGTTATAAAGTCAGAATTGCAAGTTATAAAGTCCAGTTGTGAGGGGAAAAAGACTGATGTTTTTTTAGATTTAAACTCACAATTCTGAGAAAAAAAGGCAGAATTGCGTGATAAAAACTCGCACTTGCAAGAAAATAAGTCAGAATTGTGAGATAAAAAGTCGCAATTACCTTTTTATTTTATTTTTTTATTTAGTGGCGGAAACAAGCTTCCATAGATTTCTGACTCATAGCAGGAGAAAAAAACTCATTTTGAGAAAATGGCCTCTAAAGATATATACTGTAACTGAAATCTACAGACGCAAATAGTTAAAGTGCAATAAAAGCAACACTTAAAAGTGTATTTTGGATGTTTTATTTCCACTAGTCTGAAAAAAACACTTTATGAAAAGCCAAAAAGCCCAAAATCTCAGTTGACAGATGCATGGAAAAAAGTGTTTTTGCCTGTAGCGTAAAGGGATAGTTCACCCAAAAATGAAAATTGTCATCACTTGCTCACCCTCATGTCGTTCCAAACCTGTATGAGTTTCTTTGTTCTGTTGAACACAAAAGAAGATATTGTAAAGAATGTTGTTAATCAAACAGTAGCCATTGACTTCCATAATAATTTTATTTTCCTACTATGAAAGTCAGTGTCTATTGTCAACTGTTTGATTAACAACATTCTTTACAAGATCTTCTTTTGTGTTCAACACAACAGAGAAACTCATACAGGTTTGATGATGATGAGGGTGAAATCATTTTTGGGTGAACCATCCCTTTAAGACCTGAACATCAGCTAAAAAATTGATTGCGTTAATGCATATACAGTATGTTATTAAAACATGATTTCACTGGTTTCTATGGGGACATGCTGGGAAAGTTTATAAAAAAGTTATAATTCTTTTTGCACAATGTAATTATCACACTAAGTCACATTTAGATTTCATTTTTATTCCGATTAATTGTACGGCCTTACTCCCAAATGGAAAAAAAACTGGGAATTGTAAATTAAGACTTTAATACTTGTTAATGGCCATAATTTCCAGCTAACTGATTTATTACCTAATGACCCACAGATGCCCTGCGGTTTATTCAAGATTTCTACTTGATGAACCTCTTATACATGGACAGAATTAATGAAAGCATCATGGCAGCCTTTATTTTCCCCTCACCTCTGCGTGGCTTCCTGCTGCCAGGGTCTTACTACATCTTTCACAGCGCAGGCACGGACGATGCCAGTCCTTCCCCAGTGATGTCACCTTCTCAGCTGCCATAAGTAAGTTAAAAGACGTCATTCTGCTAGCTCCATTAGACTTCCTGTTATGCATTTCCTATAATTCAATTCAAATTCAAGCCACTGTGTGAAATGTTATTAGGACAGAGAGAAACATACCAAAATAGACCTTCTTGTTGCATCTGGGACACAGGTTGGCTTCCCCAGAGAAGGTGGTGACGCTTCCAGCTGAAATGATCCAAATAAACACTTTGTAATTTGTCATATGTCACATTGCATAACATTTAGAACACAATACACACAACCTACAGTTTTACACATTCAGCACGTACATTTCATTTGCTGCTGTTTGTACCTTTAGATGGCGGTCTTGAAGATGCAGGGACCCATTTCTCCTGAGTTTTGGGTGCAGAGTCTACAGTGGACGCGGGTGGGGAAGTGTTGGCGGGAGCCTCGTACACGTATGATCCTGCACCCCCGATGTTCACACCTAAACATTAACCAAAGTTTCATGAAAATATCTCACTATCATGCAAAATTCACAATGAGAAATGTTTGATATGACTACTTAAAATTAGCTAATGCATTAGGTATGAACTAAGGCTCTGTTTGCACCTGGTATTAAGATGCGTTTTGGTTGATCGGATCACAAGTGGACGACACTAAATACAAGTGTAAACAGGGTGTAAAACGTTTTGAGCTTGTCCACTTTCGACCACTTCCAGAGGTAGTCGAAAACGCATTAAATTGGATTGCTTTTGTAGTGGTCACAAACAGCCACAAAAGTCCACCTACTCTCCGCCTACTGCGTTAACATTTTGGGAAGTACGATACCCTGAAGGGATTTAAACTTTGTCAGCTGAAGACCCATGTTTGGTTTGAATTGCGTGCACAACGCACAATGTTCTCTCACCATTCCTGATTTCTAACACACACTCACAGCGTTCGGTCGGTCTTGTGGCTGTCAGAGCAGAAACGAAACTTATTTCGTCCATTAGATCAAAAGATCTGAAAAAAACCCCAAACATTTACCCGCCCATAGACCCTCCCCTCGAAGAAATCAGGACAGAAGTGGTTGAAAGTGGACAAAAGAGACGGATTAAAACACCAGGTGTAAATGGGAATGTGTTTCCTTCATCTACTTGTGACCCGATCGATCAAAACATCTTAATACCAGGTGTAAACAGGGCCTAACAATCCTATACTATACAATTAACAATGAACAATAGTATATAATCTAACCTTAACCTACATTAATAACATTGATCCTCATTGTAAAGTGTTGCCAGTGAATTCTTTCTCAAAACAAGAACGTTCCTAATGCCCAGCAGAGGGCACTCTTTAATTTCACAATTATGTTTTATATGTAACAATTTATTCATATTTTAGACTCTTTGCCATGCACTATATGTACCAGAGAGCAAAAACGTAAGTCAAATCAATTATTTCATAACTCAATATACCATATATAAATGGGCAGAGATCAGAACAGCGCTATGACAGGTATGAAATCGAGGCTGTGAGGGTTGGACTTAACGTGTTTTCAAAAAAAATTAGGGATGGGCGATACCACTTATTTTGTTTTCGATACAATAACGATACTTTCAAAGGCCAGTAATGAAGATATCGATACTCATACCTCTTAACTGAACTTTTAAATGATTAAATTTATTAAATACTAAGAGTAAAATGGGTAATGATACCCACTTAACATTATATTTGAAAGGCATTTTAACATTCAATACACCTTAATTGCAACTTATTAGATTATATTTTTTGTTTACACATAATGAATGTTTACTGTAGTGGTTAAACATAGATATCTACAAATACTATAGTTGAATTACAGTCACTGTAGTAAAACCATGGTTCATTTTCTTAAGGGACTGCCAGTGACAGGCTGTTGCACCCATTAAATGCAATCAATATAAATATGATCAATATGAACTTTTAATGTTCAGTTTAAATAAATGTAATTGCACAAACTATCTAGGCTACAATTTCAATTTGTTTATTGCTAAATAACAATTATTTGCTAATATTCAATGCATATTGTAAGCATTAAATTTCTTGTTTCATTCCTGTTAAAAATCAAAGATGGCGCTGCTCCGAATAAGGTCTATGCTGATGTCACATGACTTCAACTTGAAAAGCTAAATGTGTTCTCACCTTTTGGCCCAAAGAGGGCAGCATAGCATGGCTTGTGGCAGTATGGTTTCCCATCATGCTGTGAGGATGTAAAACAGAATAAATAAGTCATTTCAGGCTCATATTCCATCAATCAAGACTGATTGTGAATTTAACCTGCTGCTTGTACACTATCCTAAATGTCTAAATGCCACAGACGGTGCTTATCTTGGCATCCACTCCCTGATAATAACACTCACAGCAGTTGCTAGAACACAGTCTATATTAATGGATAAGGACACCCAAAGTTTCCCATCTGTGTGCCTTGAGTTTGTCCGTGTGTACATGGAAGGACATGGACAGAACATTCTTCAATGGCAGTTGCTCCAAGAGCCCTTTGGAGAGGGCCATGGCGGGAAAAGGTTGCCATGGGAACCGCCAGACAGCAACTGTGTGACCGTTACAGCTGCGCAGGGCAGGATAAAGGAACGGAAGTGGCCTTATGCCAGTACAGAAGTATGCAAGGGGGAAAAAATGAGCCCCACATTCCAACAAAGACTAGCAGACACCTTCCCACCTCAATTCCCATGATAGAAAACTTGATGATGCTGTAACATACCAATACTTCTAAAAAAGGCAAAAAAGCTACACTGGCTGACTACAGAGGTCTAGTGGTTCTGGTGTAGATCAATCAGGACCCTAAAGTGGTAGCCCAGCCAGACCACTATGGAGGGAATTTTAGTTTAATTTTAAGTTTAGTTTCACATATCCTGACATTGACAAAATCTGGTCAGCTTATTCTAGCCAAGATCGTATCCACCTTATTTTTCAACGCAGAAGTAAGGCGTTTTCTGTGAATGTGCGAGACTTCCAATTTATTAGCAGCTATAGGGAAATAACAAGAAGAATATCAAAGGGTAGTAAACTGTAAAACTGTTTGCCCTACACATTTTTGTTTATAAAAAAGACAATACATTAAAACAATATGGTAAGAAATACCAGTTTGCAATATCAAGCAGCGCAATGAGCTGTTTTGTAGCTAAAAATAACTGGAAGCCAGACACATTAAAATTACAAATGGCCACACCTGGATAAGGGAATCTGAAATGTGTACTCAAGGAAATCTACTTGCTATGCTATGAAGTTTCTAAAAGTAAATGCTATTACCCTCATGAACATATCAAATCCAATGACTAGTTCTTCTGTAGCAACTATAGCAAATCTTAGATAATTCACCCAAAAATGAAAATTATATTATGATTTACTCACCCTCAAGCCATTCTAGGTGTATATGACTTTGTTCTTTCAGCTAAACACAATCTGAGTTATATTAAAAAAAAATATATCCTGCCTCTTCCAAGCTTTATAATGTGAGTGAATTAGCAACTGAAATTTTGAAGCCCAAAAAAGTGCAACCATCCATCATAAAAGTAATGCACCCCGGTCCACGGGGTTAATAAAGGCCTTCTGAAGTGAAGCAATGGGTATTTGTAAGAAAAATATCCATAATTATAACTTTATAAACTGTAATCACTAGCTTCCGGTAACGTCCATCTGCGCGTTCAGGAGAGAGCCGAGTTCCTGCGTATGCCGTAGGATGTAGGAGTAGCGTAAGCTTAGGTGAGAGTAGACGCCTCTCGCGGTTTAAACACAAACAACAAACTCAAGCTCCTCTGACATTTCTCTTTAAAAATTCTCTAAATCTAATTCATGACAGAGTCGGGTCAAAGTTCACTCTTCCGCTGGAACTCGACTCGCGTACGGAAGCCAGTGATTCTAGTTTATAAAGTTATAAATATGGATATTTTTTTTATAAAAATGCATCACTTCATTTCAGAAGGTCTTTATTAACCCCCTGGAGTCATATGGATTACTTTTATGATGAATGGATGCAATTTTTTGGGCTTCAAAATCTTAGTTACTATTCACTGCCATTATAAAGCTTGAAAGAGCCAGGATATTTTTTATTATAACTCTGATTTTGTTCGTTTGAAAGAAGAAAGTCATATACACCTAGGATGGCTTGAGGGTGAGTAAATCATGGGACCATTTTCATTTTTGGGTGAACTATCCCTTTAACATTTTCATGTGCAATATGCATCAGACAGATAGTGAAAAGTCAGTGGGTGGGATGTCTAAGTCAGATATAACACTTAAGCCACCAGCTCCCATTACAGATCTCACCGGTCAACTCTCACTGGTCATACAGAGCAACCCACACTTTTCCCAGAACCAAGAATCACATCATGGTAACTGAATGCAAACTCCCTCCTTTCTGCTTCTACTTACTATCACTTCTCCTATGAATCCTCTCGCTTTACCCTGCCAGAATCCATTGAGGACACCAAAGTAGTGATCATCTTAACCACAGGGTGAGTTCTTGTTCACTCAATAGTCTTAAAGAGAAATGTACATGTGTGCTTTACCCATCTTCACAAACCCATGACCATTCCTGTACCATGTAACAACTGCCAGAAATCTTACCACAGCAACCTGACCTACATCCAGATTTAGGCTGATGTGAGTGGTGAGGATGTTAATATGCTTACACAGGGATTACAGAGAGAATTCCTTCTATTTGTGACTCTCTTCCAGGAGCGAATGCAAAACTCAGGTGTTTCCTACTGTTATCCTTGTGGAATACAGACTCAAGGCAACATGATGATTGATGATGAGGACGATTCCCCTGGCTCTAAAACATCACTGCCCTGTCCTTTACCCTCTGCTACCATTCCGATCTAGAAACACTCATCACAGTGTGATGTAACAGGATGCTGGAAAGGTCATGGAGAATTTCATTTGGCTCACAGTCATGTACACAGGAACACTCGGGATGTACAAAGCCGGCCAGCGAGCTTTCAAACAAATCAGTGAAGACGAGCATCATGAGACATGATTACAACAGCTTTCCAAAACAGATAAGGAGGGAAAATGCTTGTTGTTTGGCGCAGGTTTTGTATCAGTTTAGTTTGCCTTTGTATTTTCATGACTGCACCATATTAACCCCTTAAAATGTTTATGTCATGCTAGCACCCAACACACATAATGCCACGTGACAAACCTCAGTCCTGGTGCTGGACTCTTCAAATAGACCGCTGATCCTCTGATGGAAACACGTAATGTCATAAAGTCAATACTCAGCTGTCTGAGTTTGAGTTTCCCCAACTAGACTGTAGAGAGGTAGTGTGTGATCTAGTAGTGAGTCTTACCTCAGCATGGCCACCCGCTGTCAGGGTCTTACTGCAGCGCTCGCACTTCAGACAGAACTTGTGCCAGTCCTTCCCTAGTGATGACACCTTCTCAGCTAGGAGATGAAAAAGAGAGAAAGATTGATTTTTACACTTTTGGATGAGAAAATGTGACTTTGCACATGAAAAACGTCATCCAATATTAGGGTTGGTCAGTGGTTCCAAGTCGCTGGCGGTAGTTACTAGGGTATTGAGGCATGGGATTTTTCACCTCACAATTTGAGGTATAAAGCTGCAGTCGGTAAGTTTTACCTCTTTGTCGCCATCTCTGTTTGAACCCTGAAATTGAAGATAACTCTGCTTTACGTGGATTGTGCATCAACACGGCTCCTCAGCGCAGAAGAATCTAATGTTTTAAGGTGTATGTGTGGGTTGTCTATTAACGCACCAGTTGCCGACAATGATTGTCGTTTTAAACTTGCTGGATTACAAGCCGCCATCAAAATGACAAGTTTAATTACATTCCAGCTGCTGTAAGAAGAGGCTACAAATGATCCGCCACCTGCAGCATCCATACACGCGATATAGCCTACTAGCCAGGACTCCTTTATGTACACAGGCGTGATGTAATGGCACAAAGACGAATTGTATTTCCCGTGGAAACCTACCAGTACCGCTCAAATTAGAATGCGTTATTACAAGCTTACCATTGTGAATCGGGCTAAGGTAAGGAGATCGTTTTGAACATTGGCTGGTTATGTACTTGCTCAAAAATTAGGTGTTACTTGTTACATTCAAATGGAATATAGTCTTGAGCATGATCTGCTTTGGTCTTTATAATAGACTATGGCTGCATTTGAATGCATTCTTCCCTACTATAAAGTAGATGAAAACCAGTATGTGAAAAGAGTGGTACAGTGTGTCTGAATATTATTAATAAAACAGTAGGGAAAAGTACCTGGATGACCTACTACTACTAATTCTGAAGATTCTGCACATCCAACAGACATTTCACTATCCCATGAGGCCACAGGAGAGGATATGTGAATGGAAGTGAGGCAACATGACATTGACAACATAAGGAATGTCCAGATTACATTCATACTACAAAAATTCATACTATATTAGTGTTGTCAAAAGTACTGACTTGAAATTTAAAAAAGTGCCACGACGATACCAGCATTTCCTCTAGCATTTTGAGCGTTGTTGAGCAGATTCTTAAACACCTCTGATTGGCCATTGTGTTCACAAGCTTAACAGATATGTCTGTGATTGGCTACAATGATCAATGCTTCAAAAACATGTTGTAAAGAATCATCTTTGATGCTCTTCACTTACACAGATACACACGGGAACGTTTGAAAGCAGGCATCTATCAGCGGATCCCTAATATATCTGCTGACAGATGGATCCGCTGATAGATGCCTGCTTTCAAACGTTCCCGTGCGTTGATCATGGTAGCCAATCACAGACATATCTGTTGAGCTCCTGATTAGCTATGAATGTGCCATGGAAACTTCCTGTCTGAGAATCCAATAACCTAAAAAAGTACCAAAGTATGTAGTGCATTTCCTCAGAAAGTTAAAACAAAGAGCCTGTCCCTGTCGTGAAGGTAACGGTGAGCGAGAGTCTCCACACAGCATTATTAAATGGTGGATTTGTATTGTTTTCAGATCCAGGATAGTTTTCAGGATGTGTGCTGGTCTGTGCATTTTGAATTTGACAATCAATGTGAGATCATTTTCAGTAAAAAAAACAATTAAAAGCACTGGCCTCATGATGGGGGTTACAGTGTTTTATTTCATAGCAGAGATGTGTTGACATGCAACACAAGGAAATGCAGTGGCAAGGGGCTAATTACAGCCGGACAGCTAAGTGACGACATCTAGTACAGAGACCCACTTCTCCATCTCCCTCCTGTCCCGTTTCTTCAGGAGGGTCTCGGGAGACTTCCTTAGACCTAATATTACTCTTTCCATTTATATACCTCACTCTCAAGACAATGTATTTCACTGGTCTGCTGAGACAACTCTCTCACTCTGGAGGAAACACCTTTGCTTATCAAAAAGGGGCACAATTGTCTAGAGAGAAGATGTCATTTCCTCCTGTTTTCCTCTCCTTCCTTTGCTTTCCCGCCTGGAAAAGCATTGTTTTCATTCTGTCAGTTTTGCAGCCCTCTTAGTCAGTCTCTCGGGGGGTCTAGGTCAGCACAGCAGAGATCAGTTTCACCAGAGGAGGAGATTTTATACAGCTGAAGCAAAGCAAAAACTCCTGTTCCACTGAGATACACAGCTATATCCACACATGGAGGCATAGGAACAATTTGAAATGTATGGGCACAGATCTTTGAAAAGTAAGATAATCTCCGGGACATGTAGATGTTCGCTAACAGTATTCTGCTGCAAAGGTATTTCAAACTTCTTCTTACCCCTAAGTAGAGCTGTGCGATTAATCGTAATTGATTTTCAATTTTGATTTTGGCTTCCAATGATAAAACAATATAAATCAAGTTAATAAATCGAGCCGCATTCCGTCCAGCACACCTTCCTTTCCTTTCCTTTCACAGGGGTGCGCTTTCATTCCTCTCTAAAAGCCCAAACTTAACATCCAAATCAGCCAAACAAGTGAGTGTTGTAAAATGCAGTTAACTGTTGCTAAACTGCAGGATGTGTCGAAGCCGAATGCGCTCCGAGTCGGAGCCAAACGCGGATGAGCAAATGGACTTTGTATGCATTTAGGCGCATATCCAATGTCAACATGCCTTTTTGGAGAGTATTCACGTAAACACAGTGGGTTTTGTCTTAAGTTACGTGTGTAACAGTATATTGGATCCATGCATTAGCTCTTAAAGTGACAGCAGCCTAATAAACCTACTGTAGTCCATCATTAAAGTGTTAGTTCACTCCAAAATGAAAACTCATTTTCATTTTTTGTCGATTAAAATGACATCATATACAGTAAAAGACAATACTCAAGCACTGTAAAAGGTTTTGCCACAAACTCAACTGACTGGCTTTTACTCCTGGATGATCTCATATGAGCCTCTTCAGACCTTAGAACTGTACATTTATGAACTTCTATAACTTTTGACCTCCTAACTAATCTCCTTTCCAAAAATTGATCATAGAAATAAAAACAGTATAAATAAAAATGAATAACAGTTTTCCCTTAGGCTACGTCCACACAAAGCCGGAGCTTACCCTATCCGATCTTTTTTTTTCCTCGTCAAGAAATATCTGCGTCCACACGAAACCACTGAAACGACTCAAAACGATGTAGTATACATGCCAGACCAGTATGTGGCGCTGTAATTCTGCCACAGAGATACACTTAAAACAGCAAATAAGACTTGGAGCATGCGCATAAACCTTGTGCGCTGTATACAAACTATAGTAAAGCTTAGAAATAACGCTTTATTTTGGCTCAGTAGCTTCTGCAGCACGAACACAAGCATCTAGAGTCTGCTATTGTTGTTGTTTTTGCTGTTTTGTGCTGTTAGCGTCGTCTGACTTGGGTCGACACGTGGGGTGATGACATCATCGTTTCACAAAATATACGGATAGGCTGTACACATGAAAACGCAAAAAGTATCCACTCTGGGATAAATATCGGTTTAAATAGCGGTTTCACCTTCGGAAAATGCCGGATCCGTGTGGACGAAATGCCTATCTGATACAAAATTTGTGCATATTCACAAAAACGCGTCTCCGTGTGGACGGGGCCTCAGTCTTATTAAGTGCAAACAATAAGTGCAACCATATTCAAAGTACCCTCTTAATAAAGTGCAAATAGAGACCAACTTTTTCTTCAAGCATGATACGGAGCTGAGAGATACACAGCCCAGCCTAAGATAGCTTTCATATTGGGAGATATTTGCATTTTACTTTCGCTTCCGTGATCACGTGTACTCTGTAAATAGGGAGCGGGTGCTGAGCGCGCATTCTACAAGACAAGACATTTGTCAGACGCTTAGGCTCTGTTGTGCAACGAATCCTCCGCCATGGTCTTGTCAGTCATTTCGTCACTTGATCAGTGAACTGATTCCTGCTGCACTACATACGTGTTTGATGCAACCGTTATCCAACTGAATTAAATGGTTTTAATTTCTATAAAAAGCAAAACGACAGTGTAGGCGTAATGTAGACGTAGCGGTGGCATAATCTATCCTAATTTCACCCTTACACTCCATCATGGCAATATAGCGAGACAGCTTTTCACCTCGATGAGAAATCTCGTCACATTTTAATCTCGCGGCACGAGATCTCGTCACACCTCTACTAACTAAAAAAACGGTTTCATGCAGAAGTATAACATGTACGATTAGGTGTTTAGAATTTTTTTAAAAATGGTTATGTACTATAAATGTATCCCTATTAGTAACACAAGCATCATATCCAACTGAATTCTTAGCTGGAGAGACATAGAGGCCCAGACAGTATAAATCACTGCTGTTACAACAGCAGACTAATCCAAGATAAGTGAGATTTCACAGTCAATGACCCAACTGGGTATAAAGAGAGAGAACGTCTCCACGGGGAAGAAGCCAATGCCAGTGAGTACTACACTACGATAAGCGTGGTGGTTGACAAAGTGCAGATGAACAGAGCTCCCATTAAAAGGGCTTCTGTTGTTGTACAAGTGTGAGGTTGCTGGGAGCCGTTTCAGTTATTGGTGTTGTTTCGTGTGGGCGGAGGGAAACGCTAATCGCTCATCAAGCTGAATAGACCCCTGAACGACCTCCAGTCACAGTCTAACACACATTCTTTTACTACGGCCAAAAGAAAATCAGTGTTTTGGGTGGTATATTTACAAGCAGCTTTGTCCGCAGAAAAAATTGCAAGCCGGTTTCTGCTTTCCAATAGAAACGGCTATAGTGATATCCTAACAGCACTGTCATCTCGTAAGTCCCTGAGGGGGATCCATTCGACCGGAGAGGATTTCATTAGGGAGTCAGGTTACCTTGGATGCAAGACGTAGAGGCATGAGAGCAGTAATGGACGATTGTGTAAGATTATACGAGAAGCTGCAATACCTCCCAATGTCCAGCTCTAATGAGCTCAACCAGAGGTTAAAGTGCAGTATGTACACCTGATCGCAGCTTGGTTTTGAGCTGCAGAGGTAATCTCTTTATTGTCTGTAGAGGTAACATCTCCCTTCAGCCATTAAATTTCGCTTGTGTGTTTTCTCCAGTTTACCCCACAATTTAATCAGATGATAACACTTCTAACACCAGGTCAACTGATCCGTGAGCAACACAGAGGCTTGTTTAATGTGTTCTGGCTGGGGCGCAAAGGAAGGGTAAACAAAACCCTCAGGGACTTCACACGAATGAGCTTGTGCCATCTCAGCAGGACAGATGCAGGTTTGGATGAGGGCTAATGGACCACACTATGCAGTCAGCTCTCATTACAAAAGCAAATCAGTCACAACAAACAACTCTCTCTACCCAACAAGAGAATCTTAATGAAGTCAACATTACAGAGCAAGATTTATGAACCTGATATCGCATAAATAAGTTTATCTGTAAACATGTCATGCCCAATATCCTGGGGTTGTTCCAGAATAGAAGAGGCTCTGAAAAAGTCAGAAAGCTCAAGCAGTGAGAGATGCATCATCATTATTCTCCATTTAATCATTTTTATTAAGTTTGTCTAGGCACAACAGATGCCTCTATCACTCCAGAACATAGGGACACTGAATTTGTAATTATTATTATAAGCGTTTCTCAGAATTTTTGAAACTGCTGTGATTGACCCTTCTCTCCAGCCCTGATGCTAAAGGCCCCAATATACTCACGGTGAAGTTATTTTTCAATCTTCACTTAGGGGTAAAATGCAGTTCGAAATACATGACCAGCGGTATACTGTTAGCAAACATCCAACGCCACCCACACTGCTGAAAACGGCGTTTAGATGAATATGTAAATGTGTGCTGCACGCTTTCCTCTCAATAACAAAATTAAACACAAGAAAATTGAGAAAACAGCAAGCATTTTTTAATAAAGCAAGAAAAGCATCTGATCATGGCAACATGGATATGTTTGCTCAAGCTCTGAAATTCGGCACTCTAGTAAAGTCACGTCACGATTATTTAGATAGCACTTTAAAAATCAAGCAGCTTTACTGTATTAAACATGAAAACCAGTGTCATTGTCTCGTTTCATCAGAAGTACAAATTGATTTTCTCCTATAAAGCAGCTCTCCAGTGTGTTCATGTTTTCACTCGCAGACGTCTGACCTTGACGGACTGAACAGGTGAAATGAGCTGGAAAAGATTTCCACGTGAAAGAAGGCGGAGCCTCCACGCACACCAACCTATTATGTAATCGCCACAGACCAATGGAAGTACAAAGGTGTTTACCAGCTGTAGCAAACTTTTTCGAACTCCCAAAATGAACTCCAAACAAACTTAGTTTTGGCCTGATTTTGTTTGAAATGACGTTAAATAAGTTCGTTCTTCAAGTATATCGGGGCCTTAATTCAGACAAGCTTTACAGAACATCCCTAATGTAAGACAGCTGTAAGATGAGCTGAAGAAATGCCACTTTTATCCTCTCTGGGTACCTTCGGTCTCTATTATAAGTGACCTGGCAACAGTGTTTTAACATATTTTTTTGGATAATTTCCATAAAAACTGTTTAAAACTATCCAAACATTCCAACCATCCATAGACTTACATTTGAAAATAAAAGCTTTTCTATAAAATTACGAATGTCAATAGAATCTTTTTTTTTAATTTACACTTTGGCCTTATTATTGATCAGGCAGTTGAAGCAATGACAGGAAATAATAGGAACAGTGCCAGGACTTGAACTCGGGACAACCAAACCGCTGTTGCGCTATATGTCAGAGCGCTGCCCACAAGGCTATGGTTTCAATAAATAGTTTTAAGGTGCGATTTAGTTAAGAGTAAATAAGGTAGGTTTAAGCTAGTTCAATACAAGGTTGTAGTCAAAAACAGAAGGTTTATCCACCTTATTTTTAACGTAAGAGTGGGCAAGGCCATTTTTAACTTACAGGACTTCTTGTGTCATCCGCTATCAGTTATTTTAGCTGTAGACTACTAAAACAATATTGCAAACTGTTATCTATCATTTAAATTTATTATCATAATTAAAAACACACTGGTTTAGTTTTCTGCAATTTGTTATTGTTTTAGATTAAAGATTATGAAGACAAACATTTTCTTTAGTATATTGTGCATAATATATATAAGAACAGGAATGTGTATTTAGAAAGTAAGGTCATGTTTCATGTTTCATGAAATTTTATATCTGATGCTCAGTCTTGCACTAACTACAAGGAGATATGCAGACCCTACCTAATCACAAATAAACAGCACTAGGCCTCAACATCATTTACACAGCTGAACACCCTATGGGGTCCACAGCAAGAATGCACTCTGAAACTTACTCCATCATCCTCAGCAGAGACTTTCTGCATGTTAAAAATTGATTTTTATAGAACGGCTGTAATGGTATACAAACATGACGGTTTGGTACGTACCTCTGTATTGAAGTCACGGTTCGGTACAGCAGGGGGAGAAAACTAAACATAAAATTGCTTATTTTTTCTTATTTTTTTATTGAACAGTGGTTTATTGAACAAATTGTGTCTCTCTCTTTAAATAAATTCAATTGTAATTAACATTTCCTTAAGGATTAAAAAAAAAAAAAAATCTATCTCAGCTAATACTGTAAACTATATACAGGGAGCCCTTTCTTGCACATAATATAATAATATAATATATTATAATATTAAAGGTTACAATTCACAACAGAGCCCAAACTATTAAATTCAGTTGCCATTTATTTTTAAATATTTCACATAAGGCAGGTGTGAAACTTCTAAATTCGAATTATAAAATTATTTTTCAGTTATTTTTCTACTCCAAATCATTTTTGAAAAATGATCATTTGTACAGTTACTTTCATAACTTGCTTTCATGACGCATTTATTTAAAAAAATATTAAATAAATAAGACATTACTAACAGGTAAAGTAAATATAATGAATATATAATCTAATATATTCCAATATATTCTGTAAAATGCTTCGTCTAGAGTTGATTTCTCTAGTGAACTAACATGCTGCGGACACTAAATGACTTGCCTGAGGTAAATGTAATGCTACGTGAGATATTATTCTCAAGCTGTTTTATTGATGTCTTTCTGCGTTTGAAACACTGGTTGAGAGATTACACGTAAACATATCTATGCATAGATCGTCTGTTCTTCTTCTACGCTTTTTCCAGTTGTGGCGATTAGCAAACAGCATTGCATTACTATGCGCACCCCCTTCTGGATTGGAGTGTGAATCGCCTGTGATCGACTGTATTCATCGTCTGACTGCATGCACTGAACTGTGGCGGTTCGGGATGAATACATGTACCGTAACACCTCTAATTTATATGAATATAAACAAGTACTAACTGGGTGGCACTGGCTTGACATTAACTCTGAATTGTACTTGATTTGAAGAACCAGCCGTACAAGTCTCTAACTGATTAGAACTCAAATGATGGGCAAAATGACATGTGTTATATATCGGTCTACTAACTGTGGACATACACAAGGAAATCAATTTGAAAGGCAAGGACAGATTTGCTTCCACTTCAGCAGCCAATAATGTGGACCCATCTGTTCAGAAAGAGCACTACTATGATTGTGTTCTCTCCCTGACTGTATCCTCTCAAACCGCAAAAGCAACATACGCGCCATCTGGGTCCAACATGGTGCTTCGCTTCAAGTCACTGATTACAACCTGACCGTTAACCTTGCACCTGAGGGCCTGCAGGCCATATAGCCAAACCAAGATAAAAACAATGCTTAAATGTACACAAAATCATTACATGCACTTCCTGGCTCCAATAAGTAGGGAGATGATTGCTGTGGTTAGTTCCCATGATCCTCAGCTTTTTCAGACTATAAATAGCACACATGCTTTGTGCTCAAATCATGTTCTGTAGCTCTGTTAATGACCCTGCTTTTCTATAATGGCAAACAGTGGCCTTCTGTGAGACCCTGCCCATAATCATCAACTCCTGAATGGCCAAACAAATCTCAAATAGGCGTCTGATTGCGAGCTTGGTTTTCCAGTTTGCAGCGGCTTGTGAATTTCCTTACAGTAGTGTGGAAAGGGTGTGTGTGGTTTAAACCCATGCTGCACTGATGTGGCCCTGCTGACGCAAGGCACGAAAAGATGTCTGTCTCTTCAGTCTAGCGCCGTTTCCTCTTGATATAAATTAAGCAACCTCATGATTTTCAGTTCTCTGGCCTGAATGAGCGCTGCATGTGTGCTCTGGGCTGCTACTGCGGTGCGCGCAGCTGTCAGTACAAATCAATGCTGCCTCGTGGAGCTCGGCCTCACTCAGTTTCCCTATAGCCAATATGAAACTCTACTGGTCCACACATTTCAGTGGTTCATGAAACCTACTATGAACATGCCAGGATCATATTGTATTCCAAAATTAAAAGTAAGAAATTGTTGCTTAAAAGGCACAATATGTCATTTTTTGCCGCTAGAAGTCGCTTAAGTTAGCTTGATGACACCTTGATTTCGTGGAATCATGGGAGGTGTTGTCTTCACATCTACAGCGGGTGGAAAAGAATCCGAAGGGATGCGGATAGAAATCATATTCATGGATGAGCTAATGTATTAAAAATTCATTAACTTTACTGTAGTATGAAACAGGGTGTGGGAGCGAAACGAGGCCACTGGAGCGATTGCTAATGAGAGACGAGTGCGACACACGGCTCGAGAGCAGCGGAGCTTTTATTACGCTGCAGTCGCCGCTTCCGCTTCCTCCGGTCAAGTGTGTGTGGGGTAACAGCGCGGTTTATCATATTAGATACATTTGTGTGTTGAATGTTGTTTTGGTGCTACTCTGTGCGTTTGTTAGGCAGCTGCTATGAGACACTTGTTGCACAGTGCAGTAAACTAGATCGATATTAGGTATGGTAACACATGGTACTAGCGGTAAATCAAGAAAACAAGATTTAAACAATAAGACTTACTGTGTTGAGCTATATAACAATGATTAGAATTCTGTCTATAAATGTATCCAAACAGTTGCTCGCCTGTCTAATAAAACATAATATATTAAAGCGTCTTTGGTGTTTCCATGGTTTCTACAAAATAAAACCGGGAACCGAGGGTAACGCAGGTATGATGTCACTGATAGTCGGTGTCCTGGTTAAAATTGCTTATTTCTCTGGATTTAAACATTCATGGAAACATTTGGGATAATGTAAGTACACAAGTCAAGAAAATATATTTCATTGTTCTAGTGGTTTTTGGATATTTTAATCCAAAAAACTTACATATTGTGCCTTTAAGAAAATCTTTTGCATTGTAACATTTCCATGACAATTAAGCCCATTTCCCCCTTCAATTCTCATTAATGCAACAGTATCCATTACCATAATATGAAAAATATTTATATAATATTAGATATTATAAAATATATAATTTCAGTTTAATACATTTATTTAATTACTATGGCCGCCTTTTCTGCACTGACTTGTTGTAATTTATACTGATTTAAATAGCAAAAAAAAAAAAAAAAAAAAATGTATTTCAGTCATTTTTACTGTAATACTGTAAAAAAATCTAATCAGAATCAGCATTGGAAAATAATGAGAAATGCTGATGAAAAAAAACAAAAAAACATTTGGATGTCTTACTTTAATAAGAATTTGGGGGTAATATTAATTGTGATAAAAATAGTACCCAGAAAATAAATCACATTACAAAAAAACAACAAAAAAAACAAAAACAAAAAAACAACAACCCATAATGGTCCTAAAATATGTTATGGTACATATAATAAATCTGTATTTGGTCCTAAATGTTATGCATTATTTTATGCATTATGCTACAAGTAATATTGTTTTTTGCCTTTTGATTTTAGGCTGAAATCTGACCCAGATTCGCCCAGTTACAATTCAGATTTTTTTTCCATTTAAATAAATTTCTAATAATACATTCATTGGTTGATTTATGAACAAAGAGGGAAAAAATACAGTCAGCATTAAATTTCCCTTGATGTGTCTTCAGGTAGAGCAAATTTATGGAGACCAAAATTATGCATGTCTGCAGGCCTTTAGGTAGGTCGAATTAGAATAATGTTAGAGTGTAAAGACTAGTCCCATAAAACACAAGTAATTACATGATGTCTTAGGTCTTTTTTCTTGCTAACCTTGCAACAAGAGCAAAAAAAAAACATCTCAAGGTGCATGCCTGACAGGAATCCTGACAGACAAGGAGAACGGCCCCCAATTCTGATGATTACGCAATGCTCCTAAACAGTAGGCAAAAAGTGGCATTATATAACAGATTCTGCACATTCAAACAGCTCGTGGGGAAGCAATGTGGAAGACACAGGGTTTTATAATGGGCACAGACAGTAAAGTACATCAGAGAGCTGGGGACAGAGAGGAAAAAAGGAAAAGTGAGGGTAAGAACACGGAGTTCTGTCTGTATCTAAAACCAAAGGATGACATGATGAAGATGCCCTCTCACATTTCGATATGACTGACATCTGAGAAAGAAAGCATTCTCAACTTCTAGTCAAGAATGAGTGTGGGCCTTTCAAAGGAGAACAGTGGAAAAAAAAAAAAAAAAAGATAAAAGATGGAGAAAAGTGAAGGTAGCAGAATCCAGATTCTTGTGTCGCTCTTTCATCTGTGAGTTAATAGCGCACAACATGTTTACATTCATGTAAATGTTTAATATACAGACTCAAATTCAGATGTCCCACCCATTTTGAATTGAAGCAAAGTGTGAAAAATGGGAAAGCACTGAATCCGTGCATCACCTTTGCATGCGATAAACAAAGATTTCACGCTTGCTCTTGTGCAAGAAAACCCACAGCATCTGCTAACAGCTGTCCAATAAATTAATAAAAGGTTCAACTGAAAATTTAGAAAGTTTCCGCTCGATACAGTGGCTTACCACTTAGGTTTCAAAGAGGATATAGTCAGAAAGGAATTTACAGGAACACACGCACTGACTCCCACAAAACTCAGTTTGGAAATACCATCTGGAGCAGCTGCGTTTGCAAACAAAACAGAATTTGGTAATACTGAACTTTTTAATTTATATCTCACATTTTATATTTAATATAAACTATGATAAATAAATAAAACAACTGAATATTATTAAATAATATATTATTATTTCATAGAGCCTCATTACTGTTTTCCACTCATTCGATGTCTAGACTGTGGATTTGGATGCAGCCTTCACCTTCTCCCTCAAATATTCCACTCAGTGACATTTTCATATTCAGAGGAAAGCACTGAGTCTGAGGACCAAAAGAGGAGAACCGCACCCCTGCTCTTCCACAGCTGTATGGAATGTGTCTTGGCTTCAACGTCAGTCTAATAAAAGCACAGTCACCCACATCTCAACCAGCTCCCTCATGACGTAAACCGAGGTCTTGGGTGAAACCCTGCATTGTCCTTTCTTCTGTACTATGGCATCATGAACCACTAGCACTGGCTGTGACGTCAGCAACATGCAACTCAGGTCCAATTCAAAACCAGCCATCATGACTTAAAGGGTTAGTTCACCCCAAAAATGAAAATTCAGTCATTAATTACTCACCCTCATGTCGTTCTAAACCCGTAAGACTTTTATTCATCTTCAGAACACAAATGAAGATCTTTTTGATGAAATCTGAGAGCTTTCTGTCCCTCCATAGACAGCTACACAACTGACACTTTGACGCTTCAAAAAGTTCATAAAGAGATCGTAAAACTAATCCACATGCATTGAGCAGTTTAGTCCAAATTTTCTAAAGAGACTCGATCGCTTTATATGATGAACAAATTGAATTTAGGCTTTTTTCACATATAAACATTGATCAGCAAACATAAACAAAAGCTTCACACGCGAGAACAAACCTCTTGCGGAAGCTCAAACGTGCTGCGTAACACGAGAATGAACCTCATTGGTTCTCGCACGCGTCAATCAAACATGATTGAGCTTCCGTTTACCACAACTGGGGCACGTTCAAGCTCAAACCGGTGTGCAACGTTTTGCTACGGTTTCCGGGTTGAACGACATGTTTCCTGGAAACGGTGTGCAACGGGGTTTGAGATACGTTTTCTCTTGTTTGGTGGGTGTGATGTCAGCCCAATCAGCAACTACATGTATATAAACCACGCGGTATCACACCGCCGCCGGCGAGAGCGTCAAAATTCGCCTTGGCTGCCCTGCCAACAACGCTGTACTGTGCATTCAAACCGCCGCCGGCGTGAGGGTCAAAGTAAATGACAAGTTGTGGCAACCAATCGGAGTCCTCTAAAGCGAGGATCTCTACATTCCGATTGGTTGCCGCTGAACCGCGTCATAGCTCATTACCATAAAGTTGACCTGACTTCAACTCTCCTCGACGCTCTCACCATCCAAGATGCGCCATGCCGCTCTCGCCAGAGCTCGCTGCCGGCTCACATTGAAAATGAATGACTTCCTGTCACTTTGACGCTCTCGCCAGCGACGGTGTGAACTCACGGTTAAAGAGACAGCTCGCACAATGGGTTCAAGTCGTTTACAAATGTGTCCGCTGCAGCTCGGTATACACAACTGAAGATATTAGAAGAGATGTTGGTTGAAAGAGTTTTATAGTAAAAATATCTATGGAGGGACAGAAAGCTCTGATTTCATCAAAAATATCTTAATTCGTGTTCTGAAGATGAACGAAAGTCTTACGGGTTTGGAACGACATGAGGGTGAGTAACTAATGACAGAATTTTCATTTTTGGATGAACTAACCCTTTAAGAACCTTTGTGTCTTAAAGCAAAAAGTCCATTTTTGTATTTAACCTCTCATGTTTATCATTTTGCATACTGCTGGGCCTATGAGGTCGATGGGAGTATCAATACAAAGCAAAACCAGCTCAAGCAAGAGACATTTCTGCCCACCCACTACACACAGCCCTGGAAAGAGCTGCACTTGCTTTTATATAACAGCACCTCGCTCACACCATCGATTCAAATCCACCCGACCGCTTTATTGGTCATGTGTTATGGCTTTTTCGGTTGACATGCAGATTAATACAACATAAATAAGAGCTGAATGATCATCTCAGTTTCCACCACACAGGCTCTGATGCACTGATGAATAACCTTATAAATATGAGAGCAGGGATGAGAAGGTCAAGTGGCAGAGAGGCTATTCAACCGTTTAATGGATTGAGATATTGAGCAGACATCAATGCTGACCAGAAAATGGATATAAATGAAGAGAAGAGGTTCGTCATTCACTGTGATCTTTCAGCTCCCCAACTTCCACACCAAGAGACACATGCTGTATTATTAAAGCAAACATTCAAGCCTTTAAAAGAAAATATAGCAACTTTCAAGCTTTCATTTTAGTGTTTATAAAAATAGCCCCTCAAAAGAGTGGAACATATCGCTTAAAAAAAAAGGGAGAGAGAGGGGAAAAAAGGGGTGATTGTAATATAACAGGACTTAGACATAACTGTTTACTATCAGTGTTACAGAAGTGGGCAATAAATTGTCTGATGGCTGCTATTGCACTCAGCAGTCTGAAAAGTAAAAAGCTGACATTCAAAGTTTATCTTTAAATATTTAATTTTAGATATGATACTTTCCACAAATACGGTACAAAATAGGCCCAGAAAAGCTTAAAAATGGTCAAAATGGTCCGGGAAAGGATGTTAAAATGTTGATCATCAATCACAAAAATTAATTTGTATATATGCTATGCAACATTGCAGTTGTCTAAATACCATTTAAATCCATAATTTGTGAGATTTTGCATTTTTCAATGTAAAATAAAACATTAAAAAAAATGAAAAATCAAATTTATAAAACGAATTTATACATAAATAGCCTATAAAAACATTTATAAAAATTAATAAATAAAATAAAAACTATTTATATAAATATAATTATATATATATATAATTATGTTTTATAAATATTTTTTTTCTCCACAATATCTTAGGTAACACGCACATTTGTTCAGTAAAATTAGTTAATAATTAAACAGTTTTATTACAATGAAATAAATTATATTTTAATAAATTACTACATCATTTTAATTCTTAGATACAGACAAGATGTCGTCTGAAGTGGAACAGGCAAATATCAGTTTAAGGGAAGAATATACAGACATTTGATTTGTTTACAACTAGTTACTTTTCATACTAAGTTAATTATGTGTGACACAATAATTAATATATATATATTTTTTTAAGATTTGTCCTTGTAATGCTTTGCAAAAGGCACGTGACAACAAAATGTAAACCGTATTCACTGAAAGTGTCGCATCTTCGTTCAAGATTATGTTAATTTTGGAGAGTTTTGAAAGCGGTAAACTAGTATAACTAGATTCCTGATGACGGTGAAGTAAGTATAAGTGAGTGATTTGTGCGATATAGCTGTTTAAATCGGTTTTATCAACACCTGTGCATACAAATATTTGCTTTTCTTGATTATACAGCGTGGATGTCATTTATCATAACAAAACATAACGGTGAATATATTTTAAAAGATGTACAGAAACTCAAACTTACCAAAATACACAGTCTTCTCGCATTTAGGGCACTTTGAAGCCATCGTGAATTCAAACGGGATTCTCTCACAAGGTTTGTCTAGCACGCGCGCAAGCGGACCAATGGCTGAGAGCTGGAGCGCATCTCTGATCCTACTGAAAGCGCCGCTCTGTATTTGCATAGCCCCGCCCTCTCCCGCAGGTCTACCCTTCTTTCATTGGTCAGGATACTGGTCAGTCACCAAGTGGGCGTGGCCGTCTGGCTCAGCGAGGCGAGGGCTTCAGTCTGCTTACTTACTGCCACTGCCTCTTCCTTTTTACATCCTTCAACGGGAATGTGAAAGGCGTCCAACAATAGTTCCTTTCACTTCTCATGAATAGGGATTCTTCAGCACTTGCCAGACCGTTACTAGTGGAAATCAGAAGGAGAATGATATTGGCAAGTCCTAGTCATGCTTACAACACTTCTCTTTTTGTTTGGGTTGAGGTCACTGTATGGCAGTATTACATTTTTGACTAGTTTACATCACTGTTCCGCACACCCAAAAATGTCTGTCGCCACGTCTTTTTTTAGACTCAGATCTTTGCCAGCTCTTACAGACTTTTGCCTCAACCATGTGTCCATGTCATTTCTCCCTCGCAGGCCTACTGGTCAGTCAGCAGAGCATCTTTCCAGACTCGTTCACAGTTACACACAACCTGTCCTGTTGACTTCCATAAATTTCTTAATTGCTTAGTCTACTAGTTAAACAGACTCCTGACTACTACTGTTGTGAAAGTGCCTCTTGACACCTAACTGAATATTGACTCCCTTTCTCTGCCTGTAGCTGATTTCAGTGAGAGGAATGTGAGTCTTGCAGAGTCAAGCTTATTGAAGTTCATTTGTGTGTCAGTGTTACAGCATCAGTAGAGCACATTTGTGTTGACTACGTGGGACAAAACATTAATGCTTGATATAAAACAATGGTTTTAAATTGGAAAATAATAACATTTACCACATTAAAACACATGACCTTTATCTCTGTCACGAGTACAATTACACAAGTGTGCTTTGGGGCTATTAAACATCTAAATTAAATTATATTATGATATATATATATATATATATATATATATATATACACACACACACACACACACACAGTATATATAGTGTTGAGGTAATGCATTACAGGTAATGCAAGTTACGCAGATTACTTTTTCAAAGTAGCTAGTAAAGTAATCCATTACTTTTAAATTTACAACAAAATATCTGAGTTACTTTTTCAAATTAGTAGCGCAAGTTACTTCGATTTCCCATTTATCACATTTATGACAGCTATCATGTCTGAAATCGTGATTAAGTGCCGAGGTGTTGTGTGTAAACATGATGGTCATTGTAGTTCTAGACTAAATGTGAATCTCATCTCACTTGCACAAAAACAGGTTCAGTATTCCTCAAAAAACGAATAAAAACAGTGAAACGCTCAGAATATTATGCAAACCTGCACTAATTGAATATGTTAACTCAAATATAGGCTACTTTATGTATTTAATCTCACTTTATTAACCAGTGTCTGTGCTGCTGATCCAATTCAACTATACTAATAAGCAAAAATGAATTTAGATAAACCACATTTGTTTCATTTTTTGTTTTTATTGTTGTAGAGTGCTGAACTTTCTTGTTTAAGCTGCGCCCTCTACTGTACAGCCGTGAATTTGCATTTCCTTCAGCCTGAGGCTTATTCATTTCACTTTTGGTGTGAAAGGGCCTTTACATTTGCCAAAATAACTTTTTTGTTAAAATCAAACAAGCAAGCCCAGCCCAAATCAGAAAAAGTAACGCAAAAGTAGCAACGCATTACTTTCCATAAAAAGTAACTAAGTAACGCAATTAGTTACTTTTTTAGGCAGTAGCATGTTATTGTAATGCATTACTTTTAAAAGTCACTTTCCCCAACACTGTATATATACACTACCAGTCAAAAGTTTGGACACGGTAAGATTTTTAATGTTTTTAAAAGAAGTTTCGTCTGCTCACCAAGGCTGCATTTATTTAATTAAAAATACAGTAAAAACAGTAATATTGTGAAATATTATTACAATTTAAAATAACTGTTTTCTGTTTGAATATATTTTATAAAGTAATTTATTCCTGTGATCAAAGCTGAATTTTCAGCATCATTACTCCAGTCTTCAGTGTCACATGATCCTTCAGAAATCATTCTAATATGATTTGCTGCTCAGGAAACATTTATTGTGTACAATATTTTTTTTTTCAGGATTCTTTGATGAATAGAAAGTTCAAAACAACAGCATTTATTTGAAATATAATCTTTTGTAACATTATAAATGTCTTTACTGTCACTTTTGATCGATTTAATGCATCCTTGCTGAATAAAAGTATTAATTTCTTTCATTTCTTTTCAAAAAAATTAAAATTAAAATTCTTACTGACCCCAAACTTTTGAACGGTAGTGTATAATGTTACAAAAGCTTTGTATTTCAGATAAATGCTGTTCTTTTGAACTTTCTATTCATCAAGGAATCCAGAAAAAAAAGTACACAACTGTTTTCAACATTGATAATAATCATAAATGTTTCTTAAGCAGCAGATCATCATATTAGAATGATTTCTGAAGGATCATGTGACACTGAAGACTGGAGTAATGATGCTGAAAATTCAGCTTTAATCACAGGAATAAATTACTTTATAAAATATATTCAAACAGAAAACAGTTATTTTAAATTGTAATAATATTTTACAATATTACTGTTTTTACTGTATTTTTAATTAAATAAATGCAGCCTTGGTGAGCAGACGAAACTTCTTTTAAAAACATTAAAAATCTTACCGATTCCAAACTTTTGACTGGTAGTATATATATATATATATATATATACAATGTTGGGGGTAACGCATTACAAGTAACTTGAGTTACGTAATCAGATTACTTTTTCCAAGTAACTAGTAAAATAACTCATTACTTTTAAATTTGCAACACAATATGTGAGTTACCTTTTCAAATAAGTAACACAAGTTACTTTGCTTTCCTAGTTATTGACTGACAGCTCTCCTGTATGCATGTTGAATGAAATCATGAACTCATTTGTGTTACATTTTGTGTTTTTATTGTTGAAGAATGCTGAATTTTCTTGCCTGAGTTGCACCCTCTACTGTACAGGTGTGAATTTGCATATGCAAGGCTTATTCATTTCACTTTTGGTGTGAAAGGGCCTTTACATTTGCCAAAATAACTTTTTTGTTATTAAAAAACAATCAAGCAAGCCCAGCCCCTAATGAGAAAAAGTAATGCAAAGGTAACGTAACGCATTACTTTCCATAAAAAGTAACTACTTTTTGGGGGAGTAACGCAATATTGTACTGCATTACTTTTAAGTAAAAAAGTACCCAGATGACCTGCTACTTCTGCTGAGATTCTAAAATGTGTATGCGACGTACAGTACATGAGGCCACGGGAGAGGATTTGTGAATGACGTTGAAGTGAAGCAACTGACGCTCGTAGGTCACATGATAATGACAACATGGCGAATGAAGTATGTCTGGAATTCATTCATATTACACACATATAGAACGTGTTTTTAGCGGTCGTGGAGTAATTACTTACTGAAAATAAGTACCTACTCAAGAGAGTAGGCAATTTCTGAAAATCTTGAAGAAATTAATGCTTTTCAAATAATGTTACAAAAGATGTCCCCAAACTTTTGTATATCATTTTTCAAATTCCTTTTACCTCAAGCCCATGCTCGACAAGTGCTGAACAGGTGCCCAAGGCCCTGGGTCTCCATAAATACCCAGTCTTCCATTCACACCAATTTCCCATGGGTCAGATTCAGAGCCACATGTTGCCCCACAGCACGTGTGAAGCCCTCAGTTCATACTCCACCCAAACAACCACACCACCCATCAAACACACCCAAAACCAGCCCGACTCCTCAAACATGCGCTTCGTATGATTCATGTGGGAACATATGCATTATTAAATGTTCTGTAAAAAGAATAGCAAAATTTTTAAGTCATAATCTAGGTGTGGTGAAACATTTATGCTCTTAATTAAGAGATTATATGTTTTCCTTTTGATAAACAACTAGATTTATGAACAAAATATGAATGCTGTTTCACTATCACATCACCACCATGATGCTACAGTTGTTAGTGTTGCCAAAAAACAGATCGGCCTAAACCAGTTAAGATGCTTTTTTTCAGCAGGATATATGGCTTTGGTACTAATTTGGTGTAAATCCATGGGATAAACCACACAAATAACACTAATAGAGCAATTTTATTTCAAATAGCATGAATGAAATATATTCTGGGGGTATTTTCTAGAATTTAGTCACATAAGTGTAACCAGTCCTGTAGCTATTATATCACATGCAAATGTGAATGAGGATCCAGATGTACTGAAGCAGAACTTGTCTATTATTGTATTAAAGTGGCTCTGGATATTATTAACTGCAAGAGACTGAAGGAGAGAGTTTAAGACTGTATATCTGACCACTTAAAGTCCCCCTGCAGTCAATTAATGTTATCAAACTCATCTTTCATAATCAAAATTACATATTTAAAGGGGACCTATTATGCCCCCTTTCAGATGTAATACAAGTCTCTAGTGTCCCCAGAATGTGTCTGTGAAGTTTCAGGTCAAAATACCCCACAGATCATTAATTATAGCTTGTCAAATTTGCCTCTATTTGGGTGTGAGCAAAAACACGCCATTTTTGTGTGTGTCCCTTTAAATGCAAATGAGTTGCTGCTCCCGGCCCCCTTTCCAGAAGAGGGTGGAGCTTCTGTTGCTCAACAACAACAAAGCTGGAGAATCTCACGCAGCCAAAATGACGATTGTGTTCGGCCTTACATTGTTCAAACCGGAGTCGACACTGATGGAGAGACTCAGGAAGAAGTTACAACTTTTAGAATGAAACTGGACGTTTCTGAATGGTTAGTGGATAAATTTATGTAGTTGCTGTGGAGTTGATTCAACTCATCGACTAGCATGTGCCGTCATGTTAATCTTTTTGGGGTTTGTGATGTCACCAACCCAGGAAGAAGCTTGTTGTAGTCCCTAACAGCCGTTTGTTGTAGTCCTTAAGTGATTTCTGTAAAAGTAAATATCTCCCTTTGCATTGAACTTTGAGCGTCGCAACTTTGCAGATATTCTTTATGCTCAAACAGTAACATTACACAAACTAAAGTTAAAAAAGTGGCATCGTAATCAAGGACCCCTTTAAATGTTTTTCCTGTGAAAATAATTTCTTCATGCCCTAAAATCGCTTAAATGTAACTATTGCTTCATTTAGTATACGTGGATCCATGAATATGCAAATTAATCCCCGCCTCCACTCAATCACAGCAACTCAGACTCCCTGATCCACTCAGTCAACTGTAGTAAACGCTACACAATGGCAAGTGGAAAATATTGGTTTAATTCAGCCACCAGAAACTGATTCAGAAGAAGCGTAAGAGTGAATTATACAGGGTCCATCTACATGTCGATGTATCAGAATGGTAATGCGTTGTATGTATCGCTGTCTACAACGTTGGACGCATAACGGTGATTGATATGATTAGCCTTTGGCTTGATTACATTATCAAACAGCTAATAATGTGTTGCTAATGTTACACAAACCATGTTCCTGTTCGCCATCTCAGAGTCAGACAGCTGCCTTCAAAACATAGCATCCTCAGAAACACTTTGAAGATCATAGAAAGTCAGTGGAAAAAAGCCCCGCCCCGCTCATTGTTGGGATTGGTTACGTGTTTGTGATGGTATAGCGGTTTCAAGCTGTGTTTATAAAGAACGAAGTCCAAATGCCGTTTTTGCACCCTTGAAGGGCTGCCTAGCTTTGTCGTGGTAAAATTACATGTGAAACTTATGAGAAAATTACGTGGTCTTTCATTGCTCCCATCAACAAGTTCAAAACAGCTTCATTATGACACACAAATACTCCCTCCAAAGTCCCCACTTCCAAGGGTCTGCCCTTTGGAGTGAGTAGGGCATAGGGATGCACTGTCATTGCTACACTGCGATTTTAGGGAGAAAATACTCAGCAATGGTGTTGACTTATGAATTTGCAAATGGCAATTATTATATTAAAAACACCACACCTCCTTAACATGGTACTATTACACCAATGGCATAGCTGCAGAAGTCCTTTTTTAACTGAAATAGATGCTAAGGAATGTCAAGATCATCCCTCGGTATTTGACTTGACTCTCAGCCTAAGATAACAGTGCACTGACCTCGTCCTTTACTCTCCACACACACAGATTGTAGTGATGAGAAGACGTACTTAGCTCTCTAGCAGCCCTTCATTGGGAGTTTCCTCCTCTCTAGAGTATCTTTGCTTTATCTAATCAGAGCTACCATATTTAGCTGGTTTGCTTACACATTGTTCATGTCTTTGTCAAATCATTGTTTGTCTTAGTTCAAGTGGAAAATTAATGCGTTCGGTCACTTGAACGATTGCAGTGACCACAGAAAGTCACAGGAGAACATAATCATGTGGATTCAAAGCTTATTTTGATGGTCAAAAAAGTACTTTCTAGCACCTGACAGGAAAATACAAGCCACTGATCTGTTGATTACATAATGAGGGAAGTTTTAGAGAATGTTTTGGTTACAGTAGTTGATTTGTACTTGTGTAGTGGATATTTGTAATTCATGCTTGATTAGAGATTCCTCTGTTGAATAGGTCTAATATAGCAGAACATCTTGTATAGTAAGCAGTACATCAGTGTATACTACTGTATGGCCATTTCTGCAGTTATTGTTATACCATATACTGTATATATATAGTAACTTCCCTTTTGGAATGAAAAGAAACATCCAGTTAAAGGATTAGTTCACTTTCAAATAAAATTTTCCTGATAATTTACTCTGACATGGAACAGGTGAGACACTAAACAATGAAACAATGAATTGTGTCTTAATCAGTTCCCAGCTCCCGAGCTCGGGAATCAGTATATCATGCACACAAATCCGGGCACTAGTAAGGACCCTGGTTCACTACATATTGAGACATTGATTACTCAATCTGTACAATGTCAACATAGTAAACTGCTACCGCTTGTATTAATCAACAACAGGCAGGACCTATATCTTTTTATATTATTTTTTAAACACATTGTTCTGTTACATATCCTTACAACAGTTCAGCCAAATATTAATTATAAATGTTAACTAGATGTATTTACTACCTGCCTGTTTATGCTGACTATAATAAAAAAAAAAAGATTTGTCTTTATTGAATTAGCTCATGCGCTTTATGTTTCGTGCTTCAGAATTGTGACATCATTTTCAGTAAAGGACCACAGTGAGCTTACTGTAGATGCTCCCTGGTTTTTGCGGTACATTGTGTGATTTTTTAGGGAGCAAACGTTCCAGTGCACTGGAAGGATATTGCGATTGAGACTGAGCCTGACTGAGGCTAGCCTGACTTTATGCCCTCAGTCTTGTTCACTCGGATGTACTTCACAGCTTACGTTGCACAAGTGCCCACTGGTGGAACTAGTGCAATGGGCTGAACTGGAACGTCCTAAACCCTTGATCACTTGGAATCTGCTATGGAGTTGATTTACTATTTACATTTTTTTTCCTTACTAAACTGTTTAATGCAGCATTCTATATGTATATAGGTGTATTTGGGTTGTTTTAGATATTTAAAAAAAATAATTAATATATCATAGAGTTGTTTGTGGTGGGGTAAATTAAACGTGATATGTGGTGACGTCACAATCGTGTTGCATTGTGGTATATGGAGCTGCCTGAAGTGTACATATGAAGTAGACTCGCTCCCTCTGTCAAAATCGAGGGACCGAGGGTCTGTCCATATAAACTTCACTCATCCACTTCATAAAGTGGAACGCACTTCAAAATGGTGGCAGGGGTTCCCCCGAGGGGAAATGCTTAGCAAGGCAAGGCAATTTTATTTGTATAGCACATTTCATACACAATGGTAATTCAAAGTGCTTTACATAAAGAAGAACCAAATACATAAGAATAAAAATGGAATGCATAAGAAATAAAAATAACAGTAAAAACAGAGAATACCGCTATCTGGATGGAAGAGTTAGGAAGTTTCAGGGAGTTTTTTGTTGTCCGTCAGAGCGGATCTAAATGGATCTATCCATCAGAGCGGATCTAAACGGATCTTCCTCATGCAGAGGGATAACTATTTATATTCGTCAGGCAGCCGTGCGTTTAAACAGTACCCTTACAGACAAATCTTCCTGGACTAACTCTATCCAGAGCTCCATCCAGGGATAACTCTACTCAACTTTGTTGTCCGTCAGAGCGGATCTAAATGGATCTATCCATCAGAGCGGATCTAAATGGATCTTCCTCACGTGGAGGGATAACTGTAAAAATATTTGTCAGGTATCTGTGCGTTTAAACAGTACCCTTACAGACAAGTCTTCCTGGACTAACTCTATCCAGAGCTCCATCCAGGGATAACATGGATAACACTCCGCTTAGGGAAGTGGAGTGGAACACAGCCTGACGGTGCGTTCCAAATGGGATATATCGCCCTCCGAAGGGCACTTCGGAGTGAAAACATTCATGGCCGCCATATTGAAGGGTCGTTCCAAACCGAAGTGCTCAAAATTGGCCACTTCAAAGGGCCCTTTGGAATGAAGGATTTCGAAGGGAACAATTGATGGACACTTCAGGCCCCCATGATCCTTTGCACAGGGAAGTTGTTTGACGTCACAGAATAGGTACAGGAGGTTAGGGGTTCGATTTTACCTATAAATGTATATATAGCATTTTCCTATACTAGGCTACTGCAATATTTATACGAGTTAGATTTGGTACATTATTATGGTCAAAATGACATTGTACTTCAACAAAAACACTTTACAGCTCCCTTTATCAGTCCATTCAAATGTTTCAAATACATAGACACAATATACTTTATAAGCAATAGCTTATTATGTTACTACAGTAAATTAATGCGTATTAATGCGTATTACAAAGAGTAAACCGGGGAAAAAAGACGAAGGCTCCTCCTTGATTGTCTTGTTAAGATGACGCTGAAGTGCGTTAAAAAAAAAAGTTTTTTTTGACCCCTACACCCTTCATCCCTTCGAAGCTCTCACTCCGGAGGGTAAACCCTTTGAAGGGATGAGGGCATAGGGATGAGCCCTTCCGAATGGAACGCAGGGTGAGACGCACTCTATGGCAATCAAGGAAACTGGAACTAAACACACAGGAACTGAACACAGACAATACAAGACAAAAGAATATCAAAATAAAAGTTCATGAACAAAGACACAGGGGAATCGTGACAAAAAAACTTTTTTATTCACTTTAACTAAATGTTAAACTTTGGATATTGGTTCTATAACAAGGAAGTATTGTACTTTTTTTTCTTACAATGAAATCCGCTTCGTTTAAAGGGTTAAAAGTGTCTAAATACTTTTTGGACCCAGTGCACCAAATTGCATCTTTATGAAAACTGCTCAGGCTTTACCCACATACTATTCTTCAAAGTAAACTGCCTAAAATGCTTGCATGGGAAGCGTATTTGTTCTAGCAACAACCAGTTCTGATTTATCCCTTTTCCAAGTCAGACTTTGGCTAAAAGCTTCCTGCAGAGATAACTAAGAATAACATTGCTTTTTACAGTTGGCCTAACTTTTCTTTTATCGTTATTTCTCATATGGGATATGAGATCACTTCCACAATGTTTCAAACCAAACCTGTTCAGAGACGTACTTTGTCAAAACAGCATGTGAACACCCACACAAGAATCCTGAAACTAGACGTATTCAAAACAAACAGAGCAACAGCAGATCTATTCCTCAAACACACAGCCGCCAGAGTCGCATTCGTCTCCCTGCACAGGACAAACAGTTAGTGTAAAGAAAGTACATCACAGATCACATCTGTAATTTTTTCCTTTGAATAAATAACTACGAAACTCAAAAAATACTCTTGTACACAGACAGTACGGTAAAGGGAAAAAAGCGAACCATTTTATGCACAAAACAGCTTCACTCTGTGTAATGTAAAGTAGTTGTTTCATGCCTCAAAAATACACAAAATATATATATATATATTTTACTTTTTTTTATTTTACTTTTGACTTGGGCTTCTATAGGTACACATTGCGAGATATAAAAGTCTCTTTTTCGAACTGTAAAAACTAAATAAAGAAAAGGATTTTCTCTACAATATAATTTGCGTGCTCAGAATGAAGGTTTCAACCTACATGCTTATAATTTTGCCTGGCGAAGAATGAAGGGTTTTGCAGTATTCAAGGAACAAATTCAGTTTCAAGAAAAAAACTGTGATTGATTTAAAGGCTGTGTGAACAAGTAGACTGTCATTTACCTCATTATATAACCAACCGCAACCACAATGATCATAAATGACAAGATGAACAATTTGTACATGCGTATATATGCGCATACATGTGAGTTCATGCATGTACCGTATCATAACGATGCGTAAAACTGTCGAGTCCTGTTAAACTGACAGTCTCGCCTGGGGAAAAGCATCACTTATAGTCCTTTACTGCCCTACTTTTAACCAGATATTGCTGTATATCATTCAGAGCAGGGTAATGCTCTTACACATTCACAAAAATACACATCTATTGATGTACATAAACATGGAGCCAGTAACCCAGCCCTGCGGTCTCTGGGGTCAGCTGCTGCTTTTTTCTCAAGATTTTTGGCATACGGATGACTCCACTGTTTCCTTACCAACTGTTCGTGGCCTGTAGAACAGATAGCACACTAAAACATGGACAGCTGGCCTCTTAGGCCTTGCACCCTTGATGCTTGGCGCTCTGTGGTTTTGGTGGAAAGAGGCTGGTGTAATTCTCCAGCAGGGCAGGGCAGATGGAGACAGCATTCTTGCCAATCCACAGCAGCTGACAGTTTGAAAATCCTGTTGCCTCCGTCCAAAGTGAGTATAGTGTTTTTTCCCCAATTTCCTCTCATTCAGTCGGTGCTTTTTCTTTTTTGTGTCTCTGCAACCCTCTAAAGTTTTTTTTGTTAAAAGGGACCTATAATGCCCCTTTTACAAGATGTAAAATAAGTCTCTGGTGTCCCCACAATGTGTCTGTGAAGTTTCAGCTCAAAATACCCCACAGATCATTTATTATAGCTTGTCAAATTTGCCCTATTTGGGTGTGTGCAAAAACATGCCGTTTTTGTGTGTGTCCCTTTAAATGCAAATGAGCTGCTGCTCCCGGCCCCCTTTCCAGAAGAGGGCGGAGCTTCTGTTGCTCAACAACAACAAAGCTGGAGAATCTCACGCAGCCAAAATGACGATTGTGTTCGGCCTTACATTGTTCAAACCGGAGTCAGACACTGATGGAGAGACTCAGGAAGAAGTTACAACTGTGGATAAATTTATGAAGTTGCTGTGGAGTTAATTCAACGCATCAACTAGCATGTGCCGTCATGTTAATCTTTTGTGCATATCCAGCGTTGAATTGACCCTCGTTTGTGAAGTAGTCCGGCGTAAAATGATGGCATGGTAACAACACTCAACTACAACAACTCTTCCTCTTCTCATCGGGCAGGTTTTGTTCGTCGACCGACAGCACCGTCAGCTGAAGTTGGTTTTCGTTGACTTTTTTCCGGCCGATTCGACATGTTAAATCGGCGTCGGAGCTCGTCGGTCCATCGGGCCATCTGATCATTCTGATTGGCTGTTCAGCTACTGCCACCTGCTGGTACGGAAAGGCATTTCATCTTGCGCAGGCGCAGAACGGATGCGCTATTTGGCCATCGGATGTCGAGCGTCGGTTTGGTGTGTCAGGCCAACTTTGGACACAGACGACAGCCAACCCTGCAGTCTGCTTTCATCGCCACAAGTTCGTCGGCGTTGGCTTGGTGTGTTCCTGCCTTAAAACAGCCCAACATGGCCTCACCCCCTTTGTTGCGTGTTCTCAGGGGCGGGGTTTATGTAAATTTTGGGGTTTGTGATGTCACTAACCTGGGAAGAAGCTCATTGTAGTCCCTACCAGCCGTTTGTTTTAGTCCTTAAACAACGATTTCTGTAAAAAAAAATATCTCCCGTTGCATTGAACTTTGAGCGTCGTAAGTTTGCAGATGTTGTTTATGCTCAAACAGCAACATTACACGCTAACTAAAGTTAAAAAAGTGAAATCATAATCAAGGACCCCTTTATGGCCACAGAGTGCAAAAGTTCCTGTTTTAATCAATGAATCTGACTAAACTTCAGAATAAGTCTTTTATTTAAATTGTGTTTTCTCTTTGTTTGTTATAATAAGAGAACTCGTTAGTGTACCTAGTAAACTTGCGCTAACGTACAGCGTTTTGAGAGAAACTGAGCGGATTCTCACTACTGTTAACTTAAACACTTCTGATTGTTTACAACAGAAATGGCTGTGATTGGCTACAATACTCAACGCGGCAAAATCACGTTGTAAATTGACATATTTGCAGCGCCCCTTAAACTTATGTGACACACACGAATATAACAAGCAGATCGCCTTAATTTACTTACTTCTGTCTTTTCTTAAATAATTACAAATTATATGTTAAACATACTAATATAACTGGTCAGGTCAATGCATACTAATATGCATTGACCTGACCAGGCAGCCGAGGCATAGCAGCCGCCACACCCTGCCATACCCAACTGACACCCCTGTGTGCACACAAACACACTTATCACATCTCTACCACACAATTTTCTTTTCTAATCTAATACGCCATAACACAGAGAACAGGAAGAGGAAAACGATAGTTCTGGAAAGAAAAGCTTTGTATCACACAATGAACCAGATGAGGTCAGCGTCGGGGTTGCTGTGACAAAATATCTGTCATCAGGCCCAAATCTAATCTCCTGATGTGTTGTGAAAGAAGCGAGATGAGCCAATTAATTGAGTGTCATTTCCTCTGTCAGCAGTGTCAGTGCTGCCGCTGTGTTCCGAGGGCGCGCATTATACACTTTGTTCTGAAGCGAGCGCGTGAAGACAAAGACATGTGATTAAACATGGTTTACTAGCGCCCCCTGCTGGTCAGCAGCAGCGTGTGCATCTGAATGCAGCTCGCAGAACTCCGAAACAATGCTCTTTTTTGGAATATAAGAAGAAAGCTAAAGTAATATAATGGTAAATTGCATCATTCCTGCTCTGTTGTTTAATTTATAATGCAGAATATAAAGTATAGTGCTTTCATCTGGTGACAGTCAGAATGCAACCTCTTTATTTGGAAGTTTTTTTTTTTTTTTACAGATGTGAGCGTGTTGTTAGCATCTGTGTGAGACTGCGTCTATTAATAACCTTACATTGTCTGTAAGAGTGACAAAATGCCTTAGATATTTGAAATATCTGGGCAAAAGTCCTTGTTGTGAATTGTGGTGATAAGTCATCTAGCATTTGGTATATTTCATAATATTCTATTCTAGGCATATCTAGTTATTTTCAGTGTGTTTAATGGCTCTAAGTGACCTGTATTCACTGTCTAATATTAAGTATTTTTTTAAATTAATTAAAATAAAAAATGTTTTGATATGTTATAAGCAAATATATGTAAATATAATACCCCAGAAAATCAATTTAAAGGTGGCAAATATTGCAAATATCTACAGTTACATACACTTTTTTATTTATGCACCCTTTTTAATGCACCTATTTTACAATACAAAATTACAATGAATTATCATTACTATTACTAAAAGATACAATAGTTATGTGTAAAATGATTTTATATCGCTCAATAATTATCAGTACAAAATCTTTCAGTACACATCATTCAATTATTGAGATTTAATTAAACAATATCAGATAATAGATACATTTCGTTACAGTCTAAGCATATAATTTGCATTAAGTACTTTTATTAAGAACAAAATAAGCAGATTTAATAGTCAGCAACAAGCCACAGACTCTGACTAGCAGCGAAAGCTATACTTCTGCTTTGAGTGGCTTGCAGAAGGTAGACAATAATGTGAGTGTCATTTCCCATGTCATTTCCTGTTTTATGTGCTGCGTGACTTTTATGTTGATCAGATGTCTTCTCATTTGATCTGCATAAGGTTTGATCTTCTGTACCAATAGATCTTGGTGTCCATTATACAAGCACCTCTGTCTCTAGGTGAATGTACTTGCATGTCAGGCATAACATTATGACCACTGAAAGGTGAAGTGAATAACACTGATGATCTCTTCATCACGGCACCTGTGAGTGGGTGGATATATTAGGCAGCAAGTGAACATTTTGTCCTCAAAGTTGATGTGTTAGAAGCAGGAAAAATGGGCAAGCGTAAGGATTTGAGACAAAAGACAAGGACAAAATTGTGATGGCTAGACGACCGGGTCAGAGCATCTCCAAAACTGCAGCTCTTGTGGGGTGTTCCCGGTCTGCAGTGGTCGGTATCTATCAAAAGTGCTCCAAGGAAGGAACAGTGGTGAACCGGAGACAGGGTCATGGGCGGCCAAGGCTCATTGATGCACGTGGGGAGCGAAGGCTGGCCCATGTGGTCCGATCCAACAGACGAGTTACTGTAGCTCAGATTGCTGAAGAAGTTAATGCTGGTTCTGATAGAAAGGTGTCAGAATACACAGTGCATCAGTTTGTTGAGTATGGGGCTGAATAGCCGCAGACAAGTCAGGGTGCCCATGCTGACCCCTGTCCACCGCCGAAAGCGCCAACAGTGGACACGTGAGCATCAGAACTGGACCACGGAGCAATGGAAGAAGGTGGCCTGGTCTGATGAATCACGTTTTCTTTGACATCACGTGGATGGCCGGGTGCGTGTGCGTCGCTTACCTGGGGAACACACGGCACCAGGATGCACTATGGGAAGAAGGCAAGCCGGCAGAGGCAGTGTGATGCTTTGGACAATGTTCTGCTGGGAAACCTTGGGTCCTGCCATCCATGTGGATGTTACTTTGACACGTACCACCTACCTAAGCATTGTTGCAGACCATGTACACCCTTTCATGGAAATGTTGACTGTGGCCTCTTTCAGCAGGATAATGCACCCTGCCACAAAGCAAAAATGGTTCAGGAATGGTTTGAGGAGCACAACAACGAGTTTGAGGTGTTGATTTGGCCTCTAAATTCTCCAGATCTCAATCCAATCGAGCATCTGTGGGATGTGCTGAACAAACAAGTCCGATCCATGGAGGCTCCACCTCACAACTTACAGGACTTAAAGGATCTGCTGCTAACATCTTGGTGCAGATACCACAGCACACCTTCAGGGGTCTAGTGGAGTCCATGCCTCGACAGGTCAGGGCTGTTTTGGCAGCAAAAGGGGGACCAACACAATATTAGGAAGGTGGTCATAATGTTATGCCTGATCGGTGTATATATTATATGTATGTAATTTTTTATTGTGTGCCATTGCTAATAGTTTTGTTGAATCATGCAGACAGTGTGAAAATATTATTAAATTCCTATAATATGCTTCGAAGGATCCGAGTTCATGGTCACATCCAAGACAAAGGATGTATTATTTGTGGCCCGTGTTTGGGTGTAATTAAGGCTGTAATAAAAAGAACACAAGAAAAGACGGCGCTTGATCAGGCCACACGCCTTAATTGATTTCTTCTGTTTCTCTAGCAGTTGCCTGCTGTGCGAGAGCAAGAGCCCTGGGAGAAGGCCAGCTGGGGCTCTGCCGAAAGCGAGGAAGATCGAGAGACAGAGTACAAGAATCCCCAATCCTTCTACTGCTTGTTAAAGGCGTTTAGTCCTTGGTATAGACAGACTGCAGCAAATTAACACTGCAACTTCATAACACATTGTTACTGCTTCATGATTGCTTGTAAGATTAATTTGATTGCTTCAGTTTGAATCAGGCCCTGAAAACACACATATTTACCAATAAATACGTAGGCATTCACACAAATCAGCAGTACGGACTTGCTTTGTTGTGAGTCTCCACAGAGGGTAAGTTGATGCCTGCCATTGGCTGAGGCCGGTCATGTGATTACAGATTACAGCTCGAGGCAGAGCTCAGTTTGTAAGGTTTTCATATGGTGTAAATCAGCTGCTCACCACAGCATTCCACTCTGCCTTCACTAACAACAACCACCAAACATGAGGTGCCTTACCATCCCGTGCCAAAACCAGCACTCACGAAATCCCACTCAGCTTCCCCTGAATCTTCTCCACCAAAACGACATTATTAAGACGTGTCAGGCCTCGTTTAAATAGTCATGAGTGATGAATGATCACATATGTTTTGCTAATCAATTTATGATCATCTTCATCTTTATTTGCTTATATTCACGGGGTCCCCCCTCCTTTGCGGCCAATGAGTGGGCGACGACGTCCCTGTTTATTCATGACCTATTTTTGTATGTCACATCTGTGTACCAGTGTGAGTTTATATTCTTTGAATAAAGTAATCTGATTGGATTTTGTTAGCAAAATTGATTTAATCTGATGCATCAGACACAGACAAATGACAACAATGACGGGAAAATCACAGTTTTAGTCTCCTTTTGTGGTGTTATAAAACATTTTCAGTGTTATAGATGGCAATAAATTAATTAAAAATGAAAACTATTTTATATTGTACTTTGGAACCCATTCTAAATGGCTTAAATGACAGTTCTCAATATGAGTCTTACTGAATATGCTGACATTTTGATAAATCAACTCTAAGATAGGAATAGGAATCTAATTTCATTCTTAGATGATTATATTATAAATTGTCAGTTGAGATTAATTAATATTGTTCCAAATTATGACAGAAATTATATTGGCATTTTTTTACTTGTTGATTTGACTTTGAAAGCATAACAGCATTAATCAATTGTACACAAAGTAACATTTATGTAAGGATGTGTATAATATTGAATCTGATAGTGTGTTGTGTTATTTTTATTTTTTGTAAATATTTTTAAAATGTAAAAAAGTTATATATATATATATATATATATATATATATATATATATATATATATATATATACACTACCAGTCAAAAGTTTGGAATCGGTAAAATTTTTAATGTTTTCAAAAGAAGTTTCGTCTGCTCACCAAGCCTGCATTTATTTAATTAAAAATACAGTAAAAACAGTAATATTGTGAAATATTATTACAATTTTAAATATCTGTTTGAATATATTTTATTAAATAATTTATTCCTGTGATCAAAGCTGAATTTTCAGCATCATTACTCCAGTCTTCAGTGTCACATGATCCTTCAGAAATCATTCTAATATGATGATCTGCTGCTCAAGAAACATTTATTGTGTACAATTGTACAAAATATTTGTGTACAATATTTTTTTTCAGGATTCTTTGATGAATAGAAAGTTCAAAAGAACAGCTTTTATCTGAAATACAAAGCTTTTGTAACATTATACACTACCGTTCAAAAGTCTGGGGTCAGTAAGAATTTTTATTTTTATTTTTTTGAGAAATTAATACTTTTATTCAGCAAGGATGCATTAATTCGATCAAAAGTGACAGTAAAGACATTTATAATGTTACAAAAGATTATATTTCAAATAAATGCTGCTCTATTCATCAAAGAATCCTGAAAAAAAAATATTGTACACAAATATTTTGTACACAATAAATGTTTCTTGAGCAGCAGATCATATGTGTATATATATATATATATATATATATATATATATATATATACACATACACACACTCTAAAAATGCTGGGTTAAAAACAACCCAGTTGTTTTAACCCAGGGGTTGGGTTAAATGTTTGCCCAACCTGCTGGATAGTTTTATTTAACCCAACAATTGTTTAAGAATTACTGTATCGCTTGCTTAAAATGACTTTGGGTCAAATATGGACAAACCCAACCACTGGGTTACATTTTAAAATTACATTTTTAACCCAACGGTTGGGTCTGACAAATTTGGGTTGAAACAAGTGCACAAAAATGCGGGGTTAAAAACAACCAAAGTTAGGTTGAAAATGGACAAACCCAGCATTTGGATTGTTTTAACCCAGCGCTTGGGTTAAATGTTTGCCAACCTGCTGGGTAATTTTATTTAACTCAACTATTGTTTAAAAATGACTGAATTGCTTGCTTAAAATGAACCCAATGTATGTTGAAAATTAACATTTTATTAATATGTTTAATAAATGAACATTTATAATTAAGTTTAATGAATAATAATTAAACAATAAACATTTATTAAATTGCTTATCAATAATTGTTCACCTTTTGATTATTATTGTTGCCTCTAGTAATTATGTGTCTGATTTTTAATTTCCATTTTGGGCTCATTTTAAGCCAGTCATATAGTCATTTTTAAACAATAGTTGAGTTAAATAAAACTGCCCAGCACATTAGGCAAACATTTAACCCAACCGCTGGGTTTGTCCATTTTTAACCCAACTTGGGTTGTTTTTGACCCAGCATATTTTAGAGTGTATAGATAGAATGATTGAGATGATTACAGATAGAAAGGAATGGATGCCAAATATTAATAAATTCTCATGTTTTGTTTGAGATTAATTTATGACCAGTTTACTATGCATGTGAACATGTGCCACCCACAATGCCTTTCTGAAAAGCGGTATTCCGCATTTCCCTCAGACCAAACTTAGAAGAAGCTAAATCTCTGTGTATGCTGGGAAAGTATAATTATAAACTGGCTTTCGAGACTTTGAGCTTATTCCAAGGCTATGGAACAAATAAATAAAACAAGACTTCAGTTTACTGTCAACCAGTGTTTAGACTACTCGCTCCGAACTTAAACAGACTTAGAAACTACCACATTTCTTTATTATGTACCTGAAGGTGCTTCAGGCTGAAAGACAGCTTTTGGTAGTCATTAAAAACATTTCGCCTATAGCTCCACAAGATGACCATTAGGGTTTTCACACTTGACATATTAACCTAGAGCCAATTCTAAGCCATTTTTGGGCTAACAAAATGGTTACAAGAAGTGCTAACCTCTAAAATTGCAAATGTAAAATGTTATCAAGGGTTAAAAGAGGCTTCAGCCCGGGATTAATAAAATACATTAGACAGCTGAAAAGACATGCATTTCCACACCATGCTGTTGACCAGCAAAACTGATTGACAAAGGAAGTCTTGATAAGTTAAAGGGATAGTTCACCCAAAAATGAAAATTACCCCATGATTTACTCACCCTCAAGCCATCCTAGGTGTATATGACTATCTTCTTTCAGACGAACACAATCGGAGTTATATTAAAAAATATCCTGGCTCTTCCAAGCTTGATAATGGGAGTGAATGGGGGTCGAGATTTTGAAGCCCAAAAGAGTGCATCCATTCATCATAAAAGTAATCCACACGGCTCCAGAGAGTTAATAAAGGCCTTCTGAAGGGAAGCAATGCATTTTTGTAAGAAAAATATCCATATTTAACATTATAAACTGTAATCACTAGCTTCCGGTAAGGCCTTTATTAACCCCCTGCAGCCGTATGGATTACTTTTATGATGGATGGATGTACTTTTTTGGGCTTCAAAATCTCGACCCCCATTCACTCCTATTATAAAGCTTGGAAGATCCAGGATATTTTTAAATACAACTCAGATTGTGTTCGTCTGAAAGAAGATAGTCATATACACCTAGAATGGCTTGAGGGTGAATAAATCATGGAATAATTTTCATTTTTGGGTGAACTATCCCTTTAAGGGGCCTATGGGGAGACCAGCATCCAAAACACAAAATATATTGGTGACCAACTATGCTGATATTTCCAGCAGTGAGTATATCCAAATCAATCTCCATTGCCACAATCCCTTCCGAGATCACATAGGTACTACATTTGAATAAAAATTACTGTTAAAAATGTATGTTCTATGTAATATGAACGAAATCCAGACATACTCGCCACTGTCATGTGACTTACAGCATCAGTTTCGTTTCACTTCCACTCACAACTCCTCATGGGATAGTAAAGAAGTGTCCATTAGATGTGCACTTCTGCCAGAAGTAGTAGGTCATCCGGGTACGCATAGTGTTTTATGAACATATGAATTTCAGACATACAACTCTTTTCACATACTGTTTTAGCCTAGTAGGGAACTAGGCATATTCAGACTGTCTCTAACTATTGCTCGACAGGTAAATCTGATAATCTTTTTCCAGAACTTTCCTTTGCATACTGAGTACAGACTAAAGATATTTGCCTGGAGGGCAAAAACAAAAAACAATGCAAACAACAACAAAAACACTGAAAAAGAGTCTTTGGGTGGGCTCTTTTGACTCTGTAGCAACTTCCTACTCACACCCTAGCAACCAGCCACACACCCTAGCAACCATATAGCAACATGGCCCAGCCAAATCATCACCAGAATATTATATAGGCACTAGGATGCGATCTTTGGACTCACGGCACCATGCAGAGGCAAATCAAATTTTCATCAGAAAATATCTCAAACAGATTATTCTCCTCAGAGAGGAATTTCTTTCCTGGTTCTCTTATACTTGTTAGATTTTAGTTTCAAACTCAGTCTGAGAGCAACAGTTGTTTATTTGTTTCATTTCGCCTCTAGTGGGTCCAAAGTAGTACAGCAATGGTTTGGTCATTTGAAGTAGGCGGGGAAACGCGAGTGATGCTGCCCATACAGACCCCCTTCCCCTCCCTCTCGCGCTCTCTCCAGCCCCGTGGCCCGAGTCTCTGCTCCTGCGTAAGGATCCCGCTTTGTTGAGAAGGTGTTTCTAAACACGCGGGTTATTCTGAAAGAGATCACTCACACCGCCCCGTGGAACGCGGCTTCATAAAAATATGTGCACTGTCTCTTTAAGATCCCTTCACTAGTCCGCTTCGTATTGATCAATCCACCATTTTCCAGCGCACAGCACTCAGCGGCGGCGGCGGCGGAGAGAGAAAGCCCTACCTGGAGACGCCAGGCAGGACCGGGGGCAGTCATGGCAGCCAACATGTACCGGGTCGGAGGTAAGAGATCATGCTGGGTAAAAAATGTCGTGCCCTTTTGTGTGTGTCGCTCTCGTTGATGCCTTTTCGCAACAGGGCTTAGCAGTTTTTGGTTTGTCCTTCCTCTTTTATTTTTTAAAGTACTGTAGGACTACAGTGAGAGGATGATGATGGTGATTGCGAGCAGCGAGATGAAGAGGAACACTCTCGTTTCGGGACCCCGAATGTTTTTACTACTAACGGACGCTACATTAATTGCCGTTAGCATGATGTAGCGCGTGCGAGTGTCATTGAGTGTTAGTAACAAGCGGGTAACTCTTAAATTTGCACAGAAGAGAAGCGTTGGATTTTTTTAAAGTTAAAGTTTGAGCAGCACGCCCCACTTTAGACACTCTGACGGGTCAGAAACACATGGGAGAGGATGGTACAGTGTCAAATATGTGTCTTGTAATTGACTTTTTATAGATATTGAATGTAATGGATGAAGGGAGAAAGTTTTGGCACATAAACTTTAAGCCAGTAGATTGAGTCCAGTGACTCCAGTTGTGTCGATAAGATATAAAATATAGAATATGTGTCAAAGAATGAACTTAATTGAGATGTATATTGGCATACCCAAAATGGTCTGTTTTCATAAAGAAAGATGCCACTTCTGTTTATATATATATATATATATATATATATGGGTCACATTTAAAAGGGGTTCACAAATCTATAATAATTAACTCAATTATTGAAGGTCAGGTATCAATTTAAAGTAACAGTTCCTCCCTAAATGAATATTTTGATCATGATGTTTCAAACCTGTATGACTTTCTTTCTTCTGCAGAGCACAAAAGGAGATGTTAGGCAGAATGACAGCCTCAGTCACCATTCACTTTCATTGGTTTTTCCATACAATGAAAGTGAATGGTGACCGAGACTGTTATTGTGCCTAACATCTCTTTTTGTGTTCTGCGGAAAAAAGAAAGTCATACAGGTTTGAAACGGTAAATTATGCCAGAAGTTTCATTTTTGGGTTATCTATCCCTTCCAGTGATTGCATTTGGCTCAGAAACTGATTCCCTGTTGGTATCAATTATCCATTAGGATCCTGGCTTTGCTGTTTTAGGGAGAATGAATGTGTGCGTACAGTGTCCAATGTGTAATTATTGGTATAATGAGAGTATTTGGCTTGGGAAGTTTACTCTTGAGGCAGGAGAAATGATGAACTTGGTCTAACCTGAAGAAAAGCTGATCTTTGATCAGGAGCGTTATTAGTGAATTTACACATTATGGTTTAACATGCGAACATCCGATCGGCAGTCTGTAAATTCTTCTTTTCTGTCTAGATGTTTCTAGTGTTTAAACATTTTTCTGATGTATGAAGTATATCTGCCACAGTTTTCACCACCTTTTAAAGGGATTTTTCACCCACAAATGAAAATTTTGTAATTATTTACTCACCCTAATGTTGTTTCAAACCCATGAAACTTTCATTCATCTGCAGAACACAAGATTTGTTTAATATTCTCTCATCGTTTTGTCCATTGAAAATCCACACAACCAACAATTTGACACTTCAAAGACATTGTAAATGTAATCCATATGAATCAAGTGGTTTAATCCAAGTCTTCTAAAGAGACGTGATCACTTCATAAGATGATGAACATTAAATTTAGACTTTTATTCATATAGTATATAAACATTGATCAACACACATACATAATCTGGTAAACACAAAAGCTCAACTGTACTTGCTTGAAGACAAACAAAACTCGTTTTGAATGGCATTAGGGTGAGTAAATGATGACAATTTTAATTTTTGGCTGAACTCTCCCTTTAAAGGATTAGATCACTAAAGAATGAAAATTTCCTGATAATGTACTCACCCCCATGTCATCCAGGATGTTCTGTCTTTCTTCAGTCGAAAAGAAATTAAGGTTTTTGAGGAAAACATTCCAGGATTTTTCTCCATATAGTGGACTTCAACAGTTACCAACGGGTTGAAGGTCTAAATGTCAGTTTCAGTGCAGCTTCAAAGAGCTCTACACGATCCCAGATGAGGAATAAGGGTCTTATCTAGAGAAACAATCGGTCATTTTCTTAAAAAAAATAAAAATTATATACTTTTTAACCACAAATGCTCATCTTGCACTGCTCTGCAATGCGCCATGCATTATGTAATCACGTTGGAAAGGTCATGCGGAAGTACCGAGCAAGTATTTATGAAGCAAACGTGCAAAGACTAAGTCAAGCGGGCTTTACAAGGGTAAAACAATGATGTCGGATGATTTTGAAGTTGGAGGAGAAAATGAGATTAGGTATGTCACGCGTGGCCTTTCCAACATGATTACGTAATGCGTGGTGCATCGCAGAGCATTTGTGGTTAAAAAGTATATAAATTTTATTTTTTTTAGAAAATTACAGATTGTTTTGCTAGATAAGTCCCTTATTCCTCGTCTGGGATCATGTAGAGCTCTTTGAAGCTGCACTGAAACTGCAATTTGGACCTTCAACCCGTTGTTCACTATATGGAGAAAAATCCTGGAACGTTTTCCTCAACCTTAATTTCTTTTCGACTGAAGAAAGAAAGACATAAACATCTTGGATGACATGGGGGTGAGTAAATTATCAAGAAATTTTAGTTCTCAAGTGAACTAATCCTTTGAGATGTTTTAATTTTGACAAACATTCATGTGAGCATACCACTTTTTGAAACGGTTGAATAATGCATACTGTTCCACAAACTATTCAGACAAAAATAGGCAGTATTGGGTACTCAGTATGCAGTTAGCAGATTCTGAACAGTTTCTGTTCTCACTGGACGGAGATGAATCAGAGGTTTGAGAATGCCTTCGTTCAGGACTTTAAGATCATTGCGTAAATATCTTACTGTTACACGCTCCTCCCAGTGTTTGCAACATCTTTGGCTGCTGAGGCTGAAAATGGCCCCAGGCGCTCCATCCAGCAGAGTCTCCAAGGGCCTCCATACCTCTGGCTACTGCATCACCTGATACATATCGACGACATCTGCTGCGCTCTCTCTCTCTCCATTTCTCTTTTTCTCTCATCGGTCTAGAGTGGACCAAAAGAAGCACATTGACCAACCTCAGACTGGAATGAAGCCAGTTTTGCACAGTTTTCCACCTCCATGTTCAGACCTCTGCTGTGCACCCTATACACTTAGCGCAGCCGTACTAAAACTATCATTTGGATCTCGTTAAAGCACCCCAGACACCTTCTTGCGTTGAAGCATTTGGAATTCTCCTGATAGCTCCAATACAATCATCGTTTTCCTTTTGAGTGGATTTTGGGGTATTGAATTTGGAAGTGGAGCCACAATGGTTAAAACAATGCCCTGCGAGGGAGAAACAAAGCCTTAGCATTCTCTTTCTCCTTTGTCCTCCCTCACACTTGATGGAGAAGGTAGTCGGCCTGAATTCTCTCTCATTGAGCTAACGGCTTTTCTCTGGCTCTCTTTTCTTCTCCCAGAAGGGAGGCTCTCCTAGACTCCAGCGTAGAATAAATGTGCCAAGAAAATCAGAGGGGAAAAAAATTCAAAACAGACCACCATGATCAGCCACAGAAATGATGGAAATCGACTGCATTGCGATTGGTGGCGTTGAACTTGGCTCTCTTGGGAATGGTTCAGTTTGAGTAGGGAGCCAGTGAATGAGAAACGTAAGCCAATGGACAGGACTCAGTGAGCAGAGATGTATGGTATTTTGGGAAGCTCTGCCAGGTGTCTGCTATCTCTAATATGTGTCCGGTCTGTGCGGGTGTTCGCCCTGCAGTTGGTCATGGGAGTACTTGATGTATGACGCTACAAAGACAGCGAATTTCAGATTTGTCTCTCTGGTACAATAGCCGTAGACTATTACGTGGCACATTTTGAAAATGCATTTTGTTCTCCATCCACCTTGGGGAAAATGCAGTTGCTTTAACTTTTTGTTTGTGCTGAAGTGAGCCTTGTTGAATCTTCTGTAAATCACTGGCCCGGATCATCTGTGCCTGCAGAACTTTGCATAAGGGTCAATGACGTGACACTCCTTGTGTGATGGCATTTCTATTAATTTGTTCAAAAATATCTGAAAAATGCAATTTAATAATGCAGTGACTTGAATATGCCTTTTCTACCATGAACATGTTTTCAATTTCTGAACTGTTATTTGATATTTTTTGGAGATCAGAATGTCAGGGTGATACAACTGTTCTGATATCATAATGAAGATAAAAGCCTCATTAAAAGAATTAAATTCTTGAAAAGAAAACTTAATTAGTTTGGCATAATCTTTTATTACTATTATTTGTGCCCCTCTTATGCTTTTTAAAATTTTACCTTTCATGCAGTGTGTAATAGACCTTTTACATTCACCAACAGCTATAAGTTTTAAAAATCAAAGTGCACAGTAAATAGTTATTGTCTCCTAAAAGAAGAATCAACACAAATTGACTCAACCATCAATGGTTGACTTTTTAATGTAGAATTTATATTTTAATGCAGTTATCACACTTACCTAATTTGACAATAAACCATCGCAGAGCAGTGCAAGATGAGCATTTGTGGTTAAAATGTATATAAATTTAACATTTTTTTTTTTTTAGAAAATTACCTAGATAAGACCCTTATTCCTCATCTGGGATCGTGTAGAGCCCTTCGAAGCTGCACTGAAACTGTAATTTGGACCGTTGGTAATTGTTAAAATGTTGAAGTCCACTAGGAGAAAAATCCTGAAATATTTTCCTCAAAAAACTTTTCAATTGAAGAAAGAAAGACTTAAACATCTTGGATGACATGGGGTTGAGTAAATTATCAGGAAATTTTAATTTGGAAGTGAACTAATGCTTTAATATTGTCTTACAAATCAAAATCATGTGGCCAAACCAACATGCACGGAAAAAAAAAAACTAAACTTCAAACAGGAAATGATATCATAAGCTCTTAAAATATAAGGTAATACACAGAATCAGACTAATGAGTGACAAATCGGGAATACAAGTCTGGATTTCCTACTGGTTGTAAACTGTCATGTGGTTTGACTTCCCAAAAAAAGTAAAATTTATGCATTATTAATCATTTATAATTTATGATGTTTGTATTTTTTTTAAAGGCTTTTTTCCCCTTTAAAAATGTCGTTTTAACTTTTTACTTGATGGTTACACCACATGACAATTTTTTAGAATGATTGAATGAGTGCCTTTAGGGCTGCACGATTTATCGCGATTAAATCGTACGCGATTTGGCAAAGGCTGTGATTATTTTATGCGCAGCTTGTCAGAGCTGTACGGCTCTGTGATCAGTAGTAAATGCTTCTCCATCTGAAAGCCAGAGGGCGCTCTTGCGCAGAAACTCCCTGCCGCAGAAGAAGATTGTAGCTGAATAAACAGAAGATTGAAACTCTTTGATTAATTAAACATGACTAATAAACACACGACTGCCTTATTCTGTGTAAGAAGCCACATCATCTCACAGAAGAATGCTCAACTGTCGAGTTTGGAGTAAAAACATGTTCGTAAATGTTGCCTTTTGTTGGACAAGATGTTAATAAATGCTTCTCATGTCTGGAAAGATGTTTGACGCGTGTTGCTTTTTCAAATGTACATTATAAGCGTCTCAAACTCGCAGTGCTTTCAGATGGATTAGTATTTGGAGCCATACTTCATTGACAAGCTGCGCATAAAGAAATAATCGCAGCCTTTGCGATTTCATAATCACACTAAGAATCGCATTTAAGTTCAATGTTACTTTTCATATCGTGCGATAAATCGTGCATCCCTAATTGCTTTTTTTTAAAAAAATATATGAAACCAATATTCTAATAGTTTAAAATGTGCCATATTCGTAATGTACTATTTTCCTTTTCTCTATATTTGGACTTAACTCAAGAGATTTCAGTAGAATCGGACATGCTCGTCATCCAAAAAGTTCAACTCATAACTGATGCTAATTGCTAATTTGAATATGTATATTGATAATCCATTCCACAGAATTCTCCGGTTTTGCCTCAGAATCACAGCAGAAGATGGAGAAAAAAAGTTCCCATATTCTTCCTGGGCTTTTTGGTATTTCAGAGTAGCCTATACAAAGCAAGACAACAACGATTGTAGTTCTGTAATATTTAAATACAGGTAATGATGGCATTACAGAAACTGCAAGTTGTCTTTGCCGAGCAAAGCATCAGTCCATTCTGCTCTGAGCGCTGCGTAGTCCTGAAGCACCTCCCCAGGAGAAGTTATCTCTCTAGTACAGTTGTGTGATTGACAGTTAAAACAGCAACATTATCATTTATTCAATAGTTCCTCAGCTGGCAGAGGCTCTTTAATGAGATGAGTGGAATGGTGTTGTTTCTGAGAAGATGCTCAGAGGATTAACTAACTAACCAGTTTCTGCCATTACTTTTGCTGTAGCTTTATTTTATGATAAAGTGTTTAAATTGTATTGATTTTTCAAAATTGATTTGACCCTTGATCCATTAGCATAAAATAAATGCCTGCAAGCAGATGCTGCATTCTTATTCTGGTGTTTTCATTCATTGCTCATTATGCTTATTTTGCCCTAACATTGTTAGCACCTGTCTTACTCCATGACCTTACCAAACTCAATACTATGTAACTTTCTGTCCTAATGACTGTGATGACAAATAATTCATTTTAGCTCTCTATTTTTGCCTTGTCGCACTGGGATGTTCCACTAACAGTGAAATCTAATTGTTCCAAATCTTAATACTGCACATTCCTGAACTTATTGTGCATGATTTATTTAAAATGCTGCTGTGCTTTCCTTTTTGACCATTGTCAGCCACGTGGGTTTTGGGGTTTGTTAACCAATATCCAAATAGCTATTTAGGCTAATATTATGAAATTCAAGCCTTTTAAAAGGGACCTATAATGCCTCTTTTACAAGATGTAATATAAGTCTCTGTTGTCTCCAGAATGTGTCTGTGAAGTTTCAGCTCAAAATACCCCACAGATCATTTATTATAGCTTGTCAAATTTGCCCCTATTTGGGTGTGAGCAAAAACACACCGTTTTTGTGTATCCCTTTAAATGCAAATGAGCTGCTGCTCCCGGCCCCCTTTCCAGAAGAGGGCGGAGCTTTAACAGCTCACGCTTCGGTTGCTCAACAACAACAAAGCTGGAGAATCTCACGCAGCTAAAATGAGGATTGTCAGTAACGGTGTTCAGCCTTACATTGTTCAAACCGGAGTCGACACTGATGGAGAGACTCAGGAAGATGTGGACAGGACGTTTCTGAATGGTTAGTGGATAAATTTATGTAGTTGCTGTGGAGTTGATTCAACTCATCGACTAGCATGTGCTGTCATGTTAATCTTTTGTGCAAACCCAGCGTTGAATTGACCCTCGTTTGTGAAGCAGTCTGGTGTAAAATTGCAGCATGTCAACAACACTCTACTACAACAACTCTTCCTCTTCTCTAAAGCAGCCCAACATGGCCTCACCTCCTTTGTTGCAGGTTCTTGGGGGCAGGGTTTATGTAAATTTTGGGGTTTGTGATGTCACTATCCCGGGAAGAAGCTTGTTGTAGGCCTTAGAAAGGGATTTCTGTAAAAGAAAATATCTTTGAGATCCACATTGGGGATACTTGAAATGCTCTCACTGTTGAACTTGACCTTCAGCCTCCATCTTCCAGTCAAAAAATCATCCTCAAAAACTGATGTCTGCTGTGTTTCACGCTCATTCATGTCTGGCTTCATTGTGGAGTGGAAGATGAGTTGAAAGCGAACTGTAGTGAATGAATGCCATTTGATGGTGACTTTAAACATCAAACATGTTTTTTTTTTGTCGCTTCATGCTGCTTTTTTGCTTTTAGTGTGGACAGAAAAGTGACTTGCTACTGAATGCTTGTCACATAGTGGACATTGTGTCAGGATCTTTGTGTTTATGAAGGTGGGACAATTACAGACCCTGCAATTTCACACACAAAGCCTCGTTCTCTTTCCTTTAGAATAGTCTCGTCTGAAAGACCAACACAAACATCACTGCAGAAATCTTTAGCTAAAAATATATATAATTTTATAATTTAACAAAATAAAATAGAACGTGTATTTATATATATAAAGACTACAGCTCAAAAACTTTGGGCCAGTAAGTTATTTATTTATTTTCTTTAAAAGAAGAAATACCTTTGTTCTGCAAGGATGGATTAAATTAATCAAAAATGAAAGTAAATGCATTTATAATGCTACTAAATATTTCAAAATAAATCCTGTTCTTTTGAATGTTCTATTCATGAAAGAATTCTGAAAAAAATGTATCACAGTTTCCACAAGAAATCAGCACAACCGTTTTTAGCATTGATAAATGTCTCTTGAGCAGCAAATCAGCATATTAGAATGATTTCTGAAGGATCATGTGACCTAGCTGCGTTTCCATTACCCTTTAAATTGCGCAAATTGAAATTGCGAACTGAAAATACGCCCAATGGAAATGCGTCAATTTCGCAAAAACTCCCATAATATAACTTTTTCCGCTCGAATTAGTCAATTCGAAAAAGGAATATTTTGCAAAACTGCAATTAAAACCCTTTTCCCCACATTTACAGATCATCTGGTTTACGTAAAAGGTGATCATTCTTTAAAGATGGCGTGGTATGTTTGGACAGAAGATGAGACCGAGATGAGAACTCATAAAAGAATTATGGGAATAATGGATTCTAAACAACAAAGAAATGCCACAATTTGTCAAGACCTTGAAGCAGATAGAAGGGAGAAACACCCAGAAATGCCTCATATGTGGCCGTTCCCAAATATAAGGGGCTTTCCTTACCATTAATGCTTGGATAACACATCTATGTCTCCTTCGATTAAAAGTGCATTGGCTGTGATATACTTAAACCTACTAACATCCATTGCCATGATTTTTGGAATGAAAAAAATACGTTTTAGTCACATGACATCAGTTCGTCAATGCCGTCATTTTGCAATCGTTTTTTATCAACATTTAGAAAATATTGTAAAAGTTTTGTGCAAATCTGTAATGGAAACCCGGTTATTGTCACCAAACCCCTATATGTTGTTATATAAAGTGAATCATTTAGGGTTTATAATGATCTTTGTCTTCGAGTTCCTGGTTTGAAACCAGCAGGTTTGTCTGGTGCATTCCGGCCCACCACTGGTTTTTCCCTTGGTAGAAAGACACGCACTGGTTTTCGTGTTGTTGGAGAAGGTGTTGTATAACTTGAATCCCTGAGCCGGAGGCAGAGAGCAAGAATAACCTAAGAGCTGCACTAATGCTCTGTGTATGTGTTTGGCGCATAAGCTTGAATTAACTGGCATTGCCATAGTAACGGATGTCTCGTGGGTCCCGGTCTGATTGTCCTAAGACAGGGATTGAATGGCCTCTGTACACTCCGAGGACCTGTGCAGGCTGGGGTCTCCTGCAGCGGCTGGGCCACGGAGACCTCTTCCTCTGAGTTGAGGTCAGGGCAGCTTACACTTCCTGAAGTCCAGCCTGACTGCATGTGGGCCTGTCGATTTTAATGAGGTTAAGAAGTTTTATATATTTTAAATTTTGAAAATATTCATTCCTAGTTTGTCCTTTTTAAACTTTTTTTTTTTTTTTTTTTGTGTATCTTGTACATATTCTTCCCTAACCGTATGATACGGACGTCATGGTTCGGTTCATACAGTTAGACGACGAATACAGTCAGTCACAGGCGATCCACACTCCAGTCCAGAAGGGGGTGCACGCGGTAATGCAACACTGTTTGCTAACCGCCACAACCGGAAAAAGAGCAAAAGAAGAGCTGTGCATGTGCCACAGTTTTGCCAAGTCGCTACTTTAACGCTGTTGCCGCGGGGTTGTTTTTTATCTACACGGGTTGAAGCAACCCCAAATAACATGATATTTAGCCCCTGGAATGCAAATTTTACCACAGGAACTCTGCCAAAAATGCGGATTTTACCTCCTGAACGTGATTATTACCGGGGGATCCCCCCTGAAATGCAACTGGGCTAGTTTTGAGTAGCAATTGGACGGGTTTTGTTGTGAAAACCTGGCAATCCTGATGTGTGAGTGACTGTTTGAAAATAAGTCCACTAGATAGTGTGCACACATTGAATGCGTCTTTCCATGCTCATGGACAAAGGAGAATACTTTGAAAAGCTTGCGCTCTCAACTGTACGCGAAACGGAGCGGAACGCGGGAAAATAAGTGTAGGAGGGTTGAGCTTAAAGCTTTGAATGTTTAAATACGGATTAAGTGGAGCAAACTGTAATGCATACGTTTTATTTTTCAATATTCTATTTATTTTGTACTTTTATAACACGAGATGCTTTTCATTTTTGAAGCTGATTGTGACCAAATACCTTTTCGTTTTTTATTAGCCATGCAAAAAATATAACCTATGCAAGAGTGCATTCTGTTTACTGCTTAATACACTAAAGGAGGCTGTACTGTACTAACTAGGGGACTAAACACCGCTAGATGGAACAAACTGATCTGCACTACTGTCTGTTCAAAATAAATGAAACCTAGCATTGTGGATTTGTTCCTTTGTCCGGTAACACTTTTATTTTAGGGTCCAATTCTCACTATTAGCTAGTTGCTTATTATCATGCATATTACTAGGATATTAGCTGTTTATTCAGGGCTCCAGACTGTGCCTAAAACGGTCGCATTTGCGACTAAAAATATTGATTTGCGAGTGATATTTTTGCTGAGGTCGCCTTTGGCGACCATACAAATTCACACGTTATGACTGTAAAATTTGCATGTTCCGTGACCAGTAGCCTATCACATCATTTGCTGTGTTGACGTAATTAAATGAGATGCTGCGTGTGAATGTTTCACTGAGTTAGAGCGCCGAAATATGAACAGGTAGGGAAAAATTTCACACACCAAACAGACGCCAAAGAACTAGAGCTGATGAATGCCGACTGTGTTGTTGCCTTGTGTCACCTGCGTTGGTGCAAAACAGCTGCATTTGAACACCATTCTGCTCCTGCGTAAAGAAGACAACTGCCTATTTCTTCATATAAATTCGTCTATATTCGTCATTCAAAAGGGGAAACCGAGACTGCAGACTGCAGATACACAATGCAGTGCGTGCTTTCCGTTTTGAATATCAGTCATGCTGATCACTTTCATTATTCCACTCCGCTCATGCTCATCAGATAAATTTAAGGTCATTAAAAGTCTTCAGTGCCTTAAACAGTATAACAAGAGTATAAACAATCATTTTAAGGCGTCTTATATTTTGTGAATGGAAAAACAAATCACGATTAATCCCTATTGTGATTATTATTAATTTCATTCAATAAATGTGAGCGCTGCATGTTTTAAAGTCAAAAGATGGCGCTGTTGCGCGTTCTTCAGAGCAGCTCTCATTCAATGATTAGCGCACATTTGTCAACCGACTGCTTATGAACTAATGCTGATCAATTATCACAAAGTTTACTTTATATTATTTATATATATTGTGTTGTAAACGGTTGTAGCAACATATTTTTTTAATCCTCATCTAAACTTGAATGAGCAGCAAAAGTAAAGCACATACATTTCAAAATAAGAGTCCCGCTGTATTTCAAAGTAATCAAAGTCAAGCAGTATGTACATCAGTTGCCTCTGTTTGTTATTTGGTTACACAAACCAAATTTAATATATTTTTATATATTTTTCCATATATTTATATTTATTTTCACTTGATTCAAAGTAAACTGTTGTATCTTCAGGAAGGAAGGACTAAGAACATTATTTGACACATATTATTCAATATAAAGATTTTACTAGCATCAGGGTTATTATAGTTAACTAAAACCATTAAAAACATTTTTTATTGCTTGAAATAACGTAATAAATGTTAATACTAAAATAAAAATCTATACAAACTAAACAGACATGTTTAAAAACAACAAAAACTAAAACTAAAAACAAAAATTAACTTAACAAAAAATGAAAGCAGAAAATATAAAAATCTAATCGGATTCAGAAAAGTCACAAGATGAAAAAGCTGAAACTGTAAAGGGGACATATATAAACAACAGGATGACTAAAAGTAAGTGATTTAAAATTTTAAGTTCATTGTTGTGTGGCTCTTAAATTATTTGGTGCCTGTTTTTTCCCCCTATAGGGTCCAATGGCTCCTTAATGAATTTTTTTGTCTGGAGCCCTGTTATTAGTGCTTATAAAGCACATATTAATGCCTTATTCTGCACGATCATATTCGACATCTCAAAATCCTACCCAATACCTAAACGTAACAACCTTACTAACTAATAAGCAGTAATTAGTGATTTGAGGCAGAAGTTAGTTAATAGTGAGAATTGGACCCTAAACTAAATTGACCATTTGTATCGAAATCGTACCGAACCGTGACCCCAAAACTGAGGTATAATACTAATCCGTGACTTCTGTGTACCGTTACACCCCTAGTATCTTGCGTCTATGCATCACTTTTTTTTTTAAAATGTTGGCTTGTTTGTTATATCTCGCTCTTTGTCTGTCTCTCTTCACTCAACTTCCTCTGGCCTGGTTAGATTCCCTGCTCTTAACTCTCTCGCTCACTCTTTTTCTGTCTGTCTTTCTTTCACCCTCAGTCTCAGTACGGCTCGGCAACATGCACGGATTGGATCACAGGAAATTTGACTGCACTGTGATGTCACAGGCTGTGTCGCTTGCTGATTGGTGGAGGGATGGGGGCACAGCATTTGCTGTGGGCACAGGCAGGCGGAGATGGCAGGAGGCTTGTCAGAAGCTGTGAGAAACAGCACTGATGCCTCCAGGTCTTCTGCATGCTCTCCGCTGTAGGTTCTCCTCCTGGTTCTGCGTGAGGCTCCATGTCAGGTTTTGCTCCGGCCCGGGAGGCCTCTGGTAGAACTTGTACTCATTAAATAAGCAGCAAAGAGGTGCGGCCCTAGTCTTATGCACATTGTGTATGTCAGCGGTTCGCAACCCCTTTTGGTCCACAATCAATATTTTTAGGTTACAAAGTTCTCAAGATCCCAACACCTCAGTTACGTCACAGACTTAAGCTGTACACTTTAGGCAGCAAAAGGCATTCGTAAGATTAACAACACATTGTACTATTTGGTCATTTTCATTATTCATAACTTGCTGTTTTTTTTTAGCATCTTTAAAAAATGAGACACCTCAGTTTTGCTCTATTAAGCTGTTCTGCAAGAATGCGTCCCGTCCCCATTGTAAGTCCAAGGACCCCAAATATGATGATCCCCTTTTGAGAGAGAACTACAAGAGCTACGAATCTGTTTTGAAATTTTAAAAATCACTACTTCGTCGGATTTGTTTCAGTGTGCTTTAAAAGTACATAGAAAATGTCACATCTACATCTCTGGCGTTCTGGTTTTTGTGTTTGTTTATTGTCCGTTGTAGTAAACTATCCGTCTGAAAGTCTGAGGAAAGTGCTACAGACCAACTTCTTGGTGGACGAAAAAAACAACAAACGGGAGCATACAGGAACCTCCCAGTTTTTCCAAGACAACATTAGGTCATCGAGAACCAAAGCCACTTCCTGTCTCTTTACAGCCAATGGTGCCATAGACAGAATTTATTTAAACAGGACATATGAAGGGCCAGCACTGTGTTCTCTCCAGGCCTGACTGTATAAAGTGTCAACAAGTGATAAAAGCTATCTGTTACATTTAAATCTAAGTTTCATCCTAATCAGCCATGACACGACGAGTGGTTGCGTGTCGGTTGTTTGGTGACTTTTTTTTTTTGCATTGAGCTGGGCAGAAACACCCAGCATAAAATGTCATTGGTCTAAAATCCTGCTCCATATAAAACAACAGTAAAGGGGTCCTTGATTATGATTTCACTTTTTTAACTTTAGTTAGTGTGTAATGTTGCTGTTTGAGCATAAACAACATCTGCGAAGTTACGACGCTCAAAGTTCAATGCAAAGGGAGATATTTTCTTATACAGAAATTGCTTTTTAAGGACTACAGTGAGCTTTTTCTCAGGTTGGTTTGGCTCATTTGCATTTAAAGGGGCACACACAAAAACGGCGTGTTTTTGCTCACACACAAATAGAGGCAAATTTGAAAAGCTATAATGATCTGTGGCGTATTTTGAGCTGAAACTTCATAGACACATTGAGGGGATATCAGAGACTTATTACATCTTGTGAAAGGGGCATTATAGGTCTAATTGGGTTGTATTGATTGGCTAAATGTATCACCTTGAAGTTGCATGTTTAATGCAATATTTTAATCCCTTTTCATAGCCTATAGAACATCTCAAATTTGTAAAAAACTTGATACTTTGAGACTAAATCTGTTAAAGATACCATTACCAGAGCTGTGGTAAAGTGATCTGACATATAAATTCTGCTCATGTGGACATTGCTAGTTCGTATCAGACTTATGTCTATCATGCAATCTCTTCACTCTTCTCATTAAAAAGTGGCAAAAATTCCAAAATTTTAAAAAGAGTGATGTATACTAAAAAAAAAATTTTTTTCGAAGCTGTAAATAAAAGATTATTGGATGTTATTTGCCATTTTTAGTAATTGTTTGTGAAAATTGCCAACAATTTCTGACCGAAAATTGTTTCTACTCCAAATTTTATTTTAGTGTATTTTTTCACAATCAAAGTTTGTAATTCTCAGACTTCGGTCCTGAATTTTAGTCCTCACTCCCACTTGATTTTTTCTTTTTCTTTTAAATTCTCAGTAAAATCATCCATTTTGGTATATTGGTAAACAGGCTTCTCTATGAAACAGGAACTGTAGTCTCACATGGCTGTGTTACCAAACACTGAGTTTGCAAACGTGTTTATGCCAGACTTGGTGTTCTGGTTCCCCCACCCCCCAAACCATGGGATTACTGTTGTAGCATGTGTGTGTGTGTGTGTGTGTGTGTGTATGTATGCCGTCTGCTGTACATGGGGTGTAATCTGCCAGAGGTCCTGGCACGCACAGGGTTAAGACCAGGCACCCCACCAAGCCTGAGGCCTGCGGGGGACGTCCCACAGAGCCGTAAGCTTGCACAGAACCCACACGCCCTGGAGCAAGGCCAACAGCACACGCACAGAACACAAACACACACAAATACAGCAGGAAAGGAGAATTGACACAAGAAAGACTGAGAGAATCGGTAGGAGGGTCGATGGCATAAAAGTGGGGCTATGATGAAAGACATTTTTAAAATTCTAGTTTTAAAACACATATGCCAAGTTCTTAGAAATGATGTTTTCATGTAGCATTTCATATTTCATAAATGCTGTACCATTTTTAAGAAAAGTTTCAATTTAATGACTCTAAAAATGTCATATTACTCAAGTAGAAAGTAATAACAAATGTTCTCTATGCCGTGAATACATGTGTATGCACATCTTAATTATTTTCAAGTTTTTAAATATTGATGATTTTTAATTTTAATTAGTTTTATTAGGTAAAAAATTATAAAATTTCGTGCCACGAGATCTCGCCATATTAAAATGTGATGAGATTTCTCGTTGAGTAAGCTGTCTCGTGATATCACCATGATGGAGCATGAGGGTTAAATTAGCATAGAATATACCACCGCTACATTTACATTACATTAGGGTGCCCACCGCGGCACCGCCTCCGCTGTAGTTTTGCTTTTTTATAGGAATAAAAACCATTTAATTCAGTTGGATAACTGTCGCTTCAATTGTAAGCTATTGTAAATGTCTGCTCTGCTCATCCAGCATGAGGTGCAGAGTCGTACACAGTGCAGTAGGAATCAGTTTACTGATCACGTGACGAGAGTAAGGCGAGATGACTGATAAGACCATGGCGGAGGATTTGTTGCGCAACAGAGCCTAAGCATCTGATAAATGTCTTGTCTTGTAGAATGTGCACTCAGCACCGCTGCTCCCTGTACACAGAGTACGTGTGATCGTGAATTCGAAAGCGAAAGTAAAACGCGAGCTCCCTGATGCGCACAAATTAGGCTACATACAATAGCCTGTCTCCTAATATCAAACCATCTTAGGCTGGGCTGTGTGGTTGTAACTACCTCTTAGTCTCTGGTCTCTGTTTGCACTTTGAATATTGAGAGAGTACTTTGATTATGGTTGCACTTATTGTTTACACTTAATAAGACTAAAGGAAAAAAAATGTGTTATTTATTTCTGTTTTTTAGACTGTTTTTATTTCTATGTTCAATTTGTGGAAAGTTCAATTAGGAGGTCACACAGCCTCAATCAGAAGTTCTGGAAGCTCATTATTCATGTACAGTAAAGAGACTTGTGAAATCATCCAGGAGAGAAGCCAGTTAGTTGAGTTTGTGGCAAAACCTTTTACAGTGCTTGGGTATTGTTGTCTTTTACGGCATATGATAATTCATACTCAGAAAGTAGAACTGAAATGACATTCATTTCAAGATGATTAGTTATAGCATTTCAAATGCACCTGCAGACTATTTTTCTAGTCATGTATTTTGTCATTGAAGATTTCTTAAAAATACTGTGCAAAAATCTTGTCTCTAGAGCAAAGTGTCTCATCACACCCCTAATAAATACATATCATTGTTTTTTGAAAGTCACACCACATGACCTGAACTAACCTCGCTCAATTCATATGGATTAGTTTTACAATCTCTTTATGAACTTTTTGAAGCGTCAAAGTGGTAGTTGCATAGACTGTCAGTAGAGGGACAAAAATCTCTCAGGTTTCATTGAAATGTCTTAATTTGTGTTTCGAAGATGAAAGTTTGGAACAACATGAGGGCGAGTTTGATTTTGTTTTAATTGAGGGTTTTCCAACCACGTTCCTGGAGCGAACCCCCTCCCCCCGACACTGCATGTTTTCCATGTCTCCTTGATCAAACACACCTGATTCAGATCATCAGCTCATTAGTCGAGACTCCAAGACCTGAAATCGGTGTGTCAGACAAAGGAGAAAAATGTGCAGTGTTGGGGGGGGGGGTCTCCAGGAATGTGGTTGGGAACAACTGATGGAAACAGGCTGAATGAGTGTCGTGTCTAACTTGTTTGTGTTTAATGGCCTGTTTTGGCCGTGACAGTCCTGAGACTGGTATGTTGTTTGGTGCCGGTCAAAAGTGGACACTGAAGGTTATCTATGAGGTTGAGTTACAAACGCCATAGCTTTTCAGTGTCAACGCATTTGTTTTCAAGTGCCATTGTTGGGGAACCCTGTCATGTAGACCGGCGGAGAATGCTCTGTTTAGTCTCTGAAACAGTCCGGTAAGCCTCAGCAGGTGTGGGAGTGTGACAGGAGATGCTGCCTGTCACTGACAGACTGTAGGTGTGTGAACACTAACTGTTGTTTCTTTCTCTCCTCACAGATTACGTTTATTTCGAAAACTCCTCCAGTAACCCACTGCTGATCAGGCGAATAGAGGAACTCAACAAGGTGAGTGACAAATGAATGCGTGTTGCTAAAAGCCATTCAAACTCTACGAGACTGAAGCTTGTCACCCTTTAATGCTTTATGTCTGTAACAAAAAGATTGTAGGATTTGTAGCCAAGACACTGCATTTATTGTTTCAGTTTAACGCTCAAAAAAATATCTTTAACACAATTAACTCGCCTTTTTGTTTCCCCTCGTCATTCTTTGGTTAGCTTTACAATATATGATCACTCTCTTATTCAAGCAAATGCTGGTGCCCGCATCTGTGAATCTCCTGTCTGTGGGACAGAAACACGACTCGTGCGCACAGAAAGCTGCTTCAGACAGCGCTTGAACAGACAAAAACACACAAAATTATGGCAAAATGCCGTTTTGTTGAGTATCCTCGCAAGCACAGTTAAACGAGTTAAATTAAGTCTTAAAAAAACAATGTAAAAATATGTGAGAAAATGGGATGCACGTCAGATCCGCGTCAGGTCTTAAAGTGACAGCGACCTATTAAACCTGCTGCTCTGATGTCTGTCATTAATTTTAATCAAAGAACAAAAGAAAAAGAGAAAATCACTCACTGCTCTTGACTGAATAACATTTGTAGCTTTAATAAGGATTCATCTATATTTAATTTATTATTTATGCAGTGAAGACTGTGAAGTGTTTGATAACTTTATTCAATTTCTGTATATATCCTACCTGTTAGACCTACCTAAAAATCTTAAAGCACTGTTTGCAAGGTTACATGGGTCAAAAACAACGAAAACAATAACTTTGTGCATTTTGACAGGGAAAGTAAACATCTGAACTGATCTGACTGGGCCAATTGAACAAATTGAGCCCTGATATATTGAAGGGCATAGGCAAATGTGGCATTTATTATAATGGGTTTATGTGAAGATCGTTTTAAGTTCATTTAAATGAAATTTTATTTAAAGCCTAAGAAATGTTAAAAAAATTATAGCTTTCAATTATACTGTAATGCTGAATGCCTATAATTAATGGTTAAAATTGAGAAAAATAGAGACATCAGTAGCAGTATTGATATCAGTGATGACTTCTTTCATAAAAAGATGCCATTAAACAAATATTTAAAATATAGGCTGCTGTCTTTGTTGTTTCTATGTTAATTTGGAAATTAAATGTGATATGATTACAGTTTAAAAATATATTAAAAACTTGAATGTTATCTTTTATTAATCACGATTAATTACAGAAAAATGCAATTAATTAGTACATTTTTTAATCGATCGACAGCACTAATAAAAATAAAAGCTAATTCATATGAATAAATAAAATATGAATAAATATTATAATAGTATATAAATAGTAATACCGGAAGCCATATGATAGATTTATGTGAAGCATAACAAAAGTCTGCTCTGGTTGTTCTTGGTGCATTTATGAGAGAAGTAGCAATTTCTGATTCAGGAACACATCGTTCTTTTGAGTTGAATCTTTTTAAACAATCCAATACTTTTAAAGGGATGGTTCACCAAAAAATGAAAATTATTAATTAATTTACTCACCCTCAAGCCATCCTAGGTGTATATGACTATCTTCTCTCAGACAAACACAATCGGAGTTATATTAAAAAATATCCTGGCTCTTCCAAGATTTATAATGGTAATGAATGGGGGTCGAGATTGAGATTGAAGTCCAAAAAAGTGCATCCAACCATCATAAAAGTAATCCATATGACTCCAGGGGGTTAATAAAGGCCTTCTGAAGCGAAGTGATGGGTTTTTGTTAGAAAAATATACATATTTAAAACTTTATAATCTAAAATGTCTAGCTTCCGGCTAGGCCTGTCACGATAGTCGAAATATCGACTTATTGCACGATATATGGACATGACCTCGATAATTTTTGATGATGCGATATATTGCCCATTATGTTTACACAAAAATAAATGTACCGACATTTTGCCGATCGTGCTTCCTCTGTCATCTCGTCTGCTCTCCGAGGCGAAAGCGGGGCTCAGCTCCATCATACACAGAGCTGACATCGACAGGCGGAAAAATGCGCCATTTGAGTCGTTACAGTGTTTTCCTGACAACTACAGACAGTTTGGAAGAATAAGTGCAAATGCACTCAGTTTCCGCAATCCACTGGTGCAAATATAAACATGACAGCGCGAAATGGTGCACGCTCACAGCTAGTTTCACACAGTGAAGTCGGCAGTCGCGAGTGTCTAGTTCGTTTTCATAGAAAACGTGTTTTTGCATTCCACTGCGCCGTTTTTCCATGGAAACGTGTTTGTTTGACTGTTGCACTCGCGTCTTTCGGTGCATCTCGTGCATGACGGGGCTCTCAAGTTAAAAGAAGTTTTTCAAACACGCCTCTAGAAAAACAGATTATTAAAACAACATTATTACTTTTTTGACGCGTCAATTCCAGTATCTAAATATTCTTAAGAGTTAAGTTCATTGTCATTTGAAAGTGTGTAGGCCTACTTGCATTATTATGCTGTCATATTATGATTATATATTCAGTGGCATAAAATGGTCTTAAAATGACAATAATATTGCATATTGCAATTATTTCTGGGGCAATATATCGCACAACAAAAAGTAGTTATCGTGACAGGCCTACTTCTGGCAGACAACCATACATATACTGCGCAAGTCGACTTGCGCCAAAAGAGTAACCTCTGACGCCATGTATGACGTATAATGTAGGAGTATCGTAAGCTTAGATCCCTCTCGCGGTTCAAACAAATAGAGCTGGACATTTATTTTGGGCTTTTTGTCTTTTTTTTCAAAGCTTGACAGCCCCAGTCCTCATTCACTTTCACTTTCAAAGTAAGTCATACAGGTTTGTTAACAACATGGCAAGTAAATGTTGACAGAATTTTAAATTATGGATGAACGATCCCTTTAAATATATGCAGGGTGATGAGCTTCAATTTTGCAGTGTGCGCTTGGCAAAACCCACACCTAAATGACTGACAAATCTCAAAGCAAAAGTTGCTACTGTGTTCTCACTTTCAAGTCACACTACACCCCCTTCTGCCCTCCTCATCTTCTCTCCATCGCTAGATCCTCTCAGATCACCCAGGAAGTGCAGAGGTGTTTAGGTCATGGTTATGATTTGGTCCTCAATTTGCATATTGAGGCTTCCCCAGCAGCTGATTGGTCTAGAGGCTGTTGCTGTGACAACTATTGTTTCCGTTTGCAGACGGCGAATGGGAACGTGGAGGCCAAAGTGGTGTGTTTCTACCGACGCAGAGACATCTCCACAACGCTCATCGCCCTCGCGGATAAGCATGCACGTGAGTAGCTGTGAGAGACTGCTTTACCCATAATGCTTTGAGCTGACTGTTCATAAAAATAGATTTGACTTTGGAAAGCACTTAGTTTAGGGTTCCTTGAGCTTTTATTGTTATTTGGATAACAATGTACCCTGTGAACCTATTTTTCAAAATGTTGAATGTTTTTGTCTTTTTTTGGTTTAAAATATACAGCAATTAACATTTAACTATTTAAAAGAATGCTTTGCTCAATTTTTGTTTGTGCCTTGCTGTCTACTACCTACATAGAAAGCTACCTTTTAATGATGCATCCAAACTGAAATGGAACCTTGTAACATCAAATGTGATTTTGGCCAAAATTAAGTATATTTTAGTGCCTTATTAGGCGGAATAATTCTGCTGCTTACTTTCTGGAGCTTTTGAATTGGGAGTGCACCTAATGGTTCCTCGCCAGCTGTCTTCCAGTTTGTTTGCAGTCCACAATGGCCACCCACAATCAGCTCACCAAACCTGAAATTTGTTTTTGGAGACATCCGCCTGGTGTCTGTTATCATTCAGAGCTGGAATAAAGTCTGTTTATCCCACGTGATCGTTTCTAATATTTCAAAAAATTTGCTCTGGAATGCTCCTGTTTTCAGTATTCAGTTTCAGACACCTTATATTAAACGGTACGTTTGCTTCTTTAAAAATGATTCAACATTCACACACATTTAAATTTTGTATTATTACTAGTGCTTTCAATTGATTTAAAAAAAAAAAAACAACAACAAAAAAAACGAATTAATCGTGATTAAAAACATTGGGTTTTTAAATATTTTTATATTGTAATGATTTCAGTTACTCTCAAATAATGTAGAAACAACTTAAAGACAGTATATTTTAAATATTTGTTTAATGGCATATTTTTATGAATGAAGGTCTTTATAAAACTGATTTTTTTAAACATTAATTATAGACTTTCAACATTACAGTATAACTAAAAGTTATCAATGTCAACCTTTATTAGGCATTTAAAAAATAACTTTTAATTTAAGTGAAATAAAAAAAATCTTAGATATCTAACACTTTACAGTCTTTACTACATAAATTATATATTAATTATAGATTAATCCTTATTGAAAGCTATACGAAGCTATACGTCATGAAATCCAATCAATCAGGTTGTGAATGTACCCCTATGCCTTTAGGTTCGGTATCTTTTGGTTCGGTGATAAAATTGCCAATCTGAATGCTAATCGGACCAGGACTAAATTTTTTTTTCCTCTTTTTGGTCCGAACCAAACGAACCGAACTACAAGTGTGAACGCACCCTAAAACTTAACTACCGTACTAACTAATTAATAAGCAGTAATTAGGAGTTTATGGAGGCAAAAGTCATAGTTAATAGTGAGAATTAGACCATAATCTAAACTGTGACCAAAATTTATTTACAATTTAAATTCTCACTACTTATTTTTACAATGAGGTCTACTAGATGACAGCACAAGAAAGTATACAAAGTCTTAATTGGCTAATTACCACACAGTTTGGAAAGCCTAGGCATGTGACGTTTCAAATTTTCATGTTGCGATAATTGCTGAAGCTTTTATCACAGTATACAGTATTATCACAATGTTGAAATAAGCTGCAAAAAAACTGCTGCCGTACTATAACAGGTTTAATAACTTTTTTATCTTTATAAGAATAATTAAATACAACAAAGTAATACACAAAAATGTATAAAGTAAATGTTTCAAACAGATTAAAATGCAAAAGAATTATAACGAACAATAGGTAACACTTTACAATAAGGCCTCATTAGTTAATGCAATAAATGCAATAACTTTTTATTTTAATAATGTGTTTTTAAATGATCAAATTAACTAAGATTATTAGAAGATTTTTTTTTTTATTGTCAGTTTATGTTAACTAATGAATCAACTAATGGAGGCTTAATATAAAGTGTGACAATAAAGAATCAAAACATTTTCAAACAATATCTAGGACATGTTGTAGTACAGATTAAAATGTAAAAATGTTTGTTTGAAAATAAATAGCTCATTAAGTCATTTGGTGCTGTGATGAACACCATTGAGAATACAAAAATCTGAATGGCTTTTTAAAACACTGTTTAAAATACTGTTCAGAAACAAAAAGTAGCACAGCTGCTTTGTTTATGGGGTAACCGCTGCATTTCTGCTGTTTCATCAGTGCCATCTGCTGTCAGAGAGTGAATGTGCATCTTCATTCAGCATGTCTCCTTCGCTCGTTCCGCCATGCGATTATCATCCGTGTTGAGCTTGTTTACATCAGAGTGCGCGTGCTTCTTTGACGCAGCACACAGTGGTGTTGTACATTTTAACCAGTTGATGGGAAAAGTACTCTTAAAATGCATTCAAAAAATTGTATTCATGAAACAGATAAGGAGGTATTTTACAGAATGTCATTGCTGCTCCATAGAATGTAGCATATAGAATTCCATAAAGCGAATAACCAGTGCTGTCAAACTTCAAATGTGACAAAAAGTGGCATAAAAGAGGTCCATAAAATGTCAAATGTCATTCTTGCATCTCGTGACTGATTATCATTGGCGTCAGGCTTGGTGCAATGTTTTTTTTTTTTTTTTTTTTGGAGCTCTACATCCCTAGTTCCCATTTACTTACATTGTATGGAAAAGAGCAGCCTAGACATGTGGAAGTTGTATGTTTGGATAGACATAAGGGGTGAGTAAATGATGAGGGAATTCTCATTTCGGAATGAACTGATCCTTTAAATCTTATTAGAGGTTCAGGCAAAAAGCTGCAAGATAATTGTCTTGTCCATTATGTAATGTTCAGATGAATGACAGCCCTTAAAACACCCTCCTCCTGTGAATGAACTATAGTTGTGAGTCTTTTAAAAGAGAATCTGTTCCTGCTGTGAGCAGAACCTTCTTCCAAAATGGCTGCTGTAGAGATTTATCAGCAGAAGGGTATCTGAGGGGTTTGTAAGTACCGGGGTTAGACACGGTGCTTATGCGTATAAAAGAGATTTCGTCTTTGGTCTGCAGCACACAAGTCTGATTCTGTGACCATGAAGACTACTTGTTCATGTGGACCACACAGACGCAGTGAAGAGGAACTCTCTCTCTCTCTCTCTCTTTCTCTTTATATATATATATATATATATATATATATATATATATATATATATATATATATATATATATATAATGTGTGTGTGTGTGTGTATTATGGACCTCTTCTCAATGCCAGCAGCCTCTCCGTGGACCTTCAGACATTTGCAATATGTGAAAAATGCATGGCAGGAATGGTCGTTCACCGCATGGGTGTGGGCTACATCCTGTCTCTGCCTTTGGAAAAGGCAAAGGGAGTTAAAGAATGAGTGGACGAGCGTAAGGAAAAAGAAGAGTTGCCAAGTGGAGGGAGAATGAGGGAAAAGCCACACCAATGAGAAGAGGAAGTTCAGTGCCGGCTGGAGTTGGCCTTGTGTGCCTTCATGAAAGCTGGAGGCAGCGACTCGGCCCATTGTGCATTATTAGTTCTGCTTGCAAGCATCACTTTTGCTGTTGCACCTACTTGTGGTCCCTTCCCTTCCCTTCCTTTCTCTTCCTTCCTTCTTTCCTTCCTTAAATTTTATTTTATTTTATTTTATTTTATTTGCCCTCCTTCCTTCATTAATTTAACTTCCTTCCTTCCTTCCCTTTTTTCATTTCCTTCTTCCTTCATTAATTTAATTTAATTTAATTTAACTTCCTTCCCTCCTTGCTTCCTTTCCCCTTTCCTTCCCTTCCCTTCCCTTCCCTTCCCTTCCCTTCCTTCCCTTCCCTTCCTTCCTTCCCTTCCCTTCCCTTCCCTTCCCTTCCTTCCCTTCCCTTCCCTTCCTTCCCTTCCCTTCCTTCCCTTCCCTTCCTTCCTTCCTTCCTTCCCTTCCCTTCCCTTCCCTTCCTTCCTTCCTTCCTTCCCTTCCTTTCCTTTCCCTTTCTCCTTCCCGCTCTTTAAGTTTTGCACTAGCGAGTACGACTCTTATTTTCTCCTGAAATTGTAGAAATCCTGTAGAAAGTTTCTAGTGCTCTTTGACCCTTGATATAACGCAACAGAGTGGTGTGTAAACTTCAGTTCTCCAGCGTCGGAGGAGTCAGCAGCGTGCGGGTGCTGTGACTCACAGATGAAATATTTTGCTCTCTGTGATGCTGGCTCCGCCTTGTTGGGCCCTGAGAGCATGAGGCAGCGAGGCGCCATGTGTGCCGAGAGAGAGAGACCTGGCTCTGCTGTGAACTACTCACTGGAATCACCTCACTCGTCAGCCTCAGCCGCTCCACTTGCTTGCACTTTCCGCTCGACCTCTTGGTGCAGAGTGCAAGGCTGTCCGAGTGAGCTGTGTTTGTGTGTTTTACATTTCTTGCTGAACTGGAAGGGCAAAATAAACAAACAGTGGTCAGAAAAAGGCACCGGAATTCATCTCCGTATCATCTCATGTCCTTGTCAACAAAAAGGTTGTGCGTGGTGTGGGTTTATATGAACACATAGGATGTACAAAGCAAACAAGTATGTATTTGTGGCCACAGGCTTTGTATGGAGGTTTTAGAGCGTGGTTATGGAGGTGATACCTATTGTCTCTAGTGCGTGTGCATGTGAGAGGTGAATGAATGAAAATAGTCTCTGACCTCCATATGACACAGATCAGTACAGGCTTAAACCATTTAAGGATGCAAATTTTTATGATTTTAATATTACTGTTTTTGCATGTTTTTTTTAAAATGCTTTTGAAAAGTCTTTTTATTTGATCAAAACTACAGTAAAACAGTAATATTGTGAAATATTATTCCATTCTAAAATAACCTTTTAAATATTTGCAATATTTTAAAATATTATTTTATTCCTGTGATGGCAAAGCTGAATTCTCAGTAGCCATTACTCCAGTCTTCAGTAGGTATGTTTATATGCATGCATTTTCGTCAGTTGGAATGAATCCAATCTGCACCTTGCATCACTAATTTGCACTGCTCTTAATTGCGTTGGTCATAATGGAAATGATCCGGTTCTTTAATTTGCACGTCATCAGTAGACCATGCACAGAACTTTCCACTCCCATTGGCACTTTTATGGGATTGCGCTCTCACACTAATTTGCCCTGTTTAGTAAATCTGGCCTCTAAAAAGAAAGCTGACATTTATGTTTTTTTTTGCAAATATTTAGTAAATATTCAGTCTCATCCACTGACCAGCTCGTAAGACATAAGACGTAAAAAATCATACGCATGTTTGTATGATGTAAAACATATGTAAACACATGCACATCATGGCACAATCCAATAGTCAGGTTCAAGCATTTACATGCTGTTGATTAGATAATTTCAGGCCTACACCACCCCTTTCAGTCCGATCGAAATTTCATTTGTATCAAGCTCAATCGGATTGATTGAGGTGTTTTCATGCAGTCTTTTCAGTCTCATTACTAACAGATTATTTGAGTGGATGTAAACTTGGCTAGTGTCACATGACCCTTCAGAAATCAATTTTTTTGTTGATTTGCTGCTCAAGAAACATTTCTTAATATTGTCTCAGAGTCAAAAACGGTTATGCATCTTAATATTTTTGCAGAAACCGTGATATTTCTTTCAGGATTCACTTCAGACTGCAAATTCACACCTCTTGTTAAATTTGTATTTGCTATGGTGGTAGATTCACTAGATTCACTGCAGTGCCACCGCTGAATAGTAGTGCAGGAAAGAAAACACTGTCAGAGTGTTTTAGTACAGAATTCTGTCTTCATCAGTGCAAGGATCCATTGAAGAACCATTAACAGAACCCAGTGTCATGAAAATTAAAAATGAAACAGAACCGAATAAGAACGATTTCTTGGTTCTTCACCTCTCTTCATTTCTTTAATTTTTTTTTCTTCCGCATGGTTTGCGCTATGGACATGAATCGTTTGTTTTGAGTTTGTTGAGAGATGTGCTGTTACTTTTCAGTTATACGAACGATTATCATCTGTCAGATTATAAAACTGTTAAAAAAATCCCATAGATTTACAGAGACAAACCCAAGCCGGATTATCTTGAGACCAGAATATCATAGATGCCTGAAGTTGGGCTCTTTTGACCTGGTCCAGAAAGCAACCGCTGAAGAAAATCAAGCTTTATCTTGTCATGTACAGGTACTTTTTACACACAAGAAGCGCATTCAGCATGGACACTAAGCAGTTTTCTGTGGTAACAAACGATATCTGCCTATAAAAGCGAATGAACATGTCCTGTATCTGAGGCTAAATTGCTAAATATTGAGAATGCAACAACACATATTATATATTTCTAACACCAAACGATCGGCCACTGATTGGATTTAGTTGATAATCACTTCTGTTAATTCTATACGTCTGTCAACTTGACACTGGCGTAAACTGATCACATTTTAATGGTGCAAATATTAAAAGGCTGAGCGGCGGTCACTCTTTTAAAGGGTTATTTCGCCCTCATGTCTTTCCAAACCTGTAAGACCTTCGTTCATCTTCAGAACACAAATTAAGATATTTTTGATGAAATCTGAGAGCTCTCTGACCTCTGAAAGACTGCAACACATGTTTGAAGTGATGAGAATACTTTTTGTGTGCAAAAATCAAACAAAAATAACTACTTTATTCAACAATTTCTTCTCTTCCGTGTCAATGTCTTACTACAGTGGTTCAACCTCAATGTTATGAAGCGACGAGAATGCTTTGTGTGCCAAAATAACGACTTTATTCAACAATATCTAGTGATGGGCGATTTCAAAACACTGTTTCATGAAGCTTCGAAGCTTTACGAATCTTTTGTTTCGAATCAGTGGTTCGGAGCGTGTATCAAACTGCCAAAGTCGCGCCCCCCAGTGGTGAACCCTTGAAACACTTGTGACGTAACGAAGCCTCGTTTACTGAAATCACGTGACTTTGGCAGTTTGAGCCGTAAAGCTTCGAAGCTTCATGAAGCAGTGTTTTGAAATCGCCCATCACTAGATATTGTTGAATAAAATCGTTATTTTGGCGCACAAAAAGTATTCTCGTCGCTTCATAACATTAAGGTTAATTTTTGGGTGAACAAACCCTTTAAAATGCAATATAATAAGCAGGCATGGCAAAACTGTACCGGGGAACAAATATAAACAATATAACTAGTATTACCGATATCCTACCAAGTTAAAAGGTCAAGGTAGATTGAGATTAAAAAATAATAATTCAACAAATTTAATTTTGACATTTATTTTAAATTTAATTAAAGCTTAATTAGACCTATGAGTTCTACTACTTAATATCAATCAGTTGGGTCAAGGACAAAGATTGTGAACATCTGATTTAGATCACCTGTTTCTGTGAAGGACATACACAGTTCATCAGTCTTTCCAATAAGGCATTCTGACACACCACTGCATGTTGGTTGAACTAAGCCTTTAAATTAAATTATTCATTTCATTTCCTTTATTATTATTTTCATTTCATTTTGAGTTCAGAAAGTTTAGAATCAAATCTATGCATATATCAAACTGAAAATTTATTCAAAATCGAGAAGCGATTTTAAATCGAATCATAACCCCAAGGATCGATATGAATTGAATCACAAGATTCCAAAATATTCCCACCCCTACCAACTAAACCAAATATCTTAAATCATTCAAAAAAATGAAGCCGGTGTGGTTTCGATTCTCAACCCGACCTCCCTTCATCTCTCTCTTCCTCTCCTCCTCCCCCACCTGGTAAGGAGATTCATTCATCAATAATTGATAATTGGTTAAGACAGGTGAAATGGAGAGGTAATTTGTTGAGTATAGGCAGGGTGCAGGGCAAGATGATTGGCTTCTCTCTCTCTCTTTTTTCTTTCTTTCTCAGAACTATGGAGTTTACTGAGTTCAGCTCCTCTTCTCGCCGTCTCTCAAGGACGCAGCAGGCTGGTCTTAGCCAGAGGGCTGTTCCTCTCTCTCTTTTCTCGTCATCTTTTCCAATTCACTCTCTTTGTTTCGGGCTCCATCTCTATCCCTCGCTCCGCGTGCACCTCAGCAGGGGTTGTCGATACTCCACGCGCAGCTGTAATAGAACGGTTACTGATGTGACCGCTCACTCGTGTTCAATGTAGTTTCAGATTTCTTCATGCCGAAATAGAACCGGATAGCATGTGACAGATAGAGAGCAGTGGCATACATGTGCCCTGTGAGGGTGAAGAAGAGGAAATACTTATTGATTTTAGACAAACGTTTTTCTTTGAAAATCCCTTAATTCTTTTTGTTCTGCTGCCTTTCCCTCCATCTCCATGTTTCTCCATCTGTCTCTCTCTCTTTCGCTAATGAAACTCCAAATGAATTGGAGCACGCTCACTGGTTTCTCTCCCTCCCATCCGACTCTCTCCCACTTATCATTCTCCGCCGCACTCTCTGCCTCCATACAGCACATATATGTGAGGTTTGTCAAGAGAGATGACATCTTTTTTCTGTACCTACGTAGTAATCTTTTTAAGAGGAGGGTGATGATGTGTTTGGGTAAACTGAATTAAGAGAAGGCGCCATGCTTTCTTTTGGTTGTTCGCAGTCATTTTCACATTTGCCCACATTGCGTTTGATCATTTTGTGTTTAAAAGATGTAGTTTTAGGTTGGATGAATAGCCATCACAAACTTATCCGCACCTCATTTTCAACTTTTCAGTCCTGTGAAGGCAGATTGATTCCCTGATTAGGGTTTTTGTAGTGCTTGTAGAAATGTTGTAGGTTTAACCCTGCAATGCCTGACATGAAATAATAGAAAAAAAATGTATGTGAACAAAATGTGTTTTAAGTATTATATTTGATACATCAGGTTTTATGGCTCATATAATATAATATAGTGAGAATTTGGAGCTCATACTTGCACTTAAAAAAATTTCAGACCTCTCCAACTCAATTTTCTAGTCACATCTAAATTTTTCACTTGTCCTGATTGAATTTCTGTGTATTGAATTTTATCAATTGTGGCAATAGTCTCTTAACATGGGCTTAATAAATATGTTGAGCCAATGGAGTTTGCCAAACCATGTTGTTGGTCCAATTAAATAATTTAAATTGTAGTCACAATTGATTATTTCTCACGGTCCCAAAAGAAAAAAAAATTATGAAAAACATACAGTAAATACATTAAGCAAAATACAGAACATTATATCACATCACTTTATTAACAAATCAATTCCAACACAGGATATTTGGTGAAATACCTTATTTTATATTAGGAAAAACACTGAATACATTCAAGAAGTGTTCTGCATAACAGGATGTCTTGTTGTGGTGAAGAAAACTTTCAAAAGCGGCACTGAATAGGTTAAAAACATGTAAATAAAAATAACTAACATTAATGACAAAGTTCCCCTGCATCACATCTGGCACAGAACAGAAGTTACTTAATTATATAATGAGGATGAGACTTGTGTCAGTTGTTGTAGATTTTATCATTTATTTTGTGGCATGTAAATATATCCAGCTTTCAGGACTGCTTACTGACACGAAAATTTAAAAATGCAAAAAGCAGAGCAATGAAATGGAAAAAAAGAGGAAGTTCTCAAGACACTTTCTTCAGAAGTTGAACTGGAGCACCATGTTTTTGAACACCATGTCAAGAGATGCTGCAAAAGAAACAAGACACAAGCTCAATGGTCAAAAACATCTGTCTAGATCATTTTTACATAGAAAAGTAATGGAAAAGCAGCGCAGTGAAATGCCAAAATGTGTTCTGTGACCGGCTCTTCAGCATTACTATTATCCTGGAGAATAGTGATTGTTTTCAATTGCTCATATTTGGAAAGCAGGATTGCTGATGCTTTATATCATATTGCATTACATCATAACACATATCATAGCAAATGTTACAAAATTGCTTAAATTGGATTAAAAGGAAATGATTTGGTCACACTTTACATCAGTTGTCTTTAACTACTAAGACTTATGAAAAACAAAAGTACAATTTATTTTGCTCATGTTGTATTGCAAAACACTTTTGCTGCTACTGAGGTGGGATACGGGTAAGGTAAGGAACCGGTGTAGTGGTATGTGTAGTTTGGCAGGAAAATATACATAAGTGCATTGAACTAAATGATTAATTTAAATGTTAAAGGATTAGTTCACTTCAGAATTAAAATGTATTGATAATTTACTCAGCCTCATGTCTTCCAAGATGTTCATGTCTTTCTTTCTTCAGTCAGAAAGAAATGAAGGTTTTTGAGGAAAACATTCCAGGATTTTTCTCCATATAGTGGACTTCAACGGGTTGAAGGTCCAAATGTCAGTTTCAGTGCAGCTTCAAAGAGCTCTACATGATCCCAGATGAGGAATAAGAGTGTTATCTAGCGAAACGATTGGTCATTTTCTAAAAAAAAATAAAATGTATATACTTTTTATCCACAAATGCTCATCTTGCACTGCTCTGCGCCACGCATTACGTAATCACGTTGGAAAGGTCACACCTGACGTAGGTGCAAGATGAGCATTTGTGGTTAAAAAGTATATACATTTTTTTTTTTTTTTAGAAAATGACTGATCGTTTCTCTAGATAAGACTAATATTCCTCGTCTGGGGTCATATAGAGCTCTTTGAAGCTACACTGAAACTGACATTTGGACCTTCAACCCTTTGGTAACTGTTGAAGTCCACTATATGGAGAAAAATCCTGGAATGTTTTCCTCAAAAACCTTAATTTCTTTTCGACTGAATAAAGAAAGCCATAAGCATCTTGGATGACATGGGGGTGAGTAAATTATCAAGAAATTTTAATTCTGGAGTGAACTAATCCTTTAATATATAGCAGTTAAAGACTTAATATAAAGTGTGAACATTGATTTTGAGTAAATATTGTGTAAGTTCATTCAAGAATATCTGAAAACCAATAATGTTCCAGTCAGTGGAACTGACACGAGGGAGAAGGATGAACTGTGGCTTTGATACCATGTATTATTTTCATGTTATGGGAAATAACTAATAAATGGCCAATATTAAAAACACATGCTGCTTTTATACTGAAAACTGTTATGGTGCCTATATATTATGTCTATTTTGATTATAATTTCTTCAGGATGTCAAAATCAGCCAATTGGATCAGCATACACAGTGAACAAATGTAGGTGATGGACATGTTCATCTTTTCTTTTCACTTGTAGGGGAAATGGAAGAGGAGATGGAGAACCCCGAAATGGTGGATCTCCCAGAAAAACAGAAGCATCAGCTGAGACACAGAGAGCTCTTCCTCTCCAGACAGCTGGAGTCTCTGCCTGCGACACACATCAGGTAACCTGCAAAAAGCTTTGTCGATATCGAGAATATGCTTCATTCTGCTGTGGGTGTGCGTGTTTTCTCTAGCAGCCGACCGGACTGGCTGTCATTAGCGTATACGTGTGAATCACACACACATACCAGCTCCCTTTAGTCTTATTCATGTTCTGGCCTAATGGAATCCCCAGTACAGAACAGCGTTAGCCTCATTCACGCCGCTCTTTCATCAGTACAAATCCAGCAGAGAGCAGTTGAAGACTGAGTCAATCTCGCTTTTGCTCAAGGGCTTGTCAAGTCATCTATACATGTGAATAGAACCATTTCGTGAGAATCATGCCCACTTTTATTTTGGAAATTGCTATGAAATCGATGTTCTCAGGAAAGCAGGCAGTCAGCAGAAGGCTGCCCTTTCAACTACCGGTGCTGGCCAGGTCACGTCTGACTCAGATCGACTTGGATCTCAGGAATATGTAAATCTTCTTTCGAGTTCGTGGAGAAAGTCGGACTCAAGGGTGGAGCGAGTTTGACCTTAATCCTTTCTGGATGAACAGGTTATTCACTGTTGTTTGGTGATGGGAGGTGGATGGCCAGCATCAAGCCTCTCAGGGGTTGGAACGATTCATTAAGTGTCTCCGTTTCAAAATATTGTTGATTAGCATTTTCCTCCTCTCTTACTGTACCGTTTGCAGTGACCCAGAAACATGGACAAGGGTACTGGCAGTGAACACCAAAGAAAAAAGGATTATGTTTGGAAACCTTTTCATTTAAAAATAGAGACAATTATAATTAAACGTGATTAAATTGTAACTGGCGTTAACCACAACAACAGTTAATGAATGTTAAGTTCAGGATTTACTCAAATCTCATGTGAGGGCTTTGGCCTCACTGACAAAAAACATTTCTTATTCAGTATTTTTGTCTTGTTTTCCGGGGAAAAAAACATCTAAGTATTCCTAAAACAAGAGAGATTTATTTGGGAAAAATTACTGGTGATTTAAAGTGTTGTTGTTATAAAAATAAACTTAATTCTTAGGGGAAACAAGTTCATAAAGTAAACCTCTCTACATTTTCTCCTGATTTCTCTGACAACAAGACCTAACAACTTCTGTCATTTTATTGATGAAGTATTTGATATTGTTTTAAGGATATTTACATATTTTTACTGTAAAACAAGACAAATACAAAGACAAATAAGAAAAATTGCATGTATGGCCCTTTTGCCACAATTCTTACTGATATGATACTGGAAAGAGGCCAGGATTTGCGGTTTTTCATTTACTTGCATACAGGGCTTGACATTAAATTTTTTGTCCACTAGCCACTGTGGCTAGTGGTTTTCCAAAGTTACTAGCCACTCAGCATTTTCACTGGCCGCAGTTTTGACATTGATACCATGGAGAAAAACTGCCATATAGATATTTTTAATATTATCTCATACTTTGGCAGCAGGTATATTAGGCTGCTGTCACTTTAAGACCTGACGCACGGACCCATTATACTGTTACACATGCGTTTTCTTTCTCAACTGTTTACATTCACTTAAAACATAACTGTTTACACATGAATACTCCCCAAGACCAGCATTTGACATTATTTTGTGTGTATTTGACTGTTTAAGTGCAATAAGCAGCGAAAAATGACTCAATTTAGTACTGAGAGGCGGCTTTATGTGCACACACTTTGGGTGTGAGAACAAAATCTACGGGGTAAAATTATGTGCAATACGTGCAATCCCACGCCGAATTACAACACTACATTTCACTTAGTTTATTTCAGATGCCTCTTTAAAAGACTACAATTGAAAAAAGTATATTATACAAAAAAAATTAAACCCGCCAAAGTGGCTAGTTAGCAGTGACTGCGTTACACCCACTGCTGAAATACACCCGCATTTGGTGGGTTGGCAGGTGTTAATGTTAACTTGCATTTAACTTTCTTTGTTTGATGTTTTCTAGGTCTATTGGAATCTTTCAGGAGCGCTAATTCATGCAAACTTAATCAAATAAAATACAAATAAAATGTTAAATTATTGACTTAAGCATCAGTTCTTGTATCTTAGTATCTTGGGGACCAGGTTTGTTTTTTTATTTATACGTTTTTAAACTTTATGCATATTATAATCTCTTAGAAGTGTACTTTTACAAAAAGAAAACATTTTTGATTAAAGACTAAAACTTGTTTAATATTTCACTTTTTTTTTTTTTTTTTTTTTTTTTTAAATGATCCTCTCAGTCAAATTACTTGGAAAAATTGTCAAAGTAATTTTAGTTTCAACTCCAAGCTCAGACGGTGAGATTTAGATAAGCTTTTGTGAACAAAAATACAGCCAACCAACAGTCACAGACACTGTGAGATTGTTACGTTTACTGTTACAATTGTAATGATTACAGTTACGACTACTTCACTATAGTGCAGATTTCTGTCCAGCAGCACTGCAAATGAACTGCGCAAAGTGATTCATATCAATTTAACGACATGATTCTGTGAGTTTCAGTCTGCTAAAACTGTTATGTGTTGCGTTTTCAGGGGGAAATGCTGTGTTACACTTCTGAATGAGACGGAAGCCCTCAAGTCCTATTTAGACAGAGAGGTGAGTGTCACAGCACTATGCCAATGTGTTTGTACGCATGTGCAAAATGCTTTTGTTTGCATGAATTTCCCTCTCAGTATCTCCATTCACAGTATGTCTTCAAGAGGGAAATGTTTATCTGACGTGTGTGTGTGTGTGTGTGTGTGTGTGTATGGGAGCAAGTTTTGAGTCCCGATCCAAATGAATAATTCAGTGTGTTGACCCAGTATGTTCCTCCTCATATTTAGTAATGAGGAGACTGGAGACTCTACAAAGAGTAAAGCCAGTCCTCTAATATATCAAACACTGGCCTTCACCGGTTCATTTGTTGTTTTTTGTTTATATTAAAGACAGAAACATACTTTTTAAATGAGAATGTATGCGCAGAAGCTTGGTCAACGCCATTACAAGCGTGCTGCACTTAATTCCCCGATATACTCACAGCAAAGGTCCTTTTCTGAAGAAGTTCGAAATACCTTTGCAGAGGTATATTGTTAACAAACATCCCGCCACTGCCTGCTCTTCTGGAAGCGGCGTTTAAATAAATGTGGTTACACTTTATTTGGTAACACTTTATTTTACAGTGTCATTGTTACATGCTACATGTAGTTACTATAGTAGTAACTATATATAGTTATATTTAGTCATATTTGTGTCCGAGATGGCAACTAACACAGCAGCGATTTATTGTACTGATGATCATCTTTAGCTTCAGCGCGAGTGCTCAAACAGCAACACAAAACATTATCTACGATTGTTGCTGTCATATTAATAACATTATAACTGTATACACTATTGTATTAAAATGTTGTTAATTCTAGTTGCTGTGTTTCGGCGTGTTGTTACAGGAAGAACGCATCCACAACAGGAGCTATTCTGACTACGTTACTAGTTCAGGTTCATGCGTGCATGATTTTGTGCAAATATAAGTTATAATATTATGTTTATCTTGTATAAATATATATGAATTACCCTATATAGGATGTGTTCCGTTGAGTTAATTAACCTTCTAGCAAAGCGCTTCAGTTTATGGGTGTTCATTCAGTGCGCATACTCAAACAGTAATGTTGTTATCAAAATGAGATGATTTGAGGAAAAAAAAATTGTTCGTGATCCTTATTTTATTTCCTGTAACTGTTTTTTCCCTTAAAGACATTTCTAAAGTATGCCACGAGAAACATAGTCCATCGCCATACACCGGAGAAAGTGTTACCAAAAAAATATGTTAATATGATGTTATTAAAAAAAAAAATAATAATAATAACAAAATACCTAAATGCAAACAAGTCATTTGACAACAATATTTAGACTATAAAGAAACAAAATGCATGTGCCATGGATAAATAAAATTAAATAGCCTCCAAACGGACAATGAGGAAATTATTTTAAACAAACCATTGATGAAAATAATACGAGGACAATGTAAGTGCTAGTTATTAAAAATAATGCATTCATGTTTTTGAAAAAAATGAAAGTTTTAATATTACAGTAGTAGTAAACATTTTTAATGACTGTTAATCATTGACTGTTAATCATTGCTGTTTGAGCTGCGTGTGCTGAAGCTGAAGAAAGTCAAAACCTGTAAACTGAAGTTTAATTAACTCAACGGAACACATCCAATATAAGAGAATTCAGATATTTATACAAAATAAAAATAGTATTACAACTAGTAGGCTATTTGCACAAAATCACGCACAGATGAACTTGAACTAAGTAACGTAGTCAATTAATAATGTAGCTCCTGTTGTGGATGCGTTCTTCCTGTAACTCTGAATACAGCAACTAAGCCCAAAGAATTCACAAAGTTAAATTACAATAGTATATACGATTATAATGTCATGTATAAGAAGATAGTCCCGATCTATTAATGTTTTGCGTTGCTGTTTGAGCGCTCGCGCTGAAGCTATAGATGATCATCAGTACAAAGCTCTGCGGGTTATATACCTAAACGAAACACATTCCTATATGAGATTAATGTTATACATAAATTTAATATTACGAGTTTTATCTGCGCAAAATGACTCGAATGCACAAGTGAAGCTTGAACTAATGTGATAATCAGAATGCTTAACTCCAGTAGACGAGCACTTCCCACAACAAAACAGAGAATTCACAATGTTTTATTACACTAGTGTTCTCATTATAATGTTATGTAAATTACAGTCCCAGCAGTTATTAATGTTGTGCATTGCTGTTTGGCTGCCAGTGGTGTGGTCCCTTCTGAATGAATCCAACCATTTCTTCCGCTGATCTAACTCCTTAGGAATCGAATAAAATTGTAGTTCGGGGTTTCTCTGGCGACTGTTAAAACAGCTAACAGCACCACATATCCCAGACATATTGAAACCTTGTTGTGAACCTTCTGAGAGTGTTTCGTTGGACTTCCTCTGGTTGTTTTAGCTGCTGTCACCATAGACTGAAACAGGTCGCGCAGCTGTGACCAGACACAAATATGGCGGCGATAAAATACAGTGATGTCACATGAAACCCATGGATAGTAAGTACATGTAGTTACTTAATATTACTCAGTACTTAAAGGCTTAGTTCACCCAAAAATGAAAATTCTGTCATTTATTACTCACCCTCATGCCGTTCCACACCCGTAAGACCTTCGTTAATCTTCGGAACACAAATTAAGATATTTTTGTTGAAATCCGATGACTCAGTGAGGCCTGCATAGCCAGCAATGACATTTCCTCTCTCAAGATCTATAAAGGTACTAAAAACATATTTAAATCAGTTCATGTGAGTACAGTGGTTCAATATTAATATTATAAAGCGACGAGAATATTTTTGGTGCGCCAAAAAAAACCAAAATAACAACTTATATAGTGATGGCCGATTTCAAAACACTGCTTCAGGAAGCTTCGGAGCATAATGAATCAGCGTGTCGAATCAGCAGTTCGGAGCGCCAAAGTCACGTGATTTCAGCAGTTTGGCGGTTTGACACGCAGTCCGAATCATGATTCGACACGCTGATTCATTATGCTCCGAAGCTTCCTGAAGCAGTGTTTTGAAATCGGCCATCACTAAATAAGTCGTTATTTTGTTTTTTTGGCGCACCAAAAATATTCTCGTCGCTTTATAATATTAATATTGAACCACTGTACTCACATGAACTGATTTAAATATGTTTTTAGTACATTAATGGATCTTGAGAGAGGAAATGTCATTGCTGGCTATGGAGGCCTCACTGAGTCATCGGATTTAATCAAAAATATCTTAATTTGCATTCTGAAGATTAAGGAAGGTCTTACAGGTGTGGAACGACATGAGGGTGAGTTATTAATGACATTATTTTCATTTTTGGGTGAACTAACCCTTTAAATGTATAATTACACTGTAACAAAGACACCTTAAAATAAAGTGTAACCCTTTTATTTTAAGGTGTCCTTGTTACAGTTATACAGTTAAGTACTGTGGAATAATATCTACATGTACTTACTATAGGGTTAGGATTGGGGTTTGGTTTAGGGTTAGTTGCATGTAATTATGCATAATTTGTTGTTACATGTTACATGTAGTTACTATAGTAATAATGACACTGTAAAATAAAGTGTTACCAAATAAAGTGTTACAGAAAATGTAAATATTAGCTGCTCTCTTTTCTCTCGGTAACGACACACACACAACAAAACTGACAGCGGTGAGAAAAGGATTGGTTAAAGGATTGTTTCACTTCAGAATTAAAATTCCTGATAATTTACTCACCCCCATGTCATCCAAGATGTTTATGTCTTTCTTTCTTCAGTCGAAAAGAAATTAAGGTTTTTGAGGAAAACATTCCAGGATTTTTCTCCATATAGTGGACTTCAACAGTTACCAACGGGTTGAAGGCCCAAATTGCAGTTTCAGTGCAGCTTCAAAGGGCTCTACACAACGAGGAATAAGGGTCTTATTTCAGGATCGGTACTTCCGCCTATGTCACGCGTGACCTTTCCAACAAGATTACGTAATGCGCGTCGCAGAGTTAGTGCAACACTAACTCTTGCACTAATTCTTCACTAACAAAAGATGCCTTTACACAGCCGATTTATGGCAGCTCTAAAGCGGGTCTGTGTCTGCTCAGAATTCAGTGTAAAGACGCAATGCCGCATTAAAGCAGACCTAAAATACGCCGGGTCTGACCCACCTCAGCCCCTAGTATCAAAGGCGACTCTGATAGTGTTCTGGTTCAGTGTAAATGAACGCGAAATATAGCCACCCTAAACTACGTCATTGTCATGACAACCAAAAGCATTCCAGTCAGCTCAGGCTGCGCCAGATTCAAGAAGCAGGAGACAAAACATATAGGGCAAATTAAAAAAATGTCTACCAACAAAGGGTAGTGAAGTAAAAGAGTCCTGTACTCACATCGTGAAGCAAACCACGAAAGGAACCAGAACAGTATCAGAGTCGCCTTTGATACTAGGGGCTGAGGTGGGTCAGACCCGGCGTATTTTAGGTCTGCTTTAATGCGGCATTGCGTCTTTACACTGAATTCTGAGCAGACACAGACCCGCTTTAGAGCTACCATAAATCGGCTGTGTAAAGGCATCTTTAGTGCAGTAAGTTTTGAGCCTAGACTTTATCAGGGTGTCTCTTGGTTTTGCAGGATGCCTTTTTCTACTCGCTGGTGTACGACCCTCAGCAGAAGACTCTGCTGGCTGATAAGGGAGAGATCAGAGTGGGCAATAAGTACCAGGCTGACATCACTGACCTCCTCAAAGAGGGTAAGATGTCTCTTCACCTTATTGAGTTAGACAGCCAAAGCTCTGAGCTTTTCAGTTGAGACCACTAAACCCACTGCATATTCAACACTATCTCAGCTTGTGTTTCTCTCTTCATATTAACATTTCACAAAAATATGAAGCAGCACAACTGTTTTCAACATTAACAACAACAAAATGTTTCTTAAAGGGTTAGTTCACCCAAAAATGAAATTTGTCTTTATTTACTCACCCTCATGTCATTCCAAACCTGTAGGTCCTTCGTTCATCTTCAGTTGCATAAACATAGCCATTATGTTAATACTAGTATGACCAACTAGTGATTAGTCAAGGTCAATCAGTGTTACTTTTTGGTTTCAAATGATACCAATCTACGTTTTTATGTACTTGACTTAAAACAGTTATGAACAGTCTTAAAGAAAAAAATGTGATGACTAACTTGTAAGACTAGTCTTAGCAGTTTATGCAACCGGCCCCTCAGAACACAAATTCTTGTGCTGTAAATTACTCAGAATCTTATGATAGTTTGGTAATCTCCATTCAGTTTTCACACAGTATTAGTTGTTTTCATAACCTTTTGCATAGCATTGCACCATTTCATGCTTTTCATCTTCAGAAAGATCTTTCTTCCTCCCCATATTGCATGAGAACTGTGACTTGCTTAATAATGTGGAACAACACTTTCATTGAAAAACTAAAATCTGAATGTTTATTGTACTGAAATCCTACTGATACTATGTCACTTGCATAATAATTTGGAACACAGTGCAGATGAATGTTGGCTTCAGGAGGAAGGCGAAGCAAAAGTCTCATTTTAAAGCAGTATGCGTTCTGTAGTGAATGTGATCTGTGGGTGTTGGTTTGCCAGGAGAGGATGATGGTCGGGAGCTTGAAAAACTGGAGGAGAAGGTGTGGGATCCCAGCAACCCTCTCATCGAGAAACAGATCGACCAATTCCTCGTCGTGGCTCGGTAAGATTCTGCAGCATGAACGATTTTGCTCTATTTTTCGTGTGGCAGTCTGTTGTGAACAGAACGTTGAGATTAAAAGACAATAAACAACTAAACCTCAACTATGAAATTCTGAAGATGCTTCCAAAATAATGTTTTTTCTTCTACTACTACTTTATACCCCATTATTTCAAACTGCATACTTTGCTCGGTTCACTCCCTCATTCTCTTTCACATTTTTTTTCCCTCTTTTTCTCAAACTTCCCCCACCCCCTCCCCTGCAGGTCTGTGGGTACGTTTGCGCGGGCTTTAGACTGCAGCAGTTCAGTTCGGCAGCCCAGTCTGCACATGAGCGCTGCGGCAGCCTCCAGAGACATCACACTGGTACGGCACATCTCACGTTCTCACTCTCGCACACTCCACACGCTGCTGGAAGACTTCACACTTTAGTTAAGCTCAGCAGGTTCATACTAATTAATGGCAGAAAAAAAATCTCAAACCTTTTTGAGGTCCGATTTTGAAACTGGTTGTAAATGCTAGTGTTATGGAATGTTTATTTATTTTTATTTATAGTCAATTAATCATCTTATAATGTATTATAGCCAGATTATAATAGTCATAATAGTAATTCTACGGTTATTATTTTTATTATTATCATTATTATATGACAATATTAATCCTGTCATGGATGAGGCATAATAAGTGACTCATTCTAAAATATCAAATACAGCCTAGCTAATACAATACATAATCCTGAAAGCCTTAATAATGCTTTTTCATCATATTATTTTTTTTATCATTTTTTTCCAGTATGCTCCATCTTGTGATTTTTGTCATCGCATGTTATTTAACTTTGTCTGGTCAGCTGTAGGGATACACTAGAATTTGAAGTTTCAGCTATAAATGCCATAAAATATCATGTTTGTTTTTTGTCTGAAAGAGAAAATAGATAAAATTTGAACTGAAACCGTTAACATCTGATTACTGAACCAATGATGTGAAGCACAGCACACATGAAACGATCCAGGTTCAGTTAGATTTAATGTAAATGTGACTGTTAAAGGATAATATATTGATGGAAAAGAGATTGCGTTTACAGTATGTTGTATTTAGAGTACACAGTTGTATTAACGTTTACAGTATATGCGATTTAAATCACGATTAATCGATTTGACAGCACACATTATATATTATATTATGTTATATTATATTTAGGGCTGTCAAATCGATTAATCACAATCAATTTCATCTAACATGTGCAGCAAATCATCATATTACAATAATTTCTGAAGGATCATGTGACACTGAAGACTGGAGTAATGATCCTGAAAATTCAGCTTTGATCACAGGAATAAATTACATTTTAAAATATTTTCAAATAGAACACAGTTATTTTAAATTGTAATAATATTTCACAATATTACTGCTTTTACTGTATTTTTAATTAAATAAATGCAGCCTTGGTGAGCAGACGAAACTTCTTTTAAAAACATTAAAAATCTTACCGTGTCCAAACTTTTGACTGGTAGTGTGTACACACACACACACACACACACACACACACACACACACATATACTGTACATACATGCAGTTTATATACTATATACACACACACAGTATATGTATGTGTGTGTATATGCATGTGTGTGTGTGTATGCATGTATGTATGTGTATATATATATATATATATATATATATATATATATATATATATATATAATATATATATATATATATGCACACACATATAAACACAAACTTTTATGTTAGATGCAATTAATCACAATTAATTAACTTTGTCATTGGTCAGTCGAACAGATAGTCCTACACCAAACTCACTCAGACTCTGTCAGGATGCTCAAACAAACTCCATAATTTGGGTGGCAAAATGTGATTAGAATTTAAAGTGCACAGTGATCACCATCATCTCAAATAATCACCATTAGATGAAATAATCTTCTCCAGGCGATTATGTAATAATTGCGACAGGCCTGTTGCCGGCTCTGTTCAGTCTCTGCCTATAGGCTGTAGCAGCAGAACAGGGTTTTCACTCTCTAGTCACCCAACTCTGCCCGTTGTGTACAAAACATGAAGGAAAGGCGCCAGAGGGCAACATCCCCATGCATAAACATACACGCTCTCTCATGTTGCCCACACAGTTCCTCTTCATCTAGTGTCAGTGTTGTGTTGTTCCCAGGGTTGAGCAATTCAGATTTTAGTGTTGCTTGACAACACTCTGCTAAAACAATGAAATGTTTGGTGACGTATGTTGGATTTGAGCCATCATTTATCATGTTTTCTTATCTCAAAATGCTTTATTTTCAGTTTCACGCCATGGACACTTTGCATAAGAATGGCTATGACATGACACGGGCCATCGCGGCGCTGGTACCCCAGGGTGGGCCGGTGCTCTGTAGGGATGAAATGGAGGAATGGAGCGCATCTGAAGCCAACTTGTTCGAGGAAGCGCTCGAGAAATACGGCAAAGACTTCACTGACATCCAGCAAGACTTTGTAAGTATTTATACAAGCAGAAGGGTGATCAAACTGAATTTCTTCAGATTGTGCTACAGAATAGCGTGGCTTTGAAAAGATTTGAGCAGCATATGCTAAGATAATTGTGGCAGTAATGATTGATAAACTGCCTTTGTTCAGGGGACAGTGAGTGTGTGCCAAGTGCATGTTTCACTCTGCCATCTGGTGGTTGATGGTTGTATGTGCAATATTGAATGTTTTGCTTCTGGGCTTCCATCAGAAATGTCTACTTAGAAAAACAGGGAGGAGCCCATCATGGAAAATGGGCACACCCTAAAGAAGTGAACCATCTTATTCAGGGACACAAATGATGGGAAATAGAGCTGGATTTCTGTCTGTCATCTTGACCAGATTTGCTCTAATAGGATCACTAAAGAGTCCTTAAAGGGACAGTTCACCCAAAAATAAAAATTCTGTCATCATTTACTCACCTGTTTGATGTTTTTTAAACTCACATGACTTACTTCTGTGGAAAAAAAAATATTTTAAAGAAATTTCATGCAGCAAGGTCAAAAATGGCATAAAATAAAAAAAAAATTAAAAACAAGCCCATGTGGCTCATTTTCAAGTCTTCTAAAGCCACATAACTTTGTTCTTGAAATAGACTGAAATTTAAATGATTCACTCATCTACACCTGCAGTGAGCTGCGACTGGATCAGTCAATGATTTGAACAAATCTTATCTGTGAAACTGATTCGTTCACTTATCCATTTCTCGAGGTAATGATCTGACTCTGTGATCTAGTCATGTGGCAGTGCCGGTGTTGTGCCGAATTCTAACCCCCGCCAAATTATTACCCCCCGGTATTGATAGGTTTAGGATTAGGGGTGGGATTAGGATTAGGATTAGGCAATCAGGTTGCGACTTCAGAGAGGGGGTAATAATTTGGTAGGGAGTCGAAATTGATAAACAGATAAAATATGCACTCTAACAACCATCTCCAACATATTACAATGTAAACACCATAAAATCAACATTGTCATAATTCATCAACATTAGATCATAAGCAGTCGTTTGGCATCCATTGAATGGCTCTAAAACCTCAAGCCTGTTGAATGCACAACAGCGCCTCGTTTTCACTTTGATACTTGCAGCTCTCACACTTATTTAATTAAATCATAGCCTTTTGAAGTTTCTTGTTTTTCCATCTCCAAATTGGAGACCTCTTAAAATAATTAACACATTTGTTATATCATTTAAGATAATTAAGACATTTTAAGTACATTTTACAGTTTGCACACATCTATTTTAGTAGCTAATGCGAGTGAAACACTTGCACTGTCGATCAAAGTTGATCAATGTGAATAAAAGCCTAAATTAAATCTGTTCATTATATAAATTGATTTGAGTCTCTTCAGAAGACTTGTATTAAAGGTATGCATTAAATGTGCATGTGCATTAAAGGTATTCGGTTTTTCAGTAGGAAAGGTGTCATTTAAGTGGCCCCTAAAGTAATAATTAACAATTTTTACAACGGAAGTGATTCAATCAAAAACCAACTTTAATTGTCCTATTGTCATTGTGAAGCTTCTTTGAGACAGTGTGTATTGTGAAAAGCGCTATATAAATGAAGATGACTTGACTTGTGATTAAATCACTCAAATCATATGGATTACTTTAATGATGTCTTTATGAGCATTTTAAAGCGTCATAGTTTAGGTTTGCAAGGGACTGACAGAAATCTCTCAGATTTCATTAAAAATATTTTGTTTTGTTTCAAAGATGAACAAATGTCTTAGGAGTTTGGAAAGATGCAAGGGTAAATAATGACAATTTCATTTTTTGGGTGAACAAATATGGGGTTACTTGTAATAAACAGCCATTTTGTAAATTATTTTAGTGAATCATTCATTCTAAATTAACTTTTTTAATTTATTCCAGCTTCCTTGGAAGTCTCTGACCAGCATCATTGAGTATTACTACATGTGGAAGACCACAGACAGATACGTTCAGCAGGTAACTCAACACGGCTGTCTCAAGTCTCTGTGTACAGGTAGATAAACTTACAGGTAGTTTTCACACCGAGACTAACTGGTTCTTGTTTCATACAGAAACGATTAAAAGCAGCTGAAGCTGAGAGCAAGTTAAAGCAGGTTTACATCCCAAACTAGTGAGTCAAAGTTCAATCCTAGATTTCATTTCACCATAAGCTTTGAGTTCTTGCACTTTGACCACTCTGACCAGGTTAAAACAAAGTAACCCTTGTTTGCCTTTTTTTCTACAGTAACAAGCCCAACCCTAACCAACTGAGCATGAACAGTGTGAAACCAGGGCTGGTGAATGGAGCCGGGGCGCTTCCAGGAGCACCAGGCCAGCCCGTCGGATTGGGCCGAGCATGCGAGAGCTGTTACAGTGAGTATCTGACCTGCTGTCATGTACTTAAAATGTTAAAGGTGACATTAAACTGGAATATGACAATGTATTTGTACATCCAAAAAATGATGCACTTCCCCTTTGAAGAGCACATTCTACATTTTTGTAGTGTTTATTTTTCCCCCCGGTACTGTTAGTTAAGGTTACTCATGTCAAAAACTAGTCGTAGTTTTCTCCGACATAAAATTAAACATGCGTTTCCTCATCATTGTAAGACAGACTGATTTTAATTTCCTCAGAAAGACCAATCTTTTACAAACAGCCAAAACATTGTGTTGAAATATCGGTGTTGGCAAGTATATGTTGGCCGGTAGCATTTTTATGAATTCTAACAATGCAGTATTGTGAGAACACGAATGTGAACGATGTTCGTGACAGTTGATGGGCCATTGCTGAACCGTCATGAAAGTTTAAACCTTAGCAATTTAAAAATTCAGTCGCGGCTGGAACAGCAACGCAAAGTATGGCAATGATAATATCAGGTACTGTTTATGTGCTTTATTTAATGTTGAAAGCGTCTAATGTAAGTTTGAATATCGTTCTGTGTTCCCAGCTTTTTAGCTGTAATGAAAACAACACTGGCTAATTCACCTCAGATCTTGAAAATAAATAAATGGGCACAAGAACGTTCAAACTGTCAACTCAATGCGAACAAACAAGTGTATTCTTTGTCAAAGATTGCTTCAGTCACTCCGTATGTACTTTAAATAATATTTAAATTGTGTAATATTTATGAATTTTACTAAGTACTTGCCCATTTCATCGCGTCCACTGTGCTCTTGCCGAGAGAGCCCGCCCACACTCTCTTCTGATTGGCTGTGGTTTTTGATTGATTTTATCGCTTCTCATTGTCGCGCCGCGTCTAGTGTGGACAGTCAAATTGCTTGTCGCTGGAATCTTATTGCATCGCGTCTGGTTAGGACACGGTGTAATGTTTCATGGCCGGTAAAGTCACCGGCCATTGGCAGGTGTACCAAAAAGTTAGTTTTAGGTCCTGTTGCCTTCAATATTATCTGGGCCGGGGCTTATTTTAGTCTTAACACGCTGTAAGAGACCTTTAACTGTTTGCACACTGACGCTAAAGGATTGTCTACATGCATCCTTTGTTTTAAATCCTCTATATCTGACTTAAAATCATTTATTATCGAACCTTAAATAAAATTTGTTCAGCTCATCAGTAAATCAGCATTTTTTCTGAATTAAAACCATTCAATTTAATATCCCTACCCCCCTTATCTTCTTTACAGCCTGCCATAACCTTCATACCTTGCCAGGCCAATCTTAAATTATTACCACTTAATTGTTTCTCAATTTTATCCTTATATCTTGCTCTATCCTTATTCATTTAAACTCTCACTGCCTTTTTCAACTCCAAATCACCTTGTTTAAAAGCCGCCTGTTTTCTGCGCAAGAGAATGTACGGTTTGAAATCCATGGTTTATTATTTGGAAAATCTATAAGCGTTTTGTTAGAAATAATGAAATCTGTACAAAAGAACACAATCACACACCAATTCTGTAAGTTCATCAATATTTTCTGTAATGGGCAACAAAGCATCTTGTGACATCCTGTTTTTAGTTTGTTTTGATGTCTTTGGTCCGTGTTGCGTTCATATTTCAGTCGACCCGCACCAGAGTTTGTCTGGAAGCGGACCGAAACCCCTGAAAAGGTGGGTTGTCTGGGTCCGATTGTCCGGTGTGCACCAGGGTTCGATGGCAGCGATTGGACTTATTCAAATGAACCGCACTAACAGAGCACTCGCACCAAAATTCATTTTAATCAAACCAAACCTGCCAACTGTGAACACTCCTTAAAACTTAACTCAAAACAAAAAACAGAAATGTTGCTTTGGCAACCATCTGAAATAAGTTGAAGTACTAAAATAAATTATAGTACTATAATAAATAATACAAAAGTAACACTGTTCTACATGTAATGATATGATTGTTAAACTCATCACTTCCATTATTTGTTGGCTTTAATATTAGTTCAGGTCAAAGGTTAAACTACAGTGAGTAGAGCAGGGTCGTGTTGGATGGAGCTTTATGTGTTTTGTTTTTGTGTGCAGCCACTAGCTCGTATCAGTGGTACTCATGGGGGCCGCCCAACATGCAGTGCCGCCTGTGTGCCTCCTGCTGGACTTACTGGAAAAAGTACGGAGGTCTGAAGATGCCAACCAGACTGGATGGAGAGAGGCCCGGACCCAACCGCAACAACATGGTGGGTGTGAAGTGGATTCTCTCCAAACATGCTCCAGAGTCAATTCTTGACATGAAATTCTCTTGCTCTCCCTACGAGTCCGTTTTATTTAGTCTGTTTTTTTCATTTACTGTGCAATTCTGTTTTATTATGCCTCTTTGTGACTGTTAAATGAATGCTTTGAATGAGTGTATAAGTGAAACTTTGTCTTTCATTTATGTTTAAAAGTGGAATTCGTTCACTTCAACAGAATTAAAGGGCAATATTTAGGTTTCACTGTCACCCAGGATTTGACTTTCATCTCGCTGTCTGTGTTCAGAGTCCTCACGGTCTGCCTGTGAGACACAGCGGAAGCCCAAAGTTTGCGGTTAAGACCAGACAGGCTTTCTACCTGCACACGTCCCAGCTGACGAAAGCTGCTCGACGCGTCTGCCAGGACCTGTTGAGATCTAGATACTTGGCCAGACACCCATACATGCCTGTCAACACTGCCGCTATCAAAGCCGAGTGTGAGTATTTGCTTTCAGACATGAATGTGGTACTTCAAAATTGAATTGCTCTGATGATATTTATTATTATGGAATTTATGTATGAATTGTGTGGTGATGTAATGTTTTTTCATAATAATTTGTGGGTTAATGACGAATAAGAATGTCCAAGATAAAGAATGGGAAAAAAATGTAGACAAGTTCTTAGAGAAATGTACTCTTTGTATTTTTGTGTTGGTTTTATATGGTTTTTTAAAAAATATAATTTTCAAGAAAAGTTTACATTTAATGGCCATCAAGTAAAAAGTGATAAATAAAATATAAAAATATTTTTACATGTTAAATGTTGGTGGACTAATGTTTTTCAAATATTAATTTTCCAATATTAATAATACATTTTAACAAAACTGTTTACAAAGAAATTATTATAAAATAAAAAATATGCTAAGCTAATTTAATTTGAACCTAATTAGAACATATAATTTTAATGCTGTTTATGGAAGCTTGTTTCCACCACGGAATAAAAAAAAAGATAATTGTGACTTTTCATCTCACAATTCTGACTTTTTTTCTCAGTTGCGTGATACAAAGTCACAGTTGCGAGTTATAAAGTCAGAGTTGCGTGATATAGTCGCAATTGTGTTAAAGTCAGAATAAAAAATTTATCTCACAATTCTGACTTTTTTCTTGCAATTATGAGTTTATATCTCACAATTTTGACTTTTTTTGTTCTCGCAATTCTGACTTTATTTCTCACAATTGGAAGTTTGTCTTGCAATTCTGACTTTTTCTTGCAGTTGCGAGTTTATATCTCGCAATTGACTCTTTTTTTTTTTTTTTTTTTCGTTCTCAAAATTCTGACTTTTTCTCACAATTCTGACTTTTTTTAGCAATTCAGATTTTTTTTTTCTTGCAATTACATTTGTCACAATTCTGAATGTTTTTCACAATTGCAATTTTATATCTCACAATTCTGACTTTTTTTCTCGCAATTGCGAGTTTATCTTGCTATTCTGACTTCTCTTCTCAGAGTTGTGAGATATAAACTCGCAGTTGCGAGTTATAAAGTCCAATTCTGTAGGGGGGGAAAAGACTAACTTTCTCAGAATTAAGCTATTCTGACTTTATAACACACAGTTTATATCAGGAAAAAAAAGTCAGAATTATGAGATAAAAAGTTGGTTACCTTTTTTACCTTATTCAGTGGGGGAAGTAAGCTTTCATGCCTTTTTTTTTTTTTTTAAATTTCTATACATATTTCAGGTGCCGTGCGGTTGCCAGATATGTCCAAAAAACCTGCATCTTTAAAGCAAACAGTAAGGAAGCCTTTGGAGTCAGTGGTTAGATATCTGGGTGAGTAAAGCTGTCTTGTCTCAAAATCTTTTACATTTTTTAAAGCAAACCCATTTTAATCATATTTTATCCAAACATGTTCCAGAGGCCCACCCTTGCCCACCCAAATCAGATCCTCCACGAGGAGCCACCATTTCCACAGGCAGCCTGACGCCCATCAAATCCACGCCCATCCTCAACAACGGCTCCCCAACAATCCTGGGCAAACGCTCCTACGAGCAGCACAACGGCTTGGACGGTAAGTGATCGAGTTGTGTGCACAAGACGCTCTTCTGTGCTGCCCACACGACACACTCTCCTCCTACTCTTCTTGCCATGTCTCATTCACTCGTCTTAAACTCTTCCACTCTTATCTCCACCAACCCCCATACAGGAAAACACACACACACGCTACTTTAATCTCTGAATGGCTTTCAGGGTTGTCATGGTAACGGATCAGCAGTGACTCACATGGATCATTAGTCCTGTGAGAGATCAGACCCCAAAAACACAGACTAATGGCACCGTAGCCGTCGATTCAAAAGGAGGGCTTCCCGAGCACGTGGCATGGATGTTAGGAACACTTATGTATGCTCCCCTGTCACATTGTGCTTCATTACCCTCTTGTCTCTATGAAGGGATTGGAGAGAAACCAATGTTCAGCGGTTATATAAATTCCTGATGAGCTTGGCACCATTCTGTCCAAAGCAGCAAATCCTTTTTCTTCACCCCATACTGATTTTTCAGATTGCTTTTATATTTGAGGTCTTAATGCACTTGTTGTTACAGTTGGTGTTACGTGATTGTGATAAATGGCTCGTTTCCAAGTTGCCGTCCTCAAACCCGGTCTTTGTCATGTGAGCAGCATGTATTATGTAAAGGATGGGGTTAGCAGAGGAGTGCCTGTAGTACCTCTCAGAACCAGTAGGGTGACATGACCCTTCAGGGGTGAATGGCACATGAAACTACAGAGTGTAGCAGTGACTGTAGCTTTGTTTCAAAACGTAGTAAGCTGCCTGTAGCATCCTAACTAAAATTGAATCTCAAAAGTGACTGATTTTGGAGTGCCACACACAAAGCTTTCTTTATTTGAAGCACACTCATCTCAACCCATTTATGTTATATTATATTATATTCAGGGCGTTGCATGAACTTTTTTGCTCACCAGCCACTGTGGCTAGTGGTTTCCCAAAGTTACTAGCATTTTCACTGGCCACAATTTTGACATCGATACCATGGGGAAAACTACCATATAGATATTTTTAATATTATCTCATAATTTGTCAGCAGGTATATTAGGCTGCTGTCACTTTAAGACCTGAAGCACAGATCCATTATACTATTACACATGCATTTTCTTTCTCAACTGTTTACCTTCACTTAAAACTGACTGTGTTTACGTGAATACTCGCCAAGACCGGCATTTTGACATTATTTTGTGTGGATTTGAATGTTTAAGCACAATAAGCAACGGAAAATAACTCAATTTAGTGCTGAGAGGCAGCTTTATGTATGCACCCTTTGGTTGTGAGCACAAAATCTGCGAGAATGAGTAAAATTATGCGCAATATGTGCAATCCCACACCAAAATTCAAGCCCGGTAACACCAACAATATTCATCTGGAGCAAATTAAACTAGTGAGTGAGGGGAGGCGGGTTTGTGTGTCAACTCGCTGTTAAGAGATGAGAGAGAGAGAAAGAGCAGCTGGTATCGTGTATCTATTCTGCAGAAAATGAGTATTGAAAGCGTTTCAGATATTTCAGTATCGTTATGTATAAAAAAATAAATAAAAAAAAATCGATATTTTTGACACTACATTGACCTTAGTTTTTTATTTCAGATGCCTTTTTTAAACGACTAAGCTTGAAAAATCTATATATAAAATCAACCCGCCAAAGTGGCTAGTAGGAGTGACTGTGTTACACGCCACTGCTGAAATAAACCCACATTTGGCAGGTGTTAAAGTCAAGCTCTGATTACATTACATTATATTATTAATTTTGAATATTAGCTGCAAATACTTTTTACCAACATGTATATATGGATCTCCTCTCTTTCTCTCTTTATGTGTGTCAGGACCCAAACCCAAAGTTCTGGCTCCTCAGTGGGAAATAATGGCCAAGAGGGTGTCTGAACAAGGCCGAACTCCCTCTGGCCTGCAGGATGAGGTTCATGAACTGGACTGACCTCTGCTTTGACGACAGACTGCTATTCTCTAACCAGATGAGCAGGTACAGGTCTCCTGACTAGAGCTATATCTAACAATTATTTGTGTAATCGGTCGATTATTTTGACAGATAATTTTTTTTGTGGTAATAAAAATAGACCTAAGTGAACATTTAGTGAACCTAGCCTTTAAAATGACTAAAAAATATAATCATATGGTTTTATTGAACAGCACTGTTAAAATACATAATGTAATATAGTTAATATAAACATAATCAACTTGTGTACATTGTGTTAGAACAAGTACCTTAGGGTTAATTCACCCAAAAATGAAAATTCTGTCATTAATTACTCAGCCTCATGTCGTTCCAAGACTTTCGTTCATCTTCAGAATGCAAATAAAGATATTTTTTCTGTCCCTCCATTGACAGCTACGCAACTACCACTTTGATGCTTGAAAACGTTCATAAAGAGATCGTAAAACTAATCCATATGAATTGAGCGGTTTAGTCTAAATTTTCTGAAGAGACTCGATCGCTTTATATGATGAACAGATTGAATTTAGGCTTTTATTCTCATGAACATTAATCAACTCACACATCAGTTGTGGTAAACAGAAGCTCAAGCATGTTTGATTGACGTGTGTGAGAACCAATGAGGTTCATTCTCGTGTTACGCATCACGTTTGAGCTTCTTCAAGAACCAATGAGGTTCATTCTCATGTTATGCGGTACATTTGAGCTTCCTCAAGAACCAATGAGGTTCATTCTTGTGTTACACGTCAAATTTGAGATTCTTCAAGAACCAGTGAGGTTCATTCTTGTGTTACGCATCATGTTTGAGCTTCTGCAAGAACCAATGAGGTTCATTCTCGTGTTATGCAGCACAGTTGAGCTTCTGGAAGAGGTTTGTTCTCGCATGTCAAGCAGGTTCGGTTGAGCTTTTATGTTCGCTGATCAATGTTTATATGTGAATAAAAGCCTAAATTCAATCTGTTCTTCATATAAAGTGATCGAGTCTCTTCAGAAAATTTGGACTAAACCGCTCAATTCATATGGATTAGTTTTAAGATCTCTTTATGAACTTTTTGAAGCATCAAAGTGTCAGTTTTGTAGCTGTCAATGGAGGAACAGAAAACTCTCAGATTTCATCAAAAAGATCTTCATTTGTGTTCCGAAAATGAACGAAAGTCTTACAGGTTTGGAACGACATGAGGGTGAGTAATTAATGACAGAATTTAAATTTACTATCCCTTTAAGATACTGAATATGGTTTATAACTTTGAATACTGTAAATGTTTATCTTGCGTTGTACTACAAACTCTGACAGCATCTCTATAACGCTCAATTTCCAGGTGACTTGAGAGTTTTTTTTCCAACTCTCAGTGACGGGCGGACCTAAGAAAGGATCCACGGTCAGAATGTCCTGTCCAAGCGGCCCATTTTTACAGCTGAAGCCATTGAAAAGACTGCAAAGCCCCGACGCCTCCATGGGTTCAACAGCCTGTGGCCAATCGCAGGACTGACCTGATTGTACAGGACTGATTATTATTATTATTATTATTATTATTATTTACCATCAGCTGTTACTTCTGTCATTGTAATTATTATTATTATAATTATTACAATTATTATCACTGTTCTTTTTTTTATGAAGTATAACCATTTTCTTTTTAATGATTTGAGAAAATGTAAGAATCTTGAACGTTTCTTGAAACAGCTTGCTCCCAATTCATAATGTAAAGATGGGGCGAACTGTCATTTTTGTCTCTTGCGTTGTTTTGTAACATGTCAGCTCCGCGTTGACGTGAAGGACTATATGTCTCTCTTCGTTTGGATGCTTGTATTCTCTGGTTCTGTTCGCCCCTCCTGCCACAGCAGTTTAAATTATTCAGAAAGACAACGAAACGTTCTTTTTCTACCTTTTTCACGAGTATTGCAACTGCTTCTATATGTAATTTCTCTTTTGTGAATATGTAAATGAAAACAGGAGGAAGGCGTTATTGTACAGTGGTGCATTTTGGGCCTTTGCCGGTTATCAAAGCTTGTTGTAATGGATTTGCCATGCACAGCGTATTCTTTGAATTGTCTTTTTGTAAGGAAACCTTCCTAGGACTCTCCTGCATATACGGAGAGGTGATGGGAAATCTGAAAAGGTACTACCCCATTAATACAATCATGCACCTTCTTAAGAATGAGCCTGTATGAGAGTGTGGTGTTCAAGTTATTCCTCACATTTGCACACAGCATTCAAAAACAGACCTCTTCAGGCCGGGGATATGCGATACAACCCAGTTTACTCTGCAGTTGGCTTATCAAATATTGATATCTTTAGGCCAACGCAGAGCTTCTCACACTCATCACACATTTTTCTTTTTAAAGAAATTACAAGGATTTATACACACACAACAGACTGAGCTTGTGAACACTGGCAGCTTGGGAAATCTTAAAAAAAAAAATGTATAATTTGACACTTGTAACCAAAGATTGTGAATTAACTGCTATGAAAGGGTTAATGGATGTAACTGGGGTGTGATATGTTTTTATAGACATGTATTCATCATATCTAAAGCAGAATAGGTTGTAGAATATAATTTAATTCCTTTCAAAACAGATGTTAAATAAGTCATTTGTGATGAAACAAATGATATACAACAGATATCAGGCGAACAAAATATTTATTTTGTTATTAAAGGGATATTTGACCCCAACATAATTTTCATTTGGGGCGTGAGGGGCGGGACCACCTGTCACAGCTAAAGCAAACCACAGCATTCCAAACAATCCCAGATGGACAAAATCAAGTCCTGTCCTATACTTGGATATACAATAGGGAAGAAAAGGCTATCACAGCTTCAGTTTCATGTTGATTTTAAAGTGAAGTTATGTTCTTCTATAAAGGATACGGTATGGTCCTGCAAGGCACCAGCCACAGGGTTTTATGTTTATAGCTGTAAAATCCATCTAAATCCAGAATTTTTATATCGGAAACCTCGTACTTAATGTTTTAATTAAGCCTAATTGTGATATTCAGATGCATTTTCAATTGATAATTAGTGTTTATGGCACATACTTAAGCACTGCCTAAATGTTTTATATTTGGACCCTGGCCATAATCTGTTCTTATACTCCAGGGTCCAGTTGCATAAACACAGCCGCTAAGTTAAAGGGATAGTTCACCCAAAAATGAAAATTACCCCATGATGGTAATTGGGGTAATTTTTAGTCTCTTTAAGACTGTGTCTGACATACTAGCAATTAGTTAGGGCTAATCAGTGTTACCTTCTGGATCCAAATTAAACTAGTCTTCCTTTGTATGTAACTGACTTAAAAAACAATTATCGGCCGTCTTGAGAAAAAAAATGAGATGACTAACTTGTAAGACTAGTCTAAGCAGTTTATGCAACCAGCCACAGTAGGCAATGTTGCGAAGTCTGCGGTTTTCCCACAGAATTGGGCTACTTTTACACTGTTGGCGCAGGTTGTTTTTCATGTCCGCGAGTTGAATCGACCTAAAATAACATGATATTTAGCCCCTGGAATGCAAATTTTACCAGGGGAGCCCTGCCAAAAACGCGAATTTTACCCCCTGGAACGCAATTGGGCGGGTTTTGTTGTGAAAACCTGGCAACCCTGACAGTAGGCTACTCAATATTTTAATTATGCCTGTGGTGGGTCATACCATATAAATGCATCAGCTCATCAAAATGACATAGGGCTGACATTACAAAACAAGAATGATGCTGAAGTTGAAACCAGCAGTGAAACAGTTAATAGTGGATACTTGACTTGAGTCTGTGTCTTAAAATCAAGCTACATGGCATGTAGCTAGATGAAGACACAAGACTCAAATATAGTACATGCCTAGACAGCAGTTTTGGGCTTCATATGCATGTTCAGTCTGTACATCTGAGTGTAAACGTTTTTAAACACGTTGGTTGACTTAGTAATGTCATACTAGCATATACTACTCCTATAACGATATGCAGGAATCATTTCGAAGGCTGCGTCAGGGTTGCCAGGTTTTCACAACAAAACCTACCCAGTTGCTCCTCAAAACTAGCCCAGTCGCATTTCAGGGGGGTCCCATGGTAAAAATCGGTTTCCGGGGGGCAAAATTTGCATTTTTGGCAGGGTTCCCTTGGTAAAATTCGCATTCCAGGGGCTAAATATCACGTTATTTTGGGTCGATTAAATCCGCGTACATGAAAAACAACCCCCGGCAACAGTGCAAAAGTAGCCCAATTCCGCGGGAAAACCGCGGACTTGGCAACACCGGGCTGCGTCCTCCGGAGGTCGCATTTGAAGGCTGCATACGTCATCGAGGCGGTCTCGTTTAAGAAAAGTAACCGTTTGATAAAAAAAGTAACCGTTAGATTGCAAAGTAAGACAGAAAATACAGTATTTTACACCTCATGAGGAATAACAGTCACTTTTATTACGATTAATTTTCTTAAAAAAGACATCCTTGATGACGTATGCAGCCTTCAAATGCGACCTCCGGAGGACGCGGCCTTCGAATTGAGTGTGTATATCCATAAATATTAAGTGTATTCCGGTGTTGTGCCTAATAGAAAGGATAGAAATGTGTTTTTCAAATTTCCGTGAATTAGTTCTTTTCAAAGAAACAGTTCAGTAATAATAATAATAATAAAAAAAAAGTTAAATGATTTTTTACGCTTTGGCGTAATGACGTCGTCACGTGCTCTAAAATGTTCCAAAAAGCCATATTAGGAACGATTACGTTTTATTAAATGTTTTTTGTAATTACTTTCCCAGTTTCCAGTTAAGTTAGCTCATAAAACAAAGCCAATGGCAACATAAAAATATTATATTTTACAATGTAAATTGTTTATATATAGCTACAATTTACAACTATAGGCTACTAAAATTATACTATTAAAACCATGTCAGTTTTATACAGTATGTGTTTTGATCAAATTCCCATACAAGTCGATCCTCGGTTCACTCTGTTCTCGGCTCATTACGAATCAATTCATGCTTGATGGATACGGTTCTTGATTCAATTGAATCAGTGAACAAGAGCCAATCGGACCTATTAATCCCATTCATGAACGAAGTCCAGCTTTGTGAACCGATTCAACTAATTCATCAGAAAGATCCGACTCTAAAGAACGATTCGATTGCGAAACGGACATCGCTAGTACTAGGTAGGCAGCTCACGGTGTTTTGAAACACAGCCGGTGTCTGAGCATGTGCTGTTACTGCTGCAGTGGAGTAAAATATGTCAGTTATCACCGGACAGCAGCGAGAGGAGAGCGAGACGGGCACAAATGCGCTCTGAGAGGCAACCGGTGCAAGGGTTTTCTGTGTAATTCTTTTGTTTTACACCAAAATGAGGCCCGGCTCCTCTAGTTCTACATCGGCGGAGGAATAATAAGGTAAGTCTGGCCGGCTTTTAGGATGTTTCAGGGGTTTCCTGCATGGCTTATCCCACAATTTACGCTAGACTGAGTCAAGAGTAAACCGGTATCATTCAGAGCACCTATCTGAATGTTTTCTCGGACATCAACTCTCTGTTTATGGACTGTTATCATCACCTAAATACGCGAACGAGGAAGTCAGTGCTGCCATCTCCATCGCGCACTTCATCTTAAACGCATTAATTTGCGCTCAAATCTTTAATTACAAAGGATCTGGCTAAAGTTTGACCATTTGCGATGTTGATTCTGCGTATATTGTTTCTTAGTTGTCAGATACGGTAACGATTGGGAACTTTATTTAACGTCCTTTTTTAAATTACGATAACTAGGAAATGCAATGTTCCAGATTCACACTGTTATAAATCTCACAGTTGTGTTGTTTCATACAGTGCGAAAGTGTACAGTTGTGTCTGCGCAGCCGGCGCAGCGCTGCAGTGGTCGGTTGTCATGGAGGCCTGCGCATCCGATCGGTTCTGCTGTCACGACTGCGGTATATTCGGTCTTGTAAGAAACCCCTCCAAATGTACACACCCCAAACAGTTCTTATTAACACAAATACATTCGCATCATAATTGATGACACTTCAGAAATAGACCGTATTTTGACTAAACAAACCAAAGAGTTCAAGTTCTTCACACATATTGGGGTCACTGGCTATAAACAGACCTTTGGCACTTCTTCCCTATCAGTCACCTAATCAACAGTAGGGTAAAGCGTATATAAATACGATACGTGCCCTTTAAGAGGTCGTTCCGGGATAGTTTTGGATGGGTCAATATTTACTACGCTGACTCTGTCCTCATATTTCATAGCGCTAAGCTGAAGCCCCACTTACATCAGCAGCGTGAGATCAAAGACACTCAAAGCTGACTTGATTAAAACTGGGGATTTAGTGTTTAGTGTGGCAGATCAGCTCCACTGGCTGCACTACACGCAGTTTAACTTGTCCACATCTCAATCTTGCTTCTTAAAATAGCATTTAAGATGTGTAATTATGGTAAATGTCATTATTTTATTCTTCATGGTGGAATCAAAGTCTTGCCATGTCAGTCTGTTTTAACATCACTGTGGCTTGGTGCAGTCATGTGACTAACCCTGGCTATTAAGGCTCTGAAGTTGTTAATCTCTTGGCACTGACCCATAGGCAGTCTGGAGGGTCTGGGACATACTTGTGGTCCTTTTGGGGGAAGAAACTGAAAGCTCTTGGGCTGCTTCATAGTCACTTAAAGAAAAAAAAAGTATATAACAGGCCCGGCTACAGAGTGGAGCTGGGTGGTCCTGATCCAACATGATTATTTCAGCTTTAATTCATTTGATTTTCATTTCATTTTATTTATTTCATTTCTTTAAATAGTTTTAGTTAACAATACCAACACTGTCATTCCGTTTCAAATCAACCAAATTTTAGAAACTTCCCCGGCTTATATCTTTGATTTTGTTAATATTTTTATGAAGAAATACAAACAACATATTAAAAGTCACAGATGTGTATTTACTGAGTAATACACTATTTTGTCGAGGGGGTCAAAATGACCATTTTCACCTGTGGTTTTGGAGCCAAATTAGAGGGGTGTAAAAATGACTTTAGAAAGATGGCAGCATCATTATTTTATTTTTACAGAGAGATTGGTAGATGTATTAGTAAAATCTGTCGACTTTAGCAATCTTTGTTGCAGTATATGCCAACGGTGACCGTTCAAAAAGGGGAAAAAGCACTTCTAGCCCAAAGTTTGCATGCCTGTAACTCAAGAAGTATTAAAGATATCTTAATATCCTTTTAGATTCTAGTTCTTAACAAACTTTCCTTTTGGTATCCATATTTTTAAGTCCCAAAATGGTTAAATTCCAAAGATTTTGGGATCTCAATGTGGCTCTAAGAGTAAATTGTTAAATTGTGCACATTTTCAGTGCTTAAAAGCCAAATGTGGGTCTTCTTCATACAGCTGATACTTTTTTTTCAAATATGCAGTATCGCAACTACATGTTACCACATTGACATCCCAAAATCTCTGGGATTGAACCATATAAGACCAAAAACCAAAAAAGTTTCATAGGAACAAAAATCTAAATGATATTAAGATAGCTTTAATATTTCATGAGTTACAGACATGCAAACTTCAGAAATACTTTTTTGGCACTCAGAGAGGTATGTTGTATGCAATTGTTCTGATAGAGGGAAACAAGATACATCTCTAGTTTCAGTGTTTTGTTCTTCAAACTTTCTTCTTTAAACACAAAAAGTATCAGCTGTTTGAAAAGTTACCCACATTTGGTTTTTGACCAATAAAAATGGGTAAAATTCAACAGTTTGGACATGGAGCCGCATTGGGGTCCCAATATCTATGGGACTGAACTATATAGGGCGTTAAAAATGAAGATTGCCAAAGAAAAGTTAATTAAAAATGAGAATCTAGAAGGGTATTAAGATATCTTTAATACTCTTAGAGTTACAGGTACGCAAACTCTTAAAATAATAATAAAAAAATAATATTTATGGAACTCAGGCATGTTCTATGCAATTGTCTTGATAGAAAAAAACAAGATACATTTATAGTTTCAACATTTGCATGTTCTTCTTTAAAAGAAAAAAGTATCAGCTGTATGAAAAGTGACCCACATTTGTTTTTTAACTACTGAAAATGTGCACAATTAACCAATTTACTCATGGAGCTGCATTGAAATCTCTGGAAATGAACCATATTGGGCCTTAAAATTAAGATACCAAAAGAATAAAAATTGGTTAAGAACCAGAATCTAAAAAGAGATTAAAATATATATTAATACCTCTTGAGTTACAAGCATATGCAAACTATGGGCAAAAAACACAAGAATTCGTTTTTCCTATTTTTTGAACTGTCACTGTTGGCATATAATGAAACAAAAATTGCTAAAGTCAACAGATTTTACTAATAGACCTACCAATCTCTGTGTAAAAATAAAATAATGATGCTGCCATCTTTCTAAAGTCATTTTCAGAAATAAAAATCTGGCTCCAAATCTCAGGTGAAAAATGTCATTTTAACCCCCCTCTACAAAATAATAAACATCCATGACATTTAATATTTGGGCTTTCTTCTTCATTTATGTATTTCTTTAACCAGAAAAAAAAAAAAAAAAATCACATTTTTTAGCTGGGACATTGACACGGAATGACCCTAGTAGTATTTTTATGATAATATTGTATAAAATAAGCAATCATTTAATGTCCACAATTTTGCATGTCTCATTTCAGATCATTAAATTGTATTACATAATAATAATAATAATAATATATAATTGGAAAATTACATATCAGTCAACCAATAATTATTTAGCCACTCCCAGTTTCTAACAGCTTTCAGCCACTATTGTTATGCATTATGTTTAGTTTGTGCCTCATTAGGTGCACGTTATTATTAAACACACTAATGAGTGAAACTCAGGATGAATTGTCCGCCCCATGCTGAAGAATTTAATGAAACTGGTTCTGCCTCCATCTGAAACATGATCATCACTTAACAGACCTTAGGAGGTTTATCAGCAGCACTTCTCGTACCTGATGAGGAGAATGAAGTCTGTGTGTGGCCTGGAGCCAAGGTGCTGTCTAGAGTAACTGAGCTGTGTGCGCTATTGATCCATTGCCATTTATATTTGTGCAGAGTGGAGTGAACTCGTGGCAAGAGACCAGAGCTCTCAACAGTCACCTCTAGAAATGGCGACTATAAGAATGCATCAGAGCCGGTCATTCCAGTGCAGCAAAGGATAAAGTTATCGTATATTGTCCCTGTCATTGATGTGCCATTGTTCTCTTGGCAGGTGTGTGGTTGATACTGACAAAGGAAGGACAGAGTAAAACAAAACAACTGGGATAGTGTAGCCTTTATTATGTCTGACATTCTCATAGTACTCAAATAGGCACTTAAAGGCACAGTTCACAAAAAAAAAAAAAACTTCTTATGCCTTTCAGTTTTTTTATTGTTAATGGAACACAAAAAGGAGATATTTTGCAAAATGTTCATCTATATGATGGAAGCAACACCGTAAAAGTAGTCCATACGTCCATCCTTGTGTGCTGTAAGTCTTATTAAATGAATAATTATTAATGTTATTTTAGTATTATGTGCTAAAATGTAAAAAACTTTTAAAGTTAAAATCATCTAACTTGTGCACTTTGAGAGTTCAAAGTAAGAAAAAAGTCTATGCATTGACTCGTACCTGAACTTTAAATCTCAGTTTACATTACACTACATAATACTAATACTAATAATAATAGTTATAGTATTATTCCTATGGCAGTAATAGCCATATATTGTAAAGCAAATGCACTGAAAAATAAATTAAACTTTCATAATTAGTTTTATCCTAATTTCTATACGTGAAAGAGATAAACTTGAGCTTTTATTTTGACCTAAACTGCAGTCGAGTTTTTATTTTGATGGAAAACAAGTTTACAAACACGTCTCATTACAAATCTAGTGAAATGCTGTAATCGTCAACTATGAAAATGTGAAAATAATGCGTAACTGGTGGCCGCTACGTTCCCAAGCGAAACACACACTTCTCTTTGTGTGGCGCAAACAGACAGTCTTTTGCGATTTGATAAGAACACGAAGCCTTATCGCGCTTTCAATTTTAATTTGTTTGACAGCAATGGCGCAAAACACGACATTAAAGACATTTTATGTTATTATGAGAAGTTTAAATATATTTTCTAGTTAGTAAATGGGAAGCACTGAAATCTATTTGTGGCGGTCAATGTTGATATTGTGGTGGGCCTCCACAAATAAATGGGAAACACTGGTATTTTAACTTAAAGGGTTAGTTCACCCAAAAAATGAAAAATCAGTCATTAATTACTCACCCTCATGTCGTTCCAAACCCGTAAGACCTTTGTTCATCTTCAGAACATAAATTAAGATATTTTTGATAAAATCCGATGGCTCAGTGAGGCCTGCATTGCCAGCAAGATCATTTCCTTTTTCAGTGCCCAGAAAGGTACTAAAGTCATATTTAAAACAGTTCATGTGAGTACAGTGGTTCAACATTATTATTAGAAAGTGACGAGAATACTTTTTGTCCGCCAAAATAACGACTTTATTCCACAATATCTAGTGATGGGCGATTTCAAAACACTGCTTCATGAAGCTTTGAAGCTTTACAAATATTTTGTTTCAAATCAGTGGTTTGGAGCCCGTGATTTCAAACGAGGCTTTGTTACATCATAAGTGTTTTCGAAATTTTAATGGTTCACGTGACTTTGGCAGTTTGGTACGCGCTCCGAACCACTGATTCAAAACAAAAGATTCGTAAAGCTTCGAAGCTTCATGAAGCAGTGTTTTGAAATCGCCCATCACTAGATATTGTTGAATAAAGTCGTTATTTTGGCGCACAAAAAGTATTCTCATAACTTTATAATATTAAGGTTGAACCACTGTAGTCACATGAACTGTTTTAAATGTTTTTAGCACCTTTCTGGGCACCTGAACGAGTTCATTATCTTGCTGTCAATGGAGGCCTCACTGAGTCATCAGATTTTATCAAAAATATCTTAATTTGTGTTCCGAAGATGAACGAAGGTCTTACGGGTGTGGAACGACATGAGGGTGAGTAATTAATTACATAACTTTCATTTTTGGGTGAACTAACCCTTTAAACTTATTTTATTTCAGTTAGTTCCCAAGGCAGCATTTCTAAGTACATGGCCGTCCACGTGATGTAAAAGAAAACGGGACTCTTCGGACCAGGCAACCTTCTTCCACTGCTCCGAGGTCCAGTTCTGATGCTCATGTGCCCATTGTAGGTATTTTCGACGGTGGACAGGGTCATCATATTCACTCTGATTGGTTACACAGCAGAGTGTTGTGACACATTCCTCCCATAACCATCATTCAAATTTTGTGACTTGTGCCACAGTAGACCTTCTGTTGGCTCATACCAGACGGGATAGCCTTCGTTGCCCTTGTGCATCGATGAGCCTTGGGCACGATGAACATCGATGAACACCCTGTCGCCGGTTTGTGGTTTGTCCCTGCAGACCGGGAGCAACCCACAAGCCTTGCCGTTTCAGAGGTACTCTGACCCAGTCGCCTTGCCATCACAATTTGGTCCTTGTCAGTTGCTTTGGTCCAACAATTTGGTCCAGTCACTCATATCTTTATTCATGCCCATTTCTCCTGCATCCAACATGTTGATTACGAGAACTGATTGTTTGCTTACCTCCTAATCTGCCCAGACCTTAATATGTGGCCTTGTTAGGAGATGATCAATGAATCATTATGATATTTGCTTCACCTGTGACTGTTCATAATGTTTTGGCTCATCAGTGTATACTTTATTTTATTTCAGCTTTATGAAAATGGTAATTGGTGTTTTGGGTTCAGTACAAGTTAAGCTCAAACAACAGCACTTGTGGTATAATGTTGATTACCACAAAAATTAATTTCCATTTCTTCTTCGTTTTATTTTGAAAAGCAAAAACCTGGGTTAGAGTGCACTTATAATGGAAGTGGGGTCAATCCATAACCGTTTCACAAGTTCACACTTACAAATAATCGAATAGAGATGAAAGTCTTATGGGTTTGAAACGACATGAGGGTGAGTAATTAATTACAGAATTTTCATTTTTGGGTGAACTATTCCTTTAAGGTGATTTTAGTGTAAAAAAAAATACGACCTCTCTTTGTAAAGTTACATCTAATTTTCAAACTAAACTTCACAACGCAACAGCAGAAACCCCAAAAAGACTGTAAAAAATGATTTAAAATGCTTTACAGCTCAAATAATTAACAGAAGACTCATTATAAGTGCTTTTATAAAATAAGCATCACATTTCTGCTTTCAAATCCTCCAAATCCTGGCTCCAATATATAAGTGCCTCACCGTAACCTTCATTTCAGCTTCTTCTTTTTTTCATAAAAGAAAATGGGGGATTTGTCTATTAATAATAATTGTTTGTGGTAATCAATCAACCTAATGTCATGAATGCTGTCGATTGAGCATTATTTGCTGAAGCTCTTGTCTATTTATTCAAATTTTGTGCACATTCTTACTGCACATTATACATGAACTTCAATTTCATGTATTTTGCCCTCACTTATAGACAATTTCTTCAACCAGTTCCTCTTTTTATTGTTTGCACATTACACAACGTTTCCCTGTCAGCTAGACAGAACCAATTCTCATCATCCAATGTCATATAATCCAGCACTTTCAGAAGTCGTGTTTTGATGCTGATCTGTGCAGCTGAGCTTGCGTGTCTGTCTAGTATAGTGATGGCCAGGCTGACATCAGTGACTGGCCTGTTCAGGTTGCCGAGAAGGTCAATAGAGGTTTGACAGGAGGCGATCAATAGCAATGCAGACTGCAAGGCCAGTAAATGAGGGGGATGGGATACAAACACAACATGTAAACAACGTAGCATGCATTGAGCTCTGTATCAGACTCTTTTCAATGCCTCCAGGTTGTCCGGATGATTGAGCACTTCTATTGTGGCACAAGAGCTGTCTTATCTCAATGCATAGATTAATATTTCATAATGGGCTTTCCATTAGAGTGCAGAATGTCACCCTTTTAGCAATGTGCGCTGCACTCTTATGGAGTTGCGCTGATAAAACCTCTGGAGTTTTCAAGTATGAAATGCAGTTTTAATCAAGTGTTATTCATAACACCTACAATCTCTCACTCTTTCTTTTTTTGGTTTAAAAAAAAGACTCTAAACTGAATGTCTATCAAAACAGTATTGTTTAAATGACACAAAAACAAAAAAAATAGTAAAAACAAAAATGTAATCATAAATTTAAAATAACATTAAAAAATGTTATATAACATTTGGGATTTTTTTGTTTTTGAAAGAAAATTAGTACTTATTCAGCAAGGATGCATTAAATGTATCAAAATTGACAATAAATACTTTTACATTGTTACAAAAAATTATATTTTAAACAAATGCTGTTCTTTTGAATCTTCTTTTCATCAGACAAATCCTGAGAAAAAAATGCATCAGAGTTTCTGAAAAAATTAACTTTTTTCAACATTGATAATAATAAGAAATGGTGCTTAAGAAACAAATCACTGAAGACTGGAGTAATGATGCTGAAAATTCAGCTTTGCATCATAGGAATAAATTACATTTTGAAATGTATTCAGATAAAAAACAGTTATTTTAAATTGTAATAATATTTCACAATATTACTGTTTTTATTGTATTTATGATCAAAGAAATGCAGCCTTTGTGAACATAAGAGACTAAAAAACATTAAAAAATCTTGCCAACCCAAAATTTTGACCACAGTATACGCTAAAAATTGCTGGGTTTAAAACAACCCAAGTTGGGTTGAAAATGGACAAACCTGCAATTGGATTGTTGTAACCCAGTGGTTGGATTAAATGTTTGCCCATCCTGCTGGGTAGTTTTATTTAACTCAACTATTGTTGAAAAATGACTGTATTTCTTGCTTAAAATGAACCCAAATAATGAATAAAATATTAATATGTTTAATAAATGAACATTTATTAATAAGTTTAATAAATAATAATTAAACAATAAACATTTATTAAATTGCTTATTAATAAATGTGTACCTTTTGATTATTATTGTTGCCTCTAGTAATTATGTGTCTGATTTTTAATTTCCATCCTATTTTGCGTTCATTTTAAGCAAGCTATATAGTCATTTTTAAACAATAGTTGAGTTAAAGAAAACTGCCCAGCTCATTAGGCAAACATTTAACCCAACCACTGGGTTAAAACAACCCAATTGCTGGGTTTGTCCATTTTCAACCCAACTGGGGTTCTTTTTAACCCAGCATTTTTTAGAGTGTATAATTGTTGTAATATATAATAGAGATTTATATAAACAGACTTAATAGACCACTATTAGATTCCCTCGAGAATTATGTGTGCTTTCATAGCCAATTAATAAGACACTTACTGTATCCATTACCTAATCCTATAGGGCTGAACTTTATATTTTGCCACTGTTGAGAAACTAAGAGCTTTGCTTATAGTAAACTGAAGATTTTCTTTCCAGAGCTAGTTTGAGTGTTTGTTTTCATGTAAATGTTAAGCATGCACAGTTCCACGCTAACATGATACTAGAATAATATCACTTTTCTTTTTCTTTACTTTTTTGTCTGTGCAAAACTATATCCAATCTTTCAAACTCTGTCATGAGAATGTAAACCTGATAAAACCAGTGACTCATACATGTGAGGTTACCAACATATAACCTGAAGTTTATCTGAAGTTTACCACTGAAGGGATCATTTAGACAACTTTATAGCTCAAATAGAACATTTTCATGAAAGAATGTAAGTGAAAAAATACAGTGGAATGTCTTGCTCCATAGAAGTCCATTACTGTAAATAATTGTTTTCACAAACTAAGGGGCGAGTTGAAATGACTGTCTGTGGTGATTGACAGCATGTCAGAAGCTTATGCGCCTGTATCCTTTAAAACAAAGGTAGTACTTCACTCAATTTAACAGGATGTTAATGCTGACGTCTTGTTTTTTTTTTTCATTTCAGTACATGAGTACCACATCGGCATCGGCAGCTGAACTCAGTACCGCTCTCCTTGGACTCTGACAGACGGTGTTGAGTGTGGACATTGAGACTGCCAGTCAGCAGGTTGGGTAAAATCTGCAAAAATTACTTTTTTCCCCCTCTCTTGTTTCCCTACATAACCTCCCCATCAAATAAATCCTCAGTCTAGTTTACTCACAGTACAGGTGATATTAGTAATTGGCTTAGCAGATATATTTTAAATGTGATGGTAGACTTGTGGTGTAAAGGTTTGTGTTCGATCCCAGGAGGTCTGACTTATAGAGTCACTTGGCTTCCCATGATGCCCTTGGAGCAAGACACTTAACCTTCATATGCTCTCAGCTGACTGTCCCTACAATTAGCCTCCTGTAAGCAGCTTTGGCTGAGAAAAACATTTGCTAAATGGCAAGTAACCAAAGTGTAATTGATAGCTCGTAATGAGATCACATTCACCTCTAATTCAGTTTCACACACATCTCCAGCAACAGTTGAATATCAAAAGAGTCGTAATTGCCTTAGAATTGACTAGTCACCTCTACAGTTTCACTGTTGTACACAGATGAGCTGTTTTAAGGACTTTAAGCTCTCCATAGGCCCTCTGACACATGATACTGTATTTTAAGCTGTGTATGTGTGTGTGCATAATGCATATGTGCATGGATTTACATACGAAGATCAGTTTTTTTTTTTTCTCTTATGTCCTCAAGTGACCCCTGTTCATGTAACTTGCATGCTTTTTTCTATTGACGGCCATTCAAAAGTAGCCATGTGTTTTAACTAAATAAAATGTTTTGTTAGCAGTATATAAATTGGATATGTTTCATTTTAATATAACATATATTTTACCAGTGGCATTTTCGGAGAGTCCTTTTATATTAAAGATGCCACTAGCAGGAAATCACAAGCCTCAGGTTATAAAAACCACCGTAATTAATATTCCTGATGAAATGGGATAATGTGTTGGTTTGTGTTATATGTATTAACATAATACTACAGGTTTTTAAACTATGGCAACTTTTTAATGCCGCGTTAAAGGTGCAGTATTTCTCAGAATCGTTGTTCAACACTGTTGATATTTTAAATCAGTCCAAACAAACACACCCCTCTCTTCATTGCTCCACCCCCAAAATGCACAAACACACAACGCAAGAGTGTCTCTTTTATCATAGCAGAAGCGAAGCAAAATAATGCTTTGTGAAAAATAAAGCGAAGATGACAAACAACAAGGAAGCACAAAAAATTTACGTATACAGTACACGAGTATACAAGCAAGAGTTTGTTGTTAGTTGCCAGCAGCACACACTCTGAACCAACGTTACGCATTATAAGTAACTTGAGTTACGTAATCGGATTACTTTTTTCAAGTAACTAGTAAAGTAACGTGTTACTTTTAAATTGACATCAAAATATGTTACCTTTTCAAATAAGTAACGCAAGTTACCTTGTTTTCCCATGTACTGACTGACACCTCTCCAGTCCCCATGTTGAGAGAAATCTTGAGTAAGTGCAGAAGCGAGGCATTGTGTGTAAACATGATGGTTATTGTAGATCTAGACCAGTGGTTTTCAACCTAGGGGTGATCCTCCAGGTGGGCCGCGAGAAAATTTAGAATTCATTAAATATATTAATATAATTGATTAATTTAATTATTAATACGTTAAATTAAAAAAGATAAATTTAATTAAAAAATACATTTAAACCACCTCTCGTACATATGTGAATGTTTTGGATCAGCCCAGGCCGTTTCTCATCGTGCTGCTGTGAAATACAGACTGAACGGTGGCTCAAAACGCAAACTCTCTCGGTTGGAAAAAGAAAACCAGTGTCGCTAAAAAGGTTTTGATGGATGATGATTTTAATGAAGGTAAAGACGATTACAGTGACATACAGCAGTCGTACATAAGGCATGCGCAAGTCCGTTATTATGCGCAAACAAACCGCACATTTGCGCTCTCGACTCAGTGATCGCTAACATCGTATTTCTGATGAACACAGTTCAATATATTCGCGTAGTTGTCAAAATTGATGTTCTGTGAGTGTTTTATAACGGATGCTCACCGAACAAGCATGTTTTGGGCCGTGCAGTATTTATTCGGAGAGGAGGTGGGCCTTGGCGTAAAAAAGGTTGGGAACCACTGATGTAGACTAAATGTGAGAATGCATCTCACTTGCACAAAAACATTCAGTATTCCTTAAAATGAATAAAAGCAGTGAAATGCAAACCTGCAGTAATTAATTAAATGTGTTAAATTACACATATATAATTTATGTATTTAATCTAACTTTATTAAGCAATGTCATTGCTGCTGACCTTCAATTATCCAATTCAACCATACTAATACGCAAAAATGACTGTAGTTAAACATCACATCACATTTGTTTCATTTTTTTTTATTGCTGCGCCCTGTACTGTACAGGCGTGAATTTGCATTTTCTTCAGCCTGAGGCTTATTCATTTCACTTTTGCTGTGAAAGGGCCTTTAGTTTTACTAAAAATATGTATTTTTTTGTTATTAAAACAACATGCAAGTTCATCTCAGGTGTCAAAAAGTAATGCAAAAGTAATGTAACACATTACTTTCCATAAAAGTAACTATGTAACACAATTAGTTACTTTTTTAGAGAGTAACTCAATATTGTAACCCATTACTTTTAAAAGTGACTTTCCCCAACACTGCTCAGCATCCGTTTTCAGGCCTTTCCGCTTAGGTCTCTCCAGGGCTGGAAAGCTTTTCTAATGTTAATGCGGGTCCTAAAGCTCTTAACCCTTCTTTTTCCAGTGATATTCCTCTGACCTTTTCTCTTTTTTAATGTCTCTCAGCCATCTCTCTTTCTACAGTCTTTCATCAAATCTCTCTCTTGCTCACTCTCTCTCTCCTCTCCCATCATGAGTGGACACGCCCACTACTGCTGATTGGCTACATGTTTGTTGTGGTGTTTGGTCTGATCCACTTTCAACAGCGTTTCTCAAAAATCGATTACTGCACCTTTAAGGCCCGTTCACACCAAGTACTATAACTGTAAAAATAACTATATTAGCGTCCACATTAGCGGACGATATCGTTCTGTTTATTCTAAGTGTGTTCTTGTCTTTCACTTTAAATGCTCGTTACAGCAGGATGGATTCTGATTGGCTGTCAATGTTTTTATCGTTCATCAGCTGGATAAAATCGTTCTGAAAGTCATTCCAACTCTTTCGTTTCTCTGTGTCGTTATCGTTATAGCTATGGTGTGGACTCTGTTATTCTTTAATATCGAGAACGATTTTTAGAACTACATCTTTATCGTTATCTTTATAGTTATTGTCCTTGGTGTGAACGGGCCTTTAGCTAACACCTTCTGCCATGGTCACACTAAACTACGGACTTGGCAGTGGTCGTGATATGACATCACACTCTGTGGCATCTTTTTTAAAACATAAATTCAACATATAAATTAGAATAATAAATCCAAAATGCAGTATGGTAGTATTCCATTTTGAAGCCTTTGTTGCAGACTATGCAGATATGTAACACGCTCTTTTTTTAACTTCCTGAAGCCTAATAACTCCACACATCCAAATAAAAGGAAGATGATCACCATGGCAACCACAGTGACCCCTGAGCCTCTTACTGCCCTCTCTCGGTGGTACCTGTACGCCATCCACGGTTACTTCTGTGAAGTCATGTTCACGGCTGCCTGGGAGTTTGTGGTGAACTGCAACTGGAAGTTTCCCGGCGTGACGAGCGTGTGGGCGCTCTTCATCTACGGAACCTGCATCCTGATCGTAGAGCGCATGTATCTTTGTCTGCGGGACCGCTGCAATGTGCTGCTCCGCTGCATCATTTACACATTGTGGACATACCTGTGGGAGTTTGGCACAGGTTTGCTGCTGCAGCAGTTTAACGCCTGTCCGTGGGACTACTCTGAGTTTAAATATAACTTCATGGGCCTGATCACGGCAGAGTACGCTGTGCCTTGGTTCTGCGCCTCCTTTATCGTTGAGCGCCTAGTGATACGCAACACGCTCCGGTTGCGCTTTGACGAGGCTGTCGAGCCTGGCCAGGCTGAGGAACGGTTGGACAGAGGCGATGGAGGAGGATCAGGCAGTGGGCGGAGAGGAAGAGGAGCCAGAGCAGGGGCAACCAGCTCAAACGGCTACGCGAAGGTGGATTGAGGAGGTTTTCAACACCTCCTCACCACTTCTCAAACCTCCCGTCACCCATGACTCTATCCGCACATCTCAGCCTCTTTCCCAAATGCTTCCAGGGAAAGAGTCATTCAGAGACAGTTGCACAACTGTGAGGAACTTTCTGATTTATTATATATCGTCCAGCTGGCGTGGAGGGACGCTCATTTGCCACCTTATTGCTCAACATTTACTGTCCTCCCTTCGGGCGAGTAGCGGTTAAGTTCAAGGTTTGTCAGTAGGAGTGGTGCCTGGTGGCAAAATGAGAACAAACCCTCCACCTCTCCCATCATACCTCCCAAACCAGTCCATCCACTCTGGGAGGGGACAAACAAAATGACTTGTGTTCCCTCGTTCCAAAAGGAAAAAAAACCTGTGAAAACCAGGAACGCAGACATCACTTGTAGAGAAACGAAAAAGATATATATCAAGTGCTTTTAAAAAAGCAAGTCCTTTTAGATTATAAACAGTGTCCATGATGTATATGTAGTAGCAAATGCAAATAACTGTTAGGATAAGAGCTTACCTTTTGAATGTTAGTTTGTGCTATTTATTAATATCTAAAATGTAGTTAAGAAATGTCATGATAATATGTTAAAAATGTATTGTATATATACTGTATAACCTAAAGCAATGCCTTGTACTTGAATTTGGTGTTTTTTTATATTCATCAAAAAATTTCAGTGCTTGAGCGTGCATGAAAGTTGTCTTCCAGGAGATTTTTTTTCATACTGAAACTGATCTTCGATGTTGTGTACTATTTATTTCCTCCATTTTTTTTTTGTTGTTTTATTTTCTCATGGAGATGAACACACAAAGGAGTACTGTATTGTTACATATATAGAGTCCTGGTGCTCAGTACTGAAACCATGAAAACATCACAGCATCCTGTGTTTTCACTGGAGAGAATGTGTTGTTGTGTGTTTATGAACTGGTGCTAGATTCTCAAGGAATTGTTTTGAGGGATCTAACAATGGTCACGATAAAGGCATTAAGTATAGGTTCACTAACCTCAGGTATGTCAATGTTAATTATTTCACCTCCGTCTCTCATATGCCATTAAATAATGGATGAAAATGAACAAAATATTGTGGTGAATTTTTTAAAATGCCAACATCACCTTGGTATTACCCGTATGGTTACAGTTACAGGTTGTGGATTTGCCAGAAAGTTTTGCTTTACTGTATTTGTTATGTTGTTTTTGACCAAACAAAACTGTATTAAAACCACCAATTTCTGAATGCAAGTCCTGTCCAATTTCCCATCAATATTATTGGTTATAAAACATTTCTAATTTTCTTAAAAAAAAGTCTTAGGGGCCGTTCACACATTTTTGGAACACGTTTTTGCATTCCAATGCACTACACTCTAAAAAAATGCTGGGTTAAAAACAACCCAAGTTGGGTTGAAAATGGACAAACCCAACGATTGGGTTAAATGTTTGCCCAATGTGCTGGGCAGTTTTCTTTAACTCAACTATTGTTTAAAAATGACTATATGGCTGGCTTAAAGTGAACCCAAAATAGATTGTAAATTAAAAATCAGACACATAATTACTAGAGGCAACAATAATAATCAAAAGGTGAACATTTATTAATAAGCAATTTAATACATTTTTTATTATTTAACTGTTATTGTTCATTTATTAAACATATTTTGGGTTCATTTTAAGCAAGCAATACAGTAATTTTTAAACAATAGTTGGGTTAAATAAAACTACCCAGCAGGTTGGGCAAACATTTAACCCAACCCCTGGGTTAAAACAACGCAATTGCAGGGTTTGTCTATTTTCAACCAGATTTGTGTTTTTAACCCAGCATTTTTTAGAGTGTACTTTTCCATTGTTTTTCTATGTCAGCACCCACTAGATGGACGTTTGACCGTTGCGCTAGTGTCTTGCGTCTTTTGCAGCATCACATGACATGCCGTTTTAAAAACAATCAAGTTAACATCAGTTCAACTTTTAAAAAACGCATTTCGAGACCTTGTATTTTCCCCCCATTCCACTGCTGTTTAAAGCCATTCTGTGTGAACGAGCCCTTAGTCTTTATCTTAACCTTCTACAAAATGTGCAATATAAATATTACATGTTATTTTCATAGCTTTGACAGTTGCGCTTTGCATGTCTGTCTCTTGCTGTATGATTGTCATATTTATAAATTTTAAATGATTATCAAGTGCTGATGAATAGAGCTATTCTGTTCCCTTGAAATTTCATGTGTCCTATTTGTAAGCGGTGTGCTGCCTTTGTGTTCCTGCATTGTAATCACACTCTATAATGTCATAATACAGATCAGGCCCTCATGAGAGGAGCATTTCAACAGAGGAACAGCAGTAATGATGTTCCTCAATGCCATGTCTATGTCTGTTTACCTCAGTCATGCATTCAGGCAATGATAATTTGATGAAGGAATGCAATAAGTGTTGTTTTTTGAATTTTAAATGTCTGATTTTAAACAAACAAGCAGCTCTGCAGCTCACATTTTCATACATTTGACAGTTGTTGTTTTTTTCAGTTCATTAAAACAGTGATGGTTTCATATGGATTGTCAATGTTGAATGGTTTGACAGTGATCCTTTTCATGCAAGTAGAATCACAACAGCTAAGAGACTGAAAGAAGATGGCCTGGAAGATGACCAGTGTGTGGCAGTGTTCTTCCATTGCTGCTGTTCTGAACAGTTTGTTGGATAGGTGAGTAGTACCAAATTTATTGCAGACCTGACATTTGGACACTAAAGTCCGTGGTTTTCAATCTTTTCAATTCCACGGACCATCCTCATTATCATCATCATCATGCGAGGGACACCCATCTTAAAGGATTAGTTCACTTTCAAATGAAAAATAATGGCATTGAACAGGATCAACAAGTATGAGTTGAAGAAATTATAGAGAAATTATAGAGAAATTATAGAGTGTGCCTCCATCCATCATAAACGTACTCCACACGGCTCCGGGGGGTTAATAAAGTGAAACGATGAAGTAAAATATCTTACAAGTTATGAAGTAAAATATCTAGCTTTCGCCAAACTGCATTGAACTTACGAAAAAAACAGAACTGGCATCGCGTCAGTTAAGCTTTTTCCATAAGTTGAATAGGGAAGGCGTAGGACGTAGCGTAAGCTTTTTGAACTGCAAGAGTTTTACCCTTTCTTCGTAAGTCAAATACAGAAGGCGGTCTGGCGAAAGCTAGATATTTTATTTCATAACTTGTTAAATATGGATATTTTTTTACATAAACACATCACTTTGCTTCAGAAGGCCTTTATTAACCCCCCGGAGCCGTGTGGAGTATGTTTATGATGGATGGATGTGGATGGAAGCACTATCTTCAGCTCATACTCGTTTGGTAACGCTCACTGCCATTATAAAGCTCGGATGCGCCAGGATATTTATTAATATATCTCCGATTGTGTTCATCTGAAAAAAGAAAGTCATATACACCTAGGATGGCTTGAGGGTGAGTAAAGTTTGGGCTAATGTTTATTTGAAAGTGAACTAATCCTTTAAGATATAAAAGGCAGTTATATATTTAAATGTGGAACAATTAATATTATAAACGTGTGGATTGTGTTAAATTGCATTTTTTATATGTACTGTTTGTACTTATTTTTTTTTACAAATGCTATTGATTTCCCATATTCATAGTACTACAAAATCTTGCAAATAATCCATTGTAATGAGTGCTCAGGATTTAGCTTTTGTTGGGCTGCACCATCTACTTAATGAGATGTTAAGTGAACATGCTGACGCTTCTCGAATCTGCTAAAACTCCAGCAGCGAAGCGGTTATATAATCTGTACACTGAAATTGTTAAATGCAGGTTAATCTACAAATGTGATGCTGTCACTTGCTCGCTAGATGGCGTCGTATCACCACAAGAACCTGGATTTGGAGCCTTGACCAACGAGTTGAAGGTAATTATTGCTTCTGCTAACCTACCTCAGTTACTATAGCTATTGTTACAAATATAAAATCATTATAAATCAATCTCCTTCAAACAGTAAGAACCTTTTTTCTTTCAGGCTAATTTTGATGACAGCAATTGCTATGATACTAAGTTATTATAGTTGTATAGTAGCCACCATAAATGTAGTTTACCATAATACATTTCTATTTTTCTACACTTTTGCAGTTTTAACAAAATCTCAGATTTCATGAAGTATTTTTCAGGGTATATGGAGTATGTTTTGGTATCTTTCAGAGAATATATCTTTAGGCTATGTGAGCTGTGTGTGTATTTCTGTGATCCACACCTCATATCCTCGTCAGCTTGTATCCTACAATGGTTTGAATATGCAGTTTACTCTATGAACATAATATCTTAGGCCATTTAGCTGTTTTTGCTTACTATCAAAATACCTGAGAATTTAGGCCAGATTATACAACTAATGATAGTTTTTTTTTTTCTTTTCAATATTCATTTCAGAACTTCAAAAAATTAACCAGATCATTTAACTTCAGACATTCACATTTGATCACATTCTGTTACTAAATCCTCACAATTCATTTTAATCCAAGCATCACCAAATATCATTGAAAGGCTTTTCAAACTATGTGCTCTCTTTCTTTTCTCCAGTTTCCTCCCCTTTTTGTAGAGTCTGTCAAAAACCCCTTGCGGCTATCTAGAGCAATTATGAGTCACCTCAAATCCTTCAGTTGCGATTTGGTAACTCTTCTCTCATCACCTTTGATTGCAGTGACAGCTCGACTATGATGAGCTCACCTGACTGTGGTGGGTGTGGCCTGCTAAGATGCCACTGCATCTATAAACAAAAACACCCAGACTCCGCCTCCAGATGCGATGCAGCCAATCACCTGTCAACACTCCAAATATGGACAGATTCTAAACCTTTAAGTGGCAGGTGAAACATTAATAGCCTTTATTTCCTCCCGACGTGTGTGCAGAGTCTCTCTGATTTCTGTGCTTTTTTTTTTTTTTTTTAATTCATTCCAGCTTAATGAAGCAGCAAAGCAGCTCACAGTTGGAGACTCCAGCTCAAACAACTCCAGAAGGTTGGGGGGGTCTCTCATGGGAACAGAGTCTGTGGGGAGGGGTATCACTACAGGATTCTTTAAACATGTCAGTCATCAAAGCTGTCAGAGAGCAGTGGAGCAGACGATGGCTTCATGCTGCATTTGAGGGGTGTGTCTAGAGCAGCCCGTGTTGAATAGATCCGAGTGTCAGGGCTCAGATCTATTCATAAAGCAGATTTGAAATGGAGAAAGACCATATAAAACATACAATGGGAGGAAACTGGGTTCATGTTATGTGGGGTATTGCAGAGAGATGGTAGTGACCATAGAAAAAATGGACACTTTTAGGCATTTAGGCATTTTAACAAAAGACTGGTAGAGCAACTACATGTACTGATTTTAGCCTTACAGAATGGAACTGCTTTCTAAACCAGTTAAAAAGGAAAAAAAACATTTCAATGCTTTTGAGTTCTGTGTAGCGTTCACCCGAGAAACTGTGCGTTCGCTCGCAAAAGAATTTTTGACTGGTTCATCTCTTATGATTGTGTCAATATAGTTTACAAACAGTGATAAAAACACTTTGGATCAAATATAATATTTTTGTTTGGTATTTACAGCTGTTTGGGGATTATTTTATGGCACCAAAATCTCTTTTTTACTTTACTGTAGGTTACCGAAAGGCTAAATATGTAGCCTGATGTCTGCTTCTAATTTATTACTTTAACAGTTAAACTGATCAAGAGAAAATAAATAAATAAGTGCTTAAATTATATAATCTAATAAATAAGTGCTTAAAGTGTTTTTATCACTGTTTGTAAACTACATTGACACAATCATAAGAGATGAACTAGTCAAAAGTTCTTTTGCGAGAGAACGCATAGTTTCTCGGGTGAACGCTACGCAGAACTTTTTTATTACATGACAAAAATGTTGTATTTTTTGACCTGTTTTGAAGTTTTTTTGCTCCTGAAATCCACCCTTCTGATGGGATCAGTATAATCCAGATTTTTTGGAAGGTATCCCAATCTTACTATAACGTTTTGAACAACACAAACTGATGATTGTATCCAGATCAAAACCAAGATTGGATTTTGTGATCTAATCTGATTTCAGAACCTTTTTTTTTCCTTTTGAACAACCCATTTTCAAGATTTGATCCAATCCGATATCTGAAATCCAATCAGATTACTTTTGAACAACTGGGCCCTAGATTATTAGTACAACACATTATAAATCATGTTAATTTGTCATCTGTGTAAACTTATTCGGTAGCTAAAAAGGATAATTCACCCACAAATAAAAATTCTGTCATGATTTACTCACCAGAGGAACGATATCGTTTGCATAACTTTCTCCAGCTGTTGAACGATAAAACACTGACAGCCAATCAGAATCCATTCTAATTGAAGCGCTCGCGCGTTTAAAATGGCGGACGACATAGCGGAAAAGTTAATCGCCGAAGTCCAGAAAACGCCACCATTGTTGGCAAATCAAACCCCATTTTCAAGGATACTTTAAAGAAAATGGATATTTCGGCCATACCCTTGGAATAAATGGTGAGAACTGGAGATGAGATCATTATGTCAGGCTAGCAAACAGTGTGACATAAAATTACCTCAGATATCCAGCGCTATAGTTTTGACAATATTGTCTTGCTTCATTTGAAGTTGCAGTGAAAAAGACTAGGCGTTGTTTTTATTCCACTATATAGACTACATAAGATAAATTCACTGTTAGATTAGATCGATTACATTATAGATTCACTTGAATAGCATAGTATGCTGAGGACATCTGCTGGTTAAACCGTGTAAATGCAACAAGAACAATGACATGTTGTACACACTTTGAAACCGTAGCGCTCGAGCTTAGAATAAAGACAGTTATGGTTGATTGGTGTGAATGCAAATTTATAGTTATCTTTATAGTTATCGTTGTGGTGTGAACGGGCCTTTACTGTCTTCTCTGAAACACAACAGAAGATATTTCGAAAAAGGTCTGAATGTTTTTTTGTTTTTTTGTTTTTTTTTTTGTCCTTACAATGTTGTTTGAACACCACTGACTTTTAAAATATTAAAGAATTTTCATTTTTCAGCAAGGACTCTACACCCAACCAAAATGTGGCCTTAACTTGGGGTTTAAAAATATTGTATTTAAGAGTAGCCTAACTGTATCCCCCGGTTTCACTGTTGAAAAAACCAGCATATGCTGGTTAAGGTAGGTTTTGAAGCTGGTATGCTGGTTTGAGCTGGTTTATGCTGGTCCTATGCTGGTCCAGCATGGACCAGCATAGGACCAGCATAAACCAGCTCAAACATACCAGCTTCAAAACCTACCTTAACCAGCATATGCTGGTTTTTTCAACAGACAACACTTAAGCTAGTACCGGATTAAATGCATGTTTGAGCCGTTTTAACTGAAAACAACTTGCACTGACATATCTTAAAATATGTCAGTGCCATTGTTTTGTCTCAAGATTGCACCAGTAATGTGTTTTTTTTAGGGTATGTTTATAAAAGCTACTTAAATGCCCTAATTGAACTAAGGCCTAATCCTGGTTTAGCCTAAACCCTGTCTGTGTATTGTGATTGTTTTAATATTTTATTGCAAACCTCCATTTTTATTTTCCTCCTTGGCTTCTTCGTTTTTTTTCTCCACATGATGCCAAGTAGCTAGAAATCGTTCGCCAATAATGTAATTTTCAAAAGCCAAAACAAACAGCCACCTGTAGGAGTGTACTTTGTGTCTGCTTATGACAGTTTTTTAAACGGTGGACAGCTGTACCTCTCACTCTGGCTTGTCGCTGTTATATAAACGGCCATTGCTTATCTCCTTCTCAGCTTTGCATAACGTTACACAGAGGTTTCCCACACTGCTTTGCATTTTTACCAGGGTATTTGAGCAGCAGGCTATTCTGTTTTCTATCTCTTTTTTGAGATAAGAGCAATAACTTTCCCCTCGTTTTTCTTTCTGGTTTATGTATCTTCTGTTAAATTTAGTGCTTTGATGCTTGAGGGTAAGGCTTCAGTGTAAACAGTTAAGCAGATGCCAAGTGGTTGTCAACCGCTGTCACATCTCAGAATGACTGTTATAGAGTCCGTAGCTCCATTGCAATGTGTGTGACAGAGTAGATGAGGATGGGGAAGAGGAATTTGCACAAGCATGGATGGAAACCTTGTTTTATCTCTGCACGGTGTGATTTAAAGGAGGCGGTCTCCATTCGCTATCTTGCAGATAGTATTGTCAAAGAGCTACCGCCTTGTAAAAACAATCCTCAGTGTTTATGGCAAATTTAAATGAATAGTTCCTAAGAATGAAAAGCAATTTACACGTCATTCTAAACTCGCACTTTCATCTGCGGAACACACAGGAGGAGACATTTTGAATAATGTTCTGGTCACTCTTTTCCATGCAATTACAATAAATGGAGATTGGAGCTTTCAAACTTCAAAAAGGCATAAAAATAGTCTGTATGATTCGTTCAGTATCAGAAGTCATACCATAGCTTTGTATGAAACCCTGCACATGACATTCAGGAAAAGAAAAGAAATCATGGCCACAAATTAAGAATTTGTTCCCATATTTTATGGTTTAACTAAATTAAAAGTAGGGAATGAATTAGTACAATGTGTTCACAATTACACTAAGGAGGGAACAAATTAGTACAACATAGCCACAACTAAAAGTAGGGAATGTATGAATAAATCATGAGAATTAATTCTTAAAGGGATCACCCAAAGTTAGTTCACCCAAAAATGACAATTCTGTCATTAATTACTCACCCTCATGTTGTTCCAAACCTGTAAGACTTTCGCAAATAAAGATCTTTTTGATGAAATCAAAAATCACATTCTAGTGTTATGCAGCACGTCTGAGCTTCCTCAAGAACCAGTGAGATTCATTCTCATGTTATGTATCACGTTTGAGCTTCCTCAAGAGCCAATGAGGTTCATTCTCGTGTTACGCATCACGGTTGAGCTTCCTCAAGAACCAATGAGGTTCATTCTCTAGTTAAGGCTGATTTATACTTCTGCATCGGACCTACGCTGGAGCCTCTGCGCTGTAGGCTATGCGTCTGTTTTCATTTACTTCTGCGTCGTTGTCCGCGCCAACGTGCATGCAGACCACTAGTAGGCAGTGTCCGTGGTAATGTTGAGGATCAAGGCAAAAGCCGAAGAAGCAGCAGCTTGTCATGTACGTTGTCAGAGAAGCTTACAAATAGAAGCGGCAAATAGGTAACGACTTTTGTTGCAGTTTGGCTGCATGTGTCCCCTGAAACAGAGTGTTTTTTCATTTATATGGAAGTTGAAAACGCTCGCTCTTCTCCTATTGCTCCGCGCCAGTTTTTTGACCGGAGGGAGATGTTCTAGCAGACCAATCACAGCACTTGCAGTCCGCATAGAACTGATGCATTGTTACATTTTTGAAGAGGTGCACATCAGGCTACGTCATAGGCTACGCGTGGTACACACAGCCTACGCCGTAGCTACGGCGTACACTCGACGCAGAAGTATAAATCAGCCTTTGCGCATCACGTTTGAGCTTCTGGAAGAGGTTTGTTCTTGAGCATCATTCAGGTTTGGTTGAGCTTCGGTGTATTTTCGCTGATCAATATTTATATGTGATTAAAAGCCTAAATTCATCATAAAAAGCAACCAAGTCTCTTCAGATAATTTGGATTCATATTGATTAAAATTTGGGCTCAATTTATATGGATTAGTTTTACGATCTCTTTATGAACTTTTTGAAGCATCATAGTTTCAATTAAGTTGGAGGGACAGAAAGCTCTCAGATTTCATCAAAAAGATCTTCATTTGTGCTCCGAAGATGAACAAAAGTCTTACAGGTGTGGAACGACATGAGGGTGATTAATTAATGACAGTTTTCATTTTTGGGTGAAGTAACCCTTTAATTCGTGGTCAAAATATCTATTTTTTCTTTTGCATGTCATGTGTGGGAAACAGTTCATCATTTTAGACGATATTCACTGAATTACTTTTCACCTCCATTGAGCTGTGAACTATTGCAGCCACTTCAAGTCAGTGAGTTTAACTTGAAAACCGAACCAGTCTGATTTGTGAGGAAATCCAGTTTTGTCAGAAATCATTCAAAAGAATGATTGACAACTCCGCTCACGAACTCGCTTGAATGTGCCAATTAGCTCTACACTAGGAGAAATTTCAAGATGTTCAGGAAATAATGATTTAAATCTTTGGCTCAAATCTGTCATATAGCTTGAAAATACTTGTTCTTAACAAGAGACGTGTGTTTACTACAGTGAAAGCATTACATCCTTTTTGTTCACTGTAATTGATTGGAAAAGTGAACTCATCTTTTGAGTTCAAAGAAAGAAGGAAAATCATACAAATTTGGAATGACCTTTAGAGTAAGTAAATTATGACAGATTTTTCATTTTTGGGTGAACTAAAACCTGCCTAGCTCTTTTTGTTGTATGTCTGCTCTGAACATATATAACACTGTTGGTTCATTTCTCTTTTCTATGCTCTGTTTCAGAATTCAAAGACTTTTCCAGACTTTTTCAAATCCAAAACTTGTAAACCACACCAAAGCTCTCCAGGTACTGTGCAGAAAGTGTGAATTATGGTAATGGCTCCTGGCAGGGGAGAAAATAAGTGCAGTTATTAAAATGAATAGCTGCCGCTCATCCTGCGGTCCAGACCCCAGGCAGGGGTGGAGAGCCAGGCCTCTCAACTTTCTTCCGTCTCGTACCTACACTTCCATCAATGTTGTATGTGTCTTCCCATTACATGTCAAAGCCCTCTCTCTCTGGACTTTTCCGTAGTTGGTTTGGCTCGGCACAATGGCATGGTTAGGCCATTTGCCAGGTACTTGACGGCCACAGAGTCCTTGGCCCCATTCTACCTAACGTCCTTAACAAGCTCCATAAGTCTGCCGACGGACCCAGTTTGTTCCTGAAGAACAAATCCACCCCCATCTTTGGCCTTTGAAGTGGGAATACTAGTATTTGGTACAACTTGACGTCATAGAACCCAAAAGTCAATCTTGGCTTAGTAGGCTTAATCTTTGTTTTTGCCTCCATTTTCCGAAACATTTCTCCAAGTCTTTCAAAGTTCCCGTCACACACCATTTTTTTTTGTCCTAATGACAGATTCAAGCCATAAGACATTAATCCCAAACCTTTAAGTTGAGCAACCGTGCATGTGAGAGCAGGTAACAGATTTGCTTGTTCCGCTCTAGGCTATCCAAACGGTTGGTACCAAACAGCTGTACCGGTATGTTTTCTTTGATAGTCATAAGGTCATGTAGAAAAGATCAACTTACATCTCCCATATCCACAGATCATTTATTGAATGAACTGCAGGAAGTTGTTAGTTTTCGTATAGTTCAGTAGAACTAGATTAGTCTAAATATATTACTATAATAAAGATAAAGGTATCGGTTATGTTTTTAATGAACCACGGATGGGCGTCTGCTTCAAAGCAGCTGCTAGCTGTACAAACTTTATGATTAGTATCCAAGTTTTAAGTGTAATAGGTGTGTGTGTGTGGTTTTAATAAGGTATTAAGGGGAACAGCTGGCAGTTGTGAGATCTATGCATTTGTTTCCATAAAGAGCATCCAAACCAGCCCTTGATGGGAAATGGTTTTCAAGGACATTAAAACATTCCCTCCTAAAAAAAAAAAAAAAAAACTGCAGCATAAGGTATGTTTTGTTTGCTGGGACTACCATGGGATGCTGGTTTGCTGGTCCCCAGCATGGGAAGGGAGAAAGCTGGTAGACCAGCAAACCAGCTCAGTTTTGCTTGAGAACATCATGACTATGCAAGTCCACCAGCTTGACCTGCACTATACTTGCTATAACCAACATAAACCAGGCTAGACTAACATGGAATTCATGCTGGTTTATGCTGTATTTTTCAGCAGGGTTAACTCTAGCATTAGCCCCCGGTTTCACAGGCAAGGCTTAAGCTAGTCCTAGACTAAAATGCATGTTTGAGTTGTTTTAACTGAAAGTAACTTGGACTGACATATCTTAAAATATGTCAGTGCCATTGTTTTGTCTCAAGATGCACACCAGTAATTAGAGATGCACCGATGTATCGGCCAATAAAAGCTATTATTATCACTATCGGCCATCGGCCGATGATCAGGGCCGATTATATCCTGTCAATCAAAAGGGTGTGGAAAAACGTGTTCAGACTACAACTCATACATACTGTGTGTGAAGAAAATCACTCTTGTGTTGAATTTCTTCTTCTTTCTGACCCTATGAATCGCCCGTATTTCAAGCCAGGGTTGCCAGGTCTGCGTGTTTATTTTTATTTTTTGCTACATCAAATATTATTTGTAGCGCCTCCCATCCAATAATCGCAAAAGGCTTTGTGCTTTGTTAATTCTGATAAGAATAAAAGTTTCAATTTTCAAATTCTGTCCATTTTATCATGAAATTCAAACAATAAATGGCGTTTTGACGCTCTTAAATGTGACGCGTCAGATCGCTGTAATGCCTCGGTTCATGTGGCAGCTCGGAGCGCAAGTCTTTTCTTCCTCTTCAATGCAAGTTATATCTCGAAAAACATGCATGAATGTTTGTTGAAAGATATTGCCTAATACAACTTACCAGAATGAATCACGTCTCATGTAATCACTTTATTTGTGCTTCAACTGTGGAAAGACGTCAATAAAATAGCTTGTAAACAATATGTCACATCATGTCAAATTTACCTCAGGAATGTTTTCCAATGTTCACAGTTCCATAGCTATCTATATATATATAAACACTAGAGAGGAGCTTATTTACTGTTAATTATATGTTTGTGTAAATTTGCCATGAAGACAACAAGTGCTTATGAAAACTACCTTTTGTGATGCTAAGTTTTATACAAACATTTCAGTTTTTATTTGAGTGTAATTATTATATTTGAAAATAAACAGCAGCTGAATATAAAACTTCTGTTGTTAATTGTAACCTCTAATATTGCAGTGTAGCAAATGAGAGGGTTCCCTGTATAGTTTGCAACATTATTTTTTTTTCCTTAAGAAAAACCAAACTATCGGCATCAGCCAATATCATTCTGAATAATAGGCTATCGCTATCGGCAGAGAAATTTAGTATTGTGCACCTCTACCAGTAATGTTTTTTTCTAGTGTACGTTTATAAAAGCTACTTAAATCCCCTAATTGAACTAAGCCTGCCTTGGGCTAAGCCCTGTCTGTGAAACCGGGCCTTGATGTATTGACTGTTTAATGTGTGACTGTGTATCAACCATCAGTCTTTATTGTATTATTTCAGCACAGTGGTCTGACTCTTATTTAATCCAGATTTTAGCTGCGTTCAGAGATGCAGAGTGCACTCTGAAAAATGCTGGGTTAAGCCTGCTGGGTCATTTTGTTAGGTTATTTTTCCCATGGTTGGGTAGTTTTTGTGTAACCCAGCAGTTGGGTTAGAGGCTGGTCAATCTCACTGACAGTTGAAACGATACACCCCTCCCCACCTGGCTTTAACACTGGGGCTATTTTAGCACTGTTGCCGCGGGTTGTTTTTTTACGTCCGAGGGTTGAAGCGACCCCAAATAACATATTTAGGCCCTGGAATGCTAATTTTACCAGGGGAACCCCACCAAAAATGCGGATTTTACCCCGCGGAATGCGATTTTTACCGGGGACCCCCTCTGAAACGCGATTGGGCTAGTTTTGGGATAGTTTTGAGTAGCAGTTGGGCGGGTTTTGTTGTGAAAACCTGGCAACCCTGGTGGCTTTACTACAGCAACCCAGCTGTTGGGTTACATAGAGTTTTTGCATCCTCGTCAGGAGAGAGCAGATCTCAATGCAACAGATCTCAGTGTTACAGGTTTGTTTACATTTTATTTAGTCTATAAAGCCTTTACAATACATGAGAGCATCGGTCGTCTCGTATGATGGAAATGTCTTCTTCCTTGAATAAACTAATGTTTATTCATTATAATACTGAATATTATTAATCTGGATGTTAAAATATGTTCTCAGAACGCTGTACTGTTTGTTTATGCGCAGGTTATAAGGAGCCTGCCACGATATGTTTCGGCTGTGAGAAACGCGGAGCAGCGGTCTGAGGTTTGCTCAGCTCAGATTTCCAGCTCAGATTTCGGCAACACACCGCTGCGCTTACGACAGGAATATATGTGGGAAGTAGAAGAAAAACTAATCGAAGCGGAGAGGAGAGAGAACTTTGAAAACTGGCTGCAGCGAGTTTTGGACATGGGCCTAGTCTGTTTAGTCTGTTCGTTAGTGTTAGAAAAAATAAGCTAAATATGGTCAAATTGGTTTTCAAAGGTAAGTTATTAAATATTTAACTTTTAAAAAGCTATTTCGTTTAACAGTATAAGCTGTATAATTGCGTTGTCATTCTTTTCTGCGCTTTTTCACTCACATACACATGTACACGTTGTTTTAACTCTTGTGCGTTGATGGGTGTTTTGCTTATTAATAAATGTTCACTTTTTGATTATTACTGTTGCATGTGTTGTTACTCAAGTAATTCTGTGTGTGATTGTAATTTTAAGAGTATTTTGGGTTCATTTTCAGCCAGCAATATAGTAATTTTGAACCAATAGTTGAGTTTAATAAAAAACAACCCAGCATGTTGGGTCAAACATTTAACCCAGCCAGCTGGGTAAAAACTAACCAACACTGGGTTTGTCCAATTTCGACCCAGCTCTGGGTTGCCAAACAACCCAAATTGTTTTTAACCCAGCATTTTTTAGAGTGTGAAGTGGCGAGCGACGATGAGGCCTGAGGACAGAGTTACGGTTTAGCAGTCTTGGTTGGGGTGTTTGGTGTAAGAGCACACCGCTGGGGTCTACGATACAGTGCGAACCGTGTTATTGCAGGTGTGTGTGCATATTACATCTGATTATGAAATATGTGAGACGTTTCACTACCTCTGTTTTTTCAACTGCTCGGTTGGTGTTAAAGTGGCCATTTGAGGCTTTAAAAAAAGCAGTGAAATTTCCGTTCCTTGCATGAGAGCCGCAGAGAGAGAGAGAGCAAATGTGTGAGGGTATGTCTAGCTGAGAAAAAGATGAGGTTTATTTTAAGAAATGTTTGCTGGATGACGACTGACTGGAGAGGTGCATTATGGACTCTGAAGGTGGGGTCACGTATGATCTAATCTCCAAGTCATTTGTGTTTGTATATAAACACTGTCTTTGTCCTTAATGGGTGTTAATAAAAGTTCTTATTGGTTGACTAATTGTTCAGCTAGACTCTGTTTCTTTTCACTTTTTTTTTTTTTTTTTTTTTTTTTTTTTGGCAATACTTTAATGACCTAGCTGTTGTATCATGATTCTCATTGTTTTTCTTGAGTTTTGCGCCATGTAATTATGGTGCGTTCATGTCTGCGTTCATGTCATGTCGGAATTACTGTATATGAGATTTCTTGAAGATGGTTGTTCATTCTCTGAGTTGGAATTATTCAGTTCTTTGACAATTCTTAAAGGGTTAGTTCACCCCAAAATTAAAATTTCTGTCATTAATTACTCACCCTCTTGTCGTTCCACACCAGTAAGACCTTCGTTCCTCTTCGGAACACAAATAAAGATATTTTTGATGAAATCCAAGAGCTTTCTGGCCTCCAATAGACTGCAACGTTATTACCACTTTCAAGGCCCAGAAAGGTAGTAAAGGCATCGTAAAAATATTCCATGTGATACGTCGTGCTGCTCACGTGAACTGTGTCGGTCAATACTGAGCCGGCGTTCTGACGTAGAACCTGGAAGCGCTGCACTGTGTTTACTACGTGAACAGCTTAGGAGACTGACATGGAAGAGAAGAAATTGTTGAATAAAGTCATTATTTTTGTTTGTTTTTGAGCACAAAAATTATTCCCGTTGCTTCATAACATTAAGGTTGAACCACTGTAGATACATGGACTATTTTAACGATGTCTTTACTACTTTTCTGGACCTTGAATGTGTCTATCAGAGGTCAAAAAGATTTTGAATTTTATCAAAAATATCTTAGTTTGTGTTCTGAAGATGAACAAAGATCTCGCGGGTGTGAAACGACATGAGGGTGAGTAATTAATGACAGAATTTTTATTTTTGGGTAAACTAACCCTGAATCTGTTTGAGGTTGTGTTGTCGATTACAGCAAAATACTGTACATAATTACAACACTAATTCACATTTGTACGCAGTTACAAAATATTGAAGGACACAGAAAGCACACCAGATATATATTTTGCTGCTCAAATTGCTGCCATTTTGGTTGTTTAAACACGACATCACAGCGGTCAGGTGCTAGAAGTCAGAGCTCTTTGAAAATTCAGATTTAAACCTATAATTATGAGGTTGACGCAGACACAAATGGGTTTTTACAAGTCAGAAACTTTTAATTACAGTAATTCTGACATGATCTGAACGCATCATTACTACTGATTACTCAACTAGTCATTCAGGCAACCCACCAACTAGTTGATTTCGAGAATCTGTAGTGTCCCTACAATATAACATAACATGACGCTATTATTGACAAATCCTCTGTACTCATAGAGAGGGGTTGGTCTTCATGCACTGCTGTACAATTTGCTGAATCTCTTGTGGTCTAGGTGGTTTTCCTCTCTGAACATAGTAGTCCCAATGGGCTCATTGACTCTCCGTGGACCTGTAAAACGCATTGGAGCCACAGGAGCTCAAGCGAGAGGCTCATTTGGGTTTCTATAAAAAGTTTCAGATTGTAAAAAGTGTGATTTAGTTTGGTTTAAAAAAAGAGCATGCTTACATTTGGAATGTTGTTCTTGGACCAGAAATAAGATTGAGTTTGGTTCAATGTTGGCTCTTTTCCCTCAGGACAGGGTCTTGCTGACACTATGTTCCCCGAGCAACTTGTTTTGCATCATCTCTCTCTTTTGTTACATTTTAATTGCTGACTACAGTTTTTCCACAAACTTTTTATCTTTGGTACAGCCATTATGAGTAGAAAATCACAGCAATTTATTCAGTAAATTAGACATATATTCATAAATGAAATTTAGTTTTAACTCAGTTTATTCGAAAAAACCCAACAACAAATATACTCTAAAAAAAGCTGGGTTAAAAACAACCCAAGTTGGGTTGAAAATGGACAAAACCAGCGATTGGGTTGTTTTAACCCAGCGGTTGGGTTAAATGTTTGCCCAACGTGCTGGGCAGTTTTAATTAACTCAACTTTTGTTGAAAAATGACTATATAGCTGGCTTAAAATGAACCCAAAATAGGTTGGAAATTAAAAATCAGACACATAATTTCTAGAGGCAAAAATAATAATTAAAAGGTGAACATTTATTAATAAGCAATTTAATAAATGTTTATTGTTTAATTATTATTCATTAAACATATTAATAAATCTTTATTTCCAACATACTTTTAGTTTAAACAATAGTTTTTTAAACAATAGTTGTGTTGAATAAAACATTTAATCCAACCGCCAGATCAAAACAACCCAGTTGCTGGGTTTGTCCATTTTCAACCCAACTTGGGTTGTTTTTAGAATGTACATTGTATTAAAAAAAAGATCTTCTTATATAATGAGAAGTTAAGACTTACAAGTAAAAAGACAAAATGAAAATGTTTAGGAAATGTAGTTCATGGTCATTTAAAAAATACTGCATGCACACCAATGATGCGGATAGGCCTTTTTATGTGTGCATGAAACTTGATGAGGTTGAGTGATTTCATGTGAATGAACCACAGTTGTCGATAGGATCAGTTTTATTAACCCAAATACAATCACCTCATCTGTTTATTGTTAAAATTGATTGACGTTGCATAAGCTATGTGTTAGCCAAAGGATCTACTTATCGCAGATCATTATGGCTATAACAGAAATCTTGTTTTTTTTCTGTAACTAAGGCTGTAAAACAGGCCTCTACATTTGCCTGCCAATAGTTGTGAGGCTTACCAGTCAATGAGGTACTTCCAAGCAGGATTTGATTGGCTGACAGCTTGTCACCAGACAGAGGGAGCAAAGCCCAAATGTATTATGATGTAACAGTGAGAAAACTTTTTTCAGACGGCTTATACTTGCTCTCTGTTTTGGGGCTTTTATTTTGTCACTGATAAATTGTCTTGTACACATACATGCACCAACTGACATTTAGCCTATGTTATTATTAAGCTTGCTACACCTCCTCATTCATGTTTGTTCTTGCTTTTCTTAGATGTCAGTCATCTTTCTTTCACCCCAATGGACAGTGAAAGGAAACTAGGTTAATGTTAACAGGCAGAGCTAAAAGCTGTTAAATTAATACATTAAATTAATCTTGAGTTAACCCTTAGATATTTTACTCAAAACAAGACAAAAGTACTGATAAGGAAAAAATATTTTTACTGGTCTTAATACTGCCTGACTTTGTTCTTAGGGTTATCATAGAAGATAGGGAAAAGAGCACATCTGAAAAAAATGTCAATCCCTGAGCCATAGTCAAAACAAAACAATGGGCGGTTAATTATCACAGGAGTATTTAAAGACAAAAATGTCCTGGACAAATGTAGCTACATGCTAAAGCAGCTAGCTCTAGAAATTAGGCCTGACTTTATGCTAGTATGTGAACAGGAACTTAAGCTCGATTTCACATGTTGTCGTCTCATGGAATGTGTCACCATGTGTTGTGGTCTCCATGTAAACACATTAAGGGGCTCTATAGTTCACATTAGCATATATTGTTTTCTTCTGTATGGCCAATTTTCACTTCTATGTCAACTGTCATGGCAGAGCAACAATTTAAAGTCTTGCTCTGCAAGTTAGATATTTTATAGATAAATACCTAATGGCACAGATGTTTGGGGAAAAAAAACGTATTTGTATGTTTTCTGTAGGAAAGATTTTTTTAGCACTGCTACTTGGTTCATTCACTTTATTTGGTTCACTGATTGAGATAAATGAACTGTATAATGTGGGTTATATTAAGGTCAGATATTGTTGGTCATATGTTTGTACTTAAGGCTCAGAGATAGCATGCTGATGCTCTTGACAGTGGCACTGTGGGTGGGTGGCTCTTTCTTCTCATGGGACCCTGTAACAGATCTGAGAATGGCTGCTGTGATCCAACCAACAGCAGCTTGAGCAGCGTGCGACCGACATATTCTCGGTGATACACAGACGCACACACGCTGTATCGGGTCACCTCTACATTCGCCCGCCTGGTCATCACGTTTGATGTGGGCTCCTCAGTTTTCCTGAGCGTCTGTTCTTCCTGCGATCCTCACATTCCTTAGCCACATAACAGACCACCCGGTTTTTAGATCATCCAGGTTTACGTATCTCTACCGTGTCTTTCCCTTGACCCCTCGCCCCCAACCCTCAGGCCCATCTGGATCCACCGTAACCTGCCTGCTTGCACAGCCTGCATCGTGTTCAAAGCATACGTGACCGGTCTAACACTAGACATTGAATATGTCCTATCTAGTATCTCCAGTCTGGACAATAAGGGTCTGTTGCCTCGATTAAAAGGGATCAAGACCTTTTCAGTCCTGTTTGGGGTTTTTAAGGTCGGATTTGAGCTGTTTGTGTCTGTGGTGTTTGTTGCTGTGATGATGAATCATGATTTCTTGATACGGCTGGAAGGTGTGTTACTGGAAAAGATAAAGATGCGCACATTGCTTTGTGATACACAAATCCAAACAGTGTCTTGAGTCAAAACGTTGTGATAACATCTGGCTAACGTATGTCTTCATGTAACCAGTCCTACTCGACCCGCTCCAAGTGGGATTCGAAACGGTGTCCCTGGTGTCAGTCGCCAGAGGAGTGAGGTTTACTCAAACAGCTCATACTAGCTGGCCTCCGTTACATTCACCCCCCCAAACCTCATTCCCATCCGAGTCATGGCACCAGTGTAACCCCTCCAGGCCTTCTCGACCCGCTCCGAGTGGGACTTGAACCGGTGTCTCTGGCATGGGAGGCGGGCACGCTAACAAGGATGCTGAAGACCGTAGTCCCTAGAGTCGGTCACCAGAGTGCCTCTTGAGGCCAGGGGAGTGGGGTTTACTCACACAGCTCTTACTAGCTGGTCTCCGTTACACTCACCCCTCTAAACCTCACTCCCACCCGGGTCATGGCACCGACATAACCCCTCTGGTCCTACTCGACCCGCTCCGAGTGGGACTCCAACCGGTGTCTCTGGCATGGGAGGCGGACGCACTAACAAGGACGTTAAAGACCGCAGTCCCTAGTGTCAGTTGCCAGCGCACCTCTTGAGGCAAAGGGAGTGAGGTTTACCCACACAGCTCCTACTAGCTGGCTTTTGTTACACTCACCCCCTAAACCTCACTCCCATCCGGGTCACGGCACCAGTGTACCTCCCTCATTGGTAAGGTCACAGTGAGATTTACGAACTGAAATGCGAGCCAGGGCCTGGACTCAATCCATACTGCCTACCATACTGCATACAATTCTTAAAAACAGCATTTGATACTGAATGTACCTCACCCCTTCAGTCCCACTTGATCTGCTCCGAGCAGGATTCGAACCGGCGTCTCCGGCATGGGAAGCGGGCATGCTAACAAGGACGCTAAAGACCTCAGTCCCTAGTTTCGGTCACCAGCATGTCTCTTGAGGCCAGGGGAGTGAGGTTTGCTCACACAGCTCTTATACCTGGCCTCCGTTACACTCGCCCCTCTAAACCTCACTCATATCTGGGTCTCGGAACCAGTATACCCTCTCCGGTCCTTATCGACTCGCTCCGAGCGGGATTCAAACCAGCGTCTAAGAACCAGGGCCTGGATTCAATCCATACTGCCTACCATTCTGCACACAATTCTTAAAAACAGCATTCGATACTGAATGTAACTTACCCCTTCACTCCCACTCGACCTGCTCCGAGCGGGATTTGAACTGGTGTCTCTGGCATGGGAGGCGGGTGCACTAACAAGGACGCTAAAGACTACAGTCCCTAGTGTCAGTCACCAGCGCCTCTTGAGGCCAGGGGGTTTCTTGAGGGTTACTCACACAGCTCTTACTAGCTGGTCTACATTACATGCAGTTATGGTCCTTGAGATGTTTTTGTAAACTCACCTTTGACTTGAGCCAGAATTTATGTCCTCATATTGTGGACAGACGATCTCTGTTTACATCCAGATGGAGGAGTAACATCTAGTACACTCTCAAAAGTTACACGTACACACACTATGATTTCTAAACACTCAGCTATTTGTACTTAGGTCAACAGTGTCCAGGAAAATCCAGGAGGCCTGTGTTTTGTTACTTAGTGTTTATAAGGGCGCTGTTTCCTTTTACATGAAGCTGAATAGCTGAGCTGTATATGGGAGAATTTATGGATGTCTGAAGCAGGTGTGAGATCAGAGGAGAAGTAATGAGGGTGGTATAACCATTCCCGTGTTTGGTCAGATAAGACTGTGGCCATAATCTCATCGGAGCGCCCTTTCAACATGACCGAAGTGTAACCCTCTTGTGCGTAGGTCTTGTGATGACTTAGTATAGTAAAATGTGAGGTTAGATCTACTTCAGTGGTTAAGTAGGATTTGTGGTAAGTGACTTGAAAGTTTCAGACCATACGTCAGCCCGGTGGATCGTTTGTTTGAAGATGCACAGTGTTTGTCCCTGTCGCTTTCTTTAGCCTGCCCTGTGTGTTTTGTTGTGGCTGTTTGCCTGAGACAAACTTTGTCTCAGTTCTGAGCACTTGATGAGTCACCATACCTGAATGGGACGCACTCCGTGCATGCTGGGAAAAACAAATCACAGCAGTGCCTCTCACTTCCTTATCAGGTAGTGTTCTCGTCTACCTATTGTTCTCTTGGAAATCAGGCCATCAAACCAGTAAGCACAAGCCTTCTTAAAACCACTGGGGAATCTCCATTCAATTCATTATGGCCCATCCATTATTTTGTCTGAACAACTGACTGATTGACAAGTGAACAAGCCAGAATGTTTACTTGTAACAAAGGCTTGTAATACTTTTTTTCCACCATACTTGCCAGTGATAATGTTTCTTTATGAATGCAAGATTTGGAAAAGACTAAGCATCTTTAAACTTGGTGTGAGATCTGCGTTTAACTGGACGTAATTTGGGACTTTAAAATATTTTACAATAAGATTACCTTCAGCGGCTGCACAGAACTGGCTGTAGAGCTCACAGTGAGATTTACGAGCTGGAATGAGAGCCAGGGCCTGGATTCAATCCATACTGCCTACCATACAGCATACAATTCTTAAAAACAGCATTTGATACTGAACGCAGTATGTAAGAACAAAACATTTTTTGTTCTAAAAGAGAGAAAAGGAATTGCTGGAAACAAACAAAATGATTTTCACTACTTATAAGTTTATTAAAATTTACACTGGAATGCAGGTTCCACAACGATTATCATCTCATGACAGTACAGCGCCGGGGAATCCCCGCCGTCAGGCAACTCGTGAAGTCAATGAAATAAGTGCCGAAACGTAAAGTCCACATGCTCTTGAAAAAACAAATCGACCAGATATTCCTGTACACCTTCTGTTTTTAGACCCCTAAAACAGAAGTTTAGAAATGCACTGCAAAGAACCATCTTTTTTTTTGCCATCTTTTCCTTGAAAATCCTCCTTATTTGAGAAGCAGCGATGCATAAGTTTAGAGAATGCGTCTCTCTCTCTCTCAAAAAAAAAAAAATAAAAGTGTACAGCAGGACCTGGTTATAAACATGGCCATATCTAGGGTTTTATGTGCATATAGAAATTCACATAGCCATACTCAAACCATGGATAATTAATTTTAGCCTAAAATAGTATGCTAGTATGTGATTTCAAGCACAGCCAAGGAGAAGCATTTTTACACTCCCAAAATTCAGAGTTTCTCAGTTTTGAAGGTTATCATGAAGTATATTGTTTTTTTAGCTTTGAAGCTTTACAGCTTGTATCCGAGTAGTTTTGCAGTGATGTTGAATCAGGGCAAAATACAGCAGTCTATTACCCATATCTTTACAATGATTCTGATATAGCTGAGATTATTGCCCCTTTATGCTCGGAAAAACTAGTGTGGAGTTAAATAGGGTGTGGTACACGTTTGTGGTGTCAGGTTCTCTTAGATTCCCCCCATTCACCTTCAGGGAAAAAGAGAGATGGCTAGATACCGAGAAAAGCAGTGCAAATGACAAAACCATGCTCCAAACACAATCCATTTCTTGTCAAAAGATCCGGACACTCCATGTGTCCTCTACCTGTCTCATTGAGATATTTCATGGCCTGTGTGAAGAGCTGTAAAATGTGGAAAAAGTCATACATCATATTTTTGAGAGAGAGCTTTGTTTCATAACCGGCAAATTATTGTCGTGGGCTGTATTCAAGATTGAGGCCATTTAAAGGTACTGAATCATGTGATGGAACTCTCTGCAGGACAAAGGTTGTGAGCTCAGCCAGTATGAGAGAGATATAAAAGTGTTTTTAATTATATCTGAGAGGCTAACAGTGTTTACCTGTAGAAAAGACAGCTTGAAAACAGAGCTAGTAGCAGTTGATCCAGCAGGGGGCGATGTAACAGTTCCCAGAGGAGGTTAAAGGGGGGATATCTCTCTTAGCAGACTATCAAGAGAAGTGCTTTTGGCTTTCCATAAAAAAAGTCTGACATATTCACATTCATGATCTTAGACTGCATAGAATTTATGTCTTACATGGCAAACTCACTTTTCACAGACACACACAGTTTCTAAATGTAAATTTCACTCAAAACATACACATCTCAACTCCTAGTAGTGATTGCTTTGTTCACCTTCTTTATCTCTGTATCCAGATAGACTGATATTAGGTAATGTTTGTGTCTGCAAAATCTGGTTGTCATCTTAAATCATTTACTGACTATCTCTTTTTTTTTTTCGTGGAGCACAATAGGAAAAATTGAATAATATTCTGTTTGCTCTTTTCCATGAAATTACAAAAAATTACTATAAATTACACCATTATTGTTCTTTTATTTCAAGTTTTCTAGTGTATTTCAAGTTTTTGAAGTCATCTGCTGCGAACAGACCACTGAGTCAGTATCAAGATCAGTATGATTCCTGAACAAATCAATCAGACTGCTTTTGTGAACTAGATCAGCAAACCAGATCATTGAAAAAATCCGACTCCATCTTGAATTCTCATGTTCACTTTTCTCATGAAATCTCATGAATGTGAAAGCTTCATGATGTTTTTTTGAATGAACTATTCCTTTAACTTGTTCTTGGACCATAATACTTTGTGTAATTAGTGTGTGTAAATATGTCTGTGTTTGTACGTGTGTTTCTGTTAGCTTAACTGACACTGATTTCTTGAAATCTTAAAGCACCAGAATTTGCAGAAGTGAAACCCGAATTCCAAAAAACTGTCATTTTCTGCATGTTAATCATATGTTTGTGAGCACACATTCAGTCTGCTGAGGTTGTCCAGTATCAGAAGGAGTGTGTGTGTGTGTGTGTGTGTGTCTGTGGGTGAGTGCGTGGTTTGGTTGTCTGGCTGAACATGGAAGTTGATCGCTCTGGTGGGGACCTCCAATCATTCCCCTGATATGGTGAAAAGTGCAGTGCTGCAGAAATGCATTCCAGCACGGAGAGAGAGCAGCGCGGGTTCCACGACTATCAGATTCTCCTGCACGCCTGTGGCTTTGGCCCAGTGCAGCCGCAGTGGTGGAGAGAGCGGTAAAGAGTATACATCAGTCGTTCTGAAGTGGCCAGACCAGACACAAATGTGGGCTCTCGCTGAAAACGAACAGTTCTGCCAACGCCAAGATGAAAGCGGGTGATGAGCGAGAAGTCCAGTTCTAGCACTTCACTATGCTGGCGGGCTGTGTGTGTGTGTGTGTGTCATCATGTGGCGTGGGTGATTTGGGCCTTGTCTGCATGTCCGTTCTCTTGATGCAGTCCAAACAGATGGATCAGCTTAAGTTAACCTCTGCTCAATCAGTTTTATAAGTGTGTAAGAGAAAGAAAAGCAGTGTTGCAAAACCTGAAATGTCAGGAGAAATGTTGATTTACCCATTTTATTTAGTAATGAAAAGTATAGATTAAAAAATAGTGCTAATGTAATTTATTGTAATTAAAATATTAAAAAAAAATAAATAAATAAAAAAAAATATATATATATATATATATATAAATAAAAACAGACTTTTCACTGTCAGTGATGCCTGGATAAGTTTTTTGCAGTTTGTTTATGAAGCGGTTTCTGTTTACGTCTCCTGTAAAAAAAAAGTGTGAAAGCAAGACCATTTACTTTCCACTTATTGACCATTGTGGGATGTATGAATAATGAATGAACAGCTGTCCAGCTGGGACAAATAGCTGCCAGTAAATCTGAAGGAAGTATAATATAAATTGCCCAAGTCTTGAGTTTTTAAAACGAACATTAATTGCTTCCGATTTCTTAATTCATTAAAGTCTGCTCTAGGATAAAGTTAACAATGATGACAATTCTTATCTCATTTTCAATGGAGTACATTACATCCAGTCAAATGGTCATATATTATTTTGCAATATTCTATGGAAGCTTGTTTCCGCCACTTTTTTAAAAGATAAAAAGGTAATTGCGACTCTCAGAATTGCTATTGCGAGTTCTAATGTCAAAATTGCGAGATTTAAACTCGCAATTGCGAGAAATAATGTCAGAATTGTGAGTTTTAGGCCCCGTTTACACTAGTGTGTTTTCGTTTTAAAACGCATAAGTTTCAAACCTCGAAAACGGATACTTTCGAAAACGCTGCAGACCCCGTTTTAGTTTGAAAACGCCGGGGTTGCATTTCAGTATAAACAAACCAAAACGGAGACTTTTGAAAAAGATGGCTGCCCACGTTCGCTCTGCGTATCCTTGACGACCGTGTAAACAATAACATGGAGACTGAACTGCAATGCTTGCTGGCTTTTTTTGTTGTCATTTTTAGCAGCCATTGTGCAGTTAAACTCAGCATTTTTTTTAATACTGCAGCTGCCTACATGAGACAAATGTTTACACTTGTGCGCGCATGCCTAGTGTGCATGAATGGTCATGTGACATGCGTTTTCGATCATGTAGTATAGATGGAGATCATTTCTGAAATGCTGTGGAAACGCCAGTGTAGACGAGGATCGTTTTCATTTTAAAACACCGTTTTAAAAAGAAAACGCACTAGTGTAAACGAGGCCTTAAACTCAGGATTGCGACTTTTTGAGAATTGCTTTTTTTCTCGCAATTGACCCTTCGCCAGGAGTTTGATTGACAGGCGATCTAACCAATCATGCGCGGAATCCACCATTTTGTCAGGGGAGTTAGTAGATTAACGTTGGTGGACTTGAACTTGAAAAATGATGTGTATTGACATCTTTCCGCGGTTGAAACAACATTACAAAATAACAAAATTTGAGACTTTGTTTTATATCAAAAGTAACCTGCTTTGGTCTTGTCTGTCAGTGTCCTCTTTGCTCCGCGATGTATTTTTCACTGCGTGAGACCATGATGTGTGGCGTGAGAGCGGCATGGCTTGTTGGACTTAGCAACAGTAACTAAAGGGGGTGGGTCTTTGCGAACTGTCAATTCTGACTTTGTTAGAATTGTGAGATATAAACTCGCAATTGTACGGAGCCCCGGGCATGACATGCAGGAAAAAAATAGTAGGCTAAATCGTGCGCACAATTTACTATTTTGTTCCCTCGATTTATAAATCATGTGCATGATAACGAACGAAATAGTAAATCGTGCGCACATTTTAGTAAATCGAGGGAATGAATTAGTAAATCGTGCGCACGATTTAATTTTTTTCTTGCATGTCATGTGCAGGGCTCCGTACAATTGCAAGTTATAAAGTCCTGTGAGTTTATGTCACTCAATTCGAGAAAAAAAGCAGAATTGCAAGATTTAAACATTCACGAGAAAAAAAGGTCAGAATTGTAAAATAAAAAGTCGCAATTACCTTTTTTATTTTTTATCCAGTGGGGGAAACAGGGATCCGTAATATTCAAACATAAACAAAGTTCAAATCAAATTTGGTCAGTTCCTGTATAACTTGCTGCTAGAAATGAATGACTTTTTGTTTGTTGCAAGCAGTGAAAGATGGCTTTAGAGTATTGCGTTTGTTAGCTTAGCAACATGCTAACATCAAATCAATTGTGAATTGAGTCACTTCACGTAAAGTGTTCTCTTTGTGTGTTGTGTACATTTGCCGCCAATGTAGAATGTTCCAAATCAGTCACTTAATTGTCCATTTCAGTTAGCATGCTGTCTTAGAAAGTATGTAGGCAGTAAGGCAAAGCTCACTAGGTTTTGAAACAGAGCTGAAGAGAGTGTGTATGTGGAACAACAAAGCAGTGAAGGAAGCATCTTTGGACTACTAATAAGGACACCCACATGGACACCCACATGTAGCACCACAGCTATGCTAAATCAAATTAGCTCTTTTCTAAAAGAAGTCACTAGCAACCATGCTAACTCAAACTAATGTTTTGAGTTTTTCCTACAAATATAATGTCTGGGTATTTTCTACAACAGATCCAAGCCACATTACAGATTGAGTTTATCAGGCTCATGTTTCCATGGGCAACTGTCAATCAATCTGGGAGGTGGAGCTTCATCTGCTCTTTACCTTTGGCTGAACGCTGGAATTCTTTGTGCAGGACTTCGTGTTGCCAAGAGAAAGGTAGGTTAAGCTAAGCAGGGGAGATGTATGTGGGTTTAAAGCAGTCAGAAGGGTGCTTTCTCTCCCTCGCTTCCTTTCTTGACGTGGGCCCTCGTCACTCCTTGCCTTCTCCCTTCCAAATGAAAAGATAACATTGATTTTTGTCACCCCCCTTTGTTATTCTCAGTGAGACGGGCTCCATCCATGCCAAATCAGATATGGAGCTTTGCCTGTTTACTTATTAACTTGGCTTTCTATGCGTCCGCATGTCCGTGAGTGCCTTTGTTGGTGTTTGTATTTTTTGGCCGTTTGTGACCCGTAGACAAACAGAGCGGCTCGCCGAGAGACGGGCCACAGGAGGAGCAGATGTTGCACTGAAACACTCTCACTTCCTTTTATCAAGTGCACTGCCCTCTATCCACTTCTTCTTTCCCTTCTTCTTTTATACTCCTCCATAGTGATGAATATGTGTTTTGAATGCTGCGAGAATGATGTTTTACACTGGTTATAGTTTAACTTTAGCTTATTAGTCAAGTCGTGGTTAAAAGAGTTGCTTAATTTTTTTTTTTTCCCTCTGCTACATGTCCAAACCAACTGGTTTCGACTTCTTTAAAATATTTTCAGATGAGACGTACTGTAAACACCTACATTTACAGTATACAAATAATTGAAAACTCACTTCTGATTTGGTTTCGTAACAGCCCACCTGATTCACGTGACCTTTAGGGGATTTTGATATGATTTCTATATTAAGTGATGTAACGTCCCACACACTGACAGTGGCCTGGCTCTGTTTTGATATGTGTGGGTGTTGCAGAGGAGGAAGTGATTATTTTTGTCTGAATACAGATATGAGTAGTTTCACGTGCGGACAAGCGTGAATTTTGCCTTTGTTTGTGTTCCGTTTCAGCTGATCTGAAACTCCGATAAAAGGGCTTTATTTCATTCTGATTGCTTACATGCTGAAAATACATGCGCACATGATAAAAATATCTGCCAGAACGTCCAGCATGTTGAATGTTCGCACGTGTCTGTGTGTGCATATGCACACAGTGTATAATTGAATCTCTCCACAATATGATCTAACACACCTGTTAGTGTGTGTGTTCTTTGAAATCCAAGACTTTGGATCTGTCACGTAAAAACAGTGTTTTTCTCTTTTCCCATCTGGCCTTGCCTATTGGGAGAGCAGACATGGGGAGCGATTTCCTGATGTCCTGTATCCGATCCAGTACTCTCATTTTACTGAAATGAGATGATTTGATAATATATGGTTTATTAGAACAGAATCTGCAGAGAGAGAAACCAAGAACTCCACAGAAAGCAACTTTTGATTTTAATAATGTAAGATTAATAAATGCTTTTTATTTATTACTATAAGTATTTTTCATGGTTTGTTCATATTAACTATTTAGTTTAGTACACATTTTAACAAATGGAACCTAAAAAAAAAAAAAGAAGAAATTAACGCAACAGGTTGCATCAATCGAGTTATGACATCTTTGAGTGAATTTATGTTCAACCAACAAGCTACATTGAGTTAGAGGAACTTAATAATTTGTAGCATAAACACAAATTTTTAAGTTGATTAATCAAAATTAAGTTGCTCCAACTACCAGAGTTGTAGCCCTGGAACCAATTAATTTATCTATTTCAGTTCAAATCAACAGCTATCATTGCACATGCTAACATAACTTAACGTGTATAATTAATGAACAAGTAAGATATTACTTGTCACTGGCATTAGCGCAGTCATTGCTTATAGAGTCAATGTAGTGTTTACCTCCATGTATCTACTCTTCAGCACAATGGTAACCACAAAAACTTCAACATTACACAAACTCTTTTAAATGCAAAACATACCAGCATTAAACACTAACACCGTGTCCTAATCAGACGCGATGCGATAAGATTCCAGCGACGAGCAATTTGACTGTCCACACTAGACACGACGTGAAAATGAGAAGCGATAAAATCAATCAAAAACCACAGCCAATCAGAAGAGAGTGTGGGCGGGCTCTCTCGGCAAGAGCACAGCAGACACACTAATGAAATGGGCAAGTACTTAGTAAAATTCATAAATATTACACAATTTAAGCATTATTTAAAGTACATACGGAGTGACTTGACAAAAGATTTTTGTCTGGTTAGGATACTGTGTAACAGGTCTTTCCCTTCAATAAAAACAAATAAATTAACACTTCATTTCAACATTTATTCTCCTTATCCAGTCCTGTGCAAAGCATGCTGGGAACTAGAAATCCACTGCCTAATTTCCGAAGTTATCAAGACAACTTTATTAAGTTATTACAACTTAATTAAAAAAGCCAATTAACACAGAAATTTGAGTTTAAATTACGGGCGATTTTAATTTGATGTAACTATCAACATTATTATGTCAACAACTCAATAAAATAATGTTTGCAACTTAAAAGGTTTAATTAATTAGAAATATAAATTATCATTTTTAACTCGAAACCATGCATTTATTTAAGTTGTGGTAACGGGTCTCCTGAATTACTTTTTAAAGTTGTTAAAATGTTAGCATAATCTTTATCAAATTCCAAAAATAAATATCAAGTTTTTACTGGACATTATAATGTTGTAATGCCTACATTTAACTGGTAGCCATTAAAATTATTAATTTTAGTTTCTAGTGACTTATTTTTCATTTATTTAGACATAATAGTATAGATTTTTTGGTATGTTTAAATCTGTTCCACAGAATTCTGAGTTTTCTCTCTCAGAATCGTTGTTCCAACCCATCCACGTCGGGTTGTTAAAATGTCGTCCATCTACACCATTCAATGTGGTATCTGAGACGGCACAAGGGAATTGTGGGATATTGGAGGATGACCACATGTGTGATGGACAGGAATAAGAAGCAGGGAGCAAATGATCCTGAAAGTTCCATAACCCAAATGATTTGTTATATCTATGGAGTGCGAGATCAAGCACATGGAAAATTAAGTGTCTGGTGAGTCTAGCAGTTGAGACACATGTGCTAAGATGAATTGGGATGAAAATGATTTCACAGATCTATAGCACCTTTCTGATAGTTTTATTTCAATTCATCTGAACATGTGCAAGACACATGCGTCAGCTGTGGCTGAATTTTTTGACTGAGATTTTTACATTCTCAACAGGTTCGACCTTTCCAGACTGTCCAAAGCCAGTGCATGATGGGCCTTAACCTAAACCTCATGTAGATGAGCTTTAACATTTTAAATTGTACTTTGTAGGGTAAATCAATCATAGGTTCAGCCACAGCTTGTTCTAATAGCAAACCACAACACATGGCCAGCAAACGTGTTTGCTACTCACTTGCCGTCATTCTAAAGGTGACTCAAGATTTCAGAAGAAAAGACCGTTATCAGTATATTACGTAACTTCCCGTCCCTGTGTGTCCTCCCATGCTGCTGGACAGGAAGTTGCTGGTATCTTCTTTCTGTCCTCATTCATCTCCTCATTTATTTTCTTTTCCTCATGCTCCAAAGCTCCAACGGGAGCTTTGCAGTGACCTACTTTCATGAAAACTCAATAGCTGGTCCCATGCCAAGCGCTCTCGTGTGCCAGCAGTTTCGCCTAGAAAGACAGGTCTGCGGTCTAGCCGTGCCAAGGTGCATGAGAATGGGGGAGATCTCTCGTAAACCCCTGCGCCAGGGAACATGTCGCAGTCTGCCTGCCGTCACCGAAGCCGGAGCCCCTTGTAGAGGTAGCCATGTTGGTGCTGAGCCTTGCGGTCGTTAAACAGATTTATGGCGCCCGGTGAAGTTAATATGTATGAACGAGTGGGGAAAATCAGTTGTGTAAATTACAGGATGTCTTATATTGGGCTCTTAACTCAGTTTTTTAATGTGCCCAGTTCCCCAACACCTCCCTAACCCACCCCACCTCTCCCTTCTCCCCGTTTATCATTTTCTCTGCAATCTGGTCCGCCAACTTCCAACACCTCTGCGCACAGACCTGCATAATGGAAAACCTACATCATTACGCCACTCACTTCCCGTCTAGAACGCTTTACCGCTACCCTAGATCCACATGCTCAAACACCGTCGTCTGCATATTCCATGGGACCCGTACGGTTCCCAACTCTTGCAGCTGTGCTTCCTGTAGCCGTGACGTTGGCGTGTTTGGTTGGCTTAGGGGGACATGGAAGAGTTTGGACAGGTTGCAGTGTTTTTTGGTGGGTCACCCTAATGAGCAGCTCTTCCATTGAACCAGGTTTATGGGGCGGCTGCCAGCGTCATTAAGAGCGCCTCATAATTGCCCTTTCCAGCCAAAACCCAAAGCTGAAACATCTGTTGGCCCCCATCCTCCTCTCTTGATTTCCTCTCCTCTTCTCCAGTTCATGCCCTGCACCATATACAGTTAGAACCCATGCCAGCCTATCTTCCCAGCAGCCTGGCCATTACAGGACAGTTACGCTCTCACACTCACTAAGAGGAAGTTTTCTCCACAGAACGAAGTACCGGTTTTATGTACTAAGGCCCCGTCCACACGGAGACGAGTTTCGCTGATATTTCTTGAGACGAGGACAAAAAAAGATCGGATAGGAAAAGATCTGGCTTTGTGTGGATGTAGCCTAAGTGTAATTTGTTTAATAAGTAGCATTTTCTATAAGTTACCCTACTGAGACAGCCCAGAACAGATAAACTGGTGACTAGCTTAGTTTACCCAAATAGATGAAAATAAATGTCATTTCAAACCTGGGGGGCGTTTTTCCAAAAGCATTGTTATTAGCCAACTATGGTCGCAAGTTCCGTTGTTATCAGCATAGTTCAATGAGTCGGTGTTTCCCGAAACCATTGTTCCAATGAACATTTGCAAACAGCATTGCAATATTCTGTGGTTGGAACGAAAGCTCTCTACCTGTGGTTAGAAGCAGAGTATCTTGTGTGCATGACATGTGGACTTAATAAATCCGGTAACACTTTATTTTAGGGTTAACTAGTTGCTTATTGGCATTCATATTACTAGAATATTGGCTGTTTATTAGTACTTATTAAGCTCATATTAATGCCTGACTTTATTCTACATTTTTAACCCTACCCAATACCTAAACTTAACAACTAACTTACTAACTATTAATAAGCAGTAAATTAGGAGTTTATTGAGGGAAAAGTCATAGTTAATAGTGAATACATGTTCCCTAAACTAAAGTGTTACCATAAATCCTTATCTAGAGAAAAATATGCAAGCTTACATTCAGTACAATCTATATGTTTTATTTCGTCTTTTAGTTTGTCAGTAGTTTTAAAGCACCATTTTTGAAGAATGCACATATGCGTACATGCTCTAGTAAATAAGAACGAGCCTATGATTAAATCTGGAAATAAAGCAAAACAACTGAAAAAAATGCCATGTCCGTGATTTATAGCAAAACATCTAGCATTGATTCGATCTCAAACGGGATTTACGCAAATTACAAGGGTGTTTGCAGTGGGCTGTTTATATTAATCTCACTACAAATAAGCATTCTGAGGTGCTTGTGTAACGGATGTAGGCTGGTAAGAGCTGTGCGTGTAAACCTCACTTTCTTGATCTCAAGAGGCGCTCTAGCGACTGACGCTAGAGACTGCGGTCTTTAGCCCTCCTTGTTAGAATGCCCACCTCCCATGCGGATGGACCCGGGTTCACGTTCTGCTTGGAGGGGGCGGTGCGGACTCGAGGGTCTACATTGGTGCCGTGACCTGGATGGGAGTGAGATTTAGGGGGTTGAGTGTAATGGACGTAGGCTGGTAAGAGCTGTCCGTGTGAACCTCACTCCCCTGATCTCAAGAGGTGCTCTAGCGACTGACACTAGAGACTGCAGTCTTTAGCCTCCTTGTTAGAGCACCCGACTCCCTTGCGGACGGGCCCGTGTTCGCGTCCCACTTGGAGCGGGCTGTGCGAACTGGAGGGGCTACACTAGTACATTCTCAGACTCAGCCGAATGCACGAGCGCTCTTCATCATGAGCATTTGAGCGTGCGGTTAAAAACTAGCCTTTCATAGTATAATCCATTTGATAGCTTGCACGAACAGTGTCCAGTGTCTGTGCTGTTTTTCTCCAGAAGTTATGACCGATAAATGTCTATTGTTGTTGCAGTCTTCATTAAGTTGTAACTTGTTCCGTCTCCTTTATTTCTTTTTCTGTACACGTACCCTAATGTACGATAAAAACCAAAGTATACTTTGCGCTTATGACTTTCTTCTGTGAAACACGAGATCTTTTGTAAAATGTTTCCACTCTTTTTATTCTCTTTTAATCTTTAACACATTAGACAATTCTACTAACTACAAGTAACTTTGCAGCTACATGTCAACTATTAGAGTATTAGTAGTAATATCTGCTAATACTTTATTTTTATGGTCCCCAACAGACATTCTACTGACTATTGTATAAGTAACTTTGCAAGTACGTCTCCTAACCTTAACCTAACAGTCTACTAATTCTCCAATGAGAGTTAGCTGGCATTTAGTTGCAAATTAATAAGAGTTAGTGGACATGTAGTTGCATTTACTGATATAATTGACAGAACGTTTATTTCACGAGTTCACACTTACATATAATCAGATATAGTACAGAATATGCGTATTTGGTGTGCTGTCCGAGGAAAGTGCTCCGAGCTCGGAATTTGGCCAGAACCCAGAGTACCCCCACCTCCACCCCCCATCCCTGGCTGGGATAGGAATAATCAAGAGGAAGGATTTGGGGTGGAAAAGGGATGCTGGAAAACTGTCCTGGAACAGAGGCTATATATATGCCTCCTCTTGTGCTGATTGGGTAGATTATCTGAACATGCTCCTCCCAAACTTTGTTCATAAAAAACATAATTTTTGAATAAATTAAACATCAAATCATCAGATAAGATTTCTCTGCCTCTGACCATTCCTGCTGTTTTGGCCTTTCTGGCTTCCAATGGAGACATGAACGATTATGAACTTAAAGAGAACAATCCCTCATTGTCCCACCCGAGGTCCCTAATTCACTATGTGTGACAGAGGGAAGGGCACTATTACCGTCCAGTCTTCTGCCTGATAATGCAGCTACTGTCTGCCTCACTCTGCCTTGAGTCCTCTGTGAGGAAAAAAGCAGAGTACTAAAGATGGAGAGCAAGAGAAAGACCTGTGTTTATGACAAAGAGTTCCTGCCCACACTCTTTCATGTAATATCCTGCCATTCATTCCTGTGCAATGCCAAAAGAATAGTAGGAGACAATGCAAAAGGAGCACCATAATTAAGATGACATTAATAATAGAGATTGATATCAGTTGTATGGTAACCATACTGGGGCAATTGTCTTATAGCACATTTACCACAGGACACATACGCAGCACTGCACAAGAGAGGAAACGGATGCTGAAGCACAGATGTGCATACAAAACTTGTCATCACAGCTCCAGCAGATGACAAACAGTCACGAGTGTTTGGCTAAATTTGTCTACTTTCTTTCTTAGGCTGTTTTCACACTCTGTTGAATTTCTTGATACAAAGCAGAGTTCAAAGGAAATTATGGTAACACTTTAATATGGGAAACAATTCTCACTTTTAACTAGTTACTTATTAGCTTGCATATTGGCTGTTTGTTAGTACTTATAAAGCATATATTAATGCCTTATTCTGCATGACCATATAAATCCTACCCCTTACTTAAACACTACAACAACTACCTTACAAACTATTAATAAGCAGTAAATTAAGAGTTTATTGAGGCAAAAGTCATAGTCAATATGTGTTCCCCATACCAAAGTCTTACCGCAAATTTTGTTAAAAAATATTTTATGTTATAATACGCATGACCAAGAGCAAAGATGCAAATTATATGTCATCCATAATGGTTCAGTTCTGTAATTTAGGATATGAACTGAACTCTAGACCACCTTTTCAAGCAGGCTGTTCAGTAAACAGCTGTCACACCAATCAAACAAACTGAATTCTGGCAACACATGGACTCTCACCACAAGCTTTACTGGAAAGCATGTTTACAGCGTTATTGCACAAACTTGGGTTAGGGTTTCTAGCACTGCACTGCTAATGTGATTTGGTGTTTCGTATTTTTTTAACCAATTGGATTTACGGTTTTCAAGTAGCAAATGTTCAAATAAACCCCAAATCCCTTATGTTTCCAATAAACATGTCTGAATTCCTACAGATTTCAAGTTACAGCTACCAAACCTGCAATTTGTCTGTCTGTCTATCTATCTATCTATTGTTCTGTCGTTCTATCTCTCAGTTTACATTTACACGACAACAATGTACTGTTCTTTCTTTGTACAGATGACAACATTATCAAAAAGATCTCCGTTCACACAGATCCGCAAAAATGACTAAAAATGCAGTATTATGCTGCCAGGCCAGTAGATGGTGATGTCACATTGTAAAGAAATACTATGCACCTATAGACTAAACATGTAATACGCATGTGCATGCCATCACCGTTTTCACAGATTCACGGTTTTTAGGTTACACAGAGACGTTTTCAAAAACTACTGTTTTCAAAAGTTTGCGTTTTCAGGCCGCCAAACAGAGTTGTCTTGTAAACAAACAGCCAAAACGTATAAAAAGTTTTCCGTTTTTAGTTGAAAACAGTGTCATGTAAACGGCACATTAGTCTATCATGCAGTCAGTCTGTCACTCCAGTACATGAGTCCTTTTCGAGTTTATTTTGTCTTCCTTCCTCTAGCCCTGAGTACGTGCAGTTTACTGGGATCATTATTGTAATGCTGAGCTGTGTTGTCCCCCATGTATAGCCCTCACCATCTGAGCTGGCATGTTCTAGTTGTGTAATAACACCAGCATGACTTCAGACGTGAGTCAATCCAAACAAGCAAAGAAAAACTGACTCAAATGCTTTACAAATCTTGTGCAACTGACAAATCTGCAGACAGGTTTAACTCGATCTCTGTCCTTTTTTTTCTTTTTTTTTTTTTGTTAGGGCCTTGGTGCCATCATGGATAACATGTCAGAGGTCAATGTCAACTTGTTCCACCGTGGTAAGCACTTCATAAGTCATAAGTCTTGAGCAAAGAATTAACCAGCTTTCTATGAGATGTGAAAGCCTAGGGATCATGGCCAAAGTTTAATTATCTGTATTTGATAATGATATAGAATTGCTAAGTGCTACAGATATGAATTATAAAATCAATTGTTAACTTTTTAGAGAGAGCATAACTATTACTTTAAGTATTCTGACTTTTTTTTTTTTTACTGGTGGACCATAAAATTAGCAGAAGAATACTAAATTTTAGACTTACTTTCAAGGAGGATCCCGAGCAATATCTACACTCTAAAAAATGCTGGGTTAAAAACAAGTTGGGTTGAAAATGGACAAACCCAGCAATTTGGGTTGGTTTAAACCAGCGGTTGGGTTAAATGTTTGCCCAATGTGCTGGGCAGTTTTATTTAACCCAACTATTGTTTAAAAATTACTATATGGCTGGCTTAAAATGAGCCCAAAATAAGTTGAAATGTTAAAAAGCAGACACATAATTACTAGAGACAAATGTTCATTTATTAAACATATTAACATTGGGTTAATTTTAAGCAAGCAATACAGTCATTTTTAAACAAATAAAAATACCCAGCAGGTTGGGCAAACATTTAACCCAACCGCTAGGTTAAAACGATCCAGTTTCTGGGTTTGTCCATTTTCAGCCCAACTTGGGTTGTTTTTAACCCAACATTTTTTAGAGAGTATATAGTTTCAAAATATCATAGAGTCTTGGGGTTGGGTTTTTTGAGTAAGCAACACTGTTGTGCAAAGTTCAGAATTGAAGAATTGGCTCCCTTTTAAATCATAAGTTGTAATTTGAATGAAATTGGCCACACCTCACAGGAAGTTTAACTGGAATTTGAATTGGAATGACAGGAAGAGAAATTTACTGAAGTGCAATTCACTGAAATTCAACACAGATAATGCATTCTAGGAAATGAAATGTTCTTCTGGCCCATAATTTATTTCGAGTTTAAGTATATATAGGCCTAAAAACCCAATAAGACCTTTTAAATGCTTTATAAAAAGTATTGGTAACACTTTACTTAAAGCCTTTATACTATATAATGCATTAGAAAAGTATTTTAATGCATTATGCACCTTATAATGCATTGTATGATCTCATGAATAACTTTTATAATAGTTATAATACATTAAAATACTTGTTACGTCTTTAGAAAGTATAATGCATTAAAAGATATGACAAACAACCAATGTCAGATGTAACCAGGAATTTCCAAATATTATAATGCATTTTAACTTTAGTTACAATTATTTATGAAAAGACATAATGCATTATAACACACATTATTATAATGTATTATAGGCTTTAAGTGTACCAAAGTTTTAAACAAGACTTTGTCAAGCCAACATTGAAACTGTTAAAAATTACAGTTATATGAATTTCTTTGATTTTCAATACATTTTATTTCTACTTCCTCATATTCAGCATCCTGTTTGCTACACTGTAAAAAAAGATTTGTTGGATTAACTTAAAAAAGAAGTTCATTGAAATTTGTGTTAAGACAATGTAGGCGATTGGTTTAATCAACAGAAACTCAAAATATGATGTTATCTGAACCACATTAAAGCCACAATATGTAACTTTTCGCCGCTAGAGGTCGCTTATTCAAAACAAAGGCTTGGCTTTCACAGAATCATGGAATGTGTTGTCTTCACGTCTACAGCTGGTGGAAAAGAATCGGGGCGAGACTCCGGGCAGAAATCATGTTCATGGATGAGATTATTAACGTTACTGTAGTATGAAGCAGAGCAGGGCCGAGTGCTGTGGGAGCGGAACGAGGCCGCTGGAGTGATTGCTAATGAGAGACGAGCGTGAAACACGGCTCGAGAGCAGCTGAGCTTTTATTATGCCTCAGTCACTGATTCTGCTTCTTCCGGTCATGAGTATGTGGGATAAAGCAGCACTGTTTTATCATATTAGATACATTTGTGTGTTGAATGTTGTTTTGGTGCTACTCTGTGCATTTGGTCGGCAGTTGCTATGAGACACTTGTTTCACACTGCAGTAAGCTAGATCGATATTAGGCATGGTAAAACATGGTACTTGCGGTAAATCAAGAAAACGAGATTTAAACAATAAGACTAAATGTGTTGAGCTATATAACAATGATTAGTTTTCTGTCGATGAATGTATCCAAACAGTTGCTTACCTGTCTAATAAAACAATAATATATTTAAGCATCTTTGGTGTTTCCATGGTTTCTACAAAATAAAACCGGAAACCAAGGGTAACGTGGGTATGATGTCATTGATAAGCAGAATGTCCTGGTTAAAATTGCTTATTTCTCTGGATTTAAACATTCTTGGAAACATTTGGGATAATGTAAGTGCACAAGTCAACAAAATATATAACATTGTTGTGCCTTTAATCGTTTAAGTTGTGATAATTTTTTTTACAGTGTACCTCATTTTAAATTCAGGAAGTGAACTGAAATTTAAAAGTAATTCTCAACTTAATTCTGAATGCCTTGTTAGCAACCAGCCATAACATGAATAAGATTAAAAAGTGAGTCATATGATTGAATAATAGAATCAAACACACTGTCTTCCATGATGACAGATTTGTTTAGCGGCAGTAGCATGTCTCAACTGGGATTTTATTAAGAGTTTAGGGAAACAGAGTTCTGGGCAACAGCTCAACACTCAGGACCATGTTTTGTTTGGGTCTGTTCTTACAATCGATCACCTGCTTCTTTGGAACAGAGGGGATGAATGGAATAAGAGAGGGGAGGGAATCGTGTGTGGTGGTAGGCGCTGTGGGACGGCAGCCTGCGGACAGCTGGACCGTTGGTTCGAGTTTCCCCGCTTAGCGAGGCTGAAATTTCAACCCGTTGCAAATCGAGGGCAATAAATGACTTGGCTCTCAAAACAACTGTGTTGTGTGGGTTTCCCGCCTTTTTCTGACTCTTTTCTTCTGTTTTTTTTTTTTTAATCAATCCATTACGCAAGAAAAACCACAAAGCTGCCTTAATGCAACATTTCATGAATAGCTAAAAATATTCAGCTTAAAACAGCATTTTAGATGGGCTGGTTTATGCCCCTGATTGGTCTTACCACCATATGCCACTCATGTGGATTGGCACATCATCAGACTTCAGGTGTTTTCACCTGATCTGGGGTCAGTCGTTCCAGTATGTTTGTACAAGGAAATGTTTTGGGGAAGTATGGGCTGCTGACATGACATTTAAGTAAGGCCACACTCGCTTTAGGACGGAACACAACAGGATGGAATAGAGGCTGTGCTCTGGCCTTGGTGATGACTGGGGAAATGTTCAGCGCTTTGGGAAGCACATATAAATGCCAACACTAACTGGACACACTGACTCATTCTCTGCTGCACTGTATGGAACTGGATTGCCTATTTAGCACTTACGAAAACATATGTATCTGTCAGCATGACCAGAAATAGTGTGCAAACAGTGTTCATCAGTCAAACAGAGGGTTCTTTCTTAAAATCTGGCTTGCACTGTATCAGGCAAGTGATCAAAGTTAATAAGTGCATGTACTGTATGACAAAGATGTACTGTTTTTTGCTCTGGTCTTGATGTCAAACTCTAAAAAGACGTGTAAAAGAGACACGCACACAATTAATACGTTGACAGATAATGAAGACCATGCAAAACAAAATGAGGCTAAAAGACAAAAATCTAGGCATGCTGATCAGGGTTGCTTAAAGGGATAGTTCACCCAGTAATAAAAATTCTGTCATTAATTACTCACGCTCATGTCATTCCAAACCCGTAAGACTTTTGTTCATCTTCAGAACACAAATGAAGATATTTTTTATGAAATCTGAGAGCTTTCTGTCCCTCCATAGACAGCTATGCGACTACCAATTTGACGTTTAAAAAAGTTCATAAAGAGATTGTAAAAGTAATCCATATAATAATAATAATAATAATAAGTTTTATTTATATAGCGCCTTTCCAGGGCTCAAGGACGCTTTACAATATACAATTATCAAAGAAGAGATAATACAAGTATAATACAAGTAGACAATGATGAAAAACAATAATGGACAGGGAAGCATACAGAAGAATAGCGTCAAGTCATATGAATTGAGCGGTTTAGTCCAAATTTTCTGATTAAATTTAGGCTTTTATTCACATATAAACATTGATCAGCGAACATAAAAGCTCAACCAAACCTGCTTGACGTGGAGAACAAACCTCTTGCAGAAGCTCAAACATGCTGCGTAACACACGAGAATGAACCTCATTGGTTCTTGCTGAACTTCAAACGTGCTGCATAACACAAGAATGAACCTCATTGGTTCTCGCAGAAGCTCAAACATGCTGCATAACACAAGAATGAACCTCACTGGTTCTCGCTGAACCTCAAACGTGCTGCGTAACACACAAGAATGAACCTCATTGGTTCTCACTGAAGCTCCAATGTGCTGTGTAACACGAGAATGAACCTCACTGGTTCTCGAAGAAGCTCCAATGTGCTGTGTAACACGAGAATGAACCTCACTGGTTCTCGAAGAAGCTAAAACGTGCTGTGTAAACCAAACCCTAACCCTAACGTAACTCTGTAGTAAGTACAAAAGAGTTAATTTTGAACCCTGACTGTTTGTTGTGTTTGGATTTACCAGCAATACATTCAATAAACATGTATAAACCATTAGGCTGTTTTTAACTACAAGGAGGGCTTCTGAAACCCAATAGACGCATTCATTCAATGTTCATTGCGTTTTAAATTTTCATGCAGTACTGCAAACAAATTAGAGGAACTGGCTTATTTGTATTTTGTGAAAGCCAGCACTAATATGTTAAAAGGGCCTTGGGGTTGAAGTATGAATTATGAATTTGCGGTTATCAACGCTATATATCCAACACGTGCCAGAATCTATTTCCATAGGGGATGTTTCCCAAAAGCATTTTTTTTTTTCTCAGATCATAGGCAAGTAGCTGTTCTCGGTCTGTGATTAAAAGAAGGCATTATCGTCATCTTATCTTTGGGCTCCACTGCACTCATCCTTCCTCTTCATCTCTTTCTCATTCTTCCTCTCTCCCTCCACCATCTCCTCTTTCATTTGATGAGTTGGGGTTGTGAATTCTCTACGGCCTCCCAGGGTTTCTGCGGCCAGTCTGAAACAGCTGAACAAACACAGGCTGTTCTGGAGCACTGCTCAACCATAGCAGCACATAACTAATGGGCTCACTGAGCGAATGAGGGCTGGGGGTTTGTGTCCAAGGCACTGTTTACAGATAAGATAAAACTTCAAATTGATTTGCTTTACTCCACTAGTTTTAATGTTGTTTTTCTGATGAGATAAAACAATTAGCCACTTGCTTAGTTTTGTTAGTCGCAGATTCATCATGCTCGTGCTAAAATGCACCTTTGAAAACATGCGACATACTTTGGTGCGTTCAATCATTGTGATGTCTTTTGCATTAGCCGACACTGCCAGATCTCGGCAATTCATTTTTAACGTGGCCATTGTCGCAAATAACTCATGGCTGTGCTGCGTCTTTATCATCGTTGTGGTGGTGACATTCAGCTAAATGTTATAAAATAGACCGCTGGAGGCTCGACAGCCCCGTAACGATCTGCAGACGGTGAGTCGACTATTCTTAACCCCCTCCCCCGTCAACGGATCCAGCCAGAACATTCCTCACACATCTGGCCCTCCAACGCTCTCGCCTGTGCCATAATTACCCACAATCCCTGGTGTTCTCCTTTTCTCTTTTCTTTTTATTAGCTGCAGAAACCCTTCCCTCATCAAAGCGTGCTGCTCTCAAAACCCAGAGATGGGTGGGATCCTTAGAGGAAGACTCTGTAGAACAATAGTACACTTATGGATGACTTAGTCTTGGTGGAACTTTCTTATTGTTTTGATGCCTCACCCTGAACTCAGAATGTTGTACACCACCATTGTATACTACTAAATAAAAAAAAGGGTGCATGCTTTGCATCTGTTTTCGTATAGTAAGACGACTGATTTGTGTTGGTTGTGCTGTTACGTTGTTAAAAGATGTGGGAGTGAATTTACTAAACAATTGTGTCACTTTTGCATGTATATCAGTGAAAAAAATGTAAACACTTATAATTCAGTCAGGTGCAATTTGCACTGATATACACTCTAAAAATGTTAATAATTAAAAAAAAATACAAAAGATTTTAATCACAATTTTGTAAATTAAAATTTTTGTGGAGGTTTTTTTTTTTATTTTGAATTTTGTCATTTATTTAACCATCAGTCAAAAATGACAGACAATGAAATTAATGTACTATATTTTAGTTCGATAATGTTTTTTATTTAATATTTTGTATTTTTAGGGGATTTTATGGTACTAAATTATATTTACACTGTAGTTATAATCCATTTATTCACTTGTTTGAGCATAGACCTGAAAATTAAATTTCCAACTTTTTAAATGCTTCAGGGCACAAACTTAATTTTGATCTCTTTTCAAAGACGACATTTGGCAAATTATTGCTGAAGTTAAAAAAGTTTTAAAAAGGTAACTTAAAAAAAGTTACAGAATTTTACATTTATTGTTATAATAAATGCACAAAAATACTATTTTCAATTTTTATATGAAATATATATTTCAAAAGCATGTTTTACTCAAAGGGGCCATTCACATAACAAGTTCTGCGCACGGCGAGATCGCAAGCATACCGCAGGTCATGTGACAAAAACCAACCGATCAGCTTCGGCCTTTCCGTAAACAAAATCGAAAGCTCAGCCGAACAGCTGATCATAGCTGTACAGGGCGGGTTTTTATTTCTCATCTCTCATTTCTCATGCAAGGCCTAGAAATAAATTAATCCTTTGCTGATACTTCCTCGTCATCATGGAGAATACAGTTCATGGTTGCTTAGCAATGACAAACACCACGGGAGTGCAAGCACTTTGGAAAGGAGGAGAAAGCGGCGCGGCTGCGCTTTCCACGCGTTTTTAGACACGACATGTGAACGGCCCCTAAAACTGCAAGAAAATCAAATCCATAAATCTAAACAAGTTGTGTTCCAAATTAGAGCTTGACATCTAAAAAAAAAAAGAGCTTTCAGTAAGATTTAGTTTGGCTGCAGTACCAACAGATTCCACTAGATAAAATTCATCTCCCATTCATTTCCAATCCGCTCATTTTTGTCAAGAGGAGCACAAGTGTGACTATTTTTTTCAGGACCGTTTAACCTCTTCTAATCATGTCCATGATTTTTTTTTTGTGTTCACATAGCAAGTGCCAAAACATTTACCAAGTTTCGTACCATTCCAGTGAAGTAAAAAATTCTAAAAAAAACAAAAACGTACAATTTTTCGATCAAAAACGACCGAAGAGCACTTGATTTTTTTATATAAGCGAAATTAGCCGAAGTATTTAAGGGTATGTATATATGACAATGATGTACTTAAAACTGAAAAGTTTTTCCTTTGTGTCTTTTGCATACAGACAACAACGTTGTCAAAACGATCCCCATTCACACAGATCTGCGAAAACGACTAAAAATGCTGTATTATGTTGCTAGGCCAGTAGGTGGCGATGTCACTTTGTAAAGAAACACTACACGCCTATAAACTGAGCACCTAATACATATGACATTACCATTTTCACAAATTCAGGTTTTACTGCGATAACGGTGTGATTTTCAAAAACTTGCACTTTGAAACCTGTTTTCAGGCCCAGAAAATGCCGCTGTCGTGTAAATGAATGGCCAAAACGCATAAAGTTTTCTGTTTTTAGTTGAAAACGGTGTTTAAATGGCCCCTAAATGTAAAAAATCCATCTGCAAGCTGAAAACTGCTTTTTAGGAATTAAACACGCTTTAGTCACTGCTGATATTGTATATAGGAGGGACAGCATTAATATTTTTCTTGAAATTATCTTACGATCCATGAAAGAAAGAAAGTTAAATGGGTCTGAATTTATGACAGTGTTACCCCAGTGTTATTTTAGAATTATTTATAGCATTATTTTTTTTTAATTAGTTTTTATTTTCATATTTTCAGTTCTCATTTTGTAGTTTTTGAGTTCGTTTTTTTTTTTTTTTTCATATTTTCAGTTCTCATTTTAATTGTAGTTTGAGTACTTCTGCAATATTCTTTTGCCATTTTGATACATTTTTCCCCCTAATATTTCAATAATTTTTAATATTTCTACTTATTTCAGTTAAGTGCATATTTACTTGTGCTGTGAGGGGATGGGAGTTGTTGTTGACTGCATCAGGCACATGTCTGAGCGCCGGCTCCACTCTGAAACAGGAAGTGAGGGCGCATGCAAGGGGGCATGCAGAAAGGAAGAGGCTTTGTTGGTGTTCTGTGGCAGGAAGTGACATTGTTGAAAGTGCTCTGTTGTTTTGTTCCTTAAGCAGCTATTCCAGCTAATCGCGTAATCATTCTGTGTTGGCAGCCTTTCACCTTTTTGCCTTTAAGCTCTGGTGGTTCTGCAGATACGGTACATATCTCACATGACAAGAACAATCAGGTGCTTTAGTGAGGTCTCAGGGTCTTGCACATCAACACAAGACAGACACATTCTCACTGAGACACATGTCCTATGAAATACCCAGTGACTAAGTCTGTTTACGCATGCGCTTCCTGTGGCCCACCGATTTTGTTTAGTACTGGTGATAAATCTTGTGATGTCACTATAACAATTGACAACAGATCGAAAAAGTGTTTAAAAGTTGTAGGGGTGTCTTTGTCTTTTTTTTTTTTTTTTTTTTTGTCTTTTGGTCCAGGAAGTTGGGATGGAATATATTGAAGAACTTTTTTTTAATAGCTAATAGCTTTAAAGGGACTGTTCATCCAAAAATGAAAATTCTGTCATGAATTACTCACCCTCATGTTGTTCCAAACCCGTAAGACTTTCATTCATCTTCAAAACACAAATGAAGATCTTTTTGATGAAATCTGAGAGTTTTCTGTCCCTCCTGCTGGTATGGAGAGTTATTTTTTTTTTTGATAAGCAGGCGCAGAATGTATGTGCTAGTTGGCTGATGACCGCAGTCTTTGCTGTGTGTTTAATACCAACTTTTTGGCCCAGACACAGGCGATGTGAGGTGACAACATAGTCAGCTTTTGTCTTTGATGTAGGCTTGGTGTGTCACAGCCTTAAATCTGCAAAAAACTAGCATATAGATGGTCTCAAAGCTAACAGACATAGACTAAAAGCCATAAAAGATCCATTTTGATGTCATGGGGTTTATGAGAATCACCTCAGTGTTGTGATCAGAGTCATCCTTCTCTCCTCCCACTGGTGTGCCAGGATGTTTTGTAAAGCAGGATATTGTTTCTAATGGATTCCAAACACCACAAAAGTTTATTAGGAAACAAAGCATTGTAAAGATAGAGGGGAGTGTATGTATATGTGTGTGAGAGAGACTGTGACAGGAAGCTTAGGTTGTGGAGATGCTGTCATAGAAGTAGTAACTCCCAGACTTTTAGATTAATGAATATTAATTACTAATAAAATTAGTTTTTATTGCTAAATGAAGAGCTCACATAGCCCAACCCAAACAATATACTGCTTTTCATCATATTGCCACTGTCCTGCAGTCTACAGCACCTATTAAAGGGGTGGTTGATTATGATTTCACTTTTTTAACTTTAGTTAGTGTGTAATGTTGCTGTTTGAGCATAAACAACATCTGCAAAGTTACGACACTCAAAGTTCAATGCAAAGGGAGATATTTTCTTTTACAGAAATCGCTTATTAAGGACTACAACAAACGGCTGGTAGGGACTACAACGAGCTTCTTCCCGGGTTAGTGACATCACTAACCCTAAAATTTACATAAACCCCACCCCTGGGAACACACAACAAAGAGGGTGAGGCCATGTTGGGCTGCTTTAGAGAAGAGGAAGAGTTGTTGTAGTAAAGTGTTGTTGTCATGCCGTCATTTTACACCGGACTGCTTTACAAACGAGGGTCAATTCAACGCTGGATTTGCACAAAAGATTAACATGACGGCACATGCTAGTCGATGAGTTGAATCAACAGCAGCTACATAAATTTATCCACTAACCATTCAGAAACGTCCAGTTTCATTCTAAAAGTTGTAACTTCTTCCTGAGTCTCTCCATCAGTGTCGACTCCAGTTTGAACAATGTAAGGCTGAACACCGTTACTGACAATTGGATGCGTGAGATTCTCCAGCTTTGTTGTTGTCGAGTATCCGAAGTGTGAGCTGTTAAAGCTCCGCCCTCTTCTGGAAAGGGGGCCGGGAGCAGCAGCTCATTTGCATTTAAAGGGACACACAAAAACGGTGTGTTTTTGCTCACACCCAAATAGGGGCAAATTTGACAAGCTATAATAAATGATCTGTGGGGTATTTTGAGCTGAAACTTAACAGACACATTCTGGGACACCAGAGACTTATATTACATCTTGTGAAAAGGTGCATAATAGGTCCCCTTTAAAACACACACACAAAGCAACTTTGAAATACGTTGTGGTGACTGACCTAAATAATGCAATATATATAATAAGATTGAAGAGAAAATTAGATCAGAGGAATGTTCTATCATAAAGTGGGAACATTGCTGCTGTCGTCTTTGTGCTTTCGTTTCTATATGTGTAAATCATCTTAATCACATTTGGAAATAAAGAGCACAGTTCTTCTGTAATGTACTGTAATTATGATGAATGACACCCTCAGAGACCCTGTATTTTCTCCTCCTGTGGTGTTAATCTTGAGCTTGTCATGGTGGTCTTGTATAGTGCTTTGCATGGTCAGAGAGAGAGAGAGAGAGGAGGTATTAGAGTGACAAAAGCGATAACATTGAGAGGGTGAAAGGCCATTGAGGATGTGTGTGTGACCCTCCCTCTCTGCGTCAGTGGACCTATTTGCTGATTCTCTTCACAAAGCCCGTCTTTGATGTGCTGCTGCTTCCTGTTTCCTAACAGGGCTGCTGTATTAAATTGAGTATGACTCCCATTGAATGAATTAAGCTTTAATAGTGTTATTGATCAGGCAAGTACAATCCTATACAGGCTCTCAGGCAGCACATAAAAAAACCCCTGAAGACTGGAGTAGGAATAAATTCCCTGACAGGAATAAATTATACAATATCTCAATGAACACAAAAACAATTTCCAAAATGTTGACAAGACTAAGTTTAATATAACATCTGTTTAACTTATAACATGAAAGTAAGGTTAATAATATAACTTGGATTACACATTTTTCAGTTTTACTCAAATTAGGGTGATGGAAAAATGAGTACACCTCACAACAAAAACTAGTACTTTGTATGGCCTCCATGATTTTTAATGACAGCACCAAGTCTTCTAGGCATGGAATGAACAAGTTGGCGACATTTTGCAACATCTATCTTTTTCCATTCTTCAAGAAGGACCTCTTTTAGAGACTGGATGCTGGATGGAGAGTGATGCTCAACTTCAGATCTGGACGTTTCTGAATGGTTAGTGGATAAATTTATGTAGTTGCTGTGGAGTTGATTCAACTCATCGAGGCCATGTTGGGCTGCTTTAGAGAAGAGGAAGAGTTGTTGTAGTAGAGTGTTGTTGTCATGCCGTCATTTTACACCGGACTGCTTCACAAACGAGGGTCAATTCAATGCTGGATTTGCACAAAAGTTTAACATGATGCCACATGCTAGTTGAATCAAAAATTTATCCACTAACCATTCAGAAACGTCCAGTTTCATTCTTAAAGTTGTAACTTCTTCCTGAGTCACTCCATCAGTGTCGACTCCGGTTTGAACAATGTAAGGCTGAACACCGTTACTGACAATCCTCATTTTGTCTGCGTGAGATTCTCCAGCTTTGTTGTTGTTGAGCAACCGAAGCGTGAGATGTTAAAGCTCCGCCCTCTTCTGGAAAGGGGGCGGGAGCAGCAGCTCATTTGCATTTAAAGGGACACACACAAAATGGTCATGTTTTTGTTCACACCTAAATAGGGGCAAATTTGACAAGCTATAATAAATGATCTGTGGGGTATTTTTAGCTGAAACTTCACAAACACATTCTTGGGACACCAGAGACTTATATTACATCTTGTGAAAAGGGGCATAATAGGTCCCCTTTAACAGAATTTCACTTTCTTGAGGTGGTTTAGAAGCTTTACATTCTTGTTCATATGTGTGTCGGCATTTGACTCTTGATAAATATGTGTTTTAGCTTGGCCTTTATGAGAACACTTGTTGATGTGTAACTACAGTCTGTCACACTTTGATTCCTCCACTGTAGAATGCAAATAGACCGAAATAACTCTCTCAGCATGCTTGACATTCTCTAAAGACTGTGTTTTTCTTTCATCATTCCTTTTATTATTGTAAATGAAAATTCAGTTTAGCCTACATGTTCATTTAAGCTTTGAACATGATAAAGGTACACAGATTTTGCTTGCTCCACCATAGAGGATTTAAGGCTTCATATTTACATATATACTTATGCATTTGGCGGATGTTTTATCCACAGTCACTTACAGTACAGACAAGTGATACATTGTGTTCGCTAGAAGTCAAACCCATGATTTGGAAGTTGAAGCTTCAGTGACTTGACTGAAGATCCCTGTTTCCTTACTGGAACTTAATTAAACAATGATGGATTTTCTTTCTTAGGAAAACAGCTTAAACCAGCCTAAGCTCGTTTAATGGTCTTCCTGTCTGCCTGTTTGTTGGTTTTTAGACATGTTTGGAGCACTTGTCAGATAGTCAAGTTAGGAGAACTTAGGTTAGTTTTTTTTTTTTTTTTTTTTAAAGAGATTCATTGAAGAATTATCATTGTTTAGCAGTCATTTATAAATGAAGCATTTTTATTAGTAAGATCAAATAAACCTACTTGTCCCCAATATTTGTTTTGGACTAAATATATTGGATTTTTGTGTGTGTTTGTGTGTGTGTGTGTGTGTCTGTTTGTCTGTTTGTATGTATGTATATACAGGCTTTGTAATCAGGCAGAGAAAAGACGTACTAATGAGGGTCAGGGGCTTTGAGACCACACTGCACCTCAGCAGGAGGGTTGACGTAAAAAACCCTCCTGAAAAAAAAGAAGTTTGTTATTCTGGGAAATTCTATGTTCTTCGATGCCAATTTAGCCGTTAATTTGCCTGTTTTGTGCTGGTGACCCGTGAATGATGTGTAGCGGGGATCACAGGGTCAAAGCAGGATGCTTCCTGGAAAGACACACTGACTCTGTCAGGGGCAGTAGACTCTCCTCTGCTGTAATCCCTGTAATTTACTCTATTAAATTCAGTCTCCCACTCCTTCATCATTAAAACCAGGTTCAATTTCAAATTACTGCCAGGTGAGAAAAAAAAAAACACACACAATAAAATGTATGTGCTCATGACCATAAGCAGTAGAGAAAGCACATACATATTGAGATATTTAAAAGCAAGTAATAATAGAGGTTTATATTTTAAGAAAATATGAGTGGTGCTCGCTTAGGCAAAAGTTGCCACAAAATGCTAGGCTTGGGATTGGTAAGGTGTTGTGAGTACTTTTTAGCACTATGTTTTTGCTATTAAAGAGATAGTTCACCCAAAAATGAAAATTATTCCGTGATTTACTCACCCTCAAGCCATCCTTTATAATGGTAGTGATTGGTGCTCATGATTTTGAAGCCCAAAAAAGCGCATCCATCCATCATAAAAGTAATCCACACGGCTCCAGGGGGTTAATAAAGGAGAAAAATATCCATATTTACAACTTTATAAACTATAATAACCAGCTTCCAACAAATATCCGTACGCAAGTCGACTTACGGCGGAAGTGTAACCTCTGACACGTTGTAAGTCGACTTGCAAAATATGAATATTTTTCTTACAAAAACCCATCGCTTCGCTTCAGAAGGCCTTTATTAACCCTCTGGAGCCATCTGGATTACTTTTATGATGGATATATGTGCTTTTTGTTGATGCCAGGATATTTTTTAATCATACAAAACACATAAGTACCTGAGATAATCAATGAGCTGTTAGCTGTGACTTCGAGGAAATACACTTTGAGGAAATACAAACCATATCATATATAGAATCCCTTTGTCACTCATTGCTGATCACCATTGATAAAAACTAACATGGAAAAAATACCTTTTATCATGTGTTACTGCATCACCTCTAGTTATTGTGATGATTTCTTTGCCTTTTTGACAATAAAAGATTTTATACTGTGTCACTTAGAAATGTGATATCACACATGGTGAATGAAAAAAAGAGAGAGAAAATATCCTTGACATATCTATGTAGACTGAAATATTCAGGGACAAAATTGAGATTTGTGCTCTTTTGACTTGGGCTAGGACGTAACCACCCAGAACATCCTAACAAATAGCAACGTGCTAACAACAGTCAACAACATACTAACAAATAGCGACGTGCTAAGAACAGCCGACAACATACTAACAAATAGCAACGTGCTAACAACAGTCGACAACATACTAACAAATAGCAACGTGCTAACAACAGTCGACAACATACTGACAAATAGCGACGTGCTAACAACAGTCAACAACATACTAACAAATAGCAACGTGCTAACAACAGTCAAAAACATACTAACAAATAGCAATGTGCTAACAACAGTCAAAAACATACTAACAAATAGTAACGTGCTAAGAACAGCCGACAACATACTAACAAATAGCAACGTGCTAACAACAGTCAACAACATACTAACAAACAGCAACGCGCTAACAACAGCCAACAACATACTAACAAATAGCAATGTGCTAACAGCTGTCAACAACATACTAACAAATAGCAACGTACTAACAACAGTCAAAAACATACTGCTAACAACAGTCAACAACATACTAACAAATAGCAACATGCTAACAACATACTAACAAATAGTAACGTGCTAAGAACAGCCGACAACATACTAACAAATAGCAACGTGCTAACAACAGTCGACAACATGCTAACAAATAGCAACTTGCTAACAACAGTCGACAACATACTAACAAATGGCAACGTGCTAACAACAGTCAACAACATACTAACAAATAGTAACGTGCTAAGAACAGCCAACAACATACTAACAAATAGCAACCTGCTAACAACAGTCGACAACATGCTAACAACTGTCAACAACATACTAATGAATAGCAACGTGCTAAGAACAGCCAACAACATACTAACAAATAGCAACGTGCTAACAACAGTTGACAACATACTAACGAATAGCAACGTGCTAACAGTCAACAACATAATAAATAGCTACGTGCTAACAACAGTCAACATACTAACAAATAGCAACTTGCTAACAACAGTCGACAACATACTAACAAATAGCAATGTGCTAACAACAGTCAACAACATACTAACAAATAGTTACGTGCTAAGAACAGCCAACAACATACTAACAAATAGCAATGTGCTAACAACAGTCGACAACATACTAACGAATAGTAACGTGCTAAGAACAGCCAACAACATACTAACAAATAGCAACGTGCTAACAACAGTCGACAACATACTAACGAATAGCAACGTGCTAACAACAGTTGACAACATACTAACAAATAGCAACGTGCTAACAACAATCGACAACATACTAACAAATAGCAATGTGCTAACAACAGTCAAAAACATACTGCTAACAACAGTCAACAACATACTAACAAATAGCAACATGCTAACAACAGTCAACAACATACTAACAAATAGTAACGTGCTAAGAACAGCCGACAACATACTAACAAATAGCAACGTGCTAACAACAGTTGACAACATGCTAACAAATAGCAACTTGCTAACAACAGTCAACAACATACTAACAAATGGCAATGTGCTAACAACAGTCAACAACATACTAACAAATAGCAACCTGCTAACAACAGTCGACAACATGCTAACAACTGTCAACAACATACTAATGAATAGCAACGTGCTAAGAACAGCCAACAACATACTAACAAATAGCAACGTGCTAACAACAGTTGACAACATACTAACGAATAGCAAAGTGCTAACAGTCAACAACATAATAAATAGCTACGTGCTAACAACAGTCAACAACATACTAACAAATAGCAATGTGCTAACAACAGTCAACAACATACTAACAAATAGTAACGTGCTAAGAACAGCCAACAACATACTAACAAATAGCAACCTGCTAACAACAGTCGACAACATGCTAACAACTGTCAACAACATACTAATGAATAGCAACGTGCTAAGAACAGCCAACAACATACTAACAAATAGCAACGTGCTAACAACAGTTGACAACATACTAACGAATAGCAAAGTGCTAACAGTCAACAACATAATAAATAGCTACGTGCTAACAACAGTCAACAACATACTAACAAATAGCAATGTGCTAACAACAGTCAACAACATGCTAACAAATAGTAACGTGCTAAGAACAGCCAACAACATACTAACAAATAGCAACGTGCTAACAACAATCGACAACATACTAACAAATAGCAATGTGCTAACAGTCAACAACATAATAAATAGCTACGTGCTAACAACAGTCAACAACATGCTACCAAATAGCAACGTGCTAACAACAGTCGACAACATACTAACAAATAGCAATGTGCTAACAACAGTCAACAACATACTAACAAATAGCAACGTGCTAACAACAGCCGACAACATACTAACAAATAGCAACGTGCTAACAACAATCGACAACATACTAACAAATAGCAATGTGCTAACAACAGTCAAAAACATACTGCTAACAACAGTCAACAACATACTAACAAATAGCAACGTACTAACAACAGTCAAAAACATACTGCTAACAACAGTCAACAACATACTAACAAATAGCAACATGCTAACAACAGTCAACAACATACTAACAAATAGTAACGTGCTAAGAACAGCCGACAACATACTAACAAATAGCAACGTGCTAACAACAGTCGACAACATGCTAACAAATAGCAACTTGCTAACAACAGTCAACAACATACTAACAAATGGCAATGTGCTAACAACAGTCAACAACATACTAACAAATAGTAACGTGCTAAGAACAGCCAACAACATACTAACAAATAGCAACCTGCTAACAACAGTCGACAACATGCTAACAACTGTCAACAACATACTAATGAATAGCAACGTGCTAAGAACAGCCAACAACATACTAACAAATAGCAACGTGCTAACAACAGTTGACAACATACTAACGAATAGCAAAGTGCTAACAGTCAACAACATAATAAATAGCTACGTGCTAACAACAGTCAACAACATACTAACAAATAGCAATGTGCTAACAACAGTCAACAACATACTAACAAATAGTTACGTGCTAAGAACAGCCAACCACATACTAACAAATAGCAACGTGCTAACAACAGTCGACAACATACTAACGAATAGCAACATGCTAACAACAGTCGACAGCATACTAACAAATAGCAACGTGCTAACAACTGTCAACAACATACTAACAAATAGTAACGTACTAAGAACAGCCAACAACATACTAACAAATAGCAACGTGCTAACAACAGTCGACAACATACTAACGAATAGCAACGTGCTAACAACTGCCGACAACATACTAACAAATAGCAACGTGCTAACAACAGTTAACAACATGCTAACAAATAACAACTTGCCAACAACAGTCGACAACATACTAACAAATAGCAATGTGCTAACAACAGTCAACAACATACTAACAAATAGCAACCTGCTAACAACAGCCGACAACATACTAACAAATAGCAACCTGCTAACAACAGCCGACAACATACTAACAAATAGCAACCTGCTAACAATAGTCGACAACATACTAACAAATAGCTACTTGCTAACAACAGTCAACAACATACTAACAAATAGCTACTTGCTAACAACAGTCAACAACATAATAACAACATTAGTACGAACATTAGCATTAGCTTTAAAACGTAAAGTAGCCATAAATGATCATGCTAGCAAAACTACTGTAACATACAATTGAGAAACAACAGACTGTGGGAGCCTGTAAACTCTTTTTACTGAAAGTGTCCCATTTTTATTTTTGTTATCAGACCACTAATGTGCCAAAGTTTCAAAGTTTTTAAAATCCAAATCCCAAGTATGAGTCATAGTGATGCATAAGCCACCAATGAAACCAGTTAATTTAACCATTTTTCACGCATTTAGAGAGACACCAGGTGCTTATGTCAGGCTAAGAGGAAGACATTTAAAATCTCCAGGATCTATGACATTTCCTCTTTCCCCTGTTACTCTCTATGGAAGTGTTCAAAGTCACTAATGTCCACAAAGTCCTCCACCTCACAATGCCACAGAAGAATGTTTATTTATCCGACATCCTGTCTCAGAGCCGGACATATTATACACCCCGACGCATGAATTATACATTGGAATCAACCCGCATTGTTGGTTGATTATTCCGGCATGCCTTGCCTTGCTAAAATATGACTACCAAGTACCACTTTTTCTCATTTTTAATGTGAATATGTGCTGTTGTTTGAAGAACAGCATCTGTTAGAGCCTCATCTGAAGGATGCTTAGCAAACCTGAAGCTTGAGAAGATCAGAGGACTCCAGATGACTCTAGCTTGTGTGCTACCTTGTATTTGCAGTCTTTGGTTTACTCTCTCCTTGTTGCTGACTCGTAAATTAGAGGTAAACTAACACCCCCTTTCCATTCAACAAAGTTTCTCTTGGTTATTAGAAGGCGTTCGCTGTATCTCATACCCAAGTGATACTGAGGGACATTAGTCTAGTTCTCACAGCCTCACACTACCTACATTGACCCTTCACTAAGCTCTGCTTAGACAAGCTTTGCGTAATGTCCCATACAATTGGGAGATTGCAGTAAAAAACATGATTTTGAGTAAAATGTGCTGATTAATTGAATGGATGCTTTTTTTTTTTTTTTTTTCAAGTGTGGCATTGCAAAGCATTTTTTCTGTTGTTTTTATGCAAAGAGATTATTAAATTGCGCATGAATGTGATTTAAAACTGTACCTTTACCCAAGTTTGTTGACTAAGAGTTAAGTCAGTGAGGTAGTTGATCTGCTGAGAACGATGATTCGTGCCTGTGGAATAACCAGACCAATCTCATTCCACAAGCTCTCGTACGATGATGACTGGCAGGCCACATCCAATCAGAATGTTTTTTTTGTTGACAAATTCTTTGACAGTCCAAGTTGTGACAGGTTGAATAGACATTCTCAGAAGAATTATTTACAAAAAGGATATCTCATCTAAAACTGTTCTTAGAAAACATTAACATGCGGGACTAATGTTGCAGTATGATATGTGTGGACACTATTATGGTAGCGAAATTCATCTTGTTACTGAAATGTACCACACTCAGGGGCTAAACTAAGATTAGGGAACTGTAAAATCTGGTGGTGATTCTTGTGGCCAATGCACATAATATACAATTTTTTAAGCGAGTACATTCATTAAATTTAAATAGAAATTGGTGCACTGCTGGATCAAACGAAAACTGTATTATACATAGATGGTATTTTACATAGTATTGACTAAGAAATCAATCCAGAATGCTGTTCTACTGTTTGGTCCAACTTAACCCCTGGCCATACATGAGTAACATACTGTAAATAAATAATGCCAAATTACCTGGAAGGTTAAGATCATTTAAATAAAGCACTGATTTTAAACAAGGTTACTTTAGGGAAGGAGGGGAAAGTTCATAGAGGAAAAAGCTGTTAGATTCATATCCATGTGTTGTCATTGTTTCTGTTCCTGATAGCATTCTGAAAAATGTCAAAGTAAATACCTTGGATGAAGTTTAAGAATGCATATGTCAGTGTGATTCTAAGAACTGCAAATTATGGTAGCTTGTTTCCACCACTGAATAAAAAAAGAAAGTATAATTCTGACTTTTTTTGTCGCAATTCTGACTTTTTTTCTCAGAATTGCATGATAAAAACTTGTAATTGTGTTATAAAGTCAGAATTGCCTGATATTAACTCACAATTGCGTGTCATGAGTCAGAATTGTGTGATATAAACTTGCAATTATGTCAGAATTGCGAGATATAAGCTGACAATTGAGTTATAAAGTCAGAATTGTGAGATAAAAAGTCACAATTGTGAGTTATAAAGTCAGAATTGCCGGATATAAACTTGCAATTGCATTTTATAAAGTAAGAATTGAGTGATATAAACTTACTATTGGGTTATAGTCAGAATTAAAACTCACAATAGCGAGTTATAAAGTCATTCTTTTTTCCTCAGAATTGGACATCATAAATTGCCATTGCAAGTTTATATCTCACAATTCTGAGAAAAGAAGTCCGAATTACGAGTTTATATCTCACAATTGCGAGAAAAACATCAGAATTGTGAGAAAAAAGTAAGAATTTATAACGCGCAATTGCAAGTTTATATCTCGCAATCCTGAGAAAAGAAGTCAGAATTGTGAGATGTAATGCTAAGGATGCAAAGGAAGTTCAGATCATGTGCTACAATCACCAAAACAAAAGCAAAGAAAAGAATTGATAAAAAAAAAAAAAATGCAAGAAAGAGTAAAGAAGAACCCGAGTCGGTCTTATCACACATAATGAGAGGACGTGCTGATTGACAGCAGTGAAAACGGAGGGGTCAGAAAAGCAAAGCTCTCTTTGAGTAAGGGAGCGTAAAATCCAGACTAGTGCACGCTGATCCCCAAAATCCCCCTATTGTCACAATAAACAGAAAAGCAGAGGAAATGTGTGTATGAGTGCGAGCGCCCCAGCGTGTATAGAAGCACAACCCTAAGCTCGACTTAAAAGGGATTGAATTCAATTTTGGGGGCTTTTGTTCGGAAGCCGTTTGAACTTGTTAGGTTCAATATTTTGAGGACAAAAGTTCTTTGTTCTGCATTAAACAAAATTATATAATAATAATAATAATAATACAGTAATATAATAATTTTAGAATTTGAATTAATGGAGATCGTCTTGTTTTTATTCTCTTTTGTACTTTATTTTCTTGTTTAGATGGCATGGTACAAGAGGCCTCTGTCCTTTCTTGAGCCCTACAGGGTCCTGCATTCATTAACTTTCCTGAGCAACCAGGCAACCTGCTGTACAGCCTTAAAATGTCATTTAGGAATCCATGGTATTCTGCTCGTTTGGTTTGACATTTAAAACACTCTGTTTGACTCCGTCCTTGACTGAACCTGCAGACCTTCAGAGGTGAATTGAGTGAGTTACAGGAATAGACAAAGAAGAGAAGCCACATAGGCCTTGTTTACACCTGGTATTAAGATGCACAAGTGGATGATGCTAAATAAATGTTTTGTGCTTGTCTACAGTCAACCACTTCCAAAGGTAGTCGAAAACGCATTTGACCGGATTGCTTTTGTAGTGTAGACACTCATGTGGTTGAATGTGTTCAAACAGCGCAAAAGACCGCCTACTCTCCACCTACTGACCTTATGCATAAATATTATGGGGAGTGCACTAGCCAGACGGGATTTAAACTTTGTCAGCTGAAGACCCAAATTTGGTTTGAAGACAAAAAACGTACTGAGCACAATGTTCTCTCACCATTCCTGATTTCTAACACGCACTTAGCGCCTTCGGCCGGTCTTGCGGCTGTCAGAGCAGAAACGAAAGCTCTCCGTATGTTTTTCCATCGTCTCCAGTCACATTCATATGTAAATTGCGCAACCTTATTTTGTCCATTAGATCAAAAGATCTGAAAAAGCCCATACATTTACCTGCCCCTGGACCCTCCCCTCGAAGAAATCAGGACAGAAGTGGTTGAAAGTGGACAAAAGAGACAGATTAAAACACCAGGTGTAAACGGGAATGTGTCTCCCTCATCTACTTGTGATCCGATCGACCAAAACTCATCTTAATACCAAGTGTAAACAGGGCCAAAGACAGTTTTACGTCAACATATGTACAAGCAAGTGTGGAACACAAAAGAAGATGTGTCTCAGGGGACATTTTTTGTCCATACAGTGAAAGTCAAAGTGGTCCAAACATTCTTCAAAATATCTTTTTTTGAGCATTCCACTGAAGAAATAAAGCTATACATGTTTAAAGGGATGAACTGAACTATCCCTTTAAGATGCTGCATATAACCTTTATTAGTTGATAATCTGAAAGTGAAACAGTGTCTCAAAATAGTCTAACATAAACTGCTTAAAATATTCCAAATCTGTTTCTCCGTCACAGTCTCATCTCTCTTCCCTTTCTTTGTTTCGGTTAAGGCAGTCAGATCTTGTTTTGTACGCCATCTATCACCTGACCTTTCTTCTCCATGCACGTCTTCACTCTTATTTGTCTTCTTCAAGATTGCCATAAACCTCTAACTTTCGTCAAGACCTGTCTCACACCCCACATGAGAGTCTGTCCCTCCCCGTACAATGACACACACAATCACATGACTCTTTCATTTTGATCCGCTCAGCATGTAACGGTCTTTTCCCAAAGCAAGCCTCTGTCCCCTGTCCTCTCATGGGGGCAGGGAGGATGTCTGCTGGCCTGGACGTGGAGTTCAGCGAGGTAGGGGACGTCTGAATGGTCACCCGCTGGGCAGAGGGAGGGAGTGTGCTGGGACAATGGTGGTCCTGTTCTAAGGGAGCGTGGTCAGGGGGAGCCGGGAGATGGGCTGGGGGTGTTTGTAGGGGCAGGAAACAGGGGGAGCCTATGGGAATGCAGATTGGCTCTCTGAATTGAGCTGACAGGCTGGGCTTTGATGTGAGCAGAGGGGGATTTTCATAGGGCCTAACTTTTATCAATGTTAAAACCACTCCCCTACCAAACTTCATCTTCTATCCCTCTCTGTCCATCCTGCATTGTTTGTCTTCCCTTTAAATGGACATAAACATGGGCACCATTTAGTATGAAAATTAAATTCCCTCTGCTGAAAACCTGAAGCCTCTTTTTTTTTTTTTCTGCCAGAAACTTTAAATCTCTCAATGCCACTTTATATAATGCAATTGCAACTTTGATGTTCACAACTGCGACTTCATATTTTACAATTGAAGCCGTTTCTCATAATAGCAACTTTACATTTCACAATTGCAACTTTCTCATTACTGTGACTTTATATCTCTCACTTGTGACTTTATATCTCATAACTGCAACTTTGTTTCTCATAAAGTGACTTTCTTATCTCACAATGCAAATTTATATCTTTCAGTACAGTATATTGCAATTACAACTTTTTGCTTGTAATTATGACTTTATCCCCGTTTTCACAGACAAGGCTTAATCCTAGTCCCAGGCTAAAATGCATGTTTTAACTGAAAGCAACCTGTCCTGACATATCTTAAAATATATCAGAGCCATTGTTTTGTCTCAAGATTCACACCAGTAATGTTTTTTCTAAGGCACATTTATAAAAGCTACTTAAATGTTCTAATTGAACTAAGGCCTAATCCTGGCTTAATCTAAGCCCTGTCTGTGAAACTGGGCCTATATATCAAAGTTTGACTTTATATCTTGTATACTGACAATTGTGACTATATTTCGCAATTGCCACTTTACATCAGCTTTTAAACTTCTAGGGCCCTATTTTAACGATCTAAGTTCATGGTCTGAAGCGCACGGTACAGATGCACTTATGGCGGAAAAATGGAAGTTTAACGACGGAAAAATTGTCGGCGCACCAGGCGCATGATCCAAAAGGGTTGTAGCTAGTTTCTTAATGAGTCATGGGTGTGTTTTGGGCGTAACGTGCATTAAATCAATCAGAGTGTCATCTCCCATTCCCTTTAAAAGTCTGGTGCGCTTGCACCATGGCGGAATTTGCAAGCGGAAAAATTGAACACTTCTCCAGAGAGGAAACAGATCTGCTTGTGCACGAGGTTAAAGCGTTGTAATCCTTTTATTTTGAACTTTTATAACATTTATTCATTTTTTAACATAACGTCCCTGTGTGTAACAAGCAGAGTGTACGTGTGTTGTGCACCTGTCTATGAGCACATATTACTAACTCGCCAAACAAAAAAAAAAAAATACTGCGCCATTGACTTTAGACCAGGTTTCAGTTGGTCAATGGCGCAGTCGTTTTCAGTTGCCTCAAAATAGCAACACGCCAACAATGTTTCTGAACACACCTCGTTTTCAGACCAGCACGCTCATGGGCGAACAGATGGGTGCGAGTGCATTTGCTATTTAAACAACGTGCCGCTGGACGTGAAAATAATAACTGTGTTGGGCTGAAATTTGCAAAAAACACTTGCCTGGCGTTGCATTGCGCTGAGTGTATGATAGGGCCCTTTAACTACAGAAGCAGACTTAGATTGGTCACCATCATATGTTGTTTTGGATGCTGGTATGTCAGTGTCCCTCCGTTTTCCTTAACTACCTTAACCAACTTCAACTAGTTTCACCAGAAACATCATGTTAGTCAACAGCAATGGACAATGGAAAGTCATGATTGTCTTACGGCCCTTTTCCACTGCGTGGTACGACTCGGCTCACCAATGCACGGCTCGGTTTGCTTTTCCACTGCAGTTTAGTACTGCTTCAAAGTGGGTGGGATTATAGACTTATCATTATAGTTGTGCCGCCTCTACTGCTGTTTGGTGTCTCGTGTGGCAAATCCAATGATCCTGGTAGTGGCGATTCTCTCGAACCTGTCAGTGATCTGCAGTGTTTACACGTCACATTTAGTATCAGTATGGCTCGCTTGGAACCTCAACCGAGGTGGTACTATTTGAAGTGAGCCGTATACCGTGCCGTACCATGAATCACAATTAGCCAGTCTTTTTAGCAGCTATTACCAAGATTTTTCGATCACCATATTCAAATATCAATCAAATGGTAATTGCTGGTAAGACACCACCATGATGGGGCACCGTATTATTTGAAGTCCCATGTCAATACAGTAGAATTTAAAATTGTATTCATAACTGCACCACAACAACACTACTGTTACATGTTCTCTGTTTTGTGTACCTTGTGTTTATGTTATTTGGACTTTTAGGTTGTATTCTGCCCATTTATTTTCCTGTTTCCAGCGCCATTCTGTAGTCAGTTTATAGTTTTTCTTGTTGATTAGTTTTCTGATTGTTCCCAGGTGTGTCTTGTTTGCCAGTACCCCTTGTGTACTGTATATTAACCCCAGTGTTTCTTGTGTTCTTTGTCGGCTCTTGTTCATTGCTCTGCTGATTCCTAGTTTCTGCTACTTGTGCTTGGATTGTTGTTTGTCTAAATAAAACTGCATTTGGATCCTACCCTCTAAAAAATGCTGGGTTAAAAATGGACAAACCCAGCGATTGGGTTAAACGTTTGCCCAACGTGCTGGACAGTTTTATTTAACTCAACTATTGCTTAAAAATTACTGTATTGCCAACTTAAAATGAACCAAAATAGGTTGGAAATTAAAAATCGGACACATAATTACTAGAGGCAACAATTATAATCAAAAGGTGAACATTTGTTAATAAGCAATTTAATGTTTATTGTTTAGTTAATATTTATTAAACTTATTAATAGATGTTCATTTATTAAACATAATAAATGTTAATTTCCAATATACTTTGGTTTCATTTTAAGCAAGCAATACAGTCATTTTTAAACAATAGTTGAGATAAATAAAACTACCCAGCAGGTTGGGCAAACATTTAACCCAATCGCTGGGTTACAACAACCCATTCACTGGGTTAAAACAACCCAATCGCTGAGTTTTTCCATTTTCAACCCAACTTGGGTTGTTTTTAACCCAGCATTTTTTGAGTGTACTCTCCTTCGCCTTTGAGTTTTCACTAGAGTTACTAACTATAGTACCTCTAGTAAAGCTTTGGATAAAAAAGCATCTGTTAAGTGACAAATAACTTGCACAAAGAAACAAAAACTTCAAAACTTTTATAATGTCTTGATTTAAGCACCCCTGCAGCACTGCCATTAATTAGACTCTGAGAATGTTCGTCTCTGTGTGCGTTAGAGAAAAGCCGTGATTACGGCCAAATCCAACTGCCTCGCCTCTCATACAAATGCAAAACCCCTGAAGGAAACACTGCTTTAAATTCACAATACACACACGGTTCAGACTCCACACTCGATCTCTGCCAGTGTCCTCCAAGAGGAGAGTCTTAAAGAGAAGTAGGGTTGTAAGGAGGAACAAAAAGTTTTAGAAATTGCTGAGTAGAGGAATTAAAAGAAGAGATGAAAAGAAAGAAGTGAGAGTGGAAATTGTGTGTGTATGTGTGTGTGTGATTGGGGGGGTGACTAATTACTTTTCTTCCTCTCTTGAAGGAAACGCCTCCTCTTTGTCCAGCAGGGAGATGGGGAGGGGGTGGTAGATAGGGGGTCTCATCCCGCCACTTCAATCTCAGCATCTCAGCACTTTTCTTTTCTTTGTGTCTTTCATTCACTTCTCTCTTTCCTATCTGCTTTTTTACACACAATTATTATTCCTCCTTTATTACGTACTCTCCCGAGGACCTCAAAAGAAGCCGATCAGGAGGACGGGGAGGGGGGCTCAGCTCTGGATTTAAAAAGTTGGCTGTGTAGAGGGTGTGCAGGAATGGTTTCACTTCAGAAATCAGTTGAATAATAGCTGGAGAAATGTGAGGTCTTGTAACAGCATTGGTAATATGACATAAAAAGCATGATTAGACCACATTTCATGGATCACTACAGGCACTGGAAAAACAGGGGAAATGCGCAAGCCAGAATGACTCTTATGTAAGTCTGCTGTACCGCTCTGGGATCAGACTAGGGAGAATGGAAGATGTGGGCAGCATCCGTTCAAGATGATGCCAGATCAGATGTTTCCTTCGGATAATGACGAGACACTTGATTTCCAGGCACTAGTGTACCACAAATCATTAGCGCACTCAGGGTACTTGTGTTTGTGTGCTCTCCATTCTGATATTGACGTCTCTCTTTGTCTTTCCAAGAAATCCAGGCCAAGTCAGGTGGCTCACAGTCCAAATTTTATTTGCCAAATTAGATAGTGAATGCAGTTGCTTATATTTTGAAGCACTCTGCTTGTGGAACAATGCGGCTGTGTATGAGTTTTGGAGGGAGGAGAGCTAGCCGAGCAATGAGAAAGACAGAGCCACTATTACGGGATATTTAGTCTTGGCTTTAATGATAGTGGACAAAATGACGTGGACACAAAAAAGCTTCCTGTGACATTATTGAACATGTTACTCCTGCTAAAAAGACCTGCTTAGACTAGCTTTAATTTCCATGTTGATCCAAATTTGGGGCTAGTCTAGCTGGTTAAGCTAGTTAAAGGATAAATATAGCCAAAAATAAAAATGTTGTCATCATTTACTCATCATTCCTCATGTTCCAAATCCAAATGACTTTCTTCTGTGAAACTCTGGGGAGCATTCAAGTTTCAAATGCCAAAGCACCATGACAGTATCACTAAAGTAGTCTTTATGAATTGTGTGCTATAATCCAAGTTAAATAGCTTTGTGTGACGAACAGACTGGAATTTAGCTCGTTATTCATTGATAATCTTCTGCTGTCAACCATCAAATTTGTGAGTTAAACAGGAGAGTCAGATCAGTCTAATTCATGAGCAAATTATTCAGACTGGTTCAATGAATAATTGAAACGATCTGACTCAAAAGAATGAATAATTCGAATGATTCATTGAAAAAGTCTGAATTGATAAAACATTTCATTCAAATAATTTATTAAGAAAATTGTAATCAAAAGAATGATTCATTCAAAAAAATAATTCTGAGTAAGATCATTTCAATGGAGCCATGCACATGTGGATAAAAACAGAAATTGTTGTCACAAATTAAGAATTCATTCCAATTACTTATTCATTTTTGGCCACAATTTAACGAAAATGAGCAGGGCCATAACCACCATAGACTCTGAGGGGGACAAGTCCCCCCAATAATTAAAAATCACCAAATTGTCCTCCCCAATATTTGATATTTTTGATGCTAGCTCTGCTGCACTCTGTTACACACCGCTCTGTTTGTTATAAGAATGACAAACAGTTTTAAAAGTTACATTTTTAGTCTGCTCTGCCTCAGCAATCTAACATCAGTGTTAAAATGATTGAAACGGCCAATCAAATCAAAGAAGGCGGGTCTTACTGTTCATAGAAAATGAGTCTGAATTCCAACGCGTCACTTTTAGCAGTGAAAAAGTGTGTGGTAAGATGTAAGTAGCTAAACATTTAATATATGACAGCTGTTTTACGGTAGAAATGTTGACAGTAATATCCAACACTTTCTCGTGACCAATTCGTATGTATTTTACCAGGTGGCTAAATTGTACTCGTATGATACGATTTTGTATGATTTGTCTAGACCCCAGTGACGAGTAGGTTTAGGGGCGGAGTTAGGGGTAGGTCATTTTGTAGCTAAACATTTAATATTTGACAGCTGTTTTACGGCCACAATTTACCAAAATAGCCACAATTTACCGAAAATGAGGGAATGAATTAGTAAGTTGTGGAAACTAATTCTTAATCTCTGGCCATTTCCCCTGCATGTCCATACTTTTCAACACATTACATAAAAAGTAACATTTTTTTTTTTTTTACTGATGAACTGGACATCACTATTTGTCCCATGAGCTCTCAAGGAAAGCTAGAGTGGAAGTATTTTGGTGAACAGCAGCTTAAATTTCTTACAATAAGCAGTTGTATGGATAGAGGGGATGACAACATGCCAGCATCCCATGCTGGAGACCAGCACACAAAACACAACATATGCTGGTGACCACCATACTGGTTTTTTTCAGCAGGGATTCAATACTTCATAAGGGCATGACTGTACCCTCTCGTCTCAAAGAATTACGGATACAAAATTACCACATGAAAAAAGTTACAGACAACATATCGTCATTCTTGAGTCTGTCAAATAAGCCGTCATATTTACATATCACATTTACTAGCCACAAAAGGCACACTGGGGCATAAACCACACAAACAAAGTTGGTCTTAGTTGGAGAGTCTATTGTATCCTCAAGGGTATGACATATATTATTCATAAGCACACTGAGATTCTGGGGATTATAGATAATGCTACATTAGGTGGCCCAGATGTCGGTTTGAACTATGAAAGAAGTGGCTATTTTAAGACATGTCAAGTCATCAAGAGAGAGAAATGTAAAGAGAGATAATCATGTTTCCTGGAGCGGTCTAAATGAGAGCTGTCCAGTAATGGCAGAGCAAGAATGCAGTCAGTGCACACCGCTCAACCCTCCCTAAGTCTTGGCTCAACTCCACTCTCTCAGCACTCCACACAAAGCTTCCTTTGTTCAGCCTGGTCTTGAAAAGCAATGCTCCGTCACTCCTTTTCTCTCTCCCTCTCTGTTGTCCTGCCTCGTTCTTCTCTCTTCCTGTGTATCTCTTCTGCCCGCTCCACCAGTGCTCTCCTTATCTAATGTGCTCCATTCTCTCACATGTAGGTTAAATTATCCTAGAATGTTAGGATTCTTTCTGTGTTTTTACTTCCATTCCTTCCCCGGTCTGTTTTATCCAATTTTTCCCATAGACTTCAGTGTTGTTTATTCACTAGAAGGTAAGATCCAGCCAAGAAATCTCTATTATCCTCACAACCTTAACTGGGGGTTGGGGAGAATTTTTCAAGCAACTTTTTCTCCTCAACAGCTATTTTAGGTTAACCGCACATTTAATAAGCTGGAATGGGGAGGGGGGGATTGTGCTCTTGTTTTGCTCTGGTACTTTTTCAAAGCTTAGAGAGATTTAGCCCTGCCACTCTCCCATGAAAGAATACTCACACCCACACGTACACAGCAAAACCCTTCAGGTGTTTTTCCTGTATGTGATCAACTGATAACCAATCTCAAGTTGAAATCAATGAATCACGCAGACATCAAGTGATTAAATGAATAGGTTTCATTAGAATGTCATATCGCATTGGCACTGTAGGTAAAGGCTTTGTTTGTTGAAGGCATATTAAAGTAAAGTATATTCAGGTCAAGCAGTCATAACTTTTGTTCCTCCAACAATAATCACTTCATGTGAAAAACCTGTTGCTCCGGCGGCAACCTCTTACAAGCCTCGTCCTGCAGATTGTAAAGTGAATGGCATTGGATAGCCCGAGGCGTGAAATTGTGTCCATCATCGCCTTGTGACGCAGCCAGATCTTGCACAACCACTTGCTGACATACAGTAGATGCGGGACTATATGAGCCCGCTGGCTGCTGGCATACCTGCACATGCCCCTGCTGTGAAATTATTATTTCACGCCTAGATTTCACCACACTCTACAGTCATACAACTACAGACGTGCAGAGACTTGTCGTTAGCTAAGATTTTCGGAAAATAACAGACCAGTTTAAGTGAGGCCACTTTAAAGAAATTCATATTTTAAGGCCCTGTGTATATAATAATTATGGGGGTGGGTCTGACCCCCCATAACCAATAAAGAGGTCCTTGATTATGATTTAACTTTTTTAACTTTAGTTAGTGTGTAATGTTGCTGTTTGATCATAAACAACATCTGCAAAGTTGCGACGCTCAAAGTTCAATGCAAAGGGAGATATTTCCTTTTAAAGAATTCTCTGTTTAAGGAATTCTACAACAAATGGCTGGTAGGGACTACAACGAGCTTCTTCCCGGGTTGGTGACATCACAAACCCCAAAATTTACTGACAATCCTCATTTTGTCTGCGTGAGATTCTCCAGCTTTGTTGTTGTTGAGCAACCGAAGCGTGAGCTGTTAAAGCTCCGCCCTCTTCTGGAAAGGGGGCCGGGAGCAGCAGCTCATTTGCATTTAAAGGGACACTCACAAAAATGAAGCGATTGGAGCACACACAAACACGTAACATGTAATATTATGTCAATAAAGTGTACGGAAAATTGTTTACTTATTGAAGATTTTCACTGTTTAAATTTCAGGTTTTTTTTTTATACAAGTATACAGGTGCTGGTCATATAATTAGAATATCATCAAAAAGTTGATTTATTTCACTAATTCCATTCAAAAAGTGAAACTTGTATATTATATTCATTCATTACACACAGACTGATATATTTCAAATGTTTATTTCTTTTAATTTCAATGATTATAACTGACAACTAAGGAAAATCCCAAATTCAGTATCTTAGAAAATTAGAATATTGTGAAAAGGTTCAATATTGAAGACACCTGGTGCCACACTCTAATCAGCTAATTAACTCAAAACACCTGCAAAGGCCTTTAAATGGTCTCTCAGTCTAGTTCTGTAGGCTACACAATCATGGGGAAGACTGCTGACTTGACAGTTGTCCAAAAGACGCACTATTGACACCTTGTGCACAAGGAGGGCAAGACTCAAAAGGTCATTGCAAAAGAGGCTGGCTATTGTTCACAGGCTCTGTGTCCAAGCACATCAATAGAGAGGCGAAGGAAGGAAAAGATGTGGTAGAAAAAGTGTATAGCAATAGGGATAATCGTGCACCTGTAGAGGATTGTGAAACAAAACCCATTAAAAATGTGGGGAGATTCACAAAGAGTGGACTGGTAGCTGGAGTCAGTGCTTCAAGAACCACTACGCACAGACGATGCAAGACATGGGTTTCAGCTGTCGATTCCTTGTGTGTCAAGCCACTCTTGAACAACAGACAGCGTCAGAAGCGCGAAGATAAAAAAGGACTGGACTGCTGCTGAGTGGTCCAAAGTTATATTCTCTCTGATGAAAGTAGATTTGCATTTCCTTTGGAAATCAGGGTCCCAGAGTCTGGAGGAAGAGAGAGAGGCACACAATCCACGTTGCTTGGAGGTCCAGTGTAAAGTTTCCACAGTCAGTGATGGTTTGGGGTGTCATGTCATCTGCTGGTGTTGGTCCACTGTGTTTTCTGAGGTCCAAGGTCAACGCAGCCGTATACCAGGAAGTTTTAGAGCACTTCATGCTTCCTGCTGCTGACCAACTTTATGGAGATGCAGATTTCATTTTGCAACAGGACTTGGCACCTGCACACAGTGCCAAAGCTACCAGTACCTGGTTTAAGGACCATGGTATCCCTGTTCTTAATTGGCCAGCAAACTCGCTTGACCTTAACTCCCATAGAAAATCTATGGGGTATTGTGAAGAGGAAGATGCGATATGCCAGACCCAACAATGCAGATGAGCTGAAGGCCACTATCAGAGCAACCTGGGCTCTTATAACACCTGAGCAGTGCCACAGACTGATCGACTCCATGCCACGCCGCATTGCTGCAGTAATTCAGGCAAAAGGAGCCCCAACTAAGTATTGAGTTCTGTACATGCTCATACTTTTCATGTTCATACTTTTCAGTTGGCCAAGATTTCTAAAATATATCAGTCTGTGTGTAATGAATGTATATAATATACAAGTTTCACTTTTTGAATGGAATTAGTAAAATAAATCAACTTTTTGATGATATTCTAATTATATGACCAGCACCTGTATGTTAAGAAAAGGTTCCTGTTACATAAATGTATGCTATGAGTACCATATTATTTAGTTTTCGTTGTAACTGAAACCACTAACTAATTTTAAATTACGAGAGTAATCATGATGAAATATTTTAATGACAGCCCACATGTAAAGCCATGTGTAATATAGTTTCTAAACAAAACATTTTTTTGGTAACACTTTACTTAAAGCCTTTATGTATGATGCATTATAAAGGTATTCATAATGTACATTATAATGTATTATATCTTTTCATAAATAATTGTAACCAAAGTTAAAATGCATTATAATATTCACAGATTCCTTGTTACATCTGAAATTGGTTGTTTGCCGTGTTTTAATGCATTATACTTTCTAAAGGTGTATGATAATATATTAACATGTGATTACAGTTATTCATGAGACCATACAATGCATATAAGGTGCATTACAAGACATAATTAATGCACTGGAAATACATTTAAAAATGCATTATACATTAATGGCTTTAGGTAAAGTGTTACCCCTTTTTTTAACTTTAAAATCTGTGTTTGTAATGTGTACACAAATATTCGATCCCGTGCTTTGTGAAAAGCTTTGGACAGTGCACTACTTGAAAGGTTAATGACACACACACACACACACAGAGAGAGTTTGTTTTTCTATGTTCTAAGGCTGTGCACCAAATCCAGCTGCTGTTTCATTCCCATGGTGCTCTGGGTGTCTTTTGCAGCTGCATCCAATCAGATCACAGAACCTTGAAACCGAATACAGCCTGAAAATACCTACCATCATCGTCATGATTTTTCTGGATATCTCATTCATGAAAATCAGACTCTCTCTCTCTCTCTCTCTCTCTCTCTCTCTCTCTCTGTCTATCTCTTGCCCTTTCTTTCTCAAGAGGTTCTGTAAAATTTTAACTAGGCCTCTTTACCGCAGGTGTTGCATATTGGTGATTAAAGCACCTCTGCATCTGTTGTTCCTCAGGCAAGATTTGGTCTGATTACCGCTAACTAGGGTGCAGAGTGCCGTGACCTGCTTTTGTTTTAGTTCAGGCTCATTTTGCTGTCCTTGAATGTTTTCACAATTCCTGTAATCAACAAGTGGCTGGTTAGCTTCATTTCATGATAACAGAAAACTTAAAGGGTTAGTTCACCAAAAATTAACATTTTTAAACATTTACTCAGCCTCATGTTGTTCCAACAAGTTCTCAGTTTGAGTAATGTACTCAACACACTTTTCATTCAATTGCAATGAAAAGAAAATTAGAAAGGGAAAAGGAAGGAAGTTGTACAGATTTGGAAAGACATGAAGATAAGTTAATGAGTAAATTAATTTTTATTTCTATCTGCACTTTCCCTTTAAAGGGGACCTATAATGCCCCTTTTACAAGATGTAATATAAGTCTCTGGTGTCCCCAGAATGTGTCTGTGAAGTTTCAGCTAAAAATACCCCACAGATCATTTATTATAGCTTATCAAATTTATCCCTATCTGGGTGTGAGCAAAAACGTGACGTTTTTGTGTATGTCCCTGTTGCTCCCGCCCACTTTCCAGAAGAGGGCTGAGCATTAACAGCTCAAGCTTCGGTTGCTCAACAACAACAAAGCTGGAGTATCTCACACAGCCAAAATGAGGATTGTCAGTAACGGTGTTCAGCCTTACATTGTTCAAACCGGAGTCGACACTGATGGAGAGACTCAGGAAGAAGTTACAACTTTTAGAATGCAACTGGAAGTTTCTGAATGGTTAGTGGATAAATTTTTGATTCAACTAGCATGTGGCATCATGTTAAACTTTTGTGCAAATCCAGCGTTGAATTGACCCTCATTTGTGAAGCAGTCCGGCGTAAAATGACGACATGTCAACAACACTTTACTACAACAACTCTTCCTCTTCTCTAAAGCAGCCCAACATGGCCTCACCCCCTTTGTTGCATGTTCTTAGGGGCAGGGTTTATGTACATTTTGGGGTTTGTGATGTCACTAACCTGGGAAGAAGCTTGTTGTAGTCCCTACCAGCCGTTTGTTGTAGTCCTTAAACAGCAAATTCTTTAAAAGTAAATATCTCCCTTTGCATTGAACTTTGAGCGTCGTAACTTTGCAGATGTTGTTTATGATCAAACAGAAACATTACACACTAACTAAAGTTAAAAAAGTGAAATCATAATCAATGACCCCTTTAAACACTTAAATAAAATGCATTCCTCATCTGTGTTTTAACTATATTGCATATAGCAACATCTGTCATGTGCACCTTGCTGAAGAGTGTACAAGATATGACAAAATTGTACACTGTAAAAAATAAAAACGGAAAATGTACTGGTAATTTTCTGCCAGGACTTTATCCGTAATTTTATGGAATTTTTTCCGTTAATCATTAAAAAACAACCTAATGCAAACCTTAATTCAAAATACAGGTAAATCACCTGTAAAATACAAATACGGAAAATTCCTTCGTATTTATACAGTACATTGTGCCTTATTTTTATGGACTTTTTTTTACAGTGTAACTTAAAGCTCTGTAAGAGTTCAAGACCTTATCTGACTCAAAGCAGCGTGGTTTTCTTTCATGAACGATAGCCCTTTTTTTTGCAGGTTATGCAAGAATTGGGCCATGTTATGCAATAAGACGTTAGTGTGTCAGTTAGCAATACTGGTAGTATTAGCATAAGAAGTAAAACGGTGACAATGTTGTTGACTCAGGGCTATGTGTCAGTAGGAAGGCATGCTGACAATACAGACACTCCTCTTTAAAGTAGGACCGTGTGGACAGCACGTTTTTATCATAAGCATTACATCAAAAGCAGGTTATGACTTTGTCTCTGTATATGGTAACTCAAAACAAAGAGTGGTGAAATGTAGGCTAATAGCTCAGGGGGACTGTATTTCTGTGAATAGAGGTATTTGGCTTTCTCTTTACTTTCATGAGTGTTATTTAAAGCAGGTCGTGTTGATTCAGGATTATACAAGGCCCTTGTGTCAAATAGGCTGACTCACCTAGATGTGTTTCCATTTAGCTTCAACGCTTCCAAATCAGAGCCGCCTCACCTGCCAAAAGCAGAATCACAGGACAGATGTGGTGATTCAAAGTATCTCTTTGCCTAAATTTGTGGTTTATGAGAGCGTGCACATATCTATAAAGCGAGTGTTTGTGTGAGATGGACCAATTGAGAGGCATGGGGGGGTGGGGGGTTTGGGTTGTGGGAGATGATGAGAGAATGGTGAAGCAGCGAACCCACAATGGGCCGCATTGTTCCAAGCTCATAATCAGAGCGGACATGGAACTTGGCGGGGAGAGTCGTCCCCGTAGCCCTCGACACAGCTGCTGGGACTTCAGTTTATATTCCCTCCATTCTGCTTTCATCAGCATCTCTCTCGCGCATTTTCTCTCCGTCTCTGTCTTTCCCATTCAGCGGTTGTTTTTCCTTCCTCTATTTGAAATGAAGGGTCAAGGCATAAGTGACGCACTCTTGTGTAACCCATACAAGTTCACTAACTACATAAACAAATTGTGCCAATCAAAGTGAGCCAGAGCTTTGACCTCAATATCTAATGCTTTAGTATGGGAATACTTAAATTTTTACTTTAGTGTGTAATGTTGCTGTTTGAGCATAAACAACATCTGCAAAGTTACAACACTCAAAGTTCAATGCAAAGGGAGATATTTTCTGTTAAAGAATTTGCTGTTTAAGGACTACAACAAACGGCTGGTAGGGACTACAACAAGCTTCTTCCTGGGTTGGTGACATCACTAACCTTAAAATTTACATAAACCCCGCCCCTGAGAACACGGAACAAAGGGGGTGAGGCCATGTTGGGCTGCTTTAGAGAAGAGGAAGAGTTGTTGTAGTAGAGTGTTGTTGTCATGCCGTCATTTTACACCGGACTGCTTCACAAACGAGGGTCAATTCAACGCTGGATTTGCACAAAAGACTGAATCAACTCCACAGCAACTACATAAATTTATCCACTAACCGTTCAGAAACGTCCAGATGCTTTTTAAAAGTTGTAACTTCTTCCTGAGTCTCTCCATCAGTGTCGACTCCAGTTTGAACAATGTAAGGCTGAACACCGTTACTGACAATCCTCATTTTGGCTGCGTGAGATTCTCCAGCTTTGTTGTTGTTGAGCAACCAAAGCGCAAGCTTTTAAAAAACCCCACCCTCTACTGGAAAGGGGGCCGGGAGCAGCAGCTCATTTGCGTTTAAAGGGACACCACAAAACATATCGGACCCATTTGAATTGTGCACAGAATGATATATTTTAAAGTGATATGGAGGAGATTAGGAGGAGAAGCGGTTAGATTAAGAGGAAACTGTGGCTACCGAGCTCAACAACTCTGGCCGAGCTGTGACAAACGAAATGCTATTGGCTAATTTAAAAAAGGGGAGGAGCTGCTTGATATGTCCCGCCCTGTCTTCCTGTTTCAGTGGAAATTACGTCAACACATTGAATAATGCTGCACATTTCAAGGCTCTTCAGTGGACCTTTAACCAATCTCGGGCCTCTATCCAACTGTCTTTGCACCAACCAGCCATCTTTGCTTCCTGTACGCGTTTTAGTTAGTAGAACAACCAGTAGCCCAGTGGAAAAACCCAGCCAGTAACTCGATCTTTAAAAGATTAGAGCTTCGCTTCAATGACGAGAGAAATAAGAAGCTTAACAGCTGGCCCAGTGGCGGTAGCCATGTGTTTACAATAAAATCTCGCAGTCAGCTGTGAGGCCTCTGTGTCATTGGCACGTAAAAATAAAATGAGACAAGAGAGAGACCCCTTCACCATGACTCACAGGTGGGTAGGGAGAACTCAACGTCCTCACGCTGCTCTTTTTCGCATCACCAAAAACATTCATGTGCGAATTCCGTCACATGGCATGTCAGCAGCATGTTAAACGATAATTAGCTTTCTAAATTGATTGGAGCATTCGCAATGTGCATGTGTTGGCTGCACATACGGTTGGCTGTGGTTCATGACCGTTGGGGTCCGATGATTCTGCATGTTCCAGGGCTGGAGCAGCTTTTAACATAAACATTACATGACCCCAGCCAGCAACAGACTCCCTGTACACTGTTGGGGCTGCTGAGAGTGAGTTGTATTTTTGACCCGCTCTAGGTCAGGTGTCCGCCCTTGTGTTGCCTCCCATATGTTTTGCATTTTCTTGCGCTATACACCCCACCCCCAGTCCCGCTGCCCCTGTAATTGCCAGGTAATGTTTCGGCTCCAGCTCCTCCTCTACTGCCATTATTCCTGTTCTGGATTAATGCGACTGCCAATAGTGGCCACAGGCTTGGCAGCATTTCAAAAAAGGGGCCCACCTTCGATACATTATACACAAGCAGCTTTCACCAAGGTGTGCATTTCAAGACAGTCTTCCTCTGTTTTTATACTGTGCTTTTTTCTGTTAAATCAAAGCCGGAGGGGGACACTGGAGACTTTTTTTTCTGCCCAATCTGATCTCTGTAACCCCTCCCTGCCCATATCAGATATTCCCCAGCCGCCTGGCGCCCATTGGGAGGCCCACCTTTACTACCCAATGTAGACTCAATCATCCAGACCTGTTGATTTCCATGGTCATACCCTGTCCAGACCTGCCTAACAGTCAGCTTTCAGATGAATAAATAAACTCAAAAAACAACTAAAATTTACTGTATTTCAGTTTGGTTCTCACACTGGGTAGATTTGAATTCTGTACTTTTATTTGTGGTCACTTGTTTTCCCTTTCTTCCTCTTTTCAATAAGGAGAAAAACCACTTGAGGTGAGCTTTTACAAAAAGTGACCACTGTCAAAAGGTCATCATGTGACTTTTAAGGTATTTGTATCTTGTTTTTGTGATTGAGATTTTAAAAAAAGGAACACAGACATTTCCATAGAATGCCCATTTTAGAGAATTTACCTTGACAACAAAGTAGGGGATGACCAAAGTCATCTGGGTACCAAACAACCCTAGTAAAAAAAGAAAAAGCTAAAATGTATTTGAAATGCATTTATTTTGTGCTAAGTATACTACAAATACATTTACATATTTATGTGCTAAATAAAAATACCCTGCAGTTGTACTTTTGGTATACTAAACTGGTATACTGCTAAATTGGAACAACTAATTTTGCACTTTAAATGTGCATAACACTTTAAAAGATATGCTTAAGTTTATTTGATTGGGCTAAAGTGGAACTGTCGCAAGTATACTTTAGGTACACTTTAAACATCTTGCATTTAAAAACTGATATTATACAAAGATCATACGATCCTTATTAATAGTGATATTAAAACACTTTTAGGCATAATATTAAGAAATGTGTATTGTGTCGGCGCCGGTAGCCTTGTGGGTGACCCGAGTTCGAGTCCCAGCTTGTGGACCTTTTCCGATTTCTTTCCCCTCTCTCTCTCCCAATTCGCTTCCTGTCAACTAACTATCCTAAAAGGCAAAAATGTGCATTGTGCAATAAAGAAATACTCCAAATAAAGTTTAAATATAATTTTATATCAGTAAGTCTTAAGTGGCATGTCAATAAATATGTTAATGGATTTGAAGTATACTTAGTATGAAATAATGTATTTTAAATAGATTTTGGTATAGGGTTTTTTTTACTAGGGAACCGAAAGGTCACAAGGGGTCATCCAAAAAAACTTGGTTCCTCATGGTGCACACTGAGCAAATACGGTACATGGATGAAAGTTAACAGGACAAACGGGAAAGCCAGACAATGGTTCAAATTAACACAAGCTAAATACAGGGCTGACGGGAAGTAATCAAATGATGGCACACAGTCCGGGAACTGCTTGTATGTTCCACTGAGCTCACTGGCTATGGGTAGGCCAGTTAAGCAACATCCAGAAGTTATGATGTAACAGGACAACTGTCTGAGGGTCTGTTTAGGTTAATCCACATGCATCTCTATATTCGGTATGCAAACAAAGCTCACTCTGTATGAAAATGGGCACAACCTTTCGGGAGTAAACTGGGTTTTACTTTCTTAGGCAGAGAGGAATAGGTTAGGAATAGGAATAGATCTCATTAAGCCAATTATTTTTCTTTCTGGAAAACCCCAGTTTAGAGGAAGTGCTTTCCAGAGAATGTCTTACCCCTTCTTATCACTCTTTGGAGAAAGGGAGATTAAGAAAGGCATGGTAGAAGAGGTTTATCAATTAAACACCATCTCTAATCATGTCTTCAGTGGGTGTTGAAAACCATAACAAGGATTTAACCATGATGGTTCTCTTGTCAGCCTCTCTAGACAACCCCAGCTCCCAGCACAGGAACAGGAAGTTGACATGGCCCTGAAAACTGTGCAGAGATCTTGCCCAAGTAAACAAATATCTTAGCCCAGGTCTCCTTCCCACAAATCTCTACCTCCTATCCACCCTCCAGTCTAGGTCTTTCAATTGTGCCTGTTCCTGGAAAACTCCATAAATTCATTATGACCGTCTATTCCTGTTGATATTGTAATTTCATATGTATGAGTGCACATGAAGTTCCCAACACCTGGAGCCCAACTTGCATTTTCCTGTAAGTGTGAAGGTGGTACATGGGCTTGTGCATCAACATTCTTAGTTTCTTCAGTGGCTCTTTGCCGTACATTATGTTCAACAGAGAATCCTCTTCTTATAAAGAACCATATTTCACTATATTAACTTATATTGTTGATATTACATTACAGGTTCTTCAGTAGATTGGTTCTATGTATCTGTTATTGCTGTTAGAGCACTAACACAGAGCCTTACTATGTCTATAACCCCTTTCACACAGCCCGTTGATCCCCATAAAATTGCCAGAGTTCCTTCTGTGTGAACAGAAACTCGTCCCGGGATTGATCCTGGGATGGGGACCTAGTAACATTGCCGGGATCAGTTCCGGAAAGCTCCCTGTGAACAAAAGGCAGGACCAATATGTGGTTTCTCGAGAGAGAAAATGCAGATCATAAACTTAAGACGCTGGTGAACTAACCCTTTAATGCCTAAAATTCTTCTAGTTATGTTTTGGAAGAGAGCTATTGTGTCATTCAGGTTAAAATGTAGAGTGTCTTAAAACTGGCTGGAGGAGTGAGGAGGGTGGGCACACACACACACACAGACAAACAGGTGGTGGATCATTTAAGCAGTGATTTACAGAGCTCTCTGAATTTCATTGTGCCGCTCTTCCTCTAACCTCCTTAGTCTCCTTTCTCCAGCGGCCCTAAAAACAGCTCTTCTCTGTTAAACAATGGAGCACGCCATCCTCACCCTGTGTTTGCCTCCACAGGAGCGTGACAGCATGTCTTAGTGCACCCGTACAGCTGCGAACATGTGTGCTTGCTAACAAAACACCCACACTTTTCCATCAAACAGCAGTCAATGTCACCATAATGAAATACACTTAAATTAGATGTAGGGTGGTCTTCAGTGTGTGAAGCTGAATCCTGTAAATGTAATCCTGCTTGAAAAACTATACACAGGAGAAGCGAGTTCCTGTTTAGTCTGTGAAAACTAAGTAAACAGATATAATATATTCAATCATGTTTTGCTTGCTTACTGCATTTGTCCATCCCAGATCTCAGTTACGGTCAAAAATAGCAACATGTCTCAGTCCTCCTTTATTTATGTGTACTCAGAAGGTCAAGAATATGTGAATTTCCACCAGAAGTTGTGGGTGCGAAAACCCATCATCTGAAGGTGTTAATCTAGTGACTGGTTCCTCAAAAGCTTCCATAGTATGCATCAAATTAAGGTTATGAAGTGGTTCAATAAAGTAAAAAGAATTTTCTGTGGTTGCCCAAACTGTATTTTTGAAACATGACCTTTATTAGAGTTTCCACATCCCTTCAGTGTGACATTTCCGAGTCCCATCACCTAAGAAACAGGGTATGCTCTCGCTCTCTCTGTCTGTGTTGCTAGGCTTACTTTGCATTGCCTTGTGTTGGAGTGATTTTATGGTTTGTTGTACACGTTTATGTCAAGGTGAGAACGTTTGTGTTTGTGTGCGCACTTTGTCTGAGCAAGTTAGCATGCCTGGAGGACAGGGGGATGGAAGGAACAGGCCCGACTGGTTTCATTTAGCCCTAATCTTGTTGGAACATTGCCTCTGAGAATCTGTGGGGAGATTTACCAATGCAATCTCAGGTTAGGTAGGTTTTTCTGATGGTAAGTTCTGAATGATAAAGGAGCAGTTTTTACCTCAGGCATTTTGTGCGTGTGTGTGTGCATGTATCATTTTGGTCTACATGTGCTTTCTCACACATTTCAGTTGTCAGTATCTTGCCAGATGAAGTTGTAGTGAAACGTGAGAGTATTACTAACAATCCAAATCACCTCTGCAAACCACAAATTTAACATCTCAACAATGTCTGTTCCCATATCATATCTCATTCATGAACCCCGAATCCAAGTCCTTTTCCTTTGAATTTTCTTGCAAACATTTTTTTATAGTGCCCTTAGCAGACTGATGACTCATTTTGAACCAGTCATAAGATAAGGCTCCTATCAGTTCTTCGTTTGTCTGTCTGTTACAACAATGTTATCGTGGATTATTTTGAGAGAGCAGGTTATTGGAGTGTGTCATTTCTTAGTGCTTACTCAAGGTCCCACCGTGGATAAGAACTAAATGGGGCGTGTGTGAGTGTGTGAACAGAGCAAAAGCAATATTTCCCCTCAGGCATTTACTTAAGGTTCTGCCAGAAGATAAGCAGATCATTGGTCTCCTGTATTCTTTTCTGACATGTTGGAGCCTGAGTGTGTGTGGAATGGTTTCATTGCCCTCAGGAGACAGATGGCAGCTTGAAACAAAGCTTGTAGATGGCTGCTGGTGAAATGTTTCTGAAATGGTTTGACAAAGCTAGAAAAAAAATAAAACATTATACACTATAAAAAACACTGGGTCAAAACAACCCAAATGCTGGGTTTGTCAATATTTAACCCAACTTAGGTTTTTTAGGTTAGGTTTTTAACCAACCTGTTAAAAACAACCCAAGTTGGGTTCAATATGGAGAAACCCAGTGTTTGGGTTAAATGTTTGACCACCCTGCACTCTAAAAAATGTTGGGTTAAAAACAACCCAAGTTGGGTTAAATATGGACAAACCCAGTGTTTGGGTTGTTTTGACCAACCTGCACTCTAAAAAATGTTGGGTTAAAAACAACCCAAGTTGGGTTAAATATGGAGAAACACAGCGGCTGGGTTAAATGTTTGACCAACCTGCACTCTAAAAATGCTGGGATAAAAACAACCCAAGTTGGGTTAAACATGGACAAAACCAGTGCTTGGGTTAAATGTTTGACCAACCTGCACTCTATAAAATGTTGGGTTAAAAAAAACCCAAGTTGGGTTAAACATGGACAAAACCAGTGTTTGGGTTGTTTTGACCCAGTGCTTGGGTTAAATGTTTGACCAACCTGCACCCTAAAAAATGCTGGGTTAAAAAAACAACCCAAGTTGGGTTAAATATGTAAAAACCTTGCGTTTGGGTTGTTTTAACCCATTGGTTGGGTTAAATGTTTGCTCAACTTGCTTGGCAGTTTTATTTAACCCAACTATTGTTTAAAAATTACTATATGGCTGGCTTAAAATGAACCCAAAATAGGTTGGAAATTGGAAATCAGACACATAATTACTAAAGACAACAATAATAAGTGAACATTTATTAATGAGTTAAAAATGTAATAAATGTTTATTGTTTAATTATTGTTCATTAAACTTATTAATAAATGTCCATTTATTAAACATATTAATAAATGTTAATTTCCAACATACTTTGGGTTCATATTAAGACAGTCATCTAGTAATTTTTAATGCAATATTTGAGTTAAATAAAACTACCCACATTGGGCAAACATTTCACCCAACAGCTGGGTTAAAACAACCCTGTCACTAAGTTTGTCCATTTTTTAACCCAGCCTTTTTTAGAGTGTACCCAAATTATCGTCTGGAATCTATGACTTGTATGAAATTTAAATGACTCCCTAAATTATCCTTTTGTATTTCATTTACACAGGTAATGCTGGAATGTTCTGATGGAGCCAGACTGAGTTTGAAACTCTTGTTGGATCATGAAGCTTTGGTAATATTCATTTACAGTTTTGGCCTGGCACGAGGGTCTCAGTGTCCTCATTCACTCTGTCGTCGTCACCTTTTACCCACATATGCTCACACAAAAAGACCAGGTTTCCAGCCACCCACTGTCTCGAGTTTGACCTTTAAGACCACACCAACCTGTCTCTTTCCCCTGTTATGGTTTATTCACACTTAATTGAGTTAATGGTTGTGGATCATGTCATGTCCACTGTCCATTCTGTCACATTTACATTACAGCACCAATGGTTTTGTCGCTCATGTGCACCAACTGTCACTGAAGTTGAATTATATCAAACTGACTTCAAGTTTCAGTCAATATGGACAACCCAGTAGTGCTTTCAATAGGAATCAGCAAAGTCAATGATTGAAAGTGTGGTTTCTCAGAGAAAAAACAATAAAGGCCTCGACAATAATTGGTTATTTTGGGTCTAAACTGGTTTGAGAACATGAGGCAGGAAGGACATGAAAGAAAGGTGGTTTGGAGCTTCAGACGCATTGTGCGTCATTACTCTCACCTTTGTATAATGTCAAAAGCAACATCAAACAAATTTTCACATATGCATTTCCCTCACTATACTTTGATGCTTTTGACAGAAATTTGAAATGTCAAAGTTAAAGTGTTAATATATGCAGCCTCCAGTGCAATGAAAACAACAACGGCAAAAAAGCCCTCTTAAGCTTAGGGGGTATTGCTATTTCTGCCTTTTTTGGGAATAGATTCTCATATCAGCCTCAGCATTTGTCCTCCAGTATCACATCGGACATCTACTATGTCTTTTCTGTCCTTCAGTGAAAGCTGCAGTATTTACATAGCAGAGAGTGCAGTTTGTCTGTTGCCTTCATCTCAACACTTCCAAAGTCCTACACTAGATCCAACTCAAACAGTAAGCACAGTACAGATCAGAGATATGACAGGGTTAAGTAGCTCAGTTTTAGCTATCTAACTTGTTCTACTTTACGCTACATTGTGCTGTTTCAGCAGCCAGGGAAATGCTGCAAATAGAACCCAGTGGCTGGGTGCAGTCACAACCACACTTTCCTTTGCACCTGGTCCTACCACCAGCTCACCTTCATGTTGAAACCTTTCCAAACCGCACAGTTTTCGAGATCTTTTCTTCCTAACACCTTTTTCTGTCAACTCTTCTGCTCTTTGTGTAGGTCAGGGGTTGCTCTGCAGAGGTAAAAGAAACCATGTGATGGACTATGGAAACAGCCAGGGGGCCAAGGTTAATATTCATGACCAGAGGATTGTATAACTGCACCACTTCAGAATCAGTAGTCAGGGGGAGATGTTCCTGGTCCTGGGTGTGAGTTCTTGACTAAGTTCTTAAAGGACTAGTTCACTTCAGAATTATAATTTACTCATGTCATCCAAGACGTTTGTCTTTCTTTCTTCAGTCGAAAAGAAATGAAGGTTTTTTGAGGAAAACATTCCAGGATTTTTCTCAATATAGTGGAATTCACCGGGGTACAACTGATTGAAGGTCCAAATTGCAGTTTCAATGCAGCTTCTAAGAGCTCTACATGATCCCAGACAAGGAATAAACAGTGTTGCCAAGTCTGCGGGAAAAATTGGGCTACTTTAACACTGTTGCCGCAGGTTGTTTTTCATGTCCGCGGGTTGATGCGACCCCAAATAGCATGATATTTAAACCCTGGAATGTAATTTTTTATAAGGGGAACCCCACCAAAATGTGGATTTTCCCCCCAGAACACCGGGGCACACCCCCTGAAATGTGATTGGGCTAGTTTTGGGCTAGTTTTGAGTAGCAATTGGGCGAGTTTTGTTGTGAAAACTTGGCAACCCTGGGAATAAGGTTCTTGTCTAGTGAAACGATCAGTCATTTTCTAAAAAAAAATTTAAAATTATATACATTTTGCTCATCTAGCAAAATGAGCTAGTAATCTAGTAATCATGTTGAAAAGGTCATGCGTGACGGCAGAAGTACCGCGGTAGAGCGAAAAACTCAATCTCATTTTCTCCAACTTCAAAATCATCTGGCATCGTTGTTTTATTTTTTTTGGTAAAGGCCATTTGACTTAGTCTTTGCATGTTTGCTTTGTAAACACTTGCTCGGTACTTCCGCCTACATCACACGTGACCTTTCCAACATGATTACGTAATGCGTGGCACATCGCAGAGCAAGCGCAAGATGAGTATTTGTGGTTAAAAAGCATATAATTTTTTGTTGTTTTTTAGAAAATGGCCGATCGTTTCGTAGATAAGACTCTTATTCCACGTCTGGGATCATGTAGAGCTCTTTGAAGCTGCACTGAAACTGACATTTGGACCTTCAACCCGTTGGTAACTGTTAAAGTTCACTATATGGAGAAAAATCCTGAAATGTTTTCCTGAAAAACCTTAATTTCTTTTCGACTGAAGAAAGAAAGACATAAACATCTTGGATGACATGGGGGTGAGTAAATTATCAGGAAATTTCAATTCTGAAGTGAACTGATCCTTTAAACTTCACAAGTATTCACATGTAGTGGAATGACTATCGGTGGACCTTCTAATTGTCATAACTGAGCTGAAATGGGACAAGCTGCTCAAAGAATACAGAAAGTACATAAAGAAAATGGGGAGCGGGGGGGGGGGGTGTTGTTTGTGCGAAACATTCTATCATAATTCTAGGGGGTCATCTGAGGCATCTCTATTCAGTTTCCAAGGTGTTCTGAGTGTTTTTTAGCTTTTTGCTATGATAATTACTGTCTTCAGGTGTTTTTGTTGTAATCTGAAACCAGTTGCATGCCTACAGGGCATTGGAATATTTGTCTATGACACAACCAGCTTGTTATTTTTCAGCTTTACAGTAACACTTTAGACATGTTTCCTCATTGTTCTGGTAAAATATATCAGTAGTGTAATGGTCTGCAAGTATTGGACAACCCCTTTACCTTACAGAAAACAGGTTACTCTTCAATCTGAAGTTATCACTGACCCTGGCCTTCCACTCGTGCTACACACACATGTACACAAACATATCAGCTCAGCTGATACAGAAAAGGGCAGAATTGGCACATTTTTGTCTGTTTGCTCTGCTCAGAAATAGCAATCCATTCCAGGACTTCCTGATAGAGAAATTAGAAAGTCTAGAGTGTTATTCAACCCTGATACACAGCCTCAGGTTATACAGCGACGGTTTGTTACAGAAGCCACACATGAGCTTTCCGGGCCGTACCCGCTTTCTCTCTCCAGCCGCGACTGCAAGCGAAACAGAGTGCTGCTTCCTGTTTATGATGAGAACACATAGAGTACCTATATGTTTACAGGCACATTTTACAAGAGCTGCAGGATGTGGCCTTGCTCACGAGGGTGGAGATTGTGAGTGCAGTGAAGGAAACATGGGGAGGTTGAGGGTTTCTTTATATAGGTATACCTGACAGAACATACCAAGCAACTGGTGAAGTTCTTTCCATCACATGCACAATGGAAATGGCAACAAGGAACATATTTGAGTGCTATTTTGTTGTAAAAGGTAGGCTTGGGTGGCAAGAAGTGAAACATGTATTGAGCTCTGCTTCACTTGTTGATATGGTTAGTATTTATGTACTGTACAAGGCTACAGAAAGTATTTGGACACCTAATGTCATTGCATTAGATAAGAAAGTAACCAAGTGGACTTTATAAACAAATTATGCTATTTTTAGCAGATGAAGTCAGCTCCCACAGTTTACACAGGTGTCCTAGCAGAATAACCACAGATGTAGTTCATTATGGTCATTTAAAGGGTTAGTTCACCCAAAAATGAAATTTCTGTCATTAATTACTCACCATCATGTCGTTCCAAATCTGTAAGACTTTCTTCGAAACACAAATTAAGATATTTTTAATGAAATCTGAGAGCTTTCAACACCACATAGACAACAATGCAATTACCATTTTCAAGGCCCAGAAAGTAGTACAGACATCGTTAAAATAGTCCATGTGACTGCAATCGTTCAACCTTAATGTTATGAAGCGAAGGGAATACTTTTTGTGCCCCCCCCAAAATAACGACTTTATTCAACAATTTCTTCTCTTCCGTGACTCGTCGCATCATAAAATTACTTTAATGATGTCTTTACTACCTTTCTGGCCCTTGAAAGTGGTAATTGCATTGCTGTTTATGGAGGGGCAGAGAGCTCTTAGATTTCTTCAAAGATATCTTAATTTGTGTTCCGAAGATGAACAAAAGTCTTACGGGTTTGGACCGACATGAGGGTTAGTAATTAATGACAGAATTTTAATTTTTGGATGAACTAACCCTTTAACACTAAGGTTTGACAACCAGAAAGTATATATCTTTTTTTTTAAAAAAGAAAAAAAAAAAAAACCTCACAAACTTATTTTCATGAGTTCCCCTTACATATAATCAGATACAGTATTAAACATGCATATTTGGCATGCTGTCTGAAGACAGGGCTCCAAGTTCGGAATTTGGCCCGATCCCAGAGCACCTCCCAGATATTTTTGATTTCATTTTAGTATACGAGTCTGACTTAAAGGGATAGTTCACCCAAAAATGAAAATTCTTTCATCATTTACTCACCCACAAGTTGTTCTAAATTTGTATGAGTTTCTTTGTTGTGTTGAACACAAAAGAAGATATTTTGAAGATTATGGGTAACCAAACAGTTGATGGGCCCCATTGACTTCCATAGTATATTTTTTTCCCCATACTAAAGAAGTCAATGGGGCCAATCAACTGTCTGTTTACCAACATTCTTCAACATGTGTTCAGCAGAATAAAGAAACTCATAGAGGTTTGGAACAACTTGAGGGTGAGTAAATGGTGACAGAATTTTCATTTTGGGTGAACTATCCCTTTAAGTGTACAGTTATGTATATACTGAGAAGTGGTATCAAATTTGCCTTACATATATATATTATTTTTCTTTTGTAATATAATTTATCCAAATATTGGAAAAAAAAAAAAAAAAAAAAGTTGCCTATTGATGTTTAGGAAGACTTAAGATAAGGAAACAATAAACTGGCAATTGCCCTTAAATCTGAGAGATCTGATGTCAAAGCAACTGTACGTGTTATAAGGGGGTTTTCAGTTAACTTAATCTGTTTGAGGACAAAGTTACATAACGGCCAGCCTCTAACGGTTGCCCTGATGTAACGTGTCATGCTATGACATCCTAGATCTCTCCTCCACTCTCACCCAATTCATCACCATTTCAGCAGAAACCACAGAAGCAGATTTCCCATTAGAAACTGTGCAATGGAGTTTGACCACAGTTAGGTCAGTACCCCATCAATCCTTCTCTAGACTACCAATGACCATACTCCTCATAGAAACTCCCTCGTGACGGTCAACCATGGGTCAAATAGTTTGTTAATATGCATCTCAGATGCCAGATCCAGAGATTAGCAAAGCCATAATGATCCAGAATTGGGGTTCTGTGAAAATTGCTGTCCTTACCAAATAAGTTTGTGTTCTCTCCTCCTCAGTGGTCAGTTTTAAATATAATTCAGTCAAGCTTGGAACGAGACATTCTAAAGACATTTTGGTAGCATGCATAGCCAAAACCATCTGCTTTATATACACACATTATTACGGTCATTGATATTATTGGTTATTTCGATTTTAATAGCATTTGACAGCATCTATCATTTTCCTTGCTCCAAGTCATCCATCTCCTTACATTCACCACAAGATGAATACTACTACATGAAATGATACTCCAGATAACTTATTTTTTCAAAAATATGGGTTTTTATTGGTTTTAACTGCAATCAGTCATTACAAAAGAGAGATCAATCTTATATAAACTCATAGAAATTACTGTAGTGAACAGCAATAGCTGTTTATATGAAAAAAAAAAAATACATTCAACTCTTCAGATACTTTCTTTGTGTCTATACTGTTAACCAGCTTGGACAATCATTGCTTAAACCACTAAGGATACAAGCAATAAGTCATAAAAAAAATAGCATCTCAGCTTTATTTAAGGCAAACAATGCTTGCTTATGGAATGTGTAAAGAGGCACTTTACATACAGGCTGGAAGCTCCAAAAGAACTTCAACCCAATAGGTCACAATTATTGCCTGCAATTCATCATATCCACCACCATAACCTAATAAACTGCTTTAACACTGGAGGTTTATTACCTGCAACATCATTAAACCTTTGTAACGAACTATCGAAACAATAAAAAAGCACTTCATGGTGGTGATGCTTATGTTTTAAGGCCACAAAACTCCTGCATCTTGAATCAACTTGTTTATCTGAAATAAAAATATTGTGTTGATCATTTGTTCCGTATTGTGTTCAAATCTATTACCAGGCTCAGACATTCAGTAAACTGGATTTGTAATCCAAGTCTGTTTTTCACAACAAAAATGCAACATTTGGTGCTTTGGTGAAACTATTTTTCACCGGCATAATAAAAGTTCACTTGGGAACTCAAGTAGAAACTAAGCTTGCCTCCCAAAAAAAAAAAAAAAGTATGAAAGTGGAAAGTATTTTTTTCTGTTCATTTTTAAAAAAATAACTGTGCTGATGCGCATGTGAGTTTATTATCTAGGAACGATTGTTTGGTAGTACTGATTTTGCAGTCAAATACTTGAGAAAAGGGAATGACAATAAATCTACAATAAATAAATCAAAATGCAGAGGATTTTTTTGATTTTGCTTTTTTGCTTTAAATTAAGTTTCATTTAAGTGTAGTTGCCAACAAAAGTCATTGTAGTACAATATATTAAACTGTGAAAAAAGAAAGCTGACAAGTCTTCACAATCTTAAGATTAATACAGAAGATCATAATTTAACATAAAAGAAAATATATTCTATCGTTTCATTATCAAGATAAATACAAACAAAATTAACAAAAAAAATGCATATGATCACCAATAAATATGTTTTTGATAAGTTAAATAAGCAGTGACAAGCAAAACCTTCTGTTCTGGAAGGTTTTCAAACAATAACAATAATATAACCATAATAATAATAATAATAATAATAATAATAAACAATGACCATAATAAAAATCAAAACCAAGAAGTGGAAAGATGACGAAATTACAAAAGTGCTCCTCTGAGCAGAATCTATGGAGAAAAAAACAGAAACGTGCATGAAGAACTAAAGTGAAGCTGCAGGAGGTTGAACTGCACCTTGGGAATGATGGAATTCCCCCTCTGTTTGCCGATTGGACTGAGGGAAGGCGGCGTTTTGAGGTGGGATAGAAGAAAGAGTTTGTCTTTAAGCTTTAATAACAAGATTCCCTTCCCAACAAACGTTAAGTAACCAGCAACTAATGGGAAAAGGGGGCACTAACAACAACAACAACAACAACAAAAATTAAGGAATTGTTCATTTTTGAGTGGCGACATCTCAGGGTTTTGTGCTGGCTGTAAGCGAGACATGGAGCACATAGCACCTAATTGAACATTTGAATGTGCCCGATATATTCCAGAGCTCCATTCTCATTCAACCCTTATGAGAGAAGTCCTTCCAGCAGACTGCTGTAATCTGCAATTTCAAGGCAGGGAGAGCACACACTCAAAACAAGAGCTACATAATTAGGCCACAAGGAACAAAAAAAAAATAATATATTAAAGATAAAAAGAAACAGTGGTCCATTCACCCCAACACTTAACCCCAGGCACTTGTCTTTTTTTCATATTCTTTTCCTCTTTTCGCTTTAAGCCAGTCTACATAGACAGTTGTGAAAGGTCTAAGCATGACACTTGTGAACTTTAGTTAGTTATGAAAGAGTGTCCTTGAGAAGAGTGGTAATTTGTGAGGGGGGGAAGGGCGCAGATCTCTCCCTTAACCGTGCCACAGGCTCCGCTACACTTGACTGCAGCTGTGGCACCTGGCACAACGGTCTCATACCTCTCACGATTAGCATTTCGCTAATCCACTTCCTACTCTGTGTGTTTGGCACAGTCACACCAAGAACATAGCAGGGGCTCTGCGAGTTGAGGCTGGGAGAGTTTTAGCTTGTTCTGGTTAAAAAGAGTACTCAAAAAAGAGAAAGATCCCTTAATTCACTGCATCGGTTTCAGAGCGGAGGTGATTCGAGGAGGGAAGTCTACGGCTTCTAGGGGGCCGGAGAAATGGCGAGAGGTAGAGGGAGTGCTAGCGTCTCATCCTCTCTGCCCAAGACTGCTGCATGCAGTGGAAAGGGGGATGGGGTCTGGCTCAGTGTGCTTTAGTCATCAGAGATGGAAAGCCTGCTGAAGATGGGCAGTCGGCGGGTGGTGTCGAGGACCGGAGATTCGGAGCCGCTCAGACTTCCGCTCGAGCTGCTCTGGTAGCCCTCTTGGTCGGAAAGCGAGTCTGGCTGACTGGATGGAGACTCGTAGAGTTGGGGAGACTCTGACATGGCCCTGAAGTAGTAAGGGGTTGTCGTTGGGGAAGATGGTGCCTGGGTGGAGGGGTCGGAGCAGGACAAAGGTGCACTTCCCAGGCTGGGGCTGAAGAGGTTGGCCAGCTCCTGGCTGGAATACGTGAAGGGGTTGCTGCTAGGCCACTCGGGCAGATCGTCAGGGGGAAATATAGGTGGAGGGGTGACTGAGGTGGGGCTGTCCCGCAAGCCTCCAGAGCTGGGGAACCCCGCAAAGCTGTAGCTGTGTTGCAGCCGTGGCCTCTCCATCTTGTTGGAGGCCGAAAGGGGGGACGGGGTTGGAGGAGGTCCGCGGCGCTCCTCTGCATTGTGGATGAAGTGGCATCGCGGGCCGTAGGGGCAGAAGCCGATGGTGTGGAAGGTGCGGCAGAGCTCCGTCTTGTACTTGGGATGGCGGCTTAGGCTGCGCAACTCATGAATGCCATGGGCAAACTGGCACTTGTCACCGTACTTGCAGGCGCCGTTCTCCTCGAATGGCCTGCATAACTCCGTCTTGTAGCGGCTCGAGTTGACCTGGCTGTTGGGGCCTCCAGGGCCCGAACACTTCTGTAGCAGGCGATCCCCCGTCTCTGAGAAAGAGCGGTCTCGAAGTCGGTTCTCTTTGTTGCTGCTGCCGGTGGTTCCCGTCCCTGAGCCGAGCAGGGAAGGATCTGCCTTGGCAATGTTCAAGAACTGGTTTTGGTTGAGTTTGGTGCTAGGCGAAGTGATGGAGTGCCGGCGCTGGTACACCCCAGTGGAGGGTGTCCCCACAGCCTTCCTGTCCAGCAGGCACCCAGTGGGGTTGGAGATGGACAAACTTTGCCCCGTGCAAGGGACAGAGACAGGGTGCGGAGTACTGAGGATGTTGTTACTGTAGTTCAGCATTTTGTTCTACAAAAGAAAAGACATAAAAAGAGAAAATGACGACACTGAATTCAGTTTTTGAAAGCCACAATATGGCTTAACTGTTTTGCACTGGCTTCATGTTAAACCCTTGAGTAAATACGGGCCTAAACAATAGCTAGTTTGGCTTGATGCCCGCTAAGGGAATGCTTGACTGCTTTAGAAAAGCAAAGACTGCTGCGCATGTCTGATAGGAGTAAAAACCTAACAACTCACACAGTATCAAATGTGAGACTAGATCGGTCTGCAGACCTGTGAACATTAAGAACCCAGTCATGTGTCAAACCCCTACAAACTAGTATTTTTTTCCATGAGAAGATACATCTCTGAGTCAGTACTACACAGAATAAACAAATTGCTAAAGACAGGGTTGTAAACGTTACAGACATAACGGATTTGCATAAACGTTTGGTTTGAATATTTGGTTACATCGTAGAATGTCTCATTGATTTGTAATATTTGCATGTTTTGAAGTAATATTTTCACAGTTACACTAACCTAACCAATGAAAACAATCATTTACAGACTTCGGATCATGCAGCAATCAGCTGGAAGGGGATATACACCAAAACACATTAACTCCACTGACAAATGACATCCAACTTTAGTTATTATAGGTTAACCACTGAAATAAGCTCATATCTCAGATCATCTCACCAGCTTGACTTCCTTGGTTCTTAGTCACTCCCCTCAGTCAAAGTTTAATTCAATGAAATCACGGGACAGCCCTGACTTCAGATTCACCATTCAAGTTTACACCCAAACAGGTCAATCAAAACAGACCTTTTTTTTTTTTTTTTTTTTTGTCAGGTTTGAGTATATTTTCATTTCGTAGGTGGTGAAACCGGTTGCTCCAATCTTTAGTTGATAAACAGTTCAAAAGGAAGCAGTCTGAAAGATACATGGGGTATAGTTGATACTTGTGGGAAGTTGACGTGTAATGTGTTATACTATGCTAAACGATTTAAAAACAATGTAGTCTCTCCAAGTTAGCTTATAGAATATTAGTACTGTCACACTGCATGGCCATTTTGAATGAACCATTGGAGGCAAACAACTGATTAACATGGTGAGAAAGCGGTCTCATGACCCAAGACACACTTTCCCTTAACATTCATAACCTTAAAATCTTGATTTAAATGAGCCAGTGGACACATTATACGTCAGCTTACCCACATGTTGTAAAATCACTGCCATGATTTCTCCAGAACAAACTAAACACAGAGGGAACTTTACTGGCTGCAAGCCGCTGGCACGCACTTAAGTCTCGTTCATTGCTGCATTTTAGACTTAAAAGATGACTAAAAGGAGTTGTAACTTAAGTCATTGTTGTTTGTTGTTACTTAAAACGACTAAAAATCATCCATTCAAACTTAGAAAGCAAGTCTGATCGTCCACATTCCACAACACAAACTGATCCAGCTGAAACTTTTTTCCTACCTTGTTGTTGATCACTTCGCTGAAGTCGAAGAAAGGCGACACCACGGCTGTGGTCATCTTCCAATCGAGAATAAATCAAACACAGCGAGAAGAATCGGATACTTTAAATTGTAGCAAGCTAGTTTCTGGTTCTGTAAACTTGTGTTGCCCTATAAGAAACCCCCTCTGTCTTGCTCCTCTCGAAGCATTTCCTTTTTAACCCAAACGCAGGAGGGGCCACGAAACGTCGCTACATATGGGCGTTTCTCTCGCGCTCCAAGTTTTGAAGTTTTTACTTCTCTCTCCCTCAGAAGTGCAACGCACTTTAAAAGTTTGCTAAAGCTCTTGTGTTTGTTTCGATGACTGAAACTTTATGGTTAGACATTGTTTATTTCGCGTAGAGTTCTCAGTGATATTATCTTCATGCACATATTTGTCTGCTACTAATTAATTGGGAAATATGCATCACTAAAATGAGTAAATAAATAGCAAGTACAAAGGGAAATGTGGAATTTACTTATCTAACATTAATAGAAAACATTTTGTTCATGAATTTATTGTTGTGCTTCAAAATAATTAACCCTTATTTCATTGTCACCATTTTGTTTTTTGATGGTCCAGTGGAAGTACATTGTTACAACCTGAATGAAAACATGCTATAGTCATTTATAGTAAATACTAATGTTTTTGAACCACTACTATAGTAGTATACTGTATATATTATAGTATTTACAACACTTTGTTAATGAATGCTACAGCATACTGAACTGTAGTAACCTATAGTGTATTGTAGTAAAATGTACCCTATAGTTAATTGGTTTATATTACCATAGCAACTATAGAATTACCACAGCAAATAAATTCAAGTACTTTACTATAGTATGGTTCAAAAACACTATAGTATTTGTTCTTTTCTTTTAATTTTAATTATTCTTTAAATTTTATACAGCTTCCATCACCTCAGGATCATGTATGTTAGTTTTACACTTACTTTTACATCAAAAAGTATCCTATAATATAAAGCTACAGAGTTTATATCAAATTAAACAGTTGTAGTAGCTATAGTGCTGCTTTGAGGCAACTTCAAAGTGCACACTATTCAGGACAGACCCCCTCCCACAGCCCACCTCAGCAATCCATGACAGGGCAAGAACTGCACTCCCGTCTACACTGAGTCATTCTGTATTTGTGTTACAGCTGAGGAAGAACAGCACCACTTAGGACAAAAGTTTTTCAGAAATGTTGGAGGAGGGGACAGATTGACTGGGGATGTTTGCTACAACGCTACATTGCTCTGGGCTGTGTGGGGCGGAGGAGAGCAGGGAGGGGAGGACGGGGTCATAACATCCCCCTCCTCTCCACCTCCTCTCAGCCAGAGGTGGATGTTTTTCTGAAGGACTTTTCTTTTTTTTCACCACATTTTATTAGTGCGTTTAACATGAGCACTGTAGGCGAGATGTGCTCTATTCTGAGTTTATTAATTCAGTCATTTAAAAAAATATTTTTCTTTTTACATGCAAGGAAGAGTTTAACAAAAGCTGTGGTACAGAGTAATCTCCCCTCAGGGTGTTAGAGAGACAAAACTGAAGGTTGACGGGAATGGTGGAGATTACATTTCAAAGTGTTTCCAACTAACTTATCAAACACTTTGATGATACGGATTGTATCTTAAGAGTTTGGATGATAAGAAAGTTATTTTAACTTATACAAAGTTCAGTTATTATGTCATAATTGCTTATTTTAATTTACAATGTGTTTGTCACACGTCATGCAACTTAATTGTAGTGGCTGTGTCCATACAGAGTGGGTGTGCAATGTGGGCGGTTGGCCTGTAGAGGGAGCACTTCATACAGACTCCTGTAGGCTACATCTCCTGTTGTTTGAGAAATGGAGAGAGTAAAGTAATCCTGCAAGAGATAATTAATTCCTCACCTCTTACTACCATCTCAAGGTAGGAAGAGGTGAGGAATTAATTATCTCTTGCAGGATTACTTTACAGTCTAATCTCTAAGTATGTAGGGGAAATGTGTGAGATTTCAAGCGTCAGTTATGTGCTTTGCTAACCGCCCTATTGCTACAACTGAGCTGATAACTGGAGAGTGATTTCAAGTTTTTTATTTCAACATCCACAGATGACGGGCTTACTATCCCTGAGACGAATATATTTTTCTTTCATTCGAGATGTGTTTACTTGGGGCCTTTTCCTGTAACTCAGATTTTGACCTTTTTTTTCTACTCAGTGCTAGGGTTTTAAAGGCTAAGCACAATTGAAATGAGAAAAAAATTAATTGTCCATAAAAGTTAGGCCGCAGTATCGTAAGTGGTACACCACCAGAGCTCTCCAGTCATGTTGTTCCCATGCAACTCCTCACACTCCCTGCTTTTTATGCAGTGCCCCAGCAGTTATAGTGTGCAGAATACAGTTGCTTCACTTACAATCAGGATTGAAAGTGATGCCTGCTGTTTAACTCGGAAAATATAAACAAGTGAGGTTTATATGGCCTTCTCTTTGACCCCTATGATATGGGAATAGCATTAGTCCTCTAGCTTAAAGATCATGACATTAGCTGTTATGCTATTGAAACCCACTGCTTATTCATTTGTTTACCCCTCCTTTCCTCTCTTTTTGTAGAGTTGGAGCAAAGGAAGCTGGAAACAGGACACTGGAGCAGAGGTAAATGTAGTTGGGGAAAATGAAGAGAGGAAATAGTAAAGTGATGAAAATATTATTATTGAAATAGAATTTCCTGTCTCGAGTTTATCATGTGAAATGTCAGTCAGGTCAGTTTCCTCTCTGACCAGGTTTCCTGTCCCGTTATTCATAAGGAAGGGTGGACTCCCCAAACTGAGTCAGTCCTATTGAGCGGGGTCAGAAACACACATTAACAGTGTAGAAATCATCATTTAACTGACCCTGTGTCCAAAATTAACTTTTTAATGATTATTTCAGAGTATTCTTTGGGACAATGTTTGGGACTGATTTTTAGGGACATTTGTCTAATCGTGTAAAAACACAGTTTCTTTTTTTGTACATTTTTAGGGACATTTTTAGCTTTATTACGCATATTGTTGTTTAATCGTGTAAAAACACAGTTTCATCCATTTATGTTAAATAGATCAATAGATTCAAATTATTAAATGAAATTATATAATAAAATAAAATATTATTTGTATAAAATAATTGTACAAAGAATACACTTATAATGACACAATATATATATATATATATATATAATTTGTACAATTATATTATACAATATTATATTTTATTGTATTTAATTATTTTTTATTTATTTACTTATATTTATTATTTTAATATTTTAATATATAATTATATATATATTTTCTAATTATTATATTTGTATTATATGTATTATTTGTACAAATATATTATACAAATAATATTATATTTTATTTTATTTAATATATATTATATTTTAATATTTTATATATAAAATGATTGGTAATCTAAATATTTAAATGTATTGTTTAATATTTAAAAATATATATATATATGTACACTACCAGTCAAAAGTTTGGAATCGGTAAGATTTTTAATGTTTTTAAAAGAAGTTTCATCTGCTCACCAAGCTGCATTTATTTAATTAAAAATACAGTAAAAACAGTAATATTGTGAAATATTATTACAATTTAAAATAACTGTTTTCTGTTTGAATATATTTTATAAAGTAATTTATTCCTGTGATCAAAGCTGAATTTTTAGCATCATTACTCCAGTCTTCAGTGTCACATGATCCTTCAGAAATCATTCTAATATGATGATTTGCTGCTCAAGAAACATTTATTGTGTACAATATTTTTTTTTCAGGATTCTTTGATGAATAGAAAGTTCAAAAGAACAGCATTTATTTGAAATATAATCTTTTGTAACATTATAAATGTCTTTACTGTCACTTTTGATCGATTTAATGCATCCTTGCTGAATAAAAGTATTAATTTCTTTAATGTCTTTTCAAAAAAATAAAAATAAAAATTCTTACTGACCCCAAACTTTTGAATGGTAGTGTATAATGTTACAAAAGCTTTGTATTTCAGATAAATGCTGTTCTTTTGAACTTTCTATTCATCAAGGAATCCAGAAAAAAAAGTACACAACTGTTTTCAACATTGATAATAATCATAAATGTTTCTTGAGCAGCAGATCATCATATTAGAATGATTTCTGAAGGATCATGTGACACTGAAGACTGGAGTAATGATGCTGAAAATTCAGCTTTGATCACAGGAATAAATTACTTTATAAAATATATTCAAACAGAAAACAGTTATTTTAAATTGTAATAATATTTCACAATATTACTGTTTTTACTGTATTTTTAATTAAATAAATGCAGCCTTGGTGAGCAGAGGAAACTTCTTTTAAAAACATTAAAAATCTTACCGATTCCAAACTTTTGACTGGTAGTGTATATCCATGTGTATATATATATATATATATATATATTCAACATTTCATTCATCATTACAAACAATATGACAAGATCTCAGAGTTAAACTGTGTCAGAAAAAAAAATGATCTTAATTATGTCAGATAACACTTAAGCAAAACATGGTCAGGTCAAAGTGTCTGAATAATTTTTGGTTCCAAATTTTACTGGTAGTCCACTGCATGAAGAATTTTTGGGTATAATATGTCACAGTTTACTTTGTTTTGCTATCCTCACTTACATAAATGAACTATAGTGTCCTGCACCCACTAGTAAAAATATATAAAAAATATCAAAAATGTCTGAATAATTTTTGATTTGACTATATATATATATACATATTAAATACAATTTTTGTCACTTCTGGTACCATTTTTAAACCAAAAGTGCATTTATAACCCTGCGCTGCACTGACAACATGGTGATAGTATGATATTCATTTTCAAGAATGAAACCCATGTTTTCTCTGAAAATGTAAAATTTCATTGACCTCCAAAATAATCAGAAAGAAAAAGCCCGGGATGTGATCGGATTCCCGCAGTCGAGGTGTTCTTCAGACCTGACCTCCGAACAGGTGTCATGGTCATGCTGAGGACGGTGCTGAAATGAGATATTAGCGAGCCCTTCACTCAACGTGGTCAAAATCAATGATCTTTGTGAGCTGCGGCCAGCACGGGAACAGTGGAGGCCATTCTCTGTGTGAGAACTGCCCTCCGTCCATCTGTCTCCATTCTGGAGCCGACCCCCTCCGCACAGAACCTCTCCTGTGTGGTCACAACTGGACTAGAGTTACACGGCCCATGTGTCCAGTGCCGGGCCGGACAACAAACAAGGCCGAAAGTGAGGCCACTCTTCCCTGTCTCACATGAGAATTCACTTCACAGAGGAAAAGTACTGTTTCTGCTTCTACATACATTCTTGAACAAAATCTTGGACACAAATGCTGGAAAGAAAATGCATTTTTTCACTTGTTTGTGTTATATACGCATTGTTTCGTGTTCTGGTTTCTGTGAAACACAGCATGTGGTTTAAGTTAATGTTTTGTGTACTCTGTAATAAAGTTAAAAACATTTTTGAATTGTTTGTTCCAGTGTAATGTAATCCCGTACAGTACATTTCTGAATTACTGTAAGAAGTGCATGATCATAACCAGCGGAAAAGCCTGAGCCTATGTTAAACGCTACATGATCATGATTGTGAAATCATTAATTGAAACTAGATTACAACATTTTGTTATTAGTGTAACAAGTTGTTATTAGGGTGTTTTGAATGGTTACTATGTGGTTGCTCACTGGTCAAAAGAATCTGGCTTGATGCAGAAGTGCCACAGAACATGGCAGAAATGCCCCCAAAATTCCTAGTTTTTCACATTCAGAGAAAGCAGCTTACTTCCGCATTGCAAAATAAGGTGTATAGTCATAGGCCAGTTATTCTTATTATGACATTAGATTCATTTTAATGTTGATTTCTCCCTCCTTCAAGGTTACACTATAGGATTTTTTTTGCTTGGGTTATTGTCCAGCAGGAAAAAACTTAACTCAGATCACTTAGAAAAGTAATAGCATATCCTCCACAAGCCACATCATTTGACGTATCATTAATATTTGTGGCACAAAATGGCATAAGTTTAATAATTATATAATACAAATCCCTAACCTTAAAGGGTTAGTTCACCCAAAAATGAGCTCTGCTTCACTGGTAGATATGGTGAGTATTTATGTACTGTACAAGGCTACAGAAAGTATTTGCCCACCTAATGTCATTGCATTCAATAAGAAAGTAACCAATTGGCCTTTATAAACAAATTATGCTATTTTTAGCAGATGAAGTCAGTTCCCACAGTTTACACAGGTGTCCTAGCAGATGTAGTTCATTATGGTCATTTAAAGTTCAACCAAATATGAAATTTCTGTCATTAATTACTCACCATCATGTCGTTCCAAACCTGTAAGACCTTTGTTTATCTTCAGAACACAAATTAAGATATTTTTGATGAAATCTGAGAGCTTTCTGCTCTGTAAACCCGAATAAATTGGCAAAACTTGTTGCATCAGTTACAAGTTTAAGTAAGCAGAACTGGCACATACATTATTTTTGTACTCATAAATTTTAATTGCTCTTAACTTGAAATATTTGAGTAAGCCAATTCATATATTTAACTTAGAATATCATGTAATCTCAACTTAAATATTTTTAATAATGGAAACTTGGCTAGCTTTAACTAGCTAATTCAGTACATGCTAACTTGCTCGTTGGTAACAGTGTTTTGATAGCATTTGCATAAAATAGCAATTGCTAAATGAGTACAGCAATAGAACATTTAACATATAACTGTTCTTAAACCAAGCTCATGCTCCACTTGTCATAATGATGGTAACCCCCCAAAAAACCCGACATAACAGGAACTCTTCTAAATTAGCATAGCAAAACATTAAACACTACTAAATCTATCTTTAAAAAAAAAAAAAAAAAACATTATATAACACTTAATTTTAACTCTCCCTTTCAAATGTCATGGCAAAGCATGCTGGAGAATAGAAATCCCAGCCCAGTTTCAGTTAAATTTAAGTTTGTCTAAATTAAAAGAAACAAGTTCTTAAAACTTAAAACAATTAAACAATTCAGATTACTTAAAGGATTAGTTCACTTTCAAATTAAAATTTCCTTATAATTTACTCACCCCCATGTCATCCAAGATCGAAAAGAAATTAAGGATTTTGATGGAAACATTCCAGGATTATTCTCCTTATAATGGACTTCAATAGACCCCAAACGGTTGAAGGGCAAAATTACAGTTTCAGTGCAGCTTCAAAGGGCTTTAAATGATACCAGACGAGGAATAAGGGTCTTATCTAATGAAATGATTGATCATTTTCTAAAAAAATAAATAAAAATGTTTATGCTTTATAAACACAAATGGTCGCCTCGCAAGTGCTTCCGCCAAACCGCCTTCCATATCCTCCTGGGACCCAGAAATAGACTTTTGTCTTCTGTAGTGGACATTATATTTTAGAGATTTTCTCTGACATCACACATGTCACAGTTTTAAGTCTGGATGTCCTGTAAAGAGCACATTCAGGGTTTTGCAGAGATACCAAATTTTTAGAGGTTTCGCCATGACAACAACAACTCCTTGGTCTTTAAATATGACTGAAAATGAAAATTAGCACTCTTATGGAAATGTGATAATATTTTGTAATTATCATTTAAATCGGATTAATTTTCAAATTCTTAGTTATAAATCAACATCTTAGGAAAATGTTATGGGGTTTCAAATCAAAATATGACTTTCTGTTACGAAACAGGACATTGATTTCATACATGACCTCTGTAGAGGACACCGGGACTGAAATCATGTTTATCAGGCATTTTAGGAGATACAACAAGTGAATAGGGAAAGAAATTATATATCAATATTCCTATTAATTATTAGATATTATTATGAAAATGTTGCCAATTATTACTCCCATTATTACACTTCTTTTTTCATTGCATGTTGCTCCAAGAACACATTAATATGAAAATTAGATACAGTGTATAGATACGTTGTATTGAATGGGAAAACCGATGTATGGCCATTTTACCCACATACTGCATAAAGTAAAATGGTATATCAATTAATTCCATTATATCTTTCATAACATAGTTGAGAATCATCTTTATACAAAGTTTGATTAAAAACAATCCTGACGCCGAAAAATTGATTGGTGATTAAAAAAAATCCCATTGTTTTTGCCTATACATGTCATTTCATGTCATTTTATTTTTTAAACAACTTAGTCCTGGTGTCCACTACAGAGGACATAGCATAACATATGAATATTGCATATATGAGTTAGTTTTACGATCTCTTTATGAACTTTTTGAGGCATCAAAGTTTCAATTTCGTAGCTGTCAACGGAGGGATAGAAAACTTTCAGATTTCATCAAAAAGATCTTAATTTGTGTTCTGAAGATGAACAAAAGTCTTACTGGTTTGGAACGACATGAGGGTGAGTAATTAATGACAGAGCTATAATTTTTGAGTGAACTAACCCTTTAAGCCTTTGCCTAATCTAATTATCCTTAATAATAATTATCTATAAAGACATTTAACAGTTCTTATAGAAATTATGTTCATTATTTCTGTGCATGACTGTAAATCGTTGATGACTCATACACATGGGAGAAATAGCGCTGAAGAAAAACATGTCTTATGATTACATTGTATATTATGTCATTGCATGTTGTCATTGGGCAGAGGGGACAAAACATTGGACAAAGGAAGCAAGGGTGGAAACCAAACTGGAGTAGCTCCATTGGTCATATAGAGTATGTTTGCCTTTTTAGCTTTGTTATGACATTTGGTCAGATTAAGTTATTTAGGGGTGAATTCAGGGTAATTGGGACACTTTTTGCCATTGAGATGTCTTGGAAAAAGTGTCCCAATCAACCTGAATTCAAATCTTTTTTAGGAGCATGACCAAATGAGATGCATTATGTGACATTATGTTTGTACGAGCAGCAGATTGCTGCCTTGCCAAACTATGTCTGTCTGAACGTGTCTTTCCAAAACTGCTCTCCACTCTAATTACTGTTATCCACAATCTACTCAAGAGTTCAGCACCTAAACCTGTACTTGTGCTCCAAACTTGCACATTTGTATCAATTATGTTCGCTAGAGAGGGTATTTTTGAGGCCATACTCCTATGCGGCATCTCACAATCCACTCATGGGCACGTAGGGATAATTGACGCTTTCAGACGATAGTAAAACAGTGTGGTCAACAAAGTTGCATGCAGCTCTCCATTTTGTTCCTCGTATAAAAGTTCAGGTGTCTCCAAACTATCCAGCTGCAAAGAGAAAAGACTTCATAGTTTAACTTGAAGATCATGGAGGCAAAACAGGGGCTTTCTTTTTGCTCTGCTGTAATGGCATACCTCTATCCATTCCTAGTAGTAATGATTAAGTAGAGGTGGAGAAAGCTCTTGTGAGCAACATTAAAGGTATGTGGGCCGTGGTTGGGCAACCGCAGCACAGTAAATCCTTTCCTCCGCATTCTCCCAGGGGAGAGTTTTCAGAAACCGAGTTGGCGTGTGCCAACTCGCCATATAAGATCAATGCTTTCTTGACCTCTCATTTTGATTTCACAAATGTTTTCAATCATATTCTCGAAAAGTTTGTCTCTGGCTGCCATCCATCCACGAAAATAGAGGGGTTTTAATGCAGTGCTTGATGAACGAGTAACATGTCCGTTCAGTTTTCTGTCTTTAAAGAAAAGACTTTAAAGTTTTACGTGGGAGGATTGTTTGATGAAAGGATATTGCAGCTGAGATTTGAAGTAAGTCTCATGTCAACAAGATTGGATATAGGCTACTATTTTATGTTTCTGTACATGAATCATCTAGTCTTTCTCAATAGACTCAAGGTTTAAGACTTGCATTATAAAATTCAGACAGAGGCCCCTAAACAGTTTTTCTGTATTTTATTGAAGGGATGGTTCAACCCAAAAGGAAAAATCTGTCATCATTTAATCACAATCAGATTGTTCCAGACCTTCTTTCTTCTGCAGAAACACCTACACAAAGATATATTTTTAAGAATGTTAAAAAATGGGCTGCTTTGACATTTATTGTATGGACAAAGGTCACTAAAACATTTTTCACAATATCTTCTTTTGTGTTCCACAGAAGTCATACTGGTTTATGGTGTGTGCACACCAAAACCAAAGCCAATATTCGCATATTATGCGTTACTCTCTCTAGATTACTTGCGGTATTACTTGTTTTTCGCGTCACGCGAATAAAAACATTGCGGGATGACGAGTGTCTTCACGCACATCGACAACATTTCTTTCTGCCAGTTTTTCCATCATCAACCATGTTGGAGATAACTACTATTGCTGCTCTGTACCTGTTGTGGAAGTCCCAGGTATGCTGGAAAGCCAAATGCCGACATGTCTGGGTTCACAGCACCATCCAGAGGCGCATACAATTCGGTGAATTTCACCATCTTCTCCAGGAACTGCACCTGGATGACAGCCGCTTCCAGCGCTACTTGAGGATGACGGGTGCCCAGTTTGATAACTAGCTCCTTCATTTTTCTGATACATCCGGATGTGTCAAACCGGACACGTCAATAAGCTTTTCGCTAATTGGCTTGCGCGACAATGCGGAAAGGAAATTTCCCGCTCGAGTTGAAATTTTTCAACTTGCACAGAAGACACGATTGAGCCGGATATTGCGCGTTCACGACAATCACGTTGCCCAATTTTGAGTAATTTGCATTGCCCGGCATGAATTGACGTCTATTTGCATCTTTTTAATTTAATTATTTCCTTGACTAGTGCGACTTTATATGTAATCTAGTTTCCCGCTCAAGTTGAAATTTTTCAACTTGATGTATGACACTGGATGTAGGAGTATTGTAAGCTTAGATGCCTCTCACGGTTCAAGCTAATAGGGCTGGGCAACAAACTCAGGCTCCTCTTCTCTTGTGTCGAAATTTAAAATTTCTTGTTTTAGACTTCTAATTCGTGACCGGTGTTTTGTTTTGCTCTATCCTCTGCGGTTACTCTTTCGCGGGAAATCGATGCGTACGGCCGTCTGCCGGAAGCTAGTTAAATATGGATATTTTTCTTACAAAAACCCATCGCTTCACATCAGAAGGCCTTTATTAACCCACTGGAGCCATATGGATTTTTTTGTTTTTATGATGGATGGATGCATTTTTTGGGGCTTCAAAATCTCGCCCCCCATTCACTACCATTATAAAGCTGGGAGGAGCAGGGATATTTTTAAATATATCTCCGATTGTGTTCGTGTGAAAAGATAGTCATATACATCTAGGATGGCTTGAGGGTGAGTAAATCTTGGGATTGTTTTCATTTTTGGGTGAACTATCCCTTTAAGTCAACAGAAAGAAAGATAATTCAAGTATCTCCAAATTTACGCCACACACCTTTTCCCCATTAGAAGATGATGTAAATTTCTCTGATGTGGAAAGATGTGTTGGATTCATACTCCTTTGTTTCTCTCTATGTAAAAGATCTGAGGTGCAGCTGGGCACAATCCTGAGGAAAATCAGTTTGTTCCGTGTGCCGCTCGGCATTGAAATGTGTTTTTAGCCAACAGTTGTGTCTAGAACAATCTCATCATGCTCTCCACTGAACCTCACATGACAAAGACTACAAATACTGTCTGCAAACTGCCTTTCTACTTTTATCTCTGTTTATCCTTGTGTATTTTGATTGGTAAATCAGTGTGTTTTTCCATTTCAGGCTGTCTATCTGTTTGTGTGAAGAAAGGGGAAGAAGAAAAGTGAGTCTTTGTCAAAAAGAAACTGGAACCAATTACGCCCAAAACTCTGTGTCCACGGTGGATATTGCTGGCGTATCCACGCTTGTATATACAACCCCTCAACCTCAGCCTTTCTCGAGGTCCAGTCCCACATGGCAGCCCACACTGTTTTGTCAGCTCATTCTGCATCCTATTGTGTGACATGGAGTATGGAAACTCTTTTGGTGCGTGTTAAACTGTGTTGGTTTGCAGTTTGTTTGCCTTGTGTGCTTATATGCTCTGTGAAATCCAGTAAAGTCAAATGGCTTTCCCAGAATCTGCACTTTATGAGCCCCTGTCCCCATCCTCTTCAACTTAGAATGTATTCACCAAACATTTGAATCACTCCAACTGTGCCTGCGAGCGACTCAACGTCCTCTCCAAACTTTCCCCCTTTACTCTCAAATAGAATACAGATATTTTCCCAGTGCACAGCTGCCCTGTTTGAACCATGACCCTCTTGACGAATCTCTCGACGAACCCACCGCACCCAGAGCTGGCAAACGGACCTGCTCTCTTGACTTTGCACTGACGTATCTGGCTCTGTGTTTTGACCACCACCCGGCCTTCATCATCCTCCAACCAATGTGGGACTGAGGAAATAATGAAAAAAGCTAACTAAATTGTTTCCAAATGAAAACAATTCCCATTGGAGAGGGAAGAAGTTATTAATACATTTAATATGTGATCTCAATAATGCACCTTCTCTTGACATGAAACAGCTTGGCTTCAGTCTGAACATGCATGGCCTACAGTGATGTTTCCGGGAACAATGAGATCTTGATAAGTTAAGCCCAGTGATTCTCTGCAACTGGCTTCATCAACTAAACAACTGTTTCTGTTCTACCAAACCAGGGTGCTAATTTAGGATGGGATTGGGGGGTCTTATCCCCGTAATTAAGGCTTGATCCCCTGCAGTAAGTCAAAACAAAAGGGTGGGGAGCTCTTAAAAGTCCATTTTTACATATAAGTATATATATGTTTCAACAGTGTTTTAGTAATCACAAAAGTTAGATTACAAGTTAGTCAAAGTGCGTGTTTTCGCTTCACATTAAATAGCTGCTCACAGAGCAAGTCGTTAAACCACAGTAATGTTACGCCCCTCAAAATAAGATCCATATTGGATAATACATGTGCAAAATGTTATCTATTACTTTATTATATATTTACATCACAGCTATTTAACAAATGTTAATTTGCTAAAAGTCAAGTGCTATATTAAAGTCTTATCGTTAACTGCTATATTAAAATGTTTTTTCACTTATAGTCATCTGATATACTTAAAATGTCTTTTTGTTAACTGATAGCAAAAAGACATTTTGATATTGAAGTTAACTGCTTTATTAAAAAGTCCTTTTGTTTACTGCTAGCTGCTATATTAAAAACTCTTTTCTCTAACTGTTAACTGTTGTTAATATTGTTAATATGTTGTTTCGTTAACTGGTATTTTAAAATGTCTTTTCACTAATGGCCAGCTGCTATATTAGAAAAGTCTTTTTGTTTTGCCTTTTCGCTAACTGTTAAATTAAGATGTCTTTTCAGTTACTGCTGTATTAAAAAGTTTTTTTGTTAACTGCTAACTGCTGTTTCTAAGAGTCATTTCGTTAACTGCTATATTAAAGGGGTGCTTCTCTGCTGGCAAAATTGATTTTTTCATAAAACTTATGTCTGTTATGGAAGCTTGTTTTCCGCCACTAAAAAAAAAAAAAAAAAGAAGGTAATTGCGACTTTTTATTTCACATAAACTCGCAATTTTGAGAAATTGGACTCAGAATTGGACTTTATAACTCAATTGCGAGTTTATATCTCATAATTCTGAGAAAAGAAGTCAGACAAAATTGTGAGACAAAAATTCATCATTACGAGACAAAAAGTCAGAATTGCGAGTTTATATCATGCAATTCTGACTTTATAACTCGCATTTGCGATGTAAACTCACAACTGTGAGGAAAAAAGTCAGAATTGTGGATAAAAAGTTGCAATTATCTTTAATTTTTTTTTTATTCCGTGGCAGAAACAAGCTTCCATAGTTTATAAGGTGAATTTTTTTTTTAAATCGGTGCTACCTGACCGAAAACAGAGAAAAAGGTCTTCACTTTTGCCAAATAGATAGGAAAACTTCAACACCCACAATGCACTGGGCATGTTGCCGTCCAAGGCCATTCCTACCAGTCTGCTACGGACATGCTTGACCAGAGTCAAATACCGCCCTGCTTTAGTAGGAAATACTTCTTAGCAAACTTTTAGTCATAATGGTGTCGACTTGTATTGTTTCTGGGTGCAAGAATTGAAAGAGTAAATGTTTAGCGGGAATCAGTGACTTTGTTTCCAGTGAAGGATCCAGCACAATGTAGGCAGTGGCTAAAGGCTACAATGAATCGTAAACACGGAGAGAAGGCAGCGACGGAAAATCTGAAAAACCCCCGTGTTTGTAGTCAACATTTAAACTGGATGATCACAAACAAATGAAGGGGAAAAACTGAAAGAAACTGCTGTTCTGTCAGTTCCGTTCTGTCAGTTAAATGTGAATTTCCTGGTCCAGGTAACACGGAGAACAAGTAGACCTTGTTCATTTACATATCCTACCGACATTTTAACAATACAAAGCAGGTTGAAAAATGGCAAAGTTACACTTTAAAATGTCTGTTTGCTAACTGCTATATTATAGAGTGGCAAAAAAAATTATTACAGTTACATACAATACAGCAACCAAATATTATGTCAGCAAGTAATTATTACAATAATAGACTTAATTTAGTCTATTGGAGTTCATTGCAGCGAGTAGCTGAGCACGTTTGGGCCTTGCGATATAAGGCAACATCAGGTGTGCATTGCTTTTGTCTCCACTGCGTAACACGTGTTCCATTCTTAAAATGTGTCATACGTGCAGTCAAGAAAGGCACATTCACTTGGCTCCCACGTGTATGTTTTTAAACATTGACCTTTAGACTCGGTTTTATGTATGGCTACAAGCTTGGTGCAGATGCAATCAGGCCGGTGTATTTACCTCCCACACTGGCAAGTTTGCTCAAAGAAAATCATATGAAAAGTGGAAAAAACATTCTAATGATCTGTCCTCCTTTTAGTACTTTCAGTGAGCATCTCTGACATGGTTTTATTCCCAGCAGTGACTACAGCAAAAGCTAGCAGAACCTTAGACCTCACTTCCAGGATCATTTTTTCCCCCCCCACAGCTGTATGAATCATGTCACAAAATAAATAGTTGGAGATTAAAATGGTTAACTGAGACTGTTTTCCCCTTAATTCTTTCTGATCTGTCTTGTATAACAGGCAGTGATGAAGCTGACTAATGCGAAGGCCCTTATCTCTAGCTGCCTTCCTGTGAGGAGCTCTTGTGCCAACCTACTGGTGCAGAACAATGATAGCTCAAAGGTATGTTGAAATTAAATAATATTGATCTTTTCTTATGTATCATACTGTTTATCACCATAGATGTGCAAATTACTGTTTAGTCATCTGGGACAAAGTGGGACAAACATCCAGAGGACAGGAAGAGAGATTTGTAGCTTTATTTTCTAAGTCATTTGTGTAAAAGATGTGGTCATTACAGATGAAATACTATCAAGCATGGCGCCCTGGAAATGTCTTGGCCTCCAACACAAAGAATCTTTCAAGTGAATACGAGCGTGCCGCTCTCCCGCTTTAATTGAATGATTGATAAAAATGTTCCCTGCTTGTTTATGAAATCTGATACATGCTATCTAACAAAGTGCGATAGGGCTTTCGCCCACCAGTACTGGCCTGCCCCTCAAACCACCCTTAAAAATAGAATGATTACAATAGCATGTGTTTAAAGCGAACAAGCTCTGATAAAACAGGAAAAGGCTTGTTAAACTAATTTGGAATCAAGATTTTCCTGCTTTCAAGAGAGGATTTGGCCTTGAGCAGCCTTTTAAAAAGATGACAAATTTCATTGCTTTGTTTTTTGAACGCCTGCCTCTGATTGCGAGAACTGTTCGGTCACACACAAAAGTATGCGTTCTTCCACATCTCGTGAAGAGGAGACAGATGCAAGACCCAGTCCAAAGCCAAGAAAGCTTCGGCTTTTATTAGTCAAACAGAGCGTAATGGGTTGTTGTACAATGTAAACCAAAGCTACTAATGGGTGAAAAGACCCTAATTATGATGTTTTCCACAGTGATGAGCTTCAAAAGCCAAAGAGAAGACATTTCAGACAATGTAAACTTCACGTTAAAGCCTTTTGGCCCTCGTATAAGCAGAAGTGAGTGACAATACAGGAAACATCTGGAAGTGGATCTACCGAGGCCTTCTGGGAGATGACAGGGTGAGGATTAGCTTCCCCTTCCACACCGTCTCATGCGCTGGGAATCGTGTGGATTCTGTCGAGGCCTCCAAGCAGTCCCTGAACAAATAACGAACTACATGAAGCAAAACAGCCGCAAAAATGAGACACTCAAAGCACATTGTAATTATCATGAGGTAATTTTAATGTGGTGTAAACATGGCTGTGCTGCAAAGTGAAAAATGCTAGTCTGTATTGAAGTTTGAGGTTAGGTTTTCCTCCATGGGTAACGGAGAGCGCTTATGTTTACTGTTTCAGTGGTTACTCAAGGGTTTGTGAAGCAGGCCTTGAAAACTTTGTTCTGTGCTGATTTGTTCTTCTCTGTGCTACACAAAGCTTGGCGCATCTTTGATGTAAATAGGTCAGTGACAAATAAGGAGGTCACAGTTTACTTAATGAGCAGTGTCAAATGGTGTAACCATCAAGTAAAAATTAATCAAATATTTAGTTGCACTTAATTTCAATGGTCCACTTTAGACATTCTATAAGTAGCTTTGCAACTACATGTCAACTATCTCTCATTGGAGTAGTAGTAGACTGTTAGGTTAGGGTTAGGTGTTAGGGTTATGGTTAGTAATAAGTTGACATGTAGTTGCGAAGTTACTTATAGTCAGAGGAATGTCTGTTTAGGGACCATCAAAATAAAGTTAGTTGACATGTAGTTGCAAAGTTACTTATAGTTAGTAGAATGTCTAAATGGACCATCGAAATAAAGTGTTAACAAATGTCTTTCTTACATCTTGAATATACATAGATAAGGTAAAAAAAAACATTAAAGGGTTATTTCACCCAAAAATGAAAATTATCCCATAATTTACTCACCATCAAGCCATCTTGAAGTATGTATATCACTTTATAAAACGGTTAGTTCCTGTTCTTGATTCTGATTGGTCAATAGCTGTGTTTTATTCACGATAAACACGGCTATGACCGCTTCACCCAACGGTTCTGTGTATCACTACACAACACCCTTAGCAACCACTCTTAGCAACGTAAACTGTATGTTCTCAATTGATATTGTTCATTGAAGCTTACTGTATTATGTAGAAGAGTATCGTGAGAAAGAGATCGAGTGAGCGAGTTTATTACCTGCGTTCAGATGTAGCATTTTCCTTCAGGTCATTCAAAAAATCTGTTTAATTGTCCGATGTATTATCTTGTCCTTTTAACAGTTAAGGGGTTTTCCCGTGACTGACAGCGCTAGTCAAACCATTTGCATAATGTAACTTCTGTTGCTGTTCACGGTCAGGGACTATTTTTTCCAGCGGAATGAAGGCTTTTAGTGATTTTTACTTGCATTGATACATATTTTTTGGCTTTAATATTTGTATTGTGTGGTAACCGTTTTATAAAAGCTATAAGGTACTCGAGGCTAGTGCTGTATCGTGAATAAGTCACGGCTGAAGGGGTTGCAGGCACTCAACTTCGTGTCGTGCCTAACAACGCCCTTCAGCCGTGACTTATTCACGATACAGCACAGCCTCGAGTACCTTATTGCTTACTTCTTCTTTCAGCCAAACACAATCAGAGTTATATTAAAAAATATCCTGGCTCTTCCCAGCTTTATAATGGGAGTGAATAGTAACAGAGATTTTGAAGGCCAAAAAAAAATCCATCCATCCAAAAAGTAATCCATATGGCTCCAGGGGGTAAATAAAGGCCTTCTGAAGCGAAGCGATGTGTTTTTGTCAGAAAAATATCCCTAATTGTAACTTTATAAACTGTAATCACTAGCTTCACTAGTAACGTCCATCCACGCGTTCACGAAAGAAATGTAGAAGTAGCGTAAGCTTAGGTGAGAGTAGACAAATAAATAGTTCAAACAAATAGGGTTGGGCAGCAAACTCAAGCTCCTCTTATATCGAAATCCTCTGACATTTCTCTTTAAAAATTCTTGTTTTAGACTTCTAATTCGTGACCGGTGTTTTGTTTTGCTCTATCCTCTGAGCTTCCGCGTTTGTCAATACGTCATACGTCAGGTCAAAGTTCACTCTTCCGCTGGAACTCGATATGCTTATGGAAGCCAGTGATTCTAGTTTATAAAGTTTTAAATATGGATATTTTTCTTACAAAAATACATTGCTTTGCTTCAGAAGGCCTTTATTAACCCTCTGGAGTCGTATGGATTACTTTTATGATGGATGGATGCGCTTTTTTGGGCTTCAAATTCTCAGTTACTATTCACTCCCATTATAAAGCTTGGAAGAGCCAGGATATTTTTTAATATAACTTTGATTGTGTTTGGCTGAAAGAAGAAAGTCATATACACCTAGGATGGCTTGAGGGTAAATAAATCATGGTATAATATTCATTTTGGGGTGAACTATCCCTTTAAATCATGAAGTTTTCTTATGGTTAATCCATCTGGCTTGAACTAAGCATTTGAAAAGTTACTACTCTTGACACAGTCAAGAGGGTCTATAGGGGTCCAAATTTTTTTTTCCAGTTTTATGGGTCAACAAAATAATTTTCTGCATGTTGGTTACACCCCATTGACATTGATTTGACACTTTTAATAAAATAATAATTTAAAAAGTTCTAACTACTTACAATATATGGACAGTTAGACCATCTACTAACCCCATATTTTTATTATAACCCCCACAAAAATATCCAAATGAGTTGTAATTTAAAAACTGAAGAGTTTTCATTGTCCATACAAATTTCTTTTTTAATGTATTTTCAAAAAATGTAATAGATCCTGACAAAAATATGAACGTCATGTCATTGACCCAAATACACAACATGTGTTTGCGCATTGTTTTCCATTTCACTCTCTCTCACGCACAACCTTAAACTCCTCATGCCTTTGGTCACTTGCGCTTCTATACCCCACAAATCTCTCTTTCTCCCACTTACTTTCATTCGTACACCCCGCAGTTAACTGTCTCCATCTGACATGCACATTTTCATGCGTCATCACTCGCACTCCCCCCACACTGTACACTGGCACTGTATTCCACTCACCCTCAAACTGCCACCCCCTCATAAATACTGCTCACTTTAACCACTCTGACTGAAAAAAGAAAGGTGTAGAAGAACTTTGAATGAAATAAGTCTAAATAGGCATCTAGAAGGAATATGAGGAGATCACAAAAAGCAATCGGAGCGAGAAGCTTTGAGGGAGAGTGCCGTGAGGGAGAAAGTGCACAGTCATGCTCATGGAATGCGGGGGAGGAAGGGGCGGCTGGCGTGACTGCCCCATTTTTCACAGCCTTAATCAGAGACAGCTGTCAGTGTGAGGGGCGGCCGACCGGCCGTGCGGGGGAGGGCTGGAGAGAGGGATGAGAGAAGAGGTGAGCGGTGCTTGTGTCCCCGGTTGAGTTGGAGTTATTTATTTCTTTAACGGAGTGGAAACTCAGGGGGAGACGCGTAAGGAGGACGGGCCCACCTTCCATTTTGCTGCTGCTGGATCACATTTAGCGGCGTCTTCTTGCATCTCTGTTTAACTGTATACACGCACTCACCTCCATTTAACCCCACACTGGCCTCCTATCACATATAACACATTGCCCTACTACTTATATACAGCTCACCACATGTAGTAACAAATCTCGCTCCATTCACAGTCACAGAGCACTCGTATACCCCATAGTTTAGAACCGTGAATCATAACATTATGGGTCCAGTGCTGTACTTACCATCTACGTGCTTCATTGTACAATAACTTTCAGCGAGGTTGACTGTTCATGTCGTTCAACCCAAGTTGACATTTAGTGCAACTTGCACAGTTAGCCTAATGTTAAAGGATTAGTTCACTTCAGAATTAAAATTTCCTGATAATTTACTCACTCCCATGTCATCCAAGATGTTTATGTCTTTCTTTCTTCAGTCGAAAAGAAATTAAGGTTTTTGAGGAAAACATTCCAGGATTTTTCTCTATATAGTGGACTTCAACAGGTTGAAGGTCCAAATGTCAGTTTCAATGCAGCTTCAAAGGACTCTACACGATCCCAGCCGAGGAATAAGGGTCTTATCTAGCAAAACAATTGGTCATATATTTTTTAACCACAAATGCTCATCTTGCACTGCTCTGCGATGTGCCATGCATTGTATAATCATGGTGAAAGATCATGCGTGATGTAGGCGGAAGTACCGCAGTAGGACGAAAAACTCTCATCTCATTTTCTCCTCCAACTTCAAAATCGTCCGACATCGTTGTTTTACCTTTTTTTTGTAAAGGACGTTTGACTTAGTCTTTGCATGTTCGCTTTGTAAACACTGGATCAGTACTTCCGCCTACGTCAAGCGTGACCTTTCCAACATGATTACGCAATGTGTGGCGCATCGCAGAGCGGTGCAAGATGAGAATTTGTGGTTAAAAAATATATACTTTTTTTTTTTTTTGGAAAATGACCAATTGTTTCTCTAGATAAGACTCTTATTCCTCGTCTGGGATCATGTAGAGCTCTTTGAAGCTGCACTGAAACTGACATTTGGACCTTCAACCCGTTGGTAACTGTTGAAGTCCACTAAATCCTAACTGTCTTTGGACTGTCCATTTCAGGTGAGAATATGTGCCCTGTCTAACTTTTAACCAGTTTTGGGTAAGTTACTCTAAAAAAACGTAATTAATTACTAGCTACTAATTACGTCTTCAACAGTGTAGCCTAATTAGATTACTGTACTAATTACTCTCTCTTAAAAGTATTGGAGTACTTATTTCTAATTACTTTCTAAATCCCATATCAACCTCCACAGTTGAACAATACGAGGGTAGACACGAAACTACACTTTTGATTCTTTCAAATAAACAATATACAATTGCATAAATTATTCTTGAACTGACCAAAGTGTGTAAAGGGAGAAGGTTACATTAAAAACATACATAAAACATTAAATTTTGATGTTAAATCCACTATTGTTTTATATAGAATTGTTTTATAGTCTATTCAGTATTTAATGAAATTACATCAGAAGTAACTGTAATTAAATTACAGAATAGAGTAATCCATTATTTTACTTTTCAAGGGAAAAGTACCAACACTGCTTTTAACTAATAATCAATCTTACTTTAGTTAGTGAAATGTTGTGTCTATGTTATGTCATAAAATCGCTCATTGACCTTGTATGTGGTCAATAAGCAGTTTCCTGTTGCATTCTCTTAATGAAACTTTTTTCTCCATTATGATATCAGGAAAGTTGACTTTATGCCAACCCCCCCCCACCTTCCATTTTACATCATAATCTATTTTTGACTTTTTGTAATGGCTTCCTTTCAGAGGGAGAGGGTTCAAGCCTTCATTCATATTGCACAAGAACTATTCACGTACCTCATTCTAGTTTCTGTCCTTCTCAAAGCAGAATTTGGTTGTTCTGAGGATTATACTTGGGGTGGTCATGACACAATATATCACACAATCCCATTCACCCAGCATGCCTCACACAGGCGCTTGTGTGTTTGACAGTCGAATTCCAGTGATGTCACGATCTTCGCACCTCATCATAACGATGGATCCGTGTTTATACCAAGACAAAATAGAAACCTTAGGGAGGGAAGCGTTGCCTCGCAAAGACGTGCAAACATGGCAGAGTAAGGAATAGCTCACTTTAAACAAGATAAACAGTAACTGTGTGCAGCAAAGATGAAATAAGCAACAGTCTCACTTGTTTATCTCAACCGTTCAAGTGTTATGGAACCGGTTTGGTAGAGTTTGATTTGCAGTGGTACCTTGAGGTGCTTTGATTGGATTCTCCCTTTTGTGTTTTAGTTCAAAAGTCCCTGTTTATGTGGTTGGAGAGGGTTTCCTGTCTGCTGTGGTCACAGTCAGGGGCCTCATGGGAATGCTTGTGTCTATTGAAGCTGACGTTTTGTCTAATGACAGAAAACTGTTCAGATGACTCAAGCTCCCTCAGTGACAGGGCTTCCTTTTTACTCAGAAATGATATTGTTGAGGTTGAGAAGCTATCTCTGATAAGGTTATTCTTTCCTTCAGCTGGGTCCTTTAACAGGTGCCTTTTGTTCCTTTTGCTATTTTGACTTTATTTTTTGCTATAATATACTATATTTTAATTGACAATAAGTTACAAAAAATACTTAAAGTTGTGTCCTCCATAATACCATAATAACTGTCCCTTATTAAAATAAATGACTTCTCCATAAATAAAAATGCTGTCACAATGACAATCTTTTCAGGAAGTGTTTTCTGCAATTACAAATAAATGTCTTTTTAAAAAAATATCTTTATCTGATATTTTGTCAGCTCTTTTACCATAAATTTGCATAGTAAACAACAGATTATTGAAAACAGAATTTTTGGAAAATCAATATTTAATCATCATTAAGCCTTAAATTATCATGACCAGTGTTGGTTATGTAATCAGATTACTTTTTCAAGTAATGGGTAAAGTAATGCATTACCTTAAAATTTACAACAAAATATCTGAGTTATTTTTTCAAAGTAGTAACGCAAGCTACTTTGTTTTCCCATGTATTGACTGACAGCTCTCCTGTCCGCATGTTGACAGAAATCGTAAGTGCCGAGTCATTGTCTGCACAAAAAATGATGGTTATGGTAGTTTTAGACTAAATGTGAACATGCATTTACTCATCTCACTTGGACAAAAACAGACTCGGTATTCCTCAAAATTAATAAAAACAGTAAAATGTCACATTTGTGTTAAATTTTTTGTTGTTGTTGTTTTTATTGCTGCGCCCTCTACTGTACAGGTGTGAATGTGCATCAGCCTGAGGCTTATTCATTTCACTTTTGGTGTGAAAGCGCCTTTACATTTGCCAAAAATATATATATATAAAAATTTCGTTATTAAAAAACAAACAAGCAAGCCCAGCCCAGGTGACCAAAAAGTAATGCAAAAGTAATGTATTGCATTACTTTCCACAAAAAGTAACTAATGCAATTAGTTACTTTTTTGGGAGTAACACAATATTGTAATGCATTACTTTTAAAAGTAACTTTCCCCAACACTGGTCATGGCCTTGAACCTAAGGTTAGTAATGGCTAATCTTAAACTGTAAAATGGCTAAATTATAACTAAAACTGTCAACCCTGTTACTTCTCTCTCTCTCTCTCTCTCTCTCTCTCTCTCTGTGTGTGTATATATATATATGTATTGCGTATATCCCAACATCTATTCATATTCATTAATTTATCAAATCACACTTACATGGCATGTATTTTCAACTTCAGATCTCTGTTTAAAGGCACAATATGTAGTTTTTCGCCACTAGAGGTCACTTATTCAAAACAAAGGTGGAGCTTGATGACGCCTTGATTTCACGGAATCATGGGAGGTGTTGTCTTCGCGTCTACATCTGGCGGAAAAGAATCCGGCGAGACTCAGGTAGACATAAATTTAATGGATGAGCTAATTTATTAAAGATTTATTAACATTACTGTAGTTTGAAGCAGGGTGTGGCTGAAAGCCGTCGGAGCAGAACGAGGCCGCTGGAGCGATTGCTAATATGGCTCGAGAGCAGCGGAGCTTTTATTATGCCGCAGACGAGCGCTTCCGTTTCTTTCTGTCATGCGTATGTGGGGTAAAACAGCGTTGTTTATCATATTAGATACATTTGCGTGTTAAAATCTGTTATAATGCTGTTGTGTGCGTTCGCTCAGTGGCTGCTATGAGACACTTGTCGCACACTGCAGTAAATTAGATCGATATTAGGCATGGTAAAACATGGAACTCGCTGTAAATAAAAAAAACGAGATTCAAACAATAAGACTTAATGTGTTGAGCTACATAACACTTCTGTCGATGAATGTATCCAAACAGTTGCTCACCTGTCTAATAAAACACATAATATATTAAAGCGTCTTTGGTGTTTCCATGGTTTCTACAAAATAAAACCGGAAATCGAGGGTAACGCAGGTATGATGTCATTGATAGGTGACGCACGGACAGTCGGACACGGTCCGTGTCCTGGTTAAAATTGCTTATTTCCCTGGATGTAAACATTCTTGGAAACATTTGGAATAATCTAAGTAAACAAGTCAACAAAATATATAACATTGTTCTAGTGGTTTTTGGATATTTTAATCCAAAAATCTTACATATTATGCCTTTAACTGTTTAACTTCAAATCTTCAAAACAGAAAAAACACCCATTTTGTAGAATGACCCAGCTGGTGACATACATTACATTATGAGTAACAAATGAACAATGAGGCTTGAGTTCATTGTGCTTTGCAAAAGCAGGGTTAATGTGAGGTAAAGGTAGTTCCACTTCCTAGGTGATAGTTGATGACATGGTGATAATATAAAAGGCTTGATGTCTTAAAAACATTAATGGTGCGAAATAAAATGTGATTAGTGCATGTAATACATTAACAGATGTAAATGTGTCATGATGTTGTGTGCTGCCACAAGGTCAGATATACTCTTGGTGTTTTCCCCGATAACCCCCTCTGAAGTGCAACCAAACTGCAACCAACGTCTGTCGACGTGCCATGTGTGTGTTCTATTTTGGTTGTGAAGAACTCCCCTCATCTGTCAAAGAGCTGCTCATTTCCTGCGTACATACTGTTATCTGATGGTATAACTTTGTGTGGTCTCTTCTTTGTAAAGCAGTGGAACTTAAACATGGTTGACTTTGTGGCTGTCTTAGCCCTATATTTTCACTGTGATAAAGGGAGAATTTAAAGGGCATTATGCCCTATATATATATATATTTTTTTTTGTCTGTCTGCATGGTAATGATACATACTTGTGTATCTTTACATGTGCAGACACGCACTTTTATTTGCTTTTATGATTACATACATGTCTTTTGCACGCCCCTTCTTACAAAAGTGACTCAGAAGACAGTAAACATATTGCATAAGTGATAAAACACAGAAAATAAAGCTAAAAACACAAGTGCTAAGGCCTGGAACACTGTAATGTATCATTGCAAACAGTACTGATGCATTTTAAATGTAATTTTAAGCATAGCCCTAAATCTTGTACATTGGTTCATTTAAGATGAGAAATAATAAAAGGTCAGTGAGTCTGCAGTTTACTAGCACTGATAGCAAGAACAAGAGTTGAGCAAGACAAGAAGTGTTATTTATGGAAGTTTTTTGGTCACTCTTTATTTGACTGCATTCATGTTATTGTGTAAGCACATGAGTAAATATTGAGTTGAACAACAAGTAGGCCTACTTAGTATGTATAATTATTAACTTAACTAGATAGACTTTGTTACAAGTACATAAGGAACATAGAGACTAGTTGTCCTACTTTTTACTGTAGTTAATATTTCATAGGCGGTGTTTATTTTTGATAATCATTTATAAGTCTTGGCTTAAAAAAAAAGATACAGATCATTAAACACACTTTTATATTAAATGAGAGTATGTACATGGGGTAAGTTGTCACAAGTTGCTATTAAACAGCCTACTATAGGCCTTTTCAGCTAAATTCAACACAAACATATATATATATATATATATATATATATATATATATATATATATATATATATATATATTAGAAATATTTTTACAATTTTAAATAAATTTAAAATTTATATATATATATATATATATATATATATATGCAACCACAAAACCAGTCATAAGTTGCAAGGATATATTTGTAGCAATAGCCAACAATTATCGATTTTTCTTTTATGCCAAAAATCATTAGGATATTAAGTAAAGATCATGTTCCATGAAGATATTTTGTAATTTTCCTACCGTAAATATATCAAAAATGTATTTTTGTGAGTGGATATGCATGGCTAAGGACTTCATTTGGACAAATTTTAATGCGATTTTCTTAATATTTTGATTTTTTTGCATCCTCAGATTCCAGATTTTCAAATAGTTGTATCTCGGCCAAATATTGTCCTATCCTAACAAACCACATATCAGTGGAAAGCCTTTTTATCAGCTTTCAGATTTAAATTTAGATTTTAATTGACCATTATGACTGGTTTTGTGGTCCAGGGTTACATATAATGTTTTTAAAAGAAGTCTTTTCTGCATTTATTTGATCCCAAATACAGCAAAAACAGTAATATTTTGAAATATTTTTTACAATTTAAAATAAATACAAAATTTTCTATTTGAATATATTTTAAAATGCAATTTATTCCTGTTTGAAAAGCTGAGTTTTCAGCATCATTACCTTCAGAAATCATTCTATTAAGTCATAATATGCTGATTTGATGCTCAAGAAACATTTATTATTATTATCAATGTTGAAAACATATATACATACATATATATATAATATATATATATAGACACACACACACACAGATTTTATGTATGCCATTGGACTTTGTGAGTTAACCTTTCCTCTTTGTCCTTACATGTCCTCTGTTATCAGGCAGAAAGGTCCTGTTGACCCAGCCCTGTGCTGCTTTTAGGGGGAGGGGGCGCTGTCTCTGACTCAACACACTGTCTCCCAAAGGTCAAAGTTCAAACCCAATAACCTAATCCCACTGGGTTTATTTACCCGCATATCTCTGCATTGCTAAATCTCTCCTGAGTGACTTGTATCATGGACTCTCGGCCAAGCTAAACACACCCGTATGATATTGACCTCATCTCTGAAGCTCTCCCATCTCTACTTTAATTCCAAAATACAATCAGGATATCATCTGTGGTTATCATGGTTTGATCAGGTGATTGTTATCTTCTATAAGACTTCCCTATATCGAAAAAGGGAGCTTTCTTGGTACTTTCCAGGGCACTTTCACTTTTGCGTCTGTGGTAAATAACACGCTGTATTTACTTAACTGTTAAAGATGAGAGCTGCTGCATGAGTCATTTTGTAAAGCTGGCTTTAAAGTTTCACACTGTAGACTGCCCTTTAGTGGTTTCACTCCCTCATCCACCTTCCATAATCTCAATCATTTGCCCATGATAATCAGAGGTCTGTTGCTCTCTCTAAAATAAAACAGTCAGAGATGAAAGTCGAAAGTAGCATCAAGTAATCTCAGCATTCACACTAGCATCTAAAGATAATGATTTTAGCATCAGCATTTAGTTTCTTATGATGTCTGTGTATTATGTAAAGACTTTTTGTATTTTGGAATAAATATGTGGTCTGCACTGAGAAAGGGTATGTGGTGCATCTTGTTTTGTATTTCGTTCTGTGTGGGACTTGAGGTCACACATTAAAGGAAGTGAGATCACATCCTGCCCTATACTATAACAGTGGAAAGTGGCCTCAAAAAGAAGCCCCCAAATTTCCTTGATCATGATCATCATGATTATGGTTCAATCAGTCTTACTTGAGGTGACAAATATAAATTTCCCTCCTATTGCAAAAAAAAAAAATATAGCATTACTTCATACATACCCTTGTGAAAAACAAGTTCACTTCTAAAAATAGAACTTATTATGGAATAATATACTTAAGTAAGTACAAAAGTTAATCAAATGCATGAAGTACTTTGCATGTATATACATATTAAGTATTGTATCAAATACTTTAGTACATGAGTACATAGTTAAGGCCACCTAACATAAAGTATGACCAAACTTTTTTATTTGACATGATTACAAAATGCACTTTTTAAAAGTGTACTTAAGTCTGTTAAGAAACATTCATAAAAGTATAACCTCTTAAAGGGATAGTTCACCTAAAAATGAAAATTATCCCATGATTTACTCACCCTCAATCCATCCTAGGTGTATATGACTATCTCAGATGAACACAATCAGAGTTATATTAAAACATACCCTGGCTCTTCCAAGATTTATAATGGGAGTGAATGGTGCTCGAGATTTTGAAACCCAAAAAAAATGCATCCATCCATCATAAAAGTGATCCACACGGCTCCATGGGGTTAATAAAGGCCTTCTGAAGTGAAGCAATGGGTTTTTGTAAGAAAAATATCCATATTTACAACTTTCTAAACTGAATTAACTAGCTTCTGGAAGATGACCTACACAAATCGACTTACGCCAAAAGAGTAACCCCTGACGCGATGTAGGAGTAGCGTAAGCTTTGACGCCTCTCGCGGTTCAAACAAATAGGGCTGGGCAACAAACTCGAGCTCCTCTTATATCGAAATCCTCTGACATTTCTCTTTAAAAATTCATATTTTAGACTTCTAATTCATGACCGGTGTTTTGTTTTGCTCTGCGCTTCCGCATTTGTCAGTACGTCATGCGCCGGGTCAGGGGTTACGCTTCGACTGGGACTCGTGTATGGCTGTTACCGGAAGCTAGTGATTATAGTTTATAAAATTACAAAAATGGGTATTTTTCTTACAAAAACACATCGCTTCGCTTCAGAAGTCCTTTATTAACCCCCTGGAGTCGTATGGATTACTTTTATGATTGATGGATGCATTTTTTTGGGCTTCATAATCTCGACCCCCATTCACTACCATTAACAAAGATATTTTTTAATATAACTCTGATTGTGTTTGTCTGAAAGAAGATAGTCATATACACCTAGAATGGCTTAAGGGTGAGTAAATCATGGGATAATTTTCATTTTTGGGTAAACAATCCCTTTAAGTGGCTTTTTAATTCATTAATATTGTATTTTCTGCAAATACAGCTTTTTTTTAAAGTTCCATTGTGTGATATTTAGGATAATCTATTGACAAAAATGCAATACAATATACTGAACTATGTTTTCAGTGGTGTATAAAGACCTTACATAATGAACCGTTTTGTTTTTATTACCTTACAATGAGCCATTTCTATCTACATACATCGAAGCTGACATTCTGCGCCGTCATGTTTCTACAGTAGCCCTAAATGCAGAAACTGCTCTACAGAGTTTGCGTTTGCTTGACTGACTACTCTCAGCTGTCTCAGACGACGACATCTTTGTCCTTTGTCGGCCACCGTAGCTTCTCTATATGCTTCGAAAGGGAGGGGTGAGTGGTGGACTGAGCCTTTAGATGCTGCTGCTAAAATTTACACACTGCACCTTTAAATATACTTTTAAAATTTGAAGTTCACTTACAAGTGCACATTCATATCAATTAAGCACACTTTTTATCACTTTTTGTAAATACACATCATTCTTTTGATAACACTTCACAATAAGGTTCATTTGTTAACATTAATTAATGTATTAACTAACATGAACTAACCATGAGCAATACATTTGTTAAAGGGTTAGTTCACCCAAAAATGAAAATAATGTCATTTATTACTCACCCTCATGCCGTTCAACACCCGTAAGACCTTCGTTAATCTTCGGAACGCAAATTAAGATATTTTTGATTAAATCCGATGGCTCAGTGAGGCCTGCATAGCCAGCAATGACATTTCCTCTCTCAAGATCCATTAATGCACTAAAAACATATTTAAATCAGTTCATGTGAGTACAGTGGTTCAATATTAATATTATAAAGCAACGAAAATATTTTTGATGCGCCAAAAAAACAAAATTACGACTTATATAGTGATGGCTGATTTCAAAACACTGCTTCAGGAAGCTTCGGAGCATAATGAATCAGCGTATCGAATCATGATTCGAATCGCGTGTCAAACCGCCAAACTGCTGAAATCACGTGACTTTGGCGCTCCGAACTGCTGATTCGACACGCTGATTCATAACGCTCCGAAGCTTCCTGAAGCAGTGTTTTGAAATCGGCCATCACTAAATAAGTCGTTATTTTGTTTTTTTGGCGCACCAAAAATATTCTCGTCGCTTTATAATATTAATATTGAACCACTGTACTCACATGAACTGATTTAAATATGTTTTTAGTACATTAATGGATCTTGAGAGAGGAAATGTCATTGCTGGCTATGCAGGCCTCACTGAGTCATCGGATTTAATGAAAAATATCTTAATTTGCATTCTGAAGATTAAGGAAGGTCTTACGGGTGTGGAACGACATGAGGGTGAGTAATAAATGACATTATTTTCATTTTTGGGTGAACTAACCCTTTAATCTTTGTTAATGTTAGTTAATAAAAATACAGCAGTTCATTGTTGGTTCATGTTAGTTCACAGTGCATTAACTAATGTTAACAAATACATGATTTTAATAATGTATTAGTAAATGTTGAAATTAACATTAACAAAGATTAATAAATGCTGTAGAAGTGCAGTTCATTATTAATTCATGCTAATGTAGTTAACTAATGAACCTTATTGTAAAGTGTTACCATTCTTTTTAACTGTATTTTTTAGTTACTGGGTGTATATATTTCCAAACCAGTCATTTTTCTTTAGAATAACGTATAGAGTAACCAGTTTTAAATTTTAGATGAAATGACTCATTCTGCGATCAACATGACATCAGCAGCGTGTTAGTCTAGACAGAGGTGACACCTCACATTTCTTTATCATTTAGGACACATATTCATTTCATAAAAGTATGCCAGGCTCAGCCTGAAGCTAAACAAACAGCATGCTATGCTCTGGATATTGGCAGTTCTTGGATTTCCCTTTTTTTCCCCCGACTCTAATACAAGCAAGTCATTATTTCATTTCTTCTTGAAATGTAGTTTTGAACGCCGGATCCAATGAGGTTTTATCTGTCGTGATTTACACCACATGAATTTTATCCTCCCAAACCCTGAGGAGCATTTCTGATCTGTTTATTATTTCCTCACAGCTGAAAAAATAAAGTAAAATCATCCAAAAACCTGTCTGAATATTCCCAATTAATGTAGGTCAAAGCGCTAGTTTCTAAATGAATGGCTTATTTGAAAAGTTTCTAAATGACTGAGGATAATCAACATTGTCCACAGTGTTTATGGAGTATTTTTGGTACCAAAAGTAAATGACTGAAAGCAAGAAAGTCTTTGAAGGTTTGATTCTTTTAAATATTGCAAATATCAGTGTATTCATGCATGTAAGAGTGTTTCTATGTGTGCCAGAGTTTCTATGTGTGCTTACAAATGGGGCAGGATGTTCTGAGGTTACTCTGTAAAGTGCAGATATCGGCCGCTATTGGTCTCTCACACATGTTTTATCTCACTGTGGAACATGCAGAGGAGTTTATAAGCACTGTGTACTGTTTCATGTCTCGGTGCATATACACGAGCACAGACGTGCACAGCCCACAGTAATGCACAAATTTAACCCTTTCCATGCCCACATAGGAAAATCCTTTTCACTTTACTTCAAAAGTAACACCTCCTAAATCATCACTAATGTCTTGTTTACTGGAATATGGTTCCAGCACAATGCTGCAGAGATTTTAATGTTCCAATGAAAGCTGAAACATTGTGACATACTGTATAAATATCAGCCTGCTATTTCCATTCCAGGTCACTGTGTGTTTAGTCTGATAGCTGTGATGTGATCAGAACTCTCTGATGACGTGGCTACGGCTCACGCCAACATGTGGAGGTCAGTGACATACGGCGGGGGGACCGGAACATTTTGCTGGTCCATTTTGTTACACTTTATTTGAATGGTCCACTTTAGGCATTCTACTAACTATTAAGTAATTTTGCAACTACATGTCAACTACCACTCACTAGCTGTTAGGGTTAGTAGAATATGTTGACATGTAGTTGCAAAGTTGTCAGTAGAATGTCTGTTGGGGAGCATCAAAATAAAGTGTTAGGAGATATTAAGCAGACAGTCTACTAATACTCTACTAGCTAGTTGATATGTAGTTGCAAAGATACTTAAAGTTAATAGAATGTCTAAAAGTGGACCATTGAAATAAAGTGTTACCTCCATTATTAAAGGCCCACTGAAGTGCCTTGGAACGTGCAGCTTTATTCACTGTGTTGACGTAATTTCCATTGAAACAGGAAGACAGGGCGGGATATATCTAGAAGCTCCTCCCCCTTTTTTCAAAATAGCCAATAGCGTTTCGCTCAGATCACAGGTTAGCCAGAGCCGTTAGAGCCCGTAAAACCCAATTTTCCTCATAATCTCTAACCGTTTCTGCTCCACATTGCTTTAAAATATAGCGAATGTGTCAAACATTTTGTGGTCTGCGCTGACTCATGCGTATGATCTGCTCTGTGCTATCATGTCTCTGGACCTGAGCAGACTGTGCTCATGCCTTGGGGGTTCACGTGACACTAAAAACTTTAAATCAGTGAAGCATTTTGATCTAACAGGTGAAAAAAAAAACAGGTATTTTGTAGTTTGCACAGGAAAAATAGGACAGAGTTCTGAATAAACGGATCCAACGTTATCCAAAAAGTAGTTGTAGTACTCGAGACTGGTCTTAAGACCATTTTTTTGAAGGTCTTGTCTCAGTCTCAACTGGATTTGTAGTCAGTCTCAGACCAAGTGGACTCGGGATTTTATCTCAAGGCCGGTCAAGACCACAACTGCAAGGATATCACTAAATTGCCGGTGCATGTGATTTGATTTAAAACTTACTGCTTAAAATGCAATCAATAACTTATTTCTAATGTGATTTCTTTTGTTGATGTGGTGCCAGATTCGAAATTAATGCAGGATTGCCTCAAAAAAGTAAAATACCCAAAATTAATATAAATGCCCACAAATTCAAGATATAATTGTAAAAAAGTACTTGTATGAGATTTTAATATTATAACAGGATATAATTAAGCAATCTCACAAGAGCAAGAGAACTGTTTTCGAATATGAGCATGATTTCAAACGTGATGTTGATTTTATACAAATGTTCAATAAACAAGAAGTTATTATTAAGTGACACAATTTTAGACAGAAGTTTTTGCTATTTTGGCAACGTGTTTAGTTACTAAATGAATCAGCTTCTTTGAGCAAACCGGTTGAATATATTATTCCATGACTCACTCAAGTGTTTCATAAAAGTAGACCAATCATTTTATTTTTCCATAATATCTGTATATTCAAATTTTATTTTTAAAACATTATTATGCAGGTGTAATTGTACCAATTCAGATGCAACTTCTGTGCCACCTCTGCAACACAAAGATGAATTTTATTGTTTGTGATTTGATTGGTAACAACTCTATAGTGTCTTATTAGTCTAATTGTATTTTTTGATTAAATATAAGACATAATATAAGATATAATATAAAAATATTAGATATTTTAGATCCATTTGAGGAGTGCTGGTCTGGTCTTGGTCTCGGTTTAGGTGGTCTTGACTACAGCACTACCAAAAAGTGTGGGCATAGATTGAATTTGAAAACTAAATTAGATTTATTCAGATTAATGGTTGATTATTATGCATTTTTAAATGACAAATTCTCCAAGCTTTACATTCACCCCCAGGACTGAATATTTGGCTACATCCTTCCTCACCAGTATTACCTTTCCTAGCCAAGGCCGGGCAGACTGAGCAATCTTTTGCTCCCTGTGTTTGTTCAGCAGGGTGATTACGGGAAGCGCCCGGATAAGTGGGTTTAAATAGAGCCGAAGTGCCTCCTTTGAGAGTTCGTTAATGATTTAAAGAACCCAAAAACAAGTCCTGGGAAACAGACTGGTATTTATACAGCTCCTCAGATTTGTTTTCATCATCATAATGCATTATATTTTGTAACTGTGTTAAATGTAGAATCATTTCTCATACTTTTAAACATGTTTTTGTTCTGGCTAACTTTTTCATGTTTTCCATGCTAAAAGTCCTGCTCTGCGGGCCAGGTGTGTGTATGTTGTGGGTGGGGGGGGTTTAAAAGTTTCAGGGTTAAATGTAATTCATACACTAGAAAAGTAAGTGCCCAAATTACCAACAAGCTAAAATAATTTCCTGTAGTGGTGCTTGGAAGCAGCTATTTCTGCCTCGCCTTGTTTATTTTGGTGGGGGGTGGGGAGACAGAGTTAGAAAGGGTCTGTGGACACATAATCCTCTCCAAAAAAGTGATTTATTTATGAATTCCAACCCTGAACTGCCCTCCTCCCCTCTTTGCTCGCATGCCTCCAGAGAGAGTGTGAGCCTGCCAGAAGTCATTGGCTGATGTTTACAAGACTGGATTGGCTATTTCCCATGGTGCCTTGTGCCTGCAGTGATATCTTATTTATGTAAGGCCCGATATGGGAGAACAGAGGATTTTATTTTGGGCTATTCCCCATAGATGGATCCGATTCCTCCAACTGGAGCTATTTCCTAAATACGTGCGGCCTTTCAGGTCTTAGACCATGTTAGTGGGCTTGATAAAATCTTTATTAATTGTCACATCTAGACAATTCTATGGGAAATGTAGCTTGTGACAGTTTCTGGGCTTCATTTTCATTCGATTTAACTACATAATGAAGTCAAGTACTTTTTGAAGGCCTAAGAACTCGACACCACCACAGCATGCGAACCTGTGAGCTGTCACTATCAAGGACTTTCTCTAAAACAAGCAAAAAGTTTTGCTCAGAATCTGGACAGGTTTTTTTTTCTGCTTTTCCATTTGCTGAATATGAAAGACTGTTTTTCCACCTTAGTGTAAAAAAATGTGGTAATTGTGACACTAATTCTCACAATTGTGACTTTTTTTGTTGTAGTTTATATTTTCTAATGTGACTTTATATCTCACAATCTGAGATATAATCTGATTTTCTCAGAATTGCTCAGTCTGACTTTAAATGTTGCAATTGTACATTTTACATTGGTTTTCTCACATTTCCTGTAACTGTGTGATTAAATCTCCCAATATGCCACAATGTGACTTTTAAATCTCAGAATTACAACTTTAAATCTTAAAGTGTGAAATTATAACTCACAATGTAACTTTAAAGGGGACCTATTATGCCCCTTTTTTACAAGATGTAAAATAAGTCTCTGGTGTCCCCAGAGTGTGTATGTGAAGTTTTAGCTCAAAATACCCCAAAAATAATGTTTTATACCATGTTATAATTGCCACTTTTAGGGGATGAGCAAAAAAGCACAGTTTTTGTATGTGTCCCTTTAAATGCAAATGAGCTGGCCCCCTTTCAAGAAGAGGGCGGAGCTTCAAGAGCTCATGTTTCGGCAGCAACAACATAACAGGACAATCCCACGCACTGAAAATGTAAGAAACTGTCAGCAGCCTTATATGTTTCAGAATCAACCTTTGTGAAAATCCAGCGTTAAAAAGACCCTCGTTTATGAAGCAGTCCGGCGCAAAACAACCTGATCTCATGGCAATTCGTACGTATTTTACGAGGTGGCTAATTCGTACGAATTCATATGACCTCACTCATACGAATTAATACGTTTTTTGCTAAATCATATGTATTTTACGAGTTGACCAATTCGTATGAATTAATACGAATGACCTACCCCAAACCCCGCCCCTAAACCTACCGTCACTGGGGTTTAGACAAATTGTATGAATTCGTACAAGTGAGGTCATACGAATTCATACGAATTAGCCACCTCATAAAATACGTACGAATTGGTCGTGAGGTAGCGTTGGATTGGCGCAAACGTATAAGATTTTACAGATTTTCTTCAGGACATTTCCTTCGAAAATGAAATTTAACCACAATGTCCTCAGTGACTCTGATGGCGGGAGTCTATCGAGACTGCATTGGTAAATCCCAAAACACAACACTTTTAATTTTGGCGCAGACATTGTACAACTCCAGCTGCTACAGCGAGGACACAGAAATGGCGGACTCTGTGCTTCTCACTCAGGGCTGTGTCTATGCTAATAGGGCAGATCATCACCGGTTGTGGGCGGGGCTTCTCCCTACGATGATGAATCAGCTCGTTTGAAAAGACTGCTTTTGATTTATGGGAATTTAAAAAAAAAAAACGAGTGAGTAGATTTTTACTATTATAGGCTGGTTGTTCTCACACACTGTGGACACACATCGGTGTTCAAACACCTTATAAAAGTAAATTTTGCATAATAGGTCCCCTTTAAATTTCACAGGCTTGGTTTCTCAAAATTGCGATTTCATACTGTAACTCTCAGTCTCACTTTACACTGTATGGACGTTTTGCATTGGTTTTCTTGCATTTCTTATAATTGTGACTTTATATCAATATGTGACTTAAAATGCCACAATATGACTTTAAATGTCCCAATTGCAACTTTATCGTGTAATTGTGACTTTATATCTCACAATGTCACTTCGTTTCTTATTTTAAACTTTTTTTCTACTTTGAGGCCGGAAATATGCTTCCACGTATAGTACACATCTGTAACCGTTTGAAAGTTATAATATTTGCCATAGCAAATGCTAATTCTTGTGTTTGGCTGGGGTTTTATAAACGTTTTAGCTCTAGAGCACAAACAAATAAAAACAGAGCATATTTTTGGCATTAAGGCAGCCATCTGGCTTTTGTAATACCTTGCGTCATGGTGTGAGGCTCTCTCTGCTCCTTTCAGCCCCTTTTGCCCCTCAGCCTCCCCCCAAGTGGGTAGTCTGCTGCTATTCCCTTTTTCTGGACTTTCTCTTGGTGTGTAATCTGTGACAGACTTGTAGTGACAAGTATGTTCTGGCTACAAAGCCCTGTGAGCTAATGAGCACAGCATTGCTGCAGAGGGAATTATGGAAAAAGGTCCACTCTTCTCGTCTACGTCAACACTCGAGCCCAGATGTGCATAAATGTAAAAGGCTTTTGTGTGTGTGCATCTTTTGCTGTTTGAGGGCCTGTAGAGCGTTCTCTCACAAAGTCTGCACTACCAAGTAAGGAAAAGCAGCCTCCAGAGCTGTGTCTCTCCAGCAACAACATGTAGCAGCATTTTCACTCACTCACTCACTCATTTGCCTGTCAGTAGCTGTCTGTCTGCATAGCTGTCTTGCTCTCATCCAGCACATTTATTTGACTGAAAACACAACTCTTCCTACACTTGTCAACATGTGTAATTTGTTACATGCTTTGTCCTCCAACAGCTAAAACAGGATGAGAACAGTTTATGCACAGTTTACTTGCAGATAAACTTTATTTATTCAAGTTTGTATCGTTGAAATGGGAGTACAGATAATATTTAGCTGGATTAAAGACCTTTTGTCAGAACTGTGTCATATGGTGAAATGTCCTATTGTTAACCTAAAAGTGTTTAAGAAGTATGCATTTATATACACTAAATATTTCAATTAATTTAACTTTGCAAGTCCAACTGACCTTTTATACTTTAGCATCATAGTTGATTTACAATCAAAAATCAAAGTCAAAGGTGGTCTATTGTTATTTCTTTTGTGTGTGGTTGAAGAAGTAACAAAACCAAGTATCTCTGTTCCAAAATTGAGTGAGTTTTCTATTTAGCATTGTAGGGCATTGTAGGCATATTCCTTTGGAAGCTTGTTTCCAAAAAAAAAAAGAAGATAATTGTGACTTTTTATCTCGCAATTCTGACTTTTTTCTTACAGAATTGCGTAATATAAATTTGAGTTTATATCTTGAAATTGCGAGTTATAAAGTCCAATTCTGAGGGGGGAAAAGACTGACTTATTTCTCAGAATTGCGAGTTTATATCATGCAATTCTGAGAAAAAAAGTCAGAATTGTGAGTTTATATCACGCAATTTTGATGTTATACCACGCAATTGTGAGTTTATATCTTGCAATTCTGACTTTATAACACAACTGCATGTTTATATCACACAATTCTGACTTTATAACATGTAATTGTGAGTTTATATCACGCGATTCTGACTTTATAACGCAATTGTGTTTATATCACGCAATTCTGACTTTATAACATGCAGTTGTGTTTATATCGCAATTCTGAGAAAAAAGTCAGAATTGTGAGTTTGTATCACGCAATTCTGACTTTATAACATGCAATTGTGAGTTTATATCACGCAATTGTGAGAAAAAAGTCAGAATTGCGAGTTTATATCGCGATTCTGACTTTATAACACAATTGTGAGTTTATATCATGCATTTCTGAGAAAAAAGTCACAATTGTGAGTTTATATCATGCAATTCTGAGAAAAAAGTCACAAATGTGAGTTTATATCACGCAATTCTGACTTTATAACATGCAATTGCGAGTTTATATCACGCAATTCTGACTTTATAACACACAATTGCGAGTTTATATCATGTAATTCTGGAAAATAAGTCAGATTTTTTTAGATAAAAAGTTGCAATTACCTTTTTTATTTTTTATTCAGTGGCAGAAACAAGCTTCCATTTATTTCTAATGTGATGTCTGTTCCAAAAGATTCTAAGGGGTTCTAAAACACCTTGATTTGGCTATATTTTAAAGCAGCATTGCATGCAATCATCACAAAATGCGTTGCAATGAGCTTAGTGAGAAAAGAATCCAAGATAGCGGACAAGTCAAGAAAAATGTTAATTCTAAATATATAGAATTATATAACTAAAAAGTGTCTATAAAAAGTTGTATGCAATTAAAACTAAACTAATTCATCCATTATTTGTGTGTGCTGTGTATTTTACACTTAGCGTAGCATGTAGGCCTATATCAGAGTATCATGCTGTTATCTTGCTAACATCAAACTCTACTGAAATCAATTGCGAGTTGTGTTTCATTTGAGGAGCGCTGTTTATGTGCCAAGCAGAGTTGCTGCCTGCTGAATGTAGAGCGTTCCAAATCAGTCACTTTTGAGTTTTCATAACAGACACCTTAGAAAGTAGCTGCCTTTACAAGATCAGCCCACAAATGCATAGTTCAACCAAAATGAAAATCCCTCATGTGTTTCCAAAACCCATGACACTTTCACTCAACTTCAAAACATGAATGAAGATATTCATAGATATACAAATAAAACCCTTATTGTAAAGTGTGACGTATGATGTCTTTATGAAATTTTTGAAGCGTCAAAGTTTTGTTTGAATAAACTTTCAGTGGAGGGACAGAAATCTCTCAGGTTTTATTAAAAACCAGTGCAGAGTAAATGCAATCAATAAATACAGACACCCACCATTAGCACTGAGGTAGAGTGGTGTTGGATTGCTGTATTCGTGAGCTTGAGACAAGTTCAATATTTAAATCCCAGCTAAAAAAACAGCTGCGTGGAGTCTTAGAGAGCAGGTGAAAGTCTAGCAGGCTCTCCACCCACAAGCACAATTCATAAGCAAGAAGAGAACAGATCAGCCTGATTATACACATTGACCTCAGGGTTCAATACTGGTTGCTCTATGAGTTTGAGCCTTGTGCTTGATCTTCTCAATATAGCTGCCATAAGTCCTCCTGTATGAAAAGGTGATGCTTTAGGGCAAAAAAAGCACCTTTAGTAATCTGTTCCATCTCATGAAATCTACTCTATATCACTGCTCTTATTGTAGATGGTCCACATCAAGCCGTGGCGCATGCATCAGTGATCCTCTCCTGGAGACAAATAATTTAGCGGAGATAGCATGTTTGAGGCTATACGAACATTACGAATCTTATTGAGTTTGTGTCATGGTTCTGGGTACTAAATGCACGCACATCTTTGAGTTGTTTTTTCCAAACTCAAGTGTGCACGAACCACACACTGAGAACACTTGAAAAGGTGGTTTGTGGTAAAGTACATGTGGTCGCAATTGGACGAGGAACGACCTTTGATTAGCTCCTCAAGAGTGACACTCAGGCAAAACTATGACTGCATTAATGTTCTTCAGCTAGAATGGATTTTTAATGACTAGTAATCAAAACTGTCATTAGTCTTGAAACTGAGCAAACAAAGTTCTAAATCGCTTGTAAATCAGACACCGTATAGCTCAAATAATAAGATGTTTTTCGCTGGTACTCTGTTTTATGTCATGGCCTTTTTCTTTATCGTAGCTTATAATTGTACCGTGCTTTCCCTGGCACATTCTGGAACTGAAGCATCACAATACCACGATTACAGACTTCAACACCTTTCCCTTAACAATGAGCAGCTTTCCTCACAATGGTACACTTTACACCACTTCATTATTCACCAAGCCTTTGGCTCCTGCTAAACGTCCTTCCCCTGGTTTAGTATTACCTATAGAGTTACGTTCACATGCATAATTTGTCTGTTTGAGAAAAGACAGATGTTTTCCCCTTTTGTGTGTGCACTCGGTAAATCAAATCCATGTTAGTTGTTCAAACTGTTCCTAATGATCCGTATACGAGCGCTAATTTTTCAGACAAAGATTTGGGAAAGTTCAGGATTAAGTTTAAGTTTCTTCAGAGTTTACGGTTTTCGTCCAGGACTGAGCTGTTTACAGGACACAATCTTTTAGAAATGTAGAAATGCAGATTCAGATGAACGCCTGTTAACCTCACATTTTTGGCTGAGGAGTGCTTGCACACTGTTGTGAAACTTCCTCTGATTAGGAAAGTGTTGGAATCGACTTCCATCTTTTATAAAAGAGGTTAGTGCTGAAGCAGCGGAAAGTCGCTTGAACGTGTGTCTTGTCATTTAAACGGGGAGGCTCCAATGAATCATTAGCACAAGACTTTTAAAACCTGCTGAAATAGGCAGTAATTGTTATCTGTGGTCTTTTTTTTTTTTTTTTTTGGATCCTGATCATAAGCATTTAGTAGATATTTTGATACGTTTCAAATGTTTTTGTCCTTAAAATGAAATTCAATGGGGTCCAAAACAAAACAACCCATTTGGACCCTATTGAATGTCACTGTATGGACAAAAACACTGAAAAACATTTTTTTTTTTTTTAAATTTAATCTTTTCTGTTTTACTACATAAGTAAAAAAGTTACACAGATTTGAAACAACACAAGGGTAAGTAAATGATGACAGAATTTTTATTTTTGGGTGAACTATAGGTCTCTCTGAAAGCTTCCACCACTGAATTAAAAAATAACAAGGATAATTGCGACTTTTTATCTCACAATTCTGACTTTTTTTCTCGCAATTGCGAGTTTCTGAGAAATAAAGTCAGAATTGCGAGTTATAAAGTCAAAATTGAGTGATATAAAGTCAGAATTGTGAGACAAAAAGTCAGAATTGCGAGTTATAAAGTCAGAATTGCATGATTATAGTCGCAAAAAAAAGTCAATTTCGTGATATAAAGTCACAATAGCAGGATTGCGAGTTATAAAGTCAGAATTGTGAGATATAAAGTTGCAGTTGTGAGTTATAAAGTCAGAATTGCAAGATATAAAGTCGCGATTGCGTTTTATAAAGTCAGAATTGCGAGGAAAAAAGTCAGAATTGTGAGAAAAAAGTCAGAATTGCGTGATATAAAGTCGCAATTGCAAGTTATAAGAACTGCGAGAAAAGTCGTTTATACCTTGCAATTCTGACTTGATTTCTCGCAATTGTGAGTTTATATCTCAGAATTCTGACATTATTGCGAGTTTATATCTCGTAATTCTGAGAAGTCAGAATTGTGTGATTAAAAAGTCGTAATTAACTTTTTTATTTTTATTCAGTGGTGAAAACAAGCTTCCATAAGTCTCTGACCAAGTCAATTTAAAGTTAGCAAAATCTCCTCTCGCCTCTTCTCTGCTTCTCATAGAGAGTTCGAGTCAATGTATTCCATCTGCCTGAGCTGTAATACTCGAGGGAGTGTTGAATTCAAACTTTTAGCAAAGCTTCTTGGCCTGCTGCCCTTGTTTGTACCAGCTCCAAATGTCTCTCTTCAGCACCCCCCTCCCTTCTCCTCTCTGGCTCCTTTTATTTGTGTAATTTGTGGAAAAACCATAAACAGTTGTGTATGATTTGTGGAAAGGGACTTAAGAGGGGACAGAGCTCATGGGGAGAGAGAGAAAGTGAGCGAGGGCCTGTCATTGCGAGGTTGTGCATGTGTGCTCAGGACTAAGAGGATATAATGTATTTATGAAGGTATCTAGGGGATGTTCAGGCCCCATGAAGGTACCATGAGGCTCATAATGACTTCATCTGTTGAGTGTGTGACAGTTTTATTTGGCTTTGTTACAAATCTGGGTCAAATTTCATTTTCATTTTCAAGTGACACCACTCTTTGTTCAGTCATCTTGTGTTCACCTGTAGCTCAAATGAGTTATAGTGACAGTAAAAGTAAATGAAGCACCAAGAAATCACATGATTCATATGAATCGACATGATTCATGTCAGTGTTCCCGCACTGAAAAGTAATTACACTGGGTGCGTATCAATTGTCATGGGGAGTATATGGGTGTTTTTTCAATTATGGCCTTTTTTTGGACTTTATGAAACATTTTTCACACTCTCACCAGTTTATTTCATTTGTTCATTAACAGTGGACATACATACACAGGACAATTCCTTCATTTTTTACATTATTAAGTCATAAATATGTCCACCATAGGGTCATTTCCATGTCAACTTCATTCTGTGGAGGAAATGACAGTGGTGGCATTGACATTTTGAATGTTTTTGGAATAAAATGTCACATTCTTTGGTCTTGCTAAGGTTAATTTCATACCTAGCAATTTATGTATTTTAAATACACGCAATTAAATTATATTTTCACACTTTCTGAATAATTATAGCTTGACTGGAAATAACACATGATAAAAATATTCTCACACTTGATATTTACCTCAAATATTCTTTGTTTTCTTCACACATCACATTTCATATTTCATATTTCATCTCAAGCCTATGGAAGCTTGCTTCCGCTTTTTAATCTCACAATTCTGACTTTTTTCCCGCAATTGCAAATTTAAATATCAGAATTGCGAGATATAAAGTCAGAATTGTGAGTTATAAAGTCAGAATTGCAAGATATGAAGTCAGAATTGCGAGAAAAAAGTCAGAATTGTGTGTTATAAAGTCAGAATTGTGTGTTATAAAGTCAGAATTGCGTGATATAAAGTCAGAATTGTGAGTTATAAAGTCAGAATTGCGAGATATAAAGTCAGAATTGCGTGATATAAAGTCAGAATTGTGAGTTATAAAGTCAGAATTGCGAGTTAATAAGTCAGAATTATAAGTTATAAAGTTAGAATTGCATTATAAAGTCAGAATTGTGAGATATAAAGTCAGAATTGCGAGTTATAAAGTCAGAAATGCAAGATATAAAGTCAGAATTGTGAGTTATAAAGTCAGAATTGCGAGTTAATAAGTCAGAATTATAAGTTATAAAGTTAGAATTGCATTATAAAGTCAGAATTGTGAGATATAAAGTCAGAATTGCGAGTTATAAAGTCAGAAATGCAAGATATAAAGTCAGAATTACGAGCTATAAAGTCAGAATTGCGAGTTAATAAGTCAGAATTGCGTGATATAAAGTCAGAATTGCGAGAAAAAAGTCTGAATTGTGAGATATAAAGTCAGAATTGCGAGTTAATAAGTCAGAATTATAAGTTATAAAGTTAGAATTGCATTATAAAGTCAGAATTGTGAGATATAAAGTCAGAATTGTGAGTTAATAAGTCAGAATTACGTGATATAAAGTCAGAATTGCTTGACAGTCGCAATTCTGTCAGGATCACTATCGTCAAATATGATTGATAATGCATAGAGTTTGTATTGGCGGTATGGTTCTGTTCTAGGCAAGAACTCCCTGTGCATCCATGCAGCCTAGCATGGATAAGAGCAGGGAGAGCAGCAATAACCCCCTAGGGTAAACAGAACAGAACCAACATATGCAGATATAACTAATGTCAATAATTTAACATGTACACTTATTTCAAGAATTAGTTTGATTCAGGGGAATCATAAGGCCAATCCTGACTGAAGAGAGGAGGAGCTGGGGATGGAGAAGGGTAATTAGCCGAGAAATGCGATAGCTACTGAAAATACTGAGGAGCTTATATATTGATGCTGTGATAGGCATCATATTCCTATAGGTTGACTCGAGTCACCTGGGAGTCAGCTGATGCGAGCTTGACAGACATGACCCGCCAGAACTGACGCTAACGCTTGATTTCTGAGAAAAAAGTCATAATTTATATCTCGCAATTCTTACTTTATAACATGCAATTACAACTTTATATCATGCAATTCTGACCTTTTTTCTTGCAATTCTGACTTTATAACTCACAATTGTGAGTTTATATCTGAGAAATACAATTCTGAGAAAAGAAGTCAAAATTGCGAGATATAAGCTCACAATTGCGAGGAAAAAAGTCAGTTGCTAGAAATAAAGTCAGAATTGCGCAATTCTTACTTTATTTCTCGCAATTGTGAGTTTACATCTCGCAATTCTGAGAAAAGTAGTCAAAATTATGAAATGTAAACTCGCAAAAAATTCTCAATTACCTTTTTTATTTTTTATTTAGTGGCGGAAACAAGCTTCCATACAAGCCTGATCTTCACCTATAAGAGCAAAGTTTATTGTGGGCATACTGTGGGCATATCACACAATACATATTAAAATGGGTAAGCTCTTAAAAACTCTTAAAAGTTTTTTTTTGGAACCTTTTGTGTTTTTAAAGCGGGTTATAGTTGTTTGGGTTAGCAAAACATGTAATAATTATATTTTATGATGGATTTTTATAGTTTAGGAAAGTCTGGGTCTTGCTTCATGTAATAAAAATAAAGTTAGTTTTGATAAAAACCATCTCAAGAGACATGAAAGTGCACAAAATTGAAAAAAACATATGATCAGGCCAAAGGGCACAGCAGTTTAAGGAAATGTACATTAAAATATCACTCCACAGGAAATGAACAGGGAAGTTTTCAGCACTTCACAGATGCGTCCAGCTTGCAAAGCAATTATTATTGTGTTTTGTAATGTGCTCAGATTTAGCAGAAGTGTGTTTGTGCGTGTTACTGTATACATAAGGCCTTGTTTGTGTCGGTCAAGAGAAGTGAAATACTGATGAAAAGCAGAAGTGACCACATTTGAGAGGCTGTTGACGATATTGTCATGTGCAACTTGTCACTCCCCCGAAACACACGTACGTTTCACGTTGACTCTGGTGGCTGTCTTGAGTGTGTGTCGAAACTGGGTTCCTGACCTCTGTGTTTAGACATTGCAGTAGAGGTGGTGATGACAGTGTGTGCTCAGAGAGGTCAAAGGTTACGCTGGGGAGTGGTTGCTCAGAGGGAGGGGTGCTGATAGAGACGCCACAAACTCATCTGTCATACTTCACTGTGACCTGGCTCGCTGCCTTTCGGCCATTGTTTACGTTTGTGTGTGTGTGAGTTAGGGTGTGTGTGTGTGTGTATCCATTGGATTAGTCTCACTGATTGTGTCTCTCTCTTCTTACACAACAGTCTGATGATACAGATCTATTGTAACAATACTACTCTGCCTGAATACTCCAATTTCACTATTAGTGTATTGCTGCTATTTCTATGTTTATGTTTACAAAGGAGTTAAAGGATTAGTTCACTTTCAAATAAAAATTACCCCATACTTTACTCACCCTTAAGCCATCCTAGGTGTATATGACTTTCTTCTTTCAGATGAACACAACTGGAGATATATTAATAAATATCCTGCATCCACATCCATCCATCACAAACATACTTCACACGGCTCCGGGGGGTTAATAAAGGCCTTCTGAAGCGAAGCGATGCATTTGTGTAAAAAATCCATATTTAACAAGTTATGAAGTAAAATATCTAGCTTCCGCCAGACTGCCTTCTGTACTCAACGTACGAAGAAAGTGTAATGCCTCTCGCAGTTAAAAATGCTTACGCTACATCCTACGCCTTCCCTATTCAACTTATGGAAAAAGCTTAACTGATGCGATGCCAGTTCCGTTTTTTCGTACATTGAATACGGAAGGAAGTCTGGCAGAAGCTTGATATTTTACTTCATCACTTGTTAAATATGGATTTTTTTTTTTACGCAAATGCATCACTTTGCTTCCGGACTCCTTCCAAAACATGCAAGCTGCCCATACCGTATGCACTTATGCACCCCCATACCATCAGAGATGCTGGCTTTTGAACTGAACGCTGATAACACGCTGGAAGGTCTCCGTCCTCTTTAGCCCGGAGGACACGGCGTCCGTGATTTCCAACAAGAATGTCAAATTTGGACTCGTCTGACCATAGAACACTTTTCCACTTTGAAACAATCTATTTTAAATGAGCCTTGGCCCAAAGGACACGACGGAGCTTCTGGACCATGTTCACATATGGCTTCCTTTTTGCACAATAGAGCTTTAGTTGGCATCTGCAGATGGCACGGCAGATTGTGTTTACCGACAGTGGTTTCTGGAAGTATTCCTGGGCCCATTTAGTAATGTCATTGACACAATCATGCCGATGAGTGATGCAGTGTGGTCTGAGGGCCCGAAGACCACGGCATCCAATAAAGGTCTTCTGCCTTGTCCCTTACGCACAGAGATTTCTCCAGTTTCTCTGAATCTTTTGATGATGTTATGCACTGTAGATGATGAGATTTGCAAATCCTTTGCAATTTGACGTTGAGGAACATTGTTTTTTAAGTATTCCACACTATTTTTACGCACTCTTTCGCAGCTCTGCCCATCTTTACTTCCGAGAGACTCTGCCTCTCTAAGACATCCCTTTTATAGCTAATCATGTTACAGACCTGATATCAAATTACTTAATTAGTTGCTAGATGTTCTCCCAGCTGAATCTTTTCAAAATTTCTTGCTTTTTCAGCCATTTGTTGCCCCTGTGCCAACTTTTTTGAGACCTGTAGCAGGCATCAAATTTGAAATTAGCTCATTTAGTGAATAAAAGTGTAAAATTTCTCTGTTTAAACATTTATGTTATCTATGTTCTATTCTGAATAAAATATTGGCTCATGTGATTTGAAAGTCTTTATTCAAATTTAAAAAACGTCCCAACATTTCCGGAATTCAGGTTGCATTATGTTATATTATAATGAAGAGAGTCTTTGGTCAGTTCATGTGAAGACTAAGTGTAAATACCCTTTTTGACACATTCGGGAATTGATAACAGTCCCAACTCCGGAGGTGCTTTGTCAGGCCACATAAACTTTACTCCTTCCACATGGAACTATGTCAGCATATAGAAGTTTGGGATCACTGCAATCCACATGTGAACAAGCAATCATGAATACACTGGAGCAACCACGAAAACCAAACAGTAGATGACATATGAGGTGAAGAGACATAATCATGAAAGCGTAATCACAAAAGTGAAGTCCATTATATAAACAATCCCAACAGATAAACTGACAAAAGAGATGCAGATATACCAAATATGGATAATGGAGGTGTTTTTGGGTCCAAAAAACAAAAACAAAAAACATTATTATGGAACATTGAGTAGGTTGATATGAACAGAAAATTTACCATTGGCAGTTTCAGTTTTCTTTAGCATTGCATCTTTTGTGTTTTTCTTTCTTTGTATGTCCCCCTCTTCTTATGCTGTTTTTTCCCACTAATTTGCTGTACAATTTTCTATTACTAATAATTCAGTTGCTACAGGCATGTATGTTGTTTTCCCTGCAAGGAAGCATCAAACACTGCCAACTAATGTCAATATCCTGAATTACACCATCCTACTGCTGGGCTTAAAGTAGCACATTAACCAGTATCTATAAATGATCAACAAGCAAAACAAATTACAAGCCATTTAAAACACACACTTGAACTTTACCCTATATATTTTAGCCTAGCATTAGCATATTACCACACAACCAGCAGAGACTAATATAAGAACATGACAGAGGGTAAAGCAGTGATCCGACCTGCAGAAGGGCTCAGTGTCAGTGTGTGTTGGTATGTGGGGGAGGGAGAAACAGACACTGAGACAGGACTGAGCAGGATGGCGCTCCAGGGTGTGTGCTGACATGAGAGTGATAGCTGAAGAGAAGTGTAGATGTGTGATGGAGCACGTGTGATAACAGTTTAAAGTGTCGACTGTGATTCGGACAGCGTGGTGTTGAGATAGGACCTCTCAGTGAACTGTGGGTTCATTTAGCTGGGGATGATGGAGAGGTCACGGCAGATAAGGAAAGTCTAGTGATTTTTTAACTTTTGGTGTCTCAGAAAGCGGCGTTTTGATATATTTTGACAGTATAAGCATTAAATGAAGCAAAGTTTTGTGAGTGTGAAACATTTGTGCAATGCTTGTTTAATACAACAAGTTTCTAAAGAAGGGGCTTATTATGGAGGCTTGCTTCTGCTATGGAATAAAAAATAAAAAAAGTTAATATTTTAAAAGTTTTATCTCACAATTCTGACTTTTTTTCTCACAATTGTGTGTTTATATCTCACAGTTCGGAATTGCGAGTTTTAAACTTGCAATTAAGTGAAAAAAGCTGCAAATGTGAGAAAAAGAATTGTGAGATAAAAAGTTACAATTTATAATTGTGAGTATATATCACATTTCTGATAGTTTTTCTTAAAATCTGGAGATATAAACTCGCAATTCTAAGAAAAAGTCAGAATGTGAGGGAAAAAAAAGTTGTAAATGTGAAAAAAAGTCAGAATTGCGAGATAAAAATTTAGAGTATTTTCTCACACTGCAAAAAATGCTTTTCTTACTCAGTAATTTTGTCTTGTTTCCAGTCCAAATATCTAAAAAAATTCTTAAATCAAGATGCATTTACTATATAAGTAAAATGGCATAAGCTATTATGTCTTGTTTTCTGGAAAAAAAAAAAAAAATTAAAATGAAGTGAGTTTTTCTTAAAACAAGCAAAATTATCTGCCAATGGGGTAAGAAAAATAATCCTAATTCAAACGGAAACAAGATTATTTTTCTCACCTTTTTGGCAGATCATTTTGCTTGTAAAATTACAGATAAAATCACTCAATTTTGATTTTTTTTTTTTTCTTTCAGAAAAAAGACAATATCTTGTCATTTTACTTGTGTAGTAAATGCAGAATTTTTAGATATTTGGACTGGAAACAAGACAAAAATACTAAAATCATTTTTTCAGAATTCACCAAGTCAGAATTGTGAGATTGAGTAGCAATTAGGTGTTTTTATTTTTATTTTTTAATCCTGTGGAAGAAACTAGCTTCCATTGCTTATTTTACTGAATTATTCACAATATATTACTATTATTATTTTTTTATTATTAGTTTAACATTCTGTTTCAACTCTCCGATCTTCATCATACTCTACAGTAGCTTTCGGGGTTGGAGTCAATGTCCTGTCACCAAAGATGATTTCTGTTTGAGATTTAGTGATAAAATTACAGTCTGAATTAAACTTCAAGAGTTCATAAATTTGGTGATTTAAGTGTAGTGACCCCATGAGGACGGGACAGGTGTCTATTCCTCCCTAAGGCCCGTCTCTGCTGCCACAGCGCTCAGGGTCAGGGGTTAATGGAGCCGAGCGGTGCTAGGCCTCCATCCTGTGATTCACTGAGTGTGGTTTTAGTAAACAGTGAAGCTGTCACAGCAGATTAACGCAAGGAGAGAGAGAGAGAGAGAGAGAGAGAGAGCACAAGGGGCTAATGGCTTCCTCACCAGCCACAAAACTACCTCCACCTCTGTACAAGACAACTTGGGTTATGAGAGAGAAAAAGAGCTTAAGTAAGAAATAGAGAGAAAGAAAGAGAACAGAAAAGAGAAGTTAGGGAAAGGGTTGTGCTTAAAAAAGAGAACTGCTTATGCTTCTTTCACGTATTCTACAATCAGATGGCAAAAAAGGGCAAATTTTAATTTTTGAGGTCAGCAAGAATTTTTACTGTTATTCAGCAAGGATATAAAAAATGATCAAAATTGACAGTAAAGATTTTGCATTGTTACAAATATATACTTTTTTTAATTCAGTTTTATTTGTACATTTCATAGAAATGCTGTTGTTTTGAACTTTCGATTCATCAAAGAATCCTGAAAAGAATTCCACAAAAATATTAAGCAGCTCAACTGTTTTTAACATTGATAATAAAATCCTGAGCAGCAAATCAGCATATTAGAATGATCATGTGACACTGAAGACTGGAGTAATGATGCTGAAAATTCAGCTTTGATCACAGGAATAAAATACATTTTAAAATATATTTAAATACAAAATAGTTGTTTTAAATTGTAATAATATTACAGCATGATTATGCCATGCGTGGTGCATCGCAGAGCAGTGCAAGATGAGCATTTGTGAGCATAAATAGTATATACATTTTTAATTTTTTTAGAAAATGACTGATCGTTTCACTAGATAAGACCCTTATTCCTCGTCTGGGGTCATATAGAGCTCTTTGAAGCTGCACTGAAACTGACATTTGGACCTTTGACCTGTTGGGAACTGTTGAAGTCCACTATATGGAGAAAAATCCTGGAATGTTTTCCTCAAAAACCTTAATTTCTTTCTGACTGAAGAAAGAAAGACAAACATCTTGGATGACATGGGGGTGAGTAAATTATCAGGAAATTCTTATTCTGAAGTGAACTAATCCGTTAAGTTATATTCATGTTCATGCTTGACACACTGAAGTGTAATAAAACAGGCTTCAAACCCCAAACCCTCAGTATGAACAATTGTAATAATGATGCTTACCTTAGCAAACATGGCTAATAATCAGAAACCACTACCCGGTTTATATCTGTTTTTCCACTCATACAATGCACACGCATGTACGCATCTCTAGACACGAACATCATAAATGTCAGAGCACACCATCACACCCACTTTCCGTGGTACTCAGTAGCTGTTCTCAGTAAACTCGGAGCAGCTGTCTGTCAGTGCGGCTCAGGTGAGAGTGTGTATGGCTGCCTGCCTGCGTATAAAGGAAGCTATTGAATGTCACTCGCAAAACTCTGACTCATGCGTGATGCTTTCAACACACCTGAGGAAAGAGAGGGTGCGAGAGGAAGATAGAAGTGATATGAGAGTAATGTTTTTTTCATTCCTCTGAGGATCCTGAAACAACCCAACCTTTCATGTGATACCTCAATACCAGCTCTGTGAAGCATAAAGTTACTTCGAAAAGACATAAAATATACTGGAATGCAGTGAGTAATGTAATTTAATGAAGGTCCCAGCAATTTCCTTGTGCACACACATACGCACACAGACGGAGCTGTCAGTTAGCCAGCAGGGGTCAAGCCCTTTTTTTTCACTGCTTTGTCCAATAGCCCCTATTGGACTTGATGTACAATGGGAGCGAAGCTTTGATCCTAATGGGGCCAAGCGCACATTCAGCCCTTCCTCCCCCCAAAAGCTCTCTTTCTCTTCGCCTTGACCTTCACCTTCTCAATGAGCCACAGAACACCATAAATGAGAAGGGGCGAAGGAACAGCACAGTTAAAGTATGAAAGAGAACCGGAAAAGAGGGAATGAGAGATACTTCAGTTGGAAGTGATGTCATTAAATGGAAGAATGTACCTGTGAATCCTCATGTTGCCTTTTCCTACATTCCTGTAGGAATGGAAAAATACAAGTGAAATCTCTTTAATATCTCAGATGTTTTTACATAGAAAGTCACAGAGATCCAATGGAGTTCTCCTGCTGTGTTTTTCCTGAGAAAAAGACCCTAGTAATCTCATGTGTCTGGTTTCTGAAGAGATCTCAACAATGTCTCAAACATGCTCTGATTCGCCCAAATGTGATTTTCTCATCAACTTCTTCCAAGACCACATTATCTGCTCTACGCTTTCCACATTGATTTATAGCTCTATTCTCTTACTGTATGTCTACAGTAATCGCTTATTTGTGTATACAGTAAAAAAGCGAAAATGGTTTAACATTGTAATATATTTCACTGTAAAATACTGTAAAATGTGTGGTTTTGGAAGTAAAAAAAAAAAATCTATTCTACTGTTCAAAAGTAAGATTTTTTTTTTAATGTTTTTGTAACAAGTCTCTTCTGCTCACCAAGGCTGCATTTATTTAATCAAAAATACAGTAAAAACAGTAATATTGTGAAATATTATTACAATTTAAAATAACTGTTTTCTGTTTGAATATATTTTATAAAGTAATTTATTCCTGTGATCAAAGCTGAATTTTCAGTATCATTACTCCAGTCTTCAGTGTCACATGATCCTTCAGAAATCATTCTAATATGCTGATCTGCTGCTCAAGAAACGTTTATTATTATTATCAGTGAAGAAAACAGTGCTGCTTAATATTTTGTGGAAACTGATACTTTTTTTCAGAATACTTTGATAAATATAAAGTTCAAAATCTTTTATTTGAAATATAAATCATTTGTAACATTATAAATGTCTTTGCTGTCACTTTTGATCAATTTCAAATGGAAGCTTGTTTCCACCATGAAATAAAAATAAAAAAGAAATTGTTACTTTTTATTCAGCAAGGGCACATGAAATTATGGAAGCTTGTTTCCGCCACTAAATAAAAAAAAAGGTATTTGTGACTTTTATCTCACAATTCGGACTTTCTTTCTCAGAATTGCGAGATATAAACTCACAACTGACCACTCGCAAAGACCCTATAGTTACTGTTGCTATGTCCGACAAGCCATGCCGCTCTCACCGCCACACATCATGTTCTCACACAGTGAAAAATACAAAGAGGACACTGACAACGTATCGACAGACAAAACAGAGCAGGTTACTTTTGATATGAAAAAAAGTCTCAAATTTCAAATTGTGTCATTTTTAAAGAAATTTAAACAATAAATACTGTTTTGTGTCGTGACAGATTGCTGTACTGCCACAGTTCAAGCGGCTCGTAAACAGATCATCTCTTCCTACTAGTTCATTTATAGCATCAAATAAACATGAATGAACATCATAAGGAATGTTGTTTCAATCGCGGAAAGACGTCAGTACACACCATTTTTCAAGTTCAAGTCCACCGACGTTAATCTGCTAACTCCCCTGACTGCTTTGTCTGACAAAATGGCGGATTCTGCGTTATGATTGGTTAGATCACCTGTCAATCAAACTCCAGGCGAAGGATCAATTGCGAATAATAAAGTCAGAACTGCGTGATATAAACTCGCAACTGTGAGAAAAAAGTCCGAATTGCGAGTTTATATCACGCAGTTCTTACTTTATAACTCACAAGTCTGACTTTATAACTCAATTGTGAGTTTATATTTCGAAAAAAGTCAGATTTGTGAGATAAAAAGTCGCAATTTTTTTTTTTTTATTTAGTGGTGGAAACAAGCTTCCATAATTTCATGTACCCTTTCTAAACAAAAGGCAACAATTTCTTTTAAAAAAAATGTATTGACTTTACATTAAAATATGAGCCACCTTACTTTGAAAAACAGTAAAAAGACCACAGTTCCAGAAGTTTCTGCATGACACATCACATATGATTATATTTTACTTTTTGTTAACAGTTAAGTACATTAGGGTGTTTGTGTGGTACATTTTATGTTGTTTAGTTAATCTCTATTGCTTCATTTTAGTGTCATTTGTGTTATAAGTTGTAAGATACACAGGCAAAATCCCTTAATACTTGAAAAATCACTTTTTTTTTTTTTTACTGTGAATTTTTTTGGCAACCACAACTGCCAGTTTAACAGGATATATTTAACACTGGGTCACATCAGAATAGGCCAAAAATGATCCAGGCTGACATCGAATGAAGATCTGAGCTCAAGAAGCTTTAGAAGAGCAACCTCTGCACGGTTTAACGTATTGAGAAGTCCTTGCGTTGATCTCAAGTCAAGTCATCTTCATTTATATAGCGCTTTTTACAATACAGATTGTTTCAAAGCAGCTTCACAGTGATAATAGGAAAATTAATGGACAGAGATTGTTTTGGCTTTACAGCAGCTCTAGAAAAAAGTTATTATCGAGCTTGAGTAAGTTTTGATTGAATTGTTGTAAAAATCGTTAATTATTATTTTAGGGGCCGCTTAAATGATGCCTTTTTAACTGAAAACAAAAGACTTTTAATGCGTTCTTGCCGTTCAAGTACTTATTTAGTCTGTAGGTATGCGCGTTTGAATGTGTATGTGCGCAGACGGTTAGTCTTTCTTTACAAAATGGCATTTACAAATTACTTGTCTGTAAGACACGTAATACAGAATTATTAGTCATTTCCGCGGATCCATGCGAACTCCTCTATTTCATCTGAATAGCATTAGAATAAATTGATGTAATGACATGAAATCTACTTAAAATCCCTCTCTCGCCTTGTCTCAGATAGGGGAACTCCCATAAATCCTACATTAGCAATGGACAGGAAGTTTTTTAATCTCCGAGGGACCATACCTAGGGATGGTGAACACAAGATGCTTTGGTGCCGAGTGCCAGCACTGAGCCTTCAGCCGAAGTGGGCCTTCTTTCACTTCGTTTTCTTTCTCTCCCTCCCTTCCTTTGGCGGGATTTCCGAGCCGCAGCTGCCCCTCTCTCCTCCAGTATCCCAATGCTTCAGTGAGTCTGTATAGAGCCACACTGGGTCGGCAGAGCGGGGCATTGTTTCGCCTGCCTGGCTCTTCGCCAACACCTTGCCCGGCTTTTGGTAAGCTTGTCTAGTTCCAACTCCCAACCTTTTCTTCTCTTTCTTTTTCTCCCCTTTTTGGCCTTGCTCCTCTCTTCTTTCTTCCTTTTTTGTCCTTTCTTTTCAGCCAAGCTTCTTTCTCCTTTCTTCCCTGCAGTGTGGAGCTGGTGAATATTTATTGATGCTGCAGGTATTGTGAATGGATGAATGGACCGTGTACAGGAGAGGAGGGATGTGGGAGACTGTGGGAGAATTCTGAATGAACAATACGCTTCCCTTTAAGAATGGAGAAAACACAGTGAGCTACAGATTCGGGCTGCTAGTCTATGCTTGTCTCATTCAGGCCGGCTCTCTATTAACAACCTCTTTCCCCTCTCTTACTCTTTATTTCCCCCCTCATTCTTGTCCATTATAAGTGTGATGAAATATGTTCACCCGGGCTGTGTCTCCTCGGGGCAGCTCGAATGAATGAACTGCGAACAAGTGGATTTTTCTTCCCCCTTCACATCCTTGTTCGTCACTCAGGGGTACAATAGCTCAGCCCGCCACCCCAGGCCTTCTTAAGGCAAAATCCGTCTAACCGCCCTCTTCCAAAGGGTTGGAAATGGTTAGCTGTTCCATTCTCAACCCCCACGGCTCCGCTTCACACCTGAGGTAAACACGGGTGACTAATGGACCTGCATTATCAGGTGTCACAGACAAGAGAGATGTATTAGGTAACAAAGACAAAAAAGGAAGCCCTTACACAACATTTTAGCTTAAAACAAAGCTGCTCAAGAAAACTCGCCCCATGAAAGCGTTCTGAGACATGGAGTTCTCAGTCCTGTTTTACTCTATGGGTTTTGTCTCAAGTGGTTTTCCTTTAAATGCCAGTAAATCGAGCGTAGAATGTTATTGACATGGTTTCTGAGAACTTGTGAGTCATGCAATTGATGCAAATGATTGCTCATCAACGTGTAAGGGTTGTGTAATTAATTACAAAACCACTGAAATGTATACACTGTATAGCAGCACTCAGATTAACATCAGGCCAAATATTACTTAATAGATAACTGATTTGTATATATTATCATATCAAACAATTAGTAGTTTGTAACATGCTCACGTTACTGGCAACATAATTTGATATTTATTATATTTATTGCATAACATCTAAAGCCTTAAAATGTTGTATCTTTTCTTAAAGATTTTAGAGCAACATTAAGCTTTTTCTAAGGGGAATTATTATTATTATTTATTGTTGTTGTTGATAATACTAATAATTCATTAATTTTACAAATAAATAAATACATAAATAAACATAAATATCTGTTCTTAAAGAAGTTTAAGGGGAATTATTATTAGTAGTAGTAGTTGTATTAAATAAAAAAATATATCATCATTATTTTATTATATTGCCAGCCATGGGTTTATGTTTCTCTTCAGTACTGCAATTGTGGCACCTTAACGGAAATATTTATACACATATTTATAAAATTGTTTTTTTTTTTTTTTTTACATGAACACATAGGACTATATTTCGGAAAGGAGTTCTATCAAGAGGATCACCATATTTAGGGGTCTGTGGCATCAAAAAGTAAAAAAATAAAATAAAAAACAACCTTGGACTACAACATAGATGTTGGTGCACTGGCAAGTTTAAGACAATGTTGAGCTTTGGTTGTTGAAATTACTATGGAGAAAAAGGGGACTTAAAGGGATAGTTCACCCCAAAATGAAAATGATCCCATAATTTACTCACCCTCAAGCCATCCTAGGTGTATATGACTATCTTCTTTCAGACAAATACAATCAGAGTTATATTAAAAAATGTCCTGGCTCTTCCAAGCTTTATAATGGTGAATGGCACTCACGATTTTGAAGCCCAAAAAAGTTCATCCATCCATCATAAAAGTAATCCAAACAACTCCAGGGGGTTAATAAAGGCCTTCTGAAGTGAAGCGATGGGTTTTTGTAAGAAAAATATCCATATTTACAACTTTATAAACTATAATAACCATGCAGCTTCCAGCAAACATCTGCATGCAAGTTGACTTATGACGGAAATGTAACCTCTGACGCGACGCGTGACATATTGACGAACACGGAAGCTCAGAGGATAGAGCAAAACAAAACACCGGTCACAAATTAGAAGTCTAAAATGAATGAAGTAAAATCATTTACTACCATTATAAAGCTTGGAAGAGCCAGGATATTTTTTAATATAACTCCGATTGTGTTCATCTGAAAGAGTCATATACACCTATGATGGCTTGAGGGTGAGTAAATCATGGGATAATTTTCATTTTTGGGTGAACTATCCCTTTAAGCAAATGTCTCTAGTTGGTCTCCATATTATCCCATTGCTTCCTCAGAGAAACAAATGAGATTCAATTTGTGATTTTCTTTCCTGTGTGATGTACTTTGTCAGAGAGACTCAACATTATACATTGCTCCAATTGGACACAGACGACAGAGAGCAGCACAACGGTCTCTCTCACAGAGCCTGTCTCTTTCCTCGTCCCTCATGAAGCCTGGCTGAAGACCATCCTTGAGCAGGAAGTTGTGGGTCAACCGCACAGCTGGACTGAGACAGACTCTCTATTGTCTGTCTCATCCTTTCCATGCCGGTGGTCAAAACACTGTTGGAGCATTACAGTCGGATACATGAGCGTAGACTCCTAAATTGTTTTTAAAGGGTGTGAGTCAGTGTCTTGATTAATGATAGTAGTGTTCAATAATGTGTATATGATCAAGTTTCATTTACTTTACGAGACCTCTGCAAGCATGCAGGCCAGGGTCAAAGGTGACGACCGTCACGCTGTCCCCGTGGTGTATGTTCTCTATTAGCTGTGCTCGACAGGCCTGGTGTGTGTTTCCTGTCAGCTGATTGCACTGAACAATCAGTCAACATCAGGCCACATGGTAGACAGGAACTCACTTAAATAGAGTGCAAAGCAGAAATGTGTGTGATCAGCAGTTCTTCGTAGTGATTGAGGGAATAGTAACCTTTATATTTAATGACCTAATGTTTTTTTAAAAAAAAAAATCTTTGTTATTAGCTCAAATATCACTGTCTGTCATCTCTTTCATTCCATTACATGTATAGACAATGTGCATACACAGACTTCCTTGTGTTACGCAGGAGGATGGTCTTACATGCTGACTCAGGAATTTTCTCAACATGCACCTCTGAGCTGTAATGATACTACAACATATTCTTTTCAGTGTTAAAGGGGACCTATAATGTCCCTTCTCACAAGATGTAATATAAGTTTCTGGTGTCCCCAGAATGTGTCTGTGAAGTTTCAGCTCAAAATACCCCACAGATCATTTATTATAGCTTGTTTTTGTGTGTGTCCCTTTAAATGCAAATGAGCTGCTGCTCCCGGCCCCCTTTCCAGAAGAGGGCGGAGCTTTAACAGCTCACGCTTCGATTCTCAACAACAACAAAGCTGGAGAATCTCACGCAGACAAAATGAGGATTGTCAGTAACGGTGTTCAGCCTTACATTGTTCAAACCGGAGTCGACACTGATGGAGAGACTCAGGAAGAAGTTACAACTTTTAGATACAAGGTTTAAAATAGACGACAGGCATATGGTCTCTAAGACAACAACAGCTTTAGCCACATTTGTTGTGGAACTGGCTAACAGGCACATTGACTGAAATGGCGATTTGCTCAAAAATCATACAAAATAAACAGTGTGACACTTCTTCTGGAGGTGAAGCTGGATCACGAGCAGTACAGATCCATCAGATCCATCCTTGAGTACCAGCTTTTTAGCAAAGCCTGCCTTGTATTGCTCCTCGTTCACAAAGCAGTCTGGAGTAGATTTTGGGGCGCATTACCTTCAAAAAAAAATGTAATCCACAGCGTCCTCAGTGGCTCCGATGTTGGGAGAAAATGAAGACTCCTATGTTCACTCTTACATCAAAAAACAAAACACCGGAATTGCTTACGAGACATTAGGTGCATTTACATGGAGCATTGTAATCGGTTTAAAAGTCCAATCCGAATGAAAATGATCCATATAAACACCCCAATCGGAATAAAAATGCCCAAACCAAATGAAATTGTAATCGGTTTGAGTGGGGTGGGATAAACCTTTCTATAAACTGAACAAAATAAAAACTCTGCCGTGTAAATGCGTTAAACCGATTACTTTGCATTTACGTCATCACGTCAAAAGGTCAGGGTCGTCAGAATGCATAACGGTGGCGGCAAAACTAAACTGGAGTAAAACCGAAACAACACATTTATTAAATACACTGAAGGAACTCAGTTTATCATTATACGGACCTTCATCCACACGCTTCTGCTTTTCGGAGGAGGGAGGGGTAATGTTGAGATGCTCCTTAGAGATGCACAGCCACCAAACAGGTCAGCTTCCTGCGCTTCCTCATACCTTACAGCAGTAATATGCTACAAGTTCACGCTGTTGCTGCTTGATTAAGAGCAACACTTTACATAAAAATAGCGCATAAGAAATAATGGAACTCCATGTTGACAGGAATACAAGGCGGCAAACAGGACATAAGCTAATGTGAGCAAGTCATTCCGATTGAAAGCACCGCCGCATGTAAACACCATATCGGATTAGATAACGTCTCATGTAAACAGTCCACTGAATCTTTCAATTGGAATGATTTTAATCGGAATGACAAAAAAGTGTACATGTAAACGTAACTATTGTTGATGCTACATCTACTCGAGCGCGGAGAAAATGGCAAACAGCGTACAGCTCGCTGAGGGCGGAAACTATGGTAATGCAGGACTGTCGGTCAGCGACCGTGGGCGGGGCCAAAATCAAATGAGACTGCTTTGGTTTAATGGGGATTTTTATCAAGGGTTTTATCATTGTAGGGTGGTTGTGTTCACACACTGCCAACATGCATTTATGTCCAAACACCATGTAAAAGTGGATTTTGCATAATAGGTGCCCTTTAAGTTTTCTGTTGTGCAACTTTATGCAAAATGAAGAGATACAGGTAGTAAAATCTGTTGCATTTTAATTAAATAATACGGTCTGTGGATACGGGTCTGTGTGACTTTTACATGAAAAAAAGCTGCGGGACAATATGTAGATGGGGTAGAGTGAGGGTGCCGTTGGATGATTGGCCGGTGTCTTTGAGTGACATGTAGTCTAAGATGATCATGCAAGGCTCATTAGGCACAGTCAGAGGTGGAGAGGGTCACATGGGATGCAGTCAAAGTTAATAACTGTCTCATTGACGCAGATTGCATTCCCAAGAGGAACAGCTCTTTAATGTGTGCTACTCATTACTGGATCACAAGCCCCCCCACCAGACTTTCCAAAAGATCATCTGTGCTTGTATTAATATGTTTATGTGCTGTCTTGTGAGTTTTACCACCCTCCATCAAGTGAAGACAATAGGAGATTATACAATAGCCTAATTGTATCAAAGAAATTGTTGAGTTTGGGTTAAACTGGGACATGTCCCTCCTACTGTTTCTCAACTGTCACATTTACATTCATGTACTGTATGTTGTGGTTCAAGTATATTCAGAGCCAAGTAGACCGATGGACCACTCATAAATAATGTTATTTGCCCATTATAATGCCCTTTAACACTGGTATAATGTTTAAAATCTTGGTACAGTTTTTATGGAGGGTATTTTTTACTCTCAGAGTTTAGTTGAGAAAAGGTCAAATTGACCCCTCATCAAACATAATTGTAACAGAAATTTTGTACATCTTAGGTTCATCAATATTTTTGACACCTCAGAAATCGAAATGTGTCACATTAACCCACAACATTATAGTCCAATGGTCAGTTTTCACTCTATGTGAGAGATTTTTTTATTCAATTTTATTATATAGCCCATTCATTGTACAATCTGTCAGATCCAAGTCCTGAAAAGTGAAGCCAAAGCATTTCGATCGCCCCCTGGTGGCTGGCTGCAGTATAGCTCATAAACCCCACCCTCTCAATGCAATCAAATGGAAGGCAAGCCAAACTAATTACACTTTAAATAATTTTTTAAAAAGATCGTTTTTGTCATTTTAGGTAGTTCTTATCACAGGTGTATGCTCAAGTGTTCATTTTTCCAGTATGTTTGGATTTAGTTAGTTATTTGATGCTATAAAAACAGGGTGTAACGTCATGATTGACAGCTGTGCTTGCGATTGGGCGGGAACTTGATACCGTGGCTCCACTACTGTAATCGGCAACGACTGGGATATTTTGGCTAGGTTTTTTTTTTTTTTTTTACAGTGGAAGTAAGTAGATACGTGCTGTTGGTCTCATCTCAACAAATTTGAGGTATTATTCATATCTACATTGCAACACAAAAAGTGTGGTCAAGTTGAACACTTACGATTATGGTTTCTTAAATGAAGCTTGTCTTAGCAAACACCGCTAACAAAAAATGTGTCCAAAAACACATACTGTCTGAGTAGGTATACCCTTGAATTAGAGCTTACTTCTCGACTATTAAAAAAGTATGTTCATGAATGTGTGCTGTATGAATGAAATCCGGACATAAGCATCCCCCATGTTGTCATTGTCATGTGACTGACTTAAGGCTTCAGTTGTGTTACTTAACTGCCATTCACAACTCCTCTCCCATTACCTCATGGAATAGTAAAGTGATTGTGCACTTCAGAATTTCAGTGGAAGTAGTAAGTCATCCAGGTATTTTTCCCCCTTTTATGAATACTAAGAATTTTATGCAGTTTTGTGATCATGTTCATGTGTGACTACCTCGTGATTTGATATACTTCTAGCCTACTTTTTAGTTTATGAAAATACACTTTGAAGTATACTCTATTGAAGCTTGTTTCCACCACTGAATAAAAAAATAGATAATTGCATCTTTTTATCTCACAGTTCTGCCTTTTTTCTCTCACAACTACGAGTTAACATCTCGCAATTGCGAGTTACAGTGTCAGAATTGCGAGAAATAAAGTCAAAATTGCAAATTATAAACACAATTGCGGGATATAAACTCGCAATTGCAAAAAATAGTCAGAATTGCGAGATATAAACTCACAATAGTGTGAAATAAAGTCAGAATTGCAAGAAATAAAGTTGAAATTGTGAATTATAAACTCACAATTGCAGGATATAAACTCGCAATTGTGAAAAATAGTCAGAATTGCGAGATATGAACTCACAATAGTGTGAAATAAAGTCAGAATTGCGATAAATAAAGTCAAAATTGCAAATTATAAACTCAGAATTGCAGGAAATAAACTCGCAATTGTGAAAAATAGTCTGAATTGCGAGATATAAACTCGCAATTCTGACTTTTTTTCTTTCAATTGTGAGTTTATATCTCGCAATTCTGACTTCTTTTCTCAGAATTGTGAGATATAAACTCGCAATTGCGAGCCATGGTGTCCAATTCTAAGGGGAAAAAATACTTTTTCTCAGAATTGCAAGTTTATATCTCACAATTCTGACTTTATAACTTGCAATTGTGAGTTTATATCACACAATTCTACGTCATGAAGTTCTTGTTAAAGTGCTAAATGCTAAACTATGGTGTCATCCTTAGCCACTTTTGCCAAGCATAGAAACTTGTTTTTCTCAAACTTGTACCTTCAGAGAACATACTGGTTTCAGTAAGGGAACGAGATTGTGTGTGTGTGTGTGTGTGTGAGTGTGTGTGAGTTCTCTCCCCTGACCTAAGGCCTTGAGGCCATATGTATCCATGTGAGAGAAGAAAGCTTTCTACGATCCCTCGCAGAGATCTGGATCTTAACTCCGGCCTTGTTTCAGCGAGCTGGCCTGTCATCTATTATTACAGCTGGTTCAGCCATGAGCACTGCAGAGACTCAACCCCAACCACCCCCCCAGCTCCTCTCCAGCGGGGTCGTCACCTCTGACCCCTCACCTTGGGGTTATTTACTGGGACACTGCAATTAAAGAAAGCTGTTTTGTTCCCGAATCCTCTTTAAATAAGTCTTCAGGTTTAGTCTTCTGTCATCAGGGCCATTGATGTGCTCTAAGTGAGCTGATTAACAGATCTGTCCGGTCAGGAGACTGGCCAAGCGGCCCATATACTAGATTAGGCCGTTCACATGCTTTTGTGAGAGTTTCCATGAATTCCCTCAACTACAAGACATTATTGATGCCCTGTGCCGGCAGCTTACCTCAACTATACATAATCTGTGTGTGTGTGTGTGTGTGTGTAATTACAGACTGCAGGTAATTTAACACCACAGCCACTCCCTTAGGTGCTTGGCTCATGTTTTATTAGAAAGAAGGATTAGGGGAGGGAGGGTCATAACAACAATGGGCCATAGATCTGCACTGATCTCCATCTAAACCAGTGATATACATCTCAAATAGAGCGTAAATGCATTGATCCAAAATACGGAATACTGGGATTACTGTACTAGTTCATCATGTTGAACGAGAACGCCTACAATATATGAGCACCTATACACTAGGCAAGAATGTAACGGATATTACACTTATCCAAACAGCTCGATGTGAATAAAACCGGGCAGTAAAGATTTAACAATGGCCTCTCAAATTCAAACTGTTGATGTTTAGAGTTTGTCAAGCTGTTGTTTTTGTCTCTCTCTCTCTCCAGCAAAGGGCAGAGGTCAGAGTTGGAGATCTCAGTGTTCCAGCAATCTGTGTCTTCACATTCGTCTTCATTAACCGTCTGGAACTCCTCAATCCACAGAATGTCCGCCTCTCTCATTCCCAACAAACAACTTACACTCTGTTAGCCACCATATTTGCACCATTGATTTATTTTAGTTCACATACTAGTTCACTGGCCTGTAGTTTGTTATGAAACTATATACCTGTGTATCAGTACTACTAGTCTTTATTTAGCATATTTCACAAAGACCATCATTAGTGGTGGTTGCTGAGGCTTAATCTTACATAACTTATATAAACTTTGGCACATAACTCATCCAGCACCGTTTGTGCTACACACATGAATGATAGGCTACCTCAAATTATGAATGCTTTGCCAAGAAGTGTATTATTACATTTTGAAGTGAGTAAATTTACAATTTTGGAAACTTTCATTGTCCATATCTAAGGAATTGAATATATGCACAACAGGGCCGATAAGAGGGTAAAACACCCTCGCAATCACCCACAGTACAAAAAAAAAAAGTTTGTGTAAATGTAAGTTGAAGTACATTGTACAAGTACACTTTGAGTATGTAGTAAGTATACTAAAAATCAATGTACTAGTAGTATACTACCTCTTAGGACTAAATTGACCCACTCTTTAGTTTAAAAATGTATACTTTAATGTGTACTTTAAGTGTGACATTAGTAGACTTTGAGTAAACAATTAGTTTACATCTTTTTGTATCGCAACTATACTGTGCAATTATACAAGTGATCTTATAGATATGCAGATATAGCAATCTACTTCTTAGGTTAGAAGTAGATTGCTATATCTGCATATCTATAAGATATCTATATAGATATGCAGATATAGCAATCTACTTCTAGCCTACGTTTTAGTTTATGAAAGTACACTTTGAAGTATACTCTATAAAGCTTGTTTCTGCCACTGAATAAAAAATAAAAAAGATAATTGCAACTTTTTCTCACAATTCTGACTTTTCTCAGAATTGCGTGATATAAACCCACAATTACAAGAAATAAAGTCAGAATTGCGTGATATATTATAAACAATTTTCTCACGATTCTGACTTTTTATCATGCAATTCTGACTTTATAATATGGAATTCTGACTTAAAGGTACAATATGTAATATTTTCTGTCCGCTAGAGGTCGCTAGAGGCCTATTCAAAACAAAGGCGTAGCTTGATGATGGCAAGTTTGAGCGTGGAATCTTGGGACATGTGGTCTTCACCTCACAGCTGGTGGAAATAATCGGGAAAGGACTCGGGAAGAAATCATGTTCATGGATGCGATTATTAACGTTACTGTAGTATGAAGCAGAGCAGGAGCGAGTGTTGTGGGAGCTGAACGAGGCCGCTGGAGCGATTGTTAATGAGAGACGAACACAGCACGCCTCACAAGCAGAGGAACTTTTATTATGACACAGTCGCTGGTGCCCTTTCCGCTTTTCCGGTCATGAGTATGAGGTAACACAGCTCTGTTTATCATATTAGATACATTTGAGTGTGTTGAAATGATGTTATAACATTACTCTGTGCGTTCGCTCGGTGGCTGCTGTGAGACACTGTTGCACACTGCAGTAAGATAGATCGATTTTAGAATATCATATTAAAAGCTGGATGGCTTGTGTTGATAAATGGCATGCAATTCATTTTAAAACGTATGATGGAGAAAATGCTGTATTACTATTAATTATCTGATTATGCTATGTTTGCTACTTCACAAAATAGTGTGTTTCTCTGAGGCATGGTAAAGCATGGTACTCGCAAAAAAAAAAAAAAGAATCAAGAAAATTAGATTTAAACAATAAGACTAAACGTGTTGAGCTATATAACAACGATTAGTTTTCTGTCTATAAATATATCAAAACAGTTGTTCCCTTGCCTATTAAAACATGTAATATATTAAAGCTTCTTTGGTGTTTCCATAGTTCCTACAAAATAAAACCAGAAACCGAGGGTAATGCGGGTATGACGCAGTTGACAGGCGACTCCTCACACGTCCCGGAGCCTTGGTTAAAATTGCAATTTTCTCACGATTTACAAATAGTTGGAAACATTTGGGATGTTGTAAGTACTGAAGTGAACAAAATATATAACACTGGCCTAGTGGTTTTTGGATATTTTACTGCAAAATTCTTAGATATTGCACCTTTAATATTTTAGAATTGAGAGAAAAAAAGTCAGAATTGCAAGATATAAACTCGCAATTGCGAGAAATAGTCAGAATTGCGAGATATAAACAATTTTCTAGCAATTCTGACATTTTTCTCGCAATTGCAAGTTTATATCTTGCAATTCTGACTTTTTATCACGCAGTTCTGACTTTATAACATGCAATTGCAAGTTTATGATATAAAGTCAGAATTGCAAGAAAAAAAGTCAGAATTGCAAGATATAAACTCGCAGTTCTGATTTTTTTTCTTGCAATTGAATTTATATCACACAATTCTGATTTTATAACATGCAATTCTGAGAAGAAAAAAAAGTCAGAATTGCAAACTGGCAATTGCAAGAAGTAAAGCCAGGATTGTGAGATAAAAAGTCGCAATTACCTTCTTTTTTTTTATTTAGTGGCAGAAACAAGCTTCCATATTACTCTCAGTAAACTAGTTTAAAAATTTGTATAATAAAAGTATACTTGTTTTCTTTAAGTGAACTTAACATCATACTTTCATTTTACCATCGTGGAAGAATTTTCAGTAAAATCAACCAAACTTTTTTCTGTTTCTGTTTGGATTAACAGCATTCAACAGCAAAGCTGGAAAGGTTTAGACTTTTAGCTTGTTACTCTTAAAATGTAGATTAAAATATACTCTCTTATTTTTAGTTTAAAAGAAGTTATAACAGTTGGATAAACTTTTTGTGCAAGGGCTAAGATCATGGCTGTGAGTTTAGTTTAGGAAAGCACTAATTTTCTTCAGAAAAGGTTAAATCTAGTTGTCTTAACTGTGTCGTAAAGTTAAGTTGCAGGTAAGTAAATATGACAGACAGGGAAGGCTGTTGTGAAAGGCCCTTCGTCTAACTAAGATAAACACTTAATGAAAGCAGATTCACCGGTATGAGGGTAAACTGATGACAGAAAGATAACAAAGTTTGGAGAGGCAGAGAGAATGAATGAGAGAACTCGGAGCCATGACTTGGCTGAACTTACTGTGAACTGTGCCAGATTTATTTTCTCCAGCCTTTCTCTCTCCCACTGGGAGCCAGATTTACACGGCTCTTTCTCTGTACGTGTGAGTTTGGGAGCGAAGCCGCAAAGGCTCGTGGGAGGCAGGCAGGATGAAAAAGGGATGACGGGGATTTGGGGGGTCTTTTGTTTATGGCTTCACCACAAAGACACCTCTCTCAACCTGCAGCCCTAATTCATCCTCTCAAACTCTCTCTGCTGAGCAATAAGAGCTAAACACCTCTGCCTATAGACCTGGGTTCCCCCAAAGTAGTAAATGTGTATCTTCTGTCATCATTCATCATTGTATTGTATTTATAAGGAAAAGGGTCACTGGCCTAGGCTGGGGGTAATGAGCGAGCGAGTTTCAGCAGGGTGTGCAGGTCTTGTGTTTGTCTCTGGGTAATAGGTGTCGAATGATCTTGAAAGACCCTCCACCTCCCTTTCACCATGCAGACATAGTGTGATTGGATAGAAATGGATATGTGCAAGTGTGTGTGTGTGTCAGGCCCAGAACCACCATAGGCATTGAGGGACAAGAACCCAATAATTGGAAATGGCGAAATTGTCCCCCCTCCCAATATTTGATGTTTCTTAATGCTGCTCTCCATTGCGTACCGCTATGTTTGTTGTTATGATGACAAAAAGTTTAACCCCTGTGCGACCTTGTGGACATTTTTGTCTTTTTTCAGTTTTGTGTTAACGCCAAATGCATAAATTTTGCCACAGGAATTTTACTATTTCACCCCCATTTCCTTTAAAAAAATCTATTTTGCACTAGTAACACAAAATAGTTCCTCTCAGGACCTTTTGGACAAAAATGCACATTTTAATCCCAGGGCCATTAAACTATAAACTGACGCACAGTGGTTAAAAAGTTACATTTTTAGGTTGGTCTTCCTCAGCGGTCTAACAGCTCTCATCAATGTCAACATGATGGCCAATCAGATCAAAGAAGGCGGGGCTTACTGTTCACTGAAGATGAGTGTGAATTCAAACGCAACGCTTTTAGTTTTTACAGTGGCCACGTTCACACAGTCAGTTTGTGGGATTGACAACCACATTTACTTAACAGGTGTGAGTCTCGAAATGTCTCGTTCACACAGCAACTTACAGTAGCTTTGGAACACTGCCTGTATGAACGTGCAGTGAGAGTCAAGCCCGTATTCTCTTACTAGTAACCATAACGACAGTGACCAACGTAATATTAAAGATGGCGACGTCCATAAAACTGAAAAGTATTATCACTTTTCACATGACAAGAGACTAACTGAACCGCGAGTTCATCCATCAAAACTTCATTAACCAAGAGCAGCATGTAAACCGGGGTGTTTAACCGCTGCAGTGCACACGTCACGTCCTTTGCGACGTCTCGCGCATGACACGGCATTTGAAAAGAAACACAAAACTGACAGGAGCCGCACCGGTGGAGAAGAGTAGCTGTGTCCGAAACCGCTCACTCGTTCACTCGTTCACTAATCCCTATATAGTGTATGGCATTTGAGTGCACTATATCTGCATGTAGTGAACGAAATGAAGTGAGTGAATTCGGACGCTGACGTATACACTGTGCGTCGGAGAGCTGGAGCTGTCGCAGAAACGGCTCGACACGCGATAAAACTATTTTATCCTACATGTTACTTAGGCTACATTATAAAATAATGTTAATAGCATTGGATTTTGGGAAATAGTGCTTCAGCAAGTGTACATCGAATGTACACTCAAAATCAGAGAGAATTGTGGGTATAAAGTAGTGAACGAATGTAGGGAATAAAGTCGTTCACTCAGAATTCGGACACCACTACAAAATGGCCGACACCCGATATAGTGGACTATATAGTGGATAGGGAGCGGTTTCGGACACAGCTAGTGACTGGATTTAACACCTTGATGATGCACAGCTCACATCTCTGTCTCAGTAAGTTACCGAAAGCGAAACCACACACAAAACACCTTAGAAGAGCAGCTCTCTCGCACTGTATGACGTGACAGACAACTAGTTGTCCAGTCCTGTTCTGTTCACACAGCGCGAATATTCCGAGAATGCGGTTGTGAGTCCTGAAAATTTACAGGTGTGAGTTTGGTTATAGAATGCGGTTGTCGCTCCCATAAATAACCATACTGTGTGTGAACGTAACCGTATTAAGGACTCAAATACAGGACTGACAACCGTATTCTGCTGCTGTGTGAACGTGGCCAGTGAAAAGGTGCGTGTGTGTTAAGATATAGCTAAGCAATTAATATTTGACAACTGTTTTACGATGGATATGTTTAAGGACCCAAAGTAACATAGAGTGATGCAAACTACTCAATTTCTTTTGTAGAATTTCTCCATTTTGAATTGAAAATGTGCTATTTAAATGGTCATTCATAACTAAATGTGACGAGACAAGAGACGTTTTTTACATTTGACATATTAGATATACAAACAAGAGTGAATGTGTGCATATTTTGAAACAAAATATTATTTGCAAAGTTTAAACGGACTACTTCACTATAATTAGACGTAGAACTTCTTTTACCATTCTTATTCCTTTTATTCCCTTTTAACCCTTTAATTATTTAATTTCTTTAAATAAATATCAACCCCCTCAATGTGTAAGACATGGTTACGGCCTTGGTGTATGTGTTTGAGGATAGTTTCTAATGTAGTGTCTACGGTGTAAGCGAGTAGCATGAAGCAACTTAACAAAACTAGATTGCTCACATCATCCCTAAAGATTTGTATATTTTGTGCAGTTGCGATATATAGAAACCTGCATTGATTATACAATAAGCAACAATTATTTTATTTTTTTAGCTAATGTTGCCCACAATCTAATTTGCACAACATCCAAAATAATGTGCAAGATTAGAATGAATGCATCCCAAATCATATTATGTTGAAAATAGTTTGCAAAGTTGCCGAGATATTCAACTATTTCCAACGGATTTTCTAATTGTTACTCCAAGTATGTTTTTGTACTTCTTGCACAACAGTTTGTGAGTATTATCTTTTCAACTTCAAGTGCAAGGCAGAAGTTGATACAGAAGTGTATGAATCTAAATGGGTAAAATGAAATAATAATGCATTTTAAAGTAGCCTAATGACTATAGATGCTAATGCTAACACAAACAACACCTGCGGGCAAGATGATATTTTATGACATGGCAGTGCGTCCCAATGCTTGCACACTTACTGCATCTTATTACACACACTGAAGTTATTCTGCACACAGAAATACTCAAGCACACATATACACCCAGGGGAAGTGAAGCGCATAAAAAGGGCCAATGGTTGAATAGAAGAACGTAGTGAAACACCCATTTGAACATAAACAGGGGGATCTCCTTACAGAACAGACCACATCCAAAAGCGCTGGGAAAGGTGGATGAGGTCAGAGTGCTTTTCATTGGCGGAAAGGCAGAAAAAAAATCATTAATTACTGTAATTACAACCAAAAGGCTTTTCACTCTCTCATTCAAAGAGTGAAAGAGGAAGGTGGGGTTGCTTGTCTCTAGCTGAATGGAGCACACACATACTCATGGCACACGTACACATATGCCAACAAATACACACACGGCATACACGCATGCACAGGCATGCAGATGTTTGGACAGGCATTGGCTTGTTGACACACATGACGGCAGTCTCGGATACACACATGTATACTCTAACGCACACAAATACACACGCCACACGCAGTGGCAAGCAGTAGAATCTCATTTTTCATCTCTCTCTTTTTCTTGAAGCCTCATTTCCTTCATCACTATGAGTGATGTGGTTAGTGTCAGAGAGCGAGTCTGATGTATGAAGTCTATGTCTCCATGTCATCTACTTGCTGTTTGTTTTTCTGTCTTGCTGTGTCCCCTCATGGGCTTCAACAAAGCCCAGTAAAATACAGAGTTCCCATGGATGAGTCATTTTTATAAACAAAGGAAGTCAGACTGAAAAATTTTAAAGTATTAAAATACAGTTAGTGTGTAAAGTACAGTAAATAATATACAAGACAATAGACTGCAAATTTCTTTTTTCCACATGCAACAGTACCTGTACACACAAATGTTATTTAGACACTGATAATTTCCTCTTATCGCTTCAGTTTCGCCTTCACAGTCTAACAATAATAGTAAGTGTCAGTAATAGTGATATTATCACTTCAGGCTGTACACATCAATCAACCTTATTATGTCTTTTAGCTTTGTCGTTGTTAGAATTACTGTTAAGCCCATTGTCTGTTCAGTACTTGTCTCATTTAGAGAATACTCAAATTTCTGGCTTATCAATGTCAGCCTACTTATCAAGAAGCAAAGACATTTTTAAAATACACATTCTAAATTAATAATATTATACTATTATATATAGACACACCTTGTAAGTGTAGACTGATCTGATGCAGGTAAAATTATGGCGAGCCACAAGGCTCTGTATTAGGACCTTTACTGTTTACTCCTTTACAGCATGCTCCCACTAGGTGCTGTCATTAGGAAACCTGGTATACAACTGAGACAAAAACACACTGTCTATATACACAGATCAGGCTTAACATTATGAAAACCTTCCTCATATTGTGTTGGTCTCCCTTTTGCTGCCAAAACAGCCCTGACCCGTCGAGGCATGGACTCCACTAGACCCCTGAAGGTGTGCTGTGGTATCTGACACCAAGATGTTTGCAGCAGATCCTTTAAGTCCTGTAAGTTGTGAGGTGGAGCCTCCATGGATCAGACTTGTTTGTTCAGCACATCCCACAGATGCTCGATTGGATTGAGATCCGGGGAATTTGGAGGCCAAATCAACACCTCAAACTCGTTGTTGTGCTCCTCAAACCATTCCTTTTGCTTTGTGGCAGGGAGCATTATCCTGCTGAAAGAGGCGACCAGGGAATACCGTTTCCATGAAAGGGTGTACATGGTCTGCAACAATGCTTAGGTAGGTGGTACATGTCAAAGTAACATCCACATGGATGGCAGGACCCAAAGTTTCCCAGCAGAACATTGCCCAAAGCATCACACTGTCTCCGCCGTCTTGCCTTCTTCCCATAGTGCATCCTGGTGCCCTGTGTTCCCCAGGTAAGAGACGCACACGCACCCGGCCATCCACGTGATGTCAAAGAAAACGTGATTCATCAGACCAGGCCACCTTCTTCCATTGCTCCGTGGTCCAGTTCTGATGCTCACATGCCCACTGACGGTGCTTTCGGCGGTGGACAGGGGTCAGCATGGGCACCCTGACTGGTCTGCGGCTATTCAGCCCCATACACAACAAACTGTGATGCACTGTGTATTCTGACACCTTTCTATCAGAACCAGCATTAACTTCTTGAGCAATTTGAGCTACAGGAGCTCGTCTGTTGGATCGGACCACACAGGCCAGCCTTCGCTCCCCACGTGCATCAGTGAGCCTTGGCCGCCCATGACCCTGTCGCCAGTTCACCACTGTTCCTTCCTTGGACCACTTTTGATAGATACTGACCACTGCAGACCGGGAACACCCCACAAGAGCAGCAGTTTAGGAGATGCTCTGACCCAGTCGTCTAGCCATCACAGTTTTGTCCTTGTCAAACTCGCTCAAATCTTTATGCTTGCCCATTTTTCCTGCTTCTAATCAACTTTGAGGACAAAATGTTCATTTGCTGCCTAATATATCGCCCCACTAACAAGTGCTGTGATAAGTGTTATTCACTTCACCTGTCAGTGCTCATAATGTTATGCCTGATCAGTGTATGATGTGGATAACTTAGTTTATGTGTTTATAACTTGAAGATTATAATTGGATCCTAAACAAAGTGTTTTAAAATGCTGAAGAATTCTTTAACTATTCAAGCCTTTATCTACTTCTTTTCATGGAAAATCACTAACAGGTAGCAACTTTTAAATGTATGTTTATTATTTTTTTGTCATACATCCTCATTCTAACAAAGATATGTATCGCGCTGACTCTTCACAGTGTCAGGCAGAGCTAACAATCAGTTAGTTATCCTACTGAGCAGCATTCCAGCTCGTCGCTGCCTGTCAATTACAGCCATTCAGAATCACACGTTCACAGTGCTCTACAGTAAGTAGAATTCCCGTAGGCAAGCATTTCATTTTCTTACCTCAGTGCTGCTTGTGCACGAAAACATACATGTGAGACATGATCCACACTGCCCTGCCACATTATTTGTATGATACAGCATATACTTGAGCCTATATTTCACTGTAAACTGACCATGAAACTCTACAGGTGCTAATTTTGCCCTTTGCTAATGAACGATTAATCCTGCATCAGTGAGTGCACATGGTTATGTGCTTTCTAAATGGATTCCCCTGGGCCTGGGTTTGATTCACAAGATCCCTGGTTAGATAGCAAGACTGTGCATCACAGTCATTGAGTCTGTTGTAGAGTTGTGGTTAGCTTTACAACAGTGTTGAAAGTTAACTCATTACAAGCTGGTTGTTGGAAGGCTAATCTCAGATGAGTGTCAGAGATCATGGAACTCAGATGTCACCTGCTGGACACAATGAGAAGTGCAGGCTAAAATTCTAAAATTTTTGGCCTTTTCACCATTTCACTGATGGAGTTGAAGAGGACACAGTACACAATAGGGACAAAAAGGGGCACGCTTGTCTACATTGTCATCTCGCAATGCATCAGAGCATGTGCTGTAACTGCCAGGCTGCATTTACATTAGAAAGGATTCACTGATCATAAGACATTTTGCTCTGAAATGATCCTTGGATTGAATTTCACTTTGAAACCTGAGTATATGGGTCATGCCACTGTTGTTATTTAAAGGTCTTTATATTATAAGCTTTGTAAATACATTAGTAAGTACAGTGACCTTTTATGTTTACAGTAGTTGGCTCTTGTTACAAAGACAAATGATGTCCCGCACCCATACCATTAAGTAGTTCAGCCGTAGAGAACTCATTTATATTCTACTGTACTATACAGTACGTTACCCACTCTACATTGCCCATTTTCCACTCTATTTCTTCTCCCTGCTTCTCTTCATCTCTCTCGCACCCCTGGCCAGCGCAGCAGCTGTGGGGCAGATGTGAAAACGGTTGCATATGAGAACAGGTTTACCCCCCACCACCCCAAAACCACAGTACAGTGCTTCATCAACCCAGCAACATATTTTCCCCAATCTTGCTGGTTTTCGTTTTACTTACAGATGATTCTGAACCGCTGAGTGGAATTATTTGTGCTAAAGGAAGCTGACAGCAGTGCTTGTGTTTTTTGGGCTTGACTGGGCAATCAACAACATGTATGTTTATAAATGGAACATTCTGGAGAGTTAGATTTCCATGAGAAGTAGAAATGAGGTTGCAAAATCTGTTGTTGTATATAGGATGGCCATGTTTGGGCCGTCTACTGTAGGCTTTAGTTACGCCTGCTGGGGAATCAACCACTAATGCGCGTGAATGAAGTTTGAGCATGCTGCATTCAAGAGCACGTTTCACATGCACTAAATTTTATAAAAATGCAAGATGTCCTTGCTACGATGGTGTCAAGAATTCCAAGTCAAAAGAGCCCACCTTCAACTCCATTATATTCTGGTTCCTGGATAATTTGTTTTGCCAGTTTTAACATCTGTTTCCATCAAATCATCGGTTTTATCAATGTTATTGCTCTCTTACATGCACTATTTGAGGTATCATTCATGTCCATGGCTCAAATGTTTAGAACAAATGACCCCTAACCTGCATAAAATCCTATTCTTAACACGTTATTGTCTAATTTTCCAGTTAAATTATATAAGAATCCTTGAAACATGATACACTGCGTAAGATATTAAGAATGTATCTTTAATACATTAAAGAAACAAAGTGAATTTTGTCTCAATGCGTTTACATATTTTTAAACTTATTTTGAGTAGAAAGAAGTTAAATACAAGCGAAAAATCTGCAAATGCAGTTAGACAACTTATTTTACACCTATATTCTACATACAATATATGAAAGCAAGAGTTAATTTCCAATGCAGCAAATTTATCTTGTTTTTGGATTTTTACATAATTTAACTGTAAATCAAGTAAAAAGCCCTTGTGAAAAAGAAGTAAACTTTAGCATACTTACAGTATTTATTATGGACAAGAATATACTTTGGTGCAAACTGTATGTTTTGGACACTTAATTACATTTAAATTGCAATTAAATTAAAATGTATTATAGTCTAAATTTGTTTTAAATACAATTACCAGAAGTTTAGAGTGTTTTTTGACCAACTTGGTTAGTTGTAACTTCTTCCTGAGTCTCTCCATCAGTGTCGACTCCGGTTTGAACAATGTAAGGCTGAACACCGTTACTGACGATCCTCATTTTGGCTGCGTGAGATTCTCCAGCTTTGTTGTTGTTGAGCAACCGAAGAGTGAGCTGTTAAAGCTCCACCCTCTTTTGGAAAGGGGGCCGGGAGCAGCAGCTCATTTGCATTTAAAGGGACACACAAAAATGACGTGTTTTTGCTCACACCCAAATAGCCAATTTTGACAAGCTATAATAAATGATCTGTGGGGTATTTTGAGCTGAAACTTCATAGACACATTCTGGGGACACCAGAGACTTATATTACATCTTGTTAAAAGGGGCATTATAGGTCCCCTTTAAATTATAATGAAGTACTTTACATGTGCTTTAGTATGTTAGTCGTCACATCAAAATGAGTGTACTTATTTAAAGCACAACAAAAGATTATTAAAACAATGATTTAAAATCTACTTTGTACTTAGTACAGTAACACTTTTAATTTGACATTATTACAAAGTGCACTTTTTAAAAGTGTATTTAAGTGTTAAGAATCAGTCATGATAGTGTAACCTCACTTACACTTACATGGACTTTTATTTCAATAATATATTATCCGCAAGCAGTTTTAGGATTTGAAGTACACATTCAATACAGTTTAGTATACTTTTTTTTTTTTTTTTTACAAAAGAAGGTTAATTAAAAATTAAATAACAAGCCATTTTTGCAGCAGCATACAGTAAATACTAATAAAAGTATTAATAAAAGCGATGCCTGTCTTAGAAAGCATCACCATAATGAGCGACAATGTTTGTGCGAGCGTATAGTACATGTGAACACATTGTCAATAAAAATGAACAGCATCTGACACTTAAGTTTCTCCATTGTTATAAAGACAGCAGCATGCTGAGGTTTCCTCTACACTCAGTGAAATTAATGGACAATAGAGCGGCAGGCAGGAAACAGTAATTAGTCTTTGATCAAAGTGTCCGTTACCCAATACCAAGCGACACTGGAAGAGGGGCAGCATGTTTGGAGAAAGAGAGAGTGCTCTTTTTCTCTTCCCATTCTTTCACACAGTTGAAAATGAACGGGGCCGGTTGATGCTGGGGTCACGGTCATGGCCCCATGGTGCAACATGAAGGCCCTCTCTCAAAAAACATTGGACGTTTGAATCCATTCTCAGCTACTGTTTTCTGGAAGAAAGACTAGTGTATTTCTTTCTTTTTTTTTGTTTAGAGATGGGTGGAGGAGGGCTATGGGATGACGATGGTCCTTTTCATTTTGTTTGAATCAAAGTAGGAAGTAGCATTCAAGAGTAAATACTATTGACTACAAAAGAGAAAGAAAATAGAAAAGAAAAAAGACTGAAGGAGATTTTTTTTTTTTTTTTGAAGGAGGTTGACCACAGCTGACTATAGAAAGAGACGGGACAGACTGTTTTTGATTCTCAGTAAACATGTCAGCCTATTCATACTTTTTTTTTTCTTTCCATGTCAAACATCCTGCTTATATAAATAGACTGCAGGGTACGTTGTGTGCATTTAATATAACTTCATTATCCATTTTCAGGAGAAAAATCATAAAAGTAATTTCTGTGTAGCATACACGCATAAATGAAAACAATAGATGTTTTGATGGTAGATTGAGATAGTAATTATACTATATTACTACCCTAAAATGGGCAAAACCGGAGCCACAAACATAGACAACCATCATGATTTTCCATATTAATAGGCCTATCGATGCTCTCCATGGTTAATAACAGACTTACAGAGATAAATAAAAGAATGAAACACAGCTGGTTTGGTTTAGTCGTTAGTGGCAGATACACGATAGAGGAAAAGAAGATTATTAAACAGTTATTTGGTAATGAAAATGACCATATGTAGAACATTTTCCGAAAACAAGCCATTTTGAAAAATTGAAGTTATGTGTTCTCAATTATGCTTGTTCATTTTTTTTGATCCATGGATGATGATACTAAACACACAAATAACAATAGACCAATGCTTTAATGCTGCCTTCACGTGCTCTCGGAAATTTGATAATTCCCACTTCTGAAGTCGTGATTACGAGCTCATCGCTTTCAAGTTTCGAAATGGGAGGGCGTTCATGTGCAATTTTTACCTTCGAAACTGTATTTACGATAATCCCGAGATCATGTGAAGGTAGCATTACTAACATCCTTCCCTCACATATCAGGTCATGTTACTGATCAGATATTTTCATTTTCGTTTTGTTTATATCTGTTGAAAGTACAGTTCCAATACATATCCTATCCCACAGTTTGTGTTTTGCGGCAGTTATCTATTTATCACTTTAGGCTTGTTCGACTTGATGCAGCGCCGCACAGACCGATCGGTGGCTGACTTGAAGCAGTGCATGCCGGTAAGAAATTTTGTCCGACTCGACGCCATGTGACTGTGACGTATGGCTTCAAAGTACCACGAGAGTGATTCGAGATCAGCCACCTGAGTCAGCCAGGGGTGCGTTTCCCACTAATGCTCACAAATCTGTATTTTTTATAACAGTTAAAGCTCTTTTCATGTAGTTGTGATGTTATATTGTGTCAAGTTTATCAAATTAAAACTGATGTAGACCCCACTACATTGGTATTTAAATAATATATGCTTATGTTGAACTTTATTCTTGTAAAAGAAGCAGTACATAAAGTACTGAATGAAAATGTCTCTGAAACATCAGTGTATTAGTCAAATATTGCATTTATTTCACTTCAGCTGTGATAAAGTATGCAAACGCAGCGTGAGCGTCACTACGAGAAGCAGAAAGTGTCCGACGTCTCCGTTTTCAGCTCCTCCCCGCCTGCACGCGGCTACTCTACATCCAGCCGCACACCTTTTACCTCTCATGTTCACCTGTTCACATCAAGCTCGGTGCTCGAGCACCCACGGAAAAGCACGAGATATTCTCTATTTAGCTATTTGAGATATTCTCCATCATTGTAACATAAAAACCTGACACAAAAGCTTGCACTTTCAGTTTTTTTGCACGATGGTAAATACTGTTTTGAGTATTTAAAATCAAAATCATCAGGTATGTCAGCGAGAGAGCAACTCGCGACAACACTCACGGAAATAATATGTGTTTAGTTTGTTCGGTAATGTATTTGCAGTCCGTGTGTAATGAATAATTGTGTAATTAATTCATCAAGCGCACCATCGCGCGGAGAAAAAGACCAAGTATAAACATTTATAGCCCAGTTATCATTTGCTGATGGAAACAGAGGTGAATAAAGATGCGTTTAGGCTATATTTGGTTGGTAATATATCACCCACCGGCAAAAACATTGCTGGACAGAATATTTTTGTCTTTTTTTCCCCCCTTCATGAACTTGAAGTCTATAGAGTGCCAGTTCAACGCGATTCCAAATTATGTGTCTTGTATGGTGAAAATGACAAAAATATTTTTTTGCCATATAATTTGGCAAAATTACAGCACAACAAACAATAATAATAATAAAAAAGTTGTCTATGTATGTATGTATGCACAACATATAGATCCCAAACAGCTTTAGCGCCTCGTTGTGGCTGTTTTTGGAAATAAACTATATTTTTAAGTTTAACAGCAGGTGGCAGCATATCATCCTAAATTGTGCTTTGCATGAATGAACCCCCTGGTGTTCTTAGCCTTCTCTCTCTAGTGATACACACAAGTGCTCTGAATCAAAATCATGTTTTCTTTAGTGGTTTAACAGTGTTTTTGGTTTTATCCTGATGCAAAATGACATCAGCCAGGCTATAAAATGCTACTTAAACATCATGCTCACATAATGTTGATTCATATATAATGTTGTTCCATGTTTCTTTTGCCTTTAAGGTACAGTTACTTTCAAATTATCTCTCTAAAGCACAATCAGTAACTTAAATACGATGCCACCAAGCTAAAGCCACACAAAGCTGACAGTATAATAATAAAAAAAAAGCAGCAGTCAGAAGAATCAACTGTGAGAAATTGTCTTAAAGGCCACGTTTCACATGCTAAAGTCTCAGAACAAGCAAAGTGTTTACACCACATTCAGACATTTATGAGGTCAACTGAACTGTTACACACACACACACACACACAGGGCAGACTTGTTTTTAGCCCTTTTGCACTGTAAAATGTGCTGTTTTTTGTCTCCTCCCCCAGAGCTTATTCCATCTATGTATGTCTGCTAAAGCCATCACTGCGCTACCCCCATCTATCCAAATACACCAGCGCTGTCTCTCTCACTTCAATACCTTCAATACTTCTGTACTGCCTTCCGTTGATAAACATCTACAGGGATCGTCCCTTAACTGTCTGTTTGTGAAATTTGGAAGTCTTGTAACTGTATAATTAATTCACTAATAGATGCAATGATGCAGACACTATAATTAAATATTGTTTCAAAATGTATGTAGGATGAATTCATGGTGATTGGGACACTTTTTGCCATTGAGATGACTTGGAAAAAGTCTCCCAATCAACCTGAATTCACCCTATATAACTTGTTTTGTGAAATGTTTCACTTGAAAAGGTTGCTTGTTTGCATTACTTTTCTCAGCTGGGCTTGCTTGTTGGTTTTGTAATAACAAAAAAAAAAAAGTTTTTTGCAAATGTTAAAGGGTTAGTTCACCTAAAAATGAAAATTCTGTCATTAATTACTCACCCTCATGTCGTTCCACACCCGTAAGACCTTCGTTCATCTTCAGAACACAAATTAAGATATTTTTGATAAAATCCGATGGCTCAGTGAGGCCTCCATTGACAGCAAGATAATTAACACTTTCAATGTCCAGAAAGATAAAGACAATTTTTCAATATTTAAAACGGTTCATGTGACTAGAGTGGTTCAACCTTTAATGTTATGACGCGACGAGAATACTTTTTGTTCGCCAAAAAAACAAAATAATGACTTTATTCAACAATAAATAGTGATGGACGATTTCAAAACACTGCTTCATGAAGCTTCGAAGCTTTACGAATCTTTTGTTTTGAATCAGTGGTTCGGAGCATGTATCAAACTGGCAAATTCACGCCCCCTAGTGGTAAACCATTGAAATTTCGAAACACTTACGATGTAATGAAGCCTCGTTTACTGATATCACGTGACTTTGGCAGTTTGATACGCACTCCGAACCACTGATTCGAAACAAAAGATTCGTAAAGCTTTGAACCTTCATGAAGCAGTGTTTTGAAATCACCCATCACTAGATATTGTTGAATAAAGTCGTTATTTGTTTTTTTTTGCTGCACAAAAAGTATTCTCGTCGCTTCATAACATTAAGGTTGAACCACTGTAGTCACATGAACTGTTTTAAATATGTCTTTAGTAGCTTTCTGGGCATTGAGAGTGTTAATTATCTTGCTTGCAATGCAAGCCTCTCTGAGCCATCGGATTTTATGAAAAATATCTTAATTTGTGTTCCGAAGATGAACGAAGATCTTACGGGTGTGAAACAACATGAGAGTGAGTAATTAATGACAGAATTTTCATTTCTGGGTGAACTAACCCTTTAAGGCCCTTTCACACCAAAAAAATGAAATTAATAAGCCTGAGTCTGAAGGAAATGCAAATTCACGCCTATACAGTAGAGGGCGCAGCTCAAACAAAACTTTCAGCTGTGCCGCCATTCTGGATTGAAGAAGAATAGAACACAGTAGAAGAAAGTTAAATATGGTATGGTTATTTCTCTAAAGCACAATCAGTCCGCCAAAACGAGCGGGGCCACCTGCCTATTTAAGTCATGCTTAAATGCAATGCAATGCTCAAGGTTACATTAGTAACCAGAATGTTCCCTTTCAATACGTTTCACTCGCACTGAGTCAGTCTTTGAGGCTTATGGGGAACGCAAAGTCTTTCTTCAAATCTCCCTTCTACTGCTGAGTGGCTACAAGTTTGTTGTGGCGCGCAGTCAGATCCACTTTCAACAGCGTTTCTCAGAAATCTCTTACTGCACCTTTAAGACATATTCACACAAAGTGCAAATACTTTTTGTCTTCAGCATCTTGCTATTGGTGTGAACAGACTTTTCTATTTTAAAAAAAATAAATAATGCAATTTTGCAATGTTTTCAGTAGTCTTTCTGCATCATTACCAAAAGCTGTCCTAAGTCAAATCACATGAAATACCCTTTTTTTTTTCTTTAAGCGCCCAATAACGTCTATCCACACGCTGTCGTTCCTTTAGCATGCTATAACAAACACGCCAGCTATTTACTGAGAGATCTCATCTGTCCTGAGGGGCTGAGAGAAACAATGTGTTGTGTCTGAAGGTAGCAGTGCGATGGATGGATGGATGGACACACGGACATTTGGATGGATGGATAGTCACGGTGTGCGTGTGTAAAGACACATACTGAATAAGCACAATAATAATTGGTGGTAAAGTGTGTGTGTGGGGGGGGGGTTGGGACGTGCTTTGGCTAAGACACCTTCAGTCAGTCAGTGAGATGCTAATCCACAAGATTTAGGAGATCATTCGGGCTGAGCTCTGTGAGTGTATACTATAATTTTTAAGAGAGTCAGAGCTTAGGGAGATATTCAGATATTCAGACATAAGACACACACATACACGCACAGAAAGGCATACAGAGACTTGGATACAATAGCAGAGCTCAGTAAAATACAGTGGAAGGTTTCGAAATAAGTGGCTTGTGTGATTGTGATAAACAGCCATCAGTTCTGCAGTCTGTGATTTGAGGACAAGTGTCTAGTCACATATCCATGGACTCCATCCAGATGTTAGGAACCTGTACTGATCCTTATATTATCCAGCATCAATCCCAGCTGGCAAGGCATACATATTGTTTTAAGATAAAACATTCTCATACAAATTTTCATCTAAGCCAGTATGCTGTTGCCATCCATGTGGCTTTATTGATAAGAGGTGTGCTATTACTTTTTTTTTTTTTTAAAGATCAGACCAGTGCTATAATTGTTAATGAAAAATAATTTTAAAAAGTTAAAACGTCCTATGACATTAAATTGTAAAATCCATGTTGGTTCTAAGAACGTTTTATTTTTAAGAATGAAGAAATGTGACTTGGCAACTGCAGCTGACCTTCACCTGCTGTACTCCTCAGTTATCTGCTGAACACAAAGCAAACGCTCAGAGAAAGTCAGCCAGAGCTGGCCAGAGAGGAGAGAAAATGGATAACAAGGAATATATATTGTGATTTAACTAATTAAAATGGGATTGTACCACCTATGAATGTATCATTGCTAATGGCAAGCCTCAGATTCTTTGCGCTTGGGCTTCTGCTACATGCTTTTGCTGTTAAACAAGCATGGTTTACACTAAATTCTCCATTTTTAAAAAAGGAGTTTCCATTATGATCCACTCCCTCAGAGGTTCCAGAGAGGCTGGCCAAATGGCAATAAAGTCCTCGCAGGACAGAAGAGAGAGGGAGTAAAAGACACAGAAACAAGTGATGGAAAGAGAATGAGTGAATTCCAAATGGCATTTTTGCACCCTTGAACGTCACTGCTAGGAGGAGACCCTACTGAAGGGTCATTGCAAACGAAAGTGAGGTTGTTAGCCAGAGTTGTAGTTGAGACCAGCTCATTTGTGCCAAGACTGAGACCAGAAGAGGGTCTCAGGGACCAAGTCCACATGCTCACGACAAGACCAAGACCATAAAAATATGGTCTAAAAACCATATTTTCATGGTCATGGTTCTTGAGGTGTGGCCCTGTCCCAAATGGCACACTTCATATGCATTTTCGGTCTTGTGGACTCACAGTGACTGCCACGTGCACGTGTCTGTTAGGTCCACAAGACCGTAGGGTGTCCCATTTGTCAATTTTAGGTTTCAGAAGTGTGCTTGCAAGCGCCCCCTTTGCGGTCAATATGCTCAATTCACACTTTTGCAGAGCCCGCACTGAAGCGAGCTCCTCAGCAGACTTCTTCCCGACAGTCATAGAGGCGTTACGTCACGAAAGTGCGGACTCATAGGAAGACCGCAAGTGTTTAGGGTGCCATTTGGGACAGGGCCTAAGCCTGTATTTTCATGGTCTTGGTTTTTTACGAACCATGTGGACTCAGTCTACACTCAGACTCAACCTTCTTCTGGTCTTGACCCAAATTAACTGGTCTTGACTACAACACTGGCTAGGGGTTTGGACTCTGACACGAGGACCTACACCAAGAATATATGGTCTTAGACTTGGCCTTGAGGGCCAAGACCACTGACATGAAAGTATTGTCTTGGACTTGACCTCGAGGGCCAAGATCAAGACTATGAAAATATGGTCTTGGACTTTAGACTCAGCCTAGAGTCCGAGTCCAAGAGCATATTTTTATGGTCTTAGTCTTGGTCCTCGAGGACAAGTCTAAAACCATATCTGAGTCCAATACCAAATCCAAGTCAGAATCCAATCCATTCTCGAGTCCTAGTCCAAGACCATATTTTCATGTTCTTGGTCCTTGAGGCCGAGTCTAAGACCATATTTACATGGTCTTGGTCCTCGGGTCTAATTCCAAGACCATATATTCATGGTCTTGGTCCTTGAGTCCAATTGCAAGACCATATTTTCATGGTCTTGGTCCTCAAGGGCGAGTCTAAGACCATATTTTCATGGTTTTAGTCTTCGAGTCCAAGTCCAAGATCTTTTTTTTTTTTTTTTTTTTTATGGTCTTGGTCCTCAAGGCAGAGTCTAATACCGTATTTTCATGGTCATGGTTCTCGAGTCCAAGTTCAAGACCATATTTTCATTGCCTTAGTCCTCGAGGCCGAGTCTAAGACCATATATTCATGGTCTTGGTCCTCGAGTCCAATTCCAAGACCATATTTTCATGGTCTTGGTCCTCAAGGCGGAGTCTAAGACCATATTTACATGGTCTTGGTCCTCGGGTCTAATTCCAAGACCATATTTTCATTGCCTTAGTCCTCAAGGCCGAGTCTAAGACCATATATTCATGGTCTTGGTCCTTGAGTCCAATTGCAAGACCATATTTTCATGGTCTTGGTCCTCGAGTCCAATTGCAAGACCATATTTTCATGGTCTTGGTCCTCGAGTCCAATTGCAAGACCATATTTTCATGGTCTTGGTCCTCGAGGGCGAGTCTAAGACCATATTTTCATGGTCTTGGTCCTTGAGTCCAATTGCAAGACCATATTTTCATGGTCTTCGTCGTCGAGGCCGAGTCTCAGACAATATTTTCTTGGTCATGTCATTGACTCAGGAGCATGTGGACTCAGTTTTGACTTGGACTGGACTGTGTTGTTTTTTCTAATTATTTTATTTGAGATGTGGTATTTTTAAAATTCAGTTGCTTTTGCAAAATTCCTTACATTTTTACATAATCATGTTTGTCTGTTTTATCCATTGCCAAGACAAATACATTTTACTTTGAGCATTAGATGCAAAAGGTTTATTTTCTACAATATTAACATCTATCAGTATGCATGAATGTTACTGTTGGGTGTCCCAAACAATCACATACAGAAATGCCCTGCATCACATCAAGCGTCCGTTAGAGTAAGTAGGGCCTAGTCATACTCCCACTTGAATGTGATTCCCTCTGGTTTTCTAAGTTACTGTGCTGGGTGATGACAGTGGTACATGAGTGGAGCGTATGTCAGTCCACTGCTGGGTGACATCATCTTGTGTTTGACTGTGACCAATCCCTTTATCCCTCATAACTTGCATATGGTCAGACTGACATTTGTGCTCACACAAACAGTTTCACTCTGTGCAAATTTGAATTTTAATTCTTCTGTCTTTTTCCAGGCAGTCCACAGTCAAGTGAAACATTACATGCTGAGTTGTCCTGGTTTATTTTGACTGAGGGCAGTGGAGCACTCTCTCTCTCTCTCTCTCTCTCTCTCTCTGTCCTTTTTTTCACTTTCACATTTGTTTTAAGGAATGTTCCAGGTTGTACCTGTCAAAAGTTTGGAAACATTACATTTTTTGTAAGAGTCTCTGATACTCAGCTATATTTATTTAATCAAAAATACCGTATTCAAAAATACTAAATTTAGTGTCACATAATCCTTCAGAAATCATTTGCTGCTCAAGAAACTATATATATATATATTAGATGCACATGCAATGTTATGTTATTGTTTATATGCTATGTGATATGTCATACTGGGTTCTTTGCTGGCTCATATGATATAGTTATAATTCATTTATGTTTTTTTCTGTGCATTAAATGCATGCAAATGCAGTAACATACCTTTGTATTCACAATGAAATATTAGAAAAGTTTGTAACTGTGCAAGTATGACTTCAGTTAACCATCGGCTGCAGTGGTTCATAACAGAGCAGTCACGTTTCTGTACTGAACACAACAGGGTGTGGTTAACAATTACCTCAACATTACATGCTTTACACACATACTGGAGGCAAGGAGAAAGAGATTGCGACAGAGAGACGGGGGGAGATGTGCCTTTGCCTGTCCTCTTATTTCATACAAACATCTGCAGCAGGCCCAAAGTTACATTTTGGACTTTATATACTTGGGTGTTGCTCTGTGAAACCATAGTAAAGGAGAAAATGGAAATGTAATACAGCTGATAACGGCATTACATGCAGCTTCACTGTAGCCTCCTTATGATTAAACAAACCAAATGTTCATAATATAAGGATGTTCCTGTAGCTCAATAATAGCTATAGCTTCTTTTGCACACTGAAGTCTATGTATTTGCTAATGTGTTTCGGGAGCTATAGGATAATGTCAGTGTGCAAGAAGTAGATTTTACTTTTTTGAGGAAGCCAATTAAGGCCATTTAAAGCATGCATGAGTCTCCTCACAAACTTCCTAATTGCACTACAAACTTTTTATTGGCCTGTAATGATTCAACTTTCACACTATACTTTAGCAATGTGAACATTTTGGCTGGCACTACATGGCAAGGATTTTCAATTCATTTAAAAAAAAAAAGAAAAGAAAAGTATATCAGGTCTATAGATATCCTGTTGAAATCTCTGCAATTTTTGTAATAATTTGAAATAGTTGCTTATAAATTCAGTGTTCATCTCACAAATCCTGTTTAAGTCATATTTCGCCTCTCAAAATGCTTAATGTTCATGAAAATTATGTCACAGTGCAACACAATTTGAATGGTACTGTACAAATTTACAAATAGGCTTTACATATAAGTAGGCTTTATATATACACTACCAGTAAAAAGTTTGGAATCGGTAAGATTTTTAATGTTTTTAAAAGAAGTTTCGTCTGCTCACCAAGGCTGCATTTATTTAATTAAAAATGCAGTAAAAACAGTAATATTGTGAAATATTATTACAATTGAAAATAACTGTTTATATTTTATAAAGTAATTTATTCCTGTGATCAAAGCTGAATTTTCAGCATCATTACTCCAGTCTTCAGTGTCACATGATCCTTCAGAAATCATTCTAATATGCTGATCTGCTGCTCAAGAAACATTTATGATTATTATCAATGTTGAAAACAGTTGTGTACTTTTTTTTTCAGGATTCCTTGATGAATAGAAAGTTCAAAAGAACAGCATTTATCTAAAATACAAAGCTTTTGTAACATTATAGACTACCGTTCAAAAGTTTGGGGTCAGTAAGAGTTTTTATTTTTTATTTTATTTTTTTTTGAAAATAAATTAAATAAATTAATACTTTTATTCCGCAAGGATGCATAGGCCTGTCGCGATAGTTGATATATCGACTTATCGCACGATATATGGACATGACCTCGATCATTTTTGGTGACGCGATATATTGCCCATTATGTTTACGCAAAAATAAATGTCACCGACATTTTGCCGATCGTGCTTCCTCTGTCATCTCGTCTGCTCTCCGAGGCGAAAGCTCACACAGAGCTGACATCAACAGGCGGAAAAATGCGTCATTCGAGTCGTTACAGTGTTTTCCTGACAACTACAGACAGTTTGGAAGAATAAGTGCAAATGCATTCAGTTTCCGCAATCCACTGGTGCAGATATAAACATGACAGCATGAAATGGTGCACGCTCACAGCTAGTTTCACACAGGACGCGGCAGTCGCGAGTGTCTACTTTGTTTTCACAGAGAACGCGTTTTTGCATTCCACTGCGCCGTTTTTCCATGGAAACGTGTTTGTTTGACTGTTGCACTCGCGTCTTTCGCTGCATCTCATGCATGACGCGGCGCTCAAGTTAAAATAAGTTTTTCAAACACGCCTCTGATTCCTCAACAGGTCATATCTGACTGCTAAATCTGTCTTTGTTCATACGGACATCTGACAAAAGCGTGCACCCTTACTTTACTGAGAAAATAAGGTCAGGGAAAAACCTGTAGATGGAAAATCTCCATATAAGTGCCTTTTGTGCATTTGCAAGTGTTTTTTTCTACTTGTTATTTTGCAGTTTTTGTTAGCAAAGGTTTATTTATTATTTATTCAACATTATAATTTTTTTGATGCTTCAATTCCAGTAGGCCTGTCTAAATATTCTTAAGAGTTAAGTTCATTGTCATTTGAAAGTGTGTAGGCCTACTTGCATTATTATGCTGTTATATTATGATTATATATTCAGTGGCATAAAATGGTCTTAAAATGACAGTAATATCGCATATCGCAATTATTTCTGGGGCAATATATCGCACAACAAAAAGTAGTTATCGTGACAGGCCTAAGGATGCATTAAATCGATCAAAAGTCACAGTAAAGACATTTATAATGTTACAAAAGATTATATTTCAAATAAATGCTGTTCTTTTGAACTTTCTATTCATCAAAGAATCCTGAAAAAAAGAAAATATTGTACACAGTAAATGTTTCCTGAGCAGCAAATCATATTAGAATGATTTCTGTAGGATCATGTGACACTGAAGACTGGAGTAATGATGCTGAAAATTCAGCTTTGATCACAGGAATAAATTACTGTATAAAATATATTCAAACAGAACACAGTTATATTAAATTGTAATAATATTTCACAATATTACTGTTTTTACTGTATTTTTAATTAAATAAATGCAGCCTTGGTGAGCAGAAGAAACTTCTTTTAAAAACATTAAAAATCGTACCCATTCCAAACGTTTGACCGGTAGTATATATATGAAATTTTTATGTTTTTAATTGTACTGTTATCAGTGACTTTTTGAGATATATATATATATATTGGTATGAACACTTCAGAGTTGGACAGTAGTGGCCCCTGATGCAATTTCCTGTGTGTGCAGATCATACAGACACGCAGAGAGTAGTGATTCGATTCCACAAATCGGTTCATTCGAACAATGCATTTCAATGAATCGGCTCAAAAACGATTCAGTGGTTCTTTCCATCACGTTGCCCAGCACGGACAATTTCATGTGTTCCAGTTCAGTTAATTGCGTGAATGATTCAGTTGTTCAGTTCATAAAAAGTATCCTAGATTTTGAACCAAGAAATGTGTTTTTAGAAAAGTGTGGTGTTTTGATAAAAGCTACGTTTTATTCATATACCCAGTAACATTTCTAGCTAAAAGTACGTTACTTTTAGCTTAATCAGTCAAATCTTCGGTTAAACCTAACGGTTTAGCTATCAGCTACTCGGTTTTCGACTCAAACATGTCTGAAAGAGACGGCTCCAGTTGTGAACCGATTCAGTCCGATTCGTGATGAAATCGTTCCAGGTGCAAACGATTCATTGAAAAGATCCGACTCAACCGAACGATTCTTGAACGAATCGGACATGGCTAGCAGACGGGGGCTTGGCTCCCGGCGTAATCTGACCCCAGCACTCGGCTCTTTAAAGGAATAAAGGATGAATTTACTGAATGGAGATCTGCTGCAACGTCTGCTGAGTTCAGAGCAGGACCGAAAGCGCTAAAAGACGGCGCCACGGAGAATGAAAGTTTCGGAGGAGCAACTTTTGAGAGCGTTTACGAAGTTTGGAGGCGTAGCGCAGCGATGTGATGTGATCTACCGGCTCTGAAAACATTAAAGTAAAAACTCGGGCGGTCAAGAGAAGGACAGTCAAGGTAAGCTCAACGGTGGGTGCGTGGGACACTAGACTCTGCTTTAAAAATGTGTGGCTCATGGCATGTGTGATCACGTTTAATGTTTTCATGCTTTCTCTCAAATTGCAGCGTTAGTTGGGATTTTCAGGGGTCCATATATGTTAATGTTGACATTTTCCAGTCTGACACCTGTGCGTTGTGCCCATTTTTGGACAAAAGTAATGACAGCAGTTCCTATATGTCCCATCATTGTGCTTTTAGTAGTACGTTAATGTCGGTGCATGAAAAAGTTTTGTTCTGCTGTTCCATGAGCAATCAGAAAAAGATGCTGTTTGCAACACTCCTTTGGTCACTCGTGCTGTTAATTAAACAGATCACAAAGTGTTTCTTGAGACTGTTTATATCTGCAGCATTCCTAGTGCATGTGCATTTTTGCTCACGTGGAGTTTTTCATTATAATGAAAGAGGTTGATCTCAGTTTGACCTCACACACACACACCACATCCAGTTCTGCACAATAAACAGTCATGAGTAAATGCTTATAGTATAAACCCTTGTTATTCTTTTCTCTCTATCAGACACGCATTATTACAGTGCTTGCAAAATAGCACTGTTGATATTATTCAACCATGCAATTTCTCAGTCAATAACATAATTTTTGTACATATCTGTTTATTTAGTATATTCAATTACTTGAATTAACCTCTTTTATGATGTACATGTTTTCAGTTTTTGAGAAAAGCTTTATTAAAAGACAAAAACAAAACAAAAACAAACTTATTTGTTTGGAAAATTAAGCAGTGAAGCAACTTTATTTTAAAATGTAAATCAAATTTTATATATCATATACCCTACATGACATTGAATCATGACGACAAATGCCACTTAAAGGATTAGTTCAGTTCAGAATTAAAATTTCCTGATAATTTACTCGCCCCCATGTCATCCAGGATGTTTATGTCTTTCTTTCTTCAGTCGAAAAGAAATTAAGGTTTTTGAGGAAAACATTCCAGGATTTTTCTCCATATAGTGGACTTCAACAGTGACCAACAGGTTGAAGGTCCAAATGTCAGTTTCAGTGCAGCTTCAAAGAGCTCTACATGATCCCAGATGAGGAATAAGGGTCTTATCTAGTGAAACGATCAGCCATTTAAAAAAAATAAAAAATAAAATTATATACTTTTTAACCACAAATGCTCGTCTTGCACTGCTCTGCGATGTGCCACACATTACGCAATCATGTTGGAAAGGTCACGTGTGTGACATTAACACTCGCCAACCCGCCAAATGCGGGTAGATTTCAGTTGCGGCGGGTAAGACAGCCACTCCCACTAGCCACTTTAGCGGGTTGAATTTAATTTCAGCTTACAGCCAAATGATCGTTGAAGATCATCGTATCACAAAATTACAATTCTTTATCGATTAACTTGGTGTTAGTTAAGGCGGGATAGGCGTAATCGCGCTGAATGACACACAACAGAAGCGCTCTCTCTCTGTTGCACGCGATCAGTTCTCCTTGTGCCTGAATAGTCAATTACACGCACACACAGATGTCAAAATGCCCATCGTGTGGAGTATCTTGCGTGAATACAGTCGGTTATGGCTTAAGTGGACGTAAACAGGTAATAACTGGATATGTGTCAGTATATTATGCCTATGCATTCAGCAGCCCAATGAAATACCTGTCTGTCATTTATGTTAATCAAACAACAAAAAATGATTAATAAATGTATACATGTTAAATAAACCTACTGTATCTGAAAAAAGTTTTTTTTTTAAAATTTATTATTGTTTTTGTAATTTGCTAATTTGCTTCTTTGTTCTTTTATATAGCCTAACAGAAATCTTTATCATATTAGCCTATGCTCATATTGCCCACCCCTTTGCCCACCTGTACATACCAGCTGATATACAATGTAGTCTTGATTTGGGCGGTCAATCTGCATTTGAAAGTTTGAAAGGGTTTTAAATCTTCTAAATCAAGTAAAATGACTCAGAATCAAGTAATTTAAGCGTGCCAAAGTCTTAATCATATAAAATGTAATTTCCCAACAGCAAAATTGTGGCAAGTGAAAATGCTGAGTGGCTGGTAACTATGGAAAACCACTAGCCACAGTGGCTGGTGGGCAAAAAAGTTAATGTCAAGCCCTGCGCATGACGTAAGCTGAAGTACCGATCCAGTGTCTACAAAGTGAACGTGCAAAGACTAAGTCAAATGGCCATTACAAAAAAAGGTAAAACAATGATGTCGGACGATTTTGAAGTTTTTCGCCCTACTCCGGTACTTCCGCCTACGTCACGCGTGACCTTTCCAACATGATTACGTAATGCGTGGCGCATCGCAGAGCAGTGCTAGACGAGCATTTGTGGTTAAAAAGTATAAAAAATTTTATTTTGTTTTAGAAAATGACAGATCGTTTCGCTAGATAAGTCCCTTACTCATGTAGAGCTCTTTGAAGCTGCACTGAAACTGCAATTTGGACCTTCAACCTGTTGGTAACTGTTGAAGTCCTTTGTCTCTTCAGCCTGCATCAGTCGATGCTTTCTGAGGGCGACTGTGGCGTATGTGTAGGTGATGTTTACACCTCAGTATGGAGGAATGTCATAGGCTATATTTACTGCTCCAGCTGATAATGAGTGTGGCTAGTTTACAGAAGCCTGTTATTAGGCTGAATACAAAGCTTCCTGTAGACCAGAGAAGAAGAAGAAGAAACCGCAGAGAGAATATTGGAAGGATGAGCTGCAGGAGATCTATCTCCATGCCTCATCTACAGCTGTTAGGATATCTGTGATTCATGTAATCTAGTCTATTTATACCACCACTAAATGGGTGTTGTATTCAGCAGCAGATGTTCACACCCCTAAATATGACATATCTTCAGGCACGGGCTGTTTTGATGAGCTATATTCAGTAGTGCCTTTTCTGTAGACTCACAGTCATCTTATGTAGTTGTTTCTTCTTTCAGTGGCATGGTTTACTGTTCTTAGCTGGTTTAAGTTGGTTTAGCTGGCTTTCCAGCCTGGGCAAACTGGCCTTAAAATGGTATAACTGGTCTCCTTGCCTGATTTAGTCTGTTATTGTAGGGACATTGACTTTACATTTTCACTCCCCTAAACATGACGCAGAACAAAGCGAACTGTGACTGGTTGCATGACATGTCAGTCAAACATCCTCTTGGGCGGTCCTTGGCCAATGAAAGCTGCGATAGAGTCCAGACCTTCTGTCGTCAGTCTGAAGGTCTGACTACGCGAGACTACTCCTTGCCTAACCAGCTGATTTAAAAGTACCCAAAACCTGCATAAAACCACCAAAACAAGCTTGGATACCTATGGAAGCTTGTTTTCTCCACTAAATAAAAAAATAAAAAAGGTAATTGCGACTTTTTATCTCACAATTCTGACTTTTTTTTCTCGCATTTGCGAGTTTATGTCTTGCAATTCTGACTTTTTTCTTGCAATTGCGACTTTTTATCACACAATTCTGACTTTGCGAGATATAAACACAATTGCATCTTAAAAAATCAGAATTGCGAGATATAAAGTCAGAATTGTGAGATATAAATTCGCAATTCTAGGAAAAATGTCAGTCTTTTTTCCCTCACAACTGAACATTACACGCAATTGCGAGTTTATATCTCACAATTCTGACTTTATAACGCCAATTCTGATTTTACAATTCTGAGGAAAAAAAAAGTCAGAATTGTGAGAAATAAACTCGCAATTGTGAGAAAAAAGTCAGAATTGGGAGATTTTTTTTTTTTTTTACTGATTAAAGCTCTACAGAAGAAGTAAAATGGAGTCAGAAAGCATCTGCATTGTGGAATGGATCTTATTTTGTCGTTTCTGATGAACAGCTACTTTGAGTTAGTCGAACAGGCATTTCTGTTAGTCAGACCTCCAAAGCTGATGCTATGGGTGGCCATAAATTGTTGCACAGACACCAAATGGAAACTTTGTTTCAGGCTGAAACAAAAGATGTCAGACTCGGTTTAGTTGCGTGTGGTGGCTTTCTTTTGAGATATATAGTCCATGCAAGAGAAGAGAGTTGGAAAGCTCACAGACTGCTCGCTCCAACCTGTAATAGCTACTTTAAGATCACACACGCAGACATGATATCATATAGCCACGCACATCATTTTTATTTGAATATAAATGCAGCCGTAATAGTACTTAAATGTCACTGATTGCATTCAAATTGTGTTCATTGTAATGGCAGAAACACACTTGTGCGCGCACACACACACACACACACACACACACACATACATACAAGACCCAGACACACTTTTTTCCTGCTGATTTGAGTAATTCGGATGAGATGCCAAAGCCTTGGAAAACCAGTATGGTCTTGACAGAGACGATCCAGAAAAACAACAGAGGGGATTTCACATGACTGTTGCGATGATATCATTTGATCGCCTAATCGCTTACATCACCGCAGCTGTGCACGCTCAGCAGAGATCTGGGGTGTGTGTGCGTGTGTGTGGGTACATAAAATAGAGTTTCAGAATGATATTCATTTTATTGGAATAACAGAGGAGGTTCTGTTTTATTGAATGATGCACCAGAGACTTGTCCTGGTTTCCAACTGGCCGTTCATGACCCACATGCACATTACTATATATATATTTTTTTCACTTTGCTTTTTTTTTTTTTTTTTCATTGGTTCATAAGATTTACTTTTTCCACTACTATGCTGTTTAACAGAGATCATATTCTCCTTGTGTCTCATAAAAGTATATTGAGTGATGCCAGTCTTTTTGGTCATTAAAAGCTATACATTGACAGCTCTGGCCTTTACACTTGTTGGCGTGGATGTGCGTTGAGCAGCAAATCATCATATTAGAATAATTTCTGAAGGATCATGTGACACTGAAGACTGGAGTAATGATGCTGAAAATTCAGCTTTGATCACAGGAATAAATTACTTTATAAAATATATTCAAAGAGAAAACAGTTATTTTAAATTGTAATAATATTTCACAATATTACTGTATTTTTAATTAAATAAATGCAGCTTTGGTGAGCAGACGAAACTTCTTTTAAAAACATTAAAAATCTTACCGATTCCAAACTTTTGACTGGTAGTGTGTGTGTGTGTGTGTGTGTGTGTGTGTATATATATATAATATGATATAGTTTTATTCAGGTAGCCTAAATATTACGTTTTTTTTACTAAGAGACTTCTGTAAACATTTTTGACTGGTAAACATATCAAGTAAAGTCAACATATCAAGAATCTATTTATTGTAACGAATAAAATGTATTGTTAATCAATTTATTTATAGTTTAAAAAGAAAGTTTAAACTGATTCATGGAGTTTAACTTTCCAACACATGATTTTTGCTATTGAAATTAAAATCATATATGCTATTACACATTTTTGACTTAACAATTTCATACTTTTCATACTTCATACTAAGTTGTAACCATGATTGTGTGATATTTTGATTGTTATACTTGTTGAGATTAACAGAAATGTTTAATTTTGAATATATTGGGAATGAAGCAGACTTCACAGGTACATCACTTGCAGCAGCGCGTGCATAGTGGTGGCAGAAAAAAGTGGTAACGAGTGGAGGAAAATGGGCAAAATCCACAGAATAAGAGAGAAATGTTTTGTTGTGCCTTTGGATGTCAGAATTGGAATGCAAAAAAATATAGTCTTCATTTTTATAGAATGTTGTTGAAGACGCCCTTTGAAACTAAACGCAGACGTTTTTGTTGCAAGTCTCAGACTGGACTGATGAAACCTGCAAGGATTACTTTACTATTAAAGCATGAATTTGATGTAAATAGTAAGTCTACATAATATTCACACATGCAGTTCATTGGGGACATACATACATAGCCATACAGTTACAGCATGAAATAATATTTAAACCTATAAAATTTTACATAGATAACTTTTAAATAATTAAAATTATCATCTCACAATTCTGACTTTTTTCTTGCATTTGCGTGTTTATATCTCCCAGTTCGTACTTATAACTCACAATTGTGAGTTTATATCAATTCTGAGGGGAAAAAAGTCAGAATTGTGGGATATAAACTCACACGTATGAGGAAAAAAGACGTGTATATCTCACAATTCTGTTTTTCCATCTAAGAATTGTGAGATAAACTCGGATTTGCGAGAAAAAAGTCAGAATTATGAGATGGCTTCCACAGACTGTCATTTTCTGCCACCAGGTAGGCTCCACCCACAAAAAAAAACATCATCGCTGTTTGCAAACACAAAATAGGTCTATATATTGTGCATATTAGATCTGTCCTACTCAGGGCATACAGGGAAATCTCTTCCTCCCTTCCCCCGCCAAACAAGCCAAGGGCGCAAAAGGCCTTGTTCCTCACAGCATTAGCACAGAGGCTTCAGGGGCAAATGGATTATTTGCATCTCGCTGTCATATTCGGCAGTACAAGTGGACGTGGGCTGAGCTAGCAGAAACATTGGTTTAATTTGACCTCTCTTTCTGATGGCCATGTCTGCCAGGCTATGTCTCCCAAACCTCAGGTTCTGACTTCAGTCAAGTCCGTACATAACTGGACAGAGAGTTATAGCATTTTGGTCAGCTAGTGGAATCTCTCTGTGCGCCGCTTCTGTAATTTGTCAGTAGGGCTGTAGTTACGACCATGCTAATTGCAGAGTGCGACATGGCGCAGTTGTGCCGCTCTGCAGTTTGAATGTCTGGAGACTTCTGGTGTCAGTCCGTCTCATTTACCATTCCACTTCCAACGCTGTTGTCTGTTACAAGGGCCCTTACACTGTCCAGAAGTTAACCGTTATGGCTTTGTAGTCTGTTAAAAACATCTTATTGTGTTTATTGTTGGGACATGAATATTTTAAACATTCTCTTTTATTTTGTGATCCCGCATTGTGCCTTGTGACTTGAGGTTTTATTTTCCCACCATCTGAATAGAGATGTTATCTTTAGCAGTTTTTAGATTAATGCGTGTTTGAGACAGGCTACACTTAAAATCCAGTAACAAACTACAATCTACAGCTCAGTCCGACGCTTTGATTAGATACACCCCAGGAAACTGTGATAGGTTCAGTGACATAAGAGTATCTACAATAAATAAAAAATCTTTTAAAATCTAGTTTAAAAAATACATGGCAAATTATTAGGAATGTACTCTCTATATTCATGGTTGAAATTTAATAAGCTTGAAAGGGGTCATGAACTGCATTTTTCTTTTAAAATGTCATAATGTTCTTTGAGGTCAACTTATAATGTTATCAAGATTTTTACACCGTAATTTACAAGAAATACCCATCTGCAATTTTCTGTCCTGTTTTTGACCCTCTCTTTGAAACTTTTTGATAGGCGTGCCGCATTCAAGACTTGGAAGCAAATGCCCACTGATATGATTGTATAACAGTTTTCCATATTAAAATAATTTTCAACGTCCCCACCATTAGGGTACAACAGAGCTAAAAGCACACCTTAAGAAAAAATGTGTTTTTCACTACTCCCATAATGTATGATTGCAGAAAAAAATGTATATGTTTGTATTGAACATTAATGGAGCAACAGATTTTGTGTGAAAATAAATCATAAAAGTGGTTTATTTTGTTTAAAAATCTTATAAATGTATGGGGTGGCCCATACACGGGTTAAAAGCCTCACCAGCATGGGGCAAAAGCACACAGTATTGATACTTTCGCTAAAATAATATGTTTTTAATATATTTTTTATATAATTTTTCTTTAAATAAATATATTTAATATATGTTTTTAATGTTCAAGTTAATACTTGTTCAAAACAATCATTTTAGTTTATTTTGATAAATAAAGAATTCATTTTTGTTCAATAAATATACTGTCATTAAAATATGTTAATATAAAAATATATTTTAAAAATACAGAAACAAAATGATTTTTAGAAAGTAAAGATTCTGAAAGCATTGAACGAGATTCCATAATAATTTAATATAGATTTATAGTAGTAAAAATAAATGATATTTTATTACATGATATGATTAATGTCATATTTTTTAAATATGATGGTTTCATTTTAAATATGGCAATTATATGGTGGATACCCAACTTAATATATGATATTTACCTTCTGAATCTAACCATGTCATGTCAACGAATAGAAAATTTGGAAAGCTGAATGAAAAGCTGTTTATTATTATCATGGTTATTATTGTGCCTTTTGCCCCAACAGCAGGGACACTGTTTACCCCAAATACCATACTTTTACATATTCTTCCGTTAATGAAAACTCTTGCTTTAATCATTAAGAAGACCTTTGTCTCAAACTATATTCAATACTTGTAGCGATTCTCATTTGCTACTTAAATCTACAACATTTTAAATAACATCAAATACTAAATGAAATTCAACTCTGCTGTCTGTGATCGCACCAAGGATCAGCCGAATTTCCACATGCATCCTGAAAAGCGGATGTTTCTGAAAGTGCTGCTGCAAGTTTATGTGCCATCTAGTGGTTTAGAGGAGAATAAAATCAAATGTGCCTTTTACCCCAAACCTACACCTAAAATACCTGCGGCAGCTTGATAATTAATCATCTTTATTTATATTGATTATTTATGTATTTGTGAGGTAGTATTGTAGTTTATTACATTAGTGTTGAAACAAAGATGCTACAGAAAGGTGTTTGTCTTGTTACATAGTTGAAACATTTGACAACTGTGAAACATTTTTGCATATTACATACAATTTATAAGTTTTTGGCTGTGGCAAATAAAATTTAAGTACTTGAAGTTACCACAGTTATAGGATAACTTGCGGTGTTTCATGTAAATGATTTATGAATGAATGTACCATTGTTTGTCACAATGTTATTCATCGTTCATCATTTTCAGTAAAGCGAGTACATATTAAAATGATCTGTAACACACAAAGCAATAGCGACACATGGTAAAACATTGTAACTCACACTTGTGTTGAGACATTACTGTCGAATCCAGTATAGTCATCACTGCATCATCAGCATCAGCTCTCTGAAAAGCCTGCGTTGAACTGTCTTGTAAAAAAACAAATCCACAATAAAATGAAGCGAACAAACAAAAAATGTCTTACTGACGCGGTCTGGAACTTCGTTAAAAAATAAAATTCACCCACGCTTAGCATCACAAGGAAGTTTTTTCCACAACTTGGCACTGTAAAACATCTTGTTATCCTCAGAGGCATCTCTCGTAATCCTGTGTTTGCGTCTGTCTCGTATTTACTACTGCACAACATGCATGAATTGATGGGCGGGGCTAAAGAGGCAGTGATGTAGAAGTAGGCATTGATCTGCTACAGAGGCGGTCTTTTGTCGCACTATGATGTCATACTGAGACAAAATCTGAAACAAGTCATTTTGGGACACATTGGTTTCAATGAAAGCTGTTTTTGGACTAACAAGGAAGTTGTAATGACCTTTTATATGTCAAAAGATCTCCATTCATGGACCCTTTAAAGGGGACTTTTAATGCTGCTTTTACAAGATGTAATATAAGTCTCTGGTGTACCCAGAATGTGTCTGTGAAGTTTCAGCTCAAAATACCCCACAGATCGTTTATTATAGCTTGTCAAACACGTTTGTGTGTGTGTCCCTTTAAATGCAAATGAGCTGCTGCTCCCGGCCCCCTTTCCAGAAGAGGGCGGAGCTTTAACAGCTCACGCTTCGGATACTCGACAACAACAAAGCTGGAGAATCTCACGCAGCCAAATGAGGATTGTCAGTAACGGTGTTCAGCCTTACATTGTTCAAACCGGAGTCGACACTGATGGAGAGACTCAGGAAGAAGTTACAACTTTTAGAATGAAACTGGATGTTTCTGAATGGTTAGTGGATAAATTTATGTAGTTGCTGTGGAGTTGAATCAACTCATTGACTAGCATGTGCCGTCATGTTAATTCTTCCTCTTCTCTAAAGCAGCCCAACATGGCCTCACCCCCTTTGTTGCGTGTTCCCGGGGTCAGGGTTTATGTAAATTTTGGGATTTGTGATGTCACCAACCCAGGAAGAAGCTCGTTGTAGTCCCTACCAGTCGTTGAATGTAGTCCTTAAAAAGCGATTTCTGTAAAAGAAAATATCTCCCTTTGCATTGAACTTTGAGCGTCGTAACTTTGCAGATGTTGTTTATGCTCAAACAGAAACATTACACACTAACTAAAGTTAAAAAGTGAAATCATAATCAACCACCCCTTTAATGATTTTAAAAATGTCATGTGATGTAACTATCAAATTAAAAAGTAGTAACATTCCAGAGTAATTAATCAAAAATGTATTAAAATATAATTTCAAGGTAAAATGTGTGTATGTATGTGTGAATTTCTATTTCTCGTTTTATGTTAGTCTGAATGTTGGCTGCACCACATGATGATGATTTGGCAGAAAAGGTACAGTGAAAGAGTTTTATTAAAATATTTTTCCCCAAGAAATAGAAAATTATGCCAAACAGAGTTTCTTTTGATTAATTTAATTCATTTAATGAGGCAGTTTTTATTTATACTATCAGGACAGTTTTAATTAATTTTAATACAGATATTCAAAACTTGATCATAGAAAATGTGTATTCAAGACATAGTGTTTATGAATTGCATTTCTAATGTATTTTTGAATAAATTAATAGGTAATCGACCCACTAACATCACAGAAATTACAAGCTTTTAAAATGTGAGCTACAAACTAGCCTATCAGCTTTGAACAGGTAAAAATAATCAGTGCTTTCCACTATTCAAGAGCTTGTCTCCTTTGAGCTGCCACATTCTTTATCCCTTTTTCAGAGGAAGAGAGAAAGACCCCCTCCCTTATATTGGTAATGGGACTGTCATGCAGAAAGACTCCATTGTGTGGGCCAGGATCCTGTTTCTCCCTGGGCCTGTAATTAAGAAGGGATTGCTTGAACAGGGATATTTAGGTGGCTGAATATAGGGTAGAGATTGCTTAGGCCGCTGGGTAAACTGTCTACACTTGCATAGCTGGACTTACCCCATCCCTACGGCCTTCAAACGATATATGCATGTGTATATTAGTGTCTGCAGTCTACAGAAAGAGAGAAGGTAGCCTTTGTTAAACTGTGTCATCTCTATGAGCTCACAGCTCAAGTTTGCTTTCAGTGGTTACCTAGGTGATCACTAAAAAGTGAGCTCATTTGAAGGGAGGGAAACAATAAAAGAGAGGTGAAAAGAAACACTTTGCCCAGAGCATTTACCGCCAGAACTGTGATGTCAACAGTGTGTTCTCATCTTAGGGTAAATGTCAGTCTTAGATCACCGAGATTTTGGCCCTTTTATTACACTGTCTAGTGGAATTAAACTCCAGTACAAAACACTTTGACAAATGACTCCTGTCAGTTACAATAATAAGTAGGGGTGTAACGGTACATGTATTCACCCCGAACCGTCACGGTTGGGTGCATACAGTCAGATGACGAATACAGTCAGTCACAGGTGATCCACACTCCAATCCAAAAGGGGGCGCATGCGGTAATGCAATGCTGTTTGTTAACCGCCACAACAGGTAAAAGCGCAGAAGAAGAAGAGACGATCTATGCACAGATATGTTTACCAGTGATGGGAAGTTCTGATCATTTTACTGACTCGGATCTTTGAATCGCGTTCATCAAAATGAACAAATCTTTTTTCAAGTAATTTCATTCATTTTCGAACATTTATGTTCAATTCCCCACCACGCTTACTTACGTGACGTTGATCACATTTCAAATAAGAAAAAACTATTAATGCAACCAAGGCCATATTATGAGAAACAGAAATGATTAATTCATTGCCTAGCTGGGTCATTCGTTCTTTTGTCACATCACATCCCCATAAGATGAAGCTATGCAGTCTGTACCTGAAACAGAAATAATTAGTTCACCTCTCGAGTCTTTGTGTTTGAGTTGTTCGTTCTTTTGTCACATGACCACTTCCCAGCTCAGTATCTTACAATAAACACATTACATTATGGTATTAACTGCATGTTGTTATTATATAGGTATCTTTGCTTTACCAAAGTGATTTTTCCCCATCTTACGGAGTTTAAAGCATTAACCAATTCTTTATTACCACATTCAATGGATGGAAAAGAACCATCATGACAGAAATTAACAAATTTATAAATTGTGAGAAATAAAAAAAAGCTACAATTTGAGACCAGAATAGAAGCCTATTTGTGCCTTGGGTTTAAAAAATAACAAGGTAATTGCGACTATTTCTTGTTAGGGCTGGGACAATACATCGATTCTCGATTCGCGAAACAATGAATCTGGATCGATCCTGATATTTTCTCTCTCTAATCGATTCTGAGCTTAGTTTTTAACAGCAGATGGCGCTCTAGGCTAGTTTTTAACCGCACACTCAAATGCTCATGAAGAAGAGTGCTGGAGAGCGCTCGTGTGTTCAGCTGAGTCACGTAAGTGGTTAAATGTACTCGCACCACAGCTAAGAATGCTCTTATGACACAAGATTAATGTAAACACAGCCCACTGCGAACACCCTTTGAAATTCGCTTCAACCTTTTCGAACTTTATGAATGATTATTTTAGATTTACGTGGTGTATGTAAAGGACCCAGAAGCAAGCAGAGTACGGCTGTTTCTAAAGCACGCAGTGCCATCTGCTGTTAAAAACTAAGCTCAGAATCGATTTGAGAGAGGATCACGATACATCGAAAATAGCAGAATCACTCCAGATTCTTTGTATCGAGAATCGATGTACTGTCCAAGTCCTATTTCCTGTAATATGTGAATCTGTCTCAGAATGACCGTATATCTCAAAATTGTGCAGTTATTTTCAGATTTGCACCTTTATTTCTCATAATTGCAGCTTTACAGCTCATTGTAATTTGGGGTTATTGCAAATCTCTTGTAATTGGCATCTTAATTTCTTGTAAATACCACTTTATCACAATATTACTTTATATATTAAAAATGTTATTTCTCATAATTGTAACTTTGTATCTCACAATAGATGTTATATCTCAGTTGCGTGACTATTAACAACTGCAAAAATATGTTTCTAAGTGCAACTTCATTTTTCATAAATGCAACGTTTTTTCTTATTTGAAACTTTTATTACTCTGAGGCAGAAACAGGCTTCCATGCAAATTTACACAGACTTGCTAAAATCCAGATCATGGAATAGCTAGGAATATCGGGGAATTTGAAAAAAAAAAAAAAGGGAAATTATGCTAGTTATTATTATTTTTTTTTTTTGGTTGGAGATTGCACTCCTTTAATACAATCTCTACAACATGTGTTTTCAAATATTTATACAATGATCAAGGACAACTGTACATGATGTAAAGGTCATTGCAATTAATTAGTCAAAATGTGTGGAAATTAACCCTGGAAATGAAGCATTGGAAACAGAAAATATTTATTATCTGCGGACAAGGCTGTTGGTAGATTTTGGAGTTGATACAAGGACGATTATAAGCCTGTGTCTGTATTGGGGGAAAATGGCAGATTAATCATTCTGGCCTGTAAATTTGTCAGTACTATTAAGGCTTTTGGTTTTGTTGGTCTTTTTTTGATTTGCACTCTCCAATGGACAGTCTTAATTTCAGTAGACACAGTGGTTAATTTAATTTTTTTCCCTCTCTGTAAACCAGCCCAGGTCCAAGGTCTCATTCCTCCTTTACAGGCTTCAAGGCAAACCTGTTAACCCTGTCCTCTATTTGCCTTGTGTTCCTGTAAACGTTCATTGTGTTCTCTGACAAATTTCCATCCGTTACCTGCAGGTTGGCAGACTGGCACACGGGCACAGATGGCAGAGGTGATGGAGGGTGTAGCCACGGCAGCAGTGCCCAGCACCAGTGTGGACTGGCAGAAGAGATGTATCGCTCTGGAGACGCAGCTTATGAGGTTTCGTCTGCAAGCGGAAATATCCGCCACCTACTTGCTGAGAGGGTAAAAGAGGGGTATTATGGGTAGCACAGGGTCTACAAAATCACCCACTGCATTCCAGTTACTCATATGATTTGTTTAATTTCTGTAAATTTTACACAGCTTATGTATGCATAAATTCATTTAGCCAAAACAAATATCAATCCCCTCAAGTTAGACTGTAACAAAGCCACTTTCTTTGACAATAAACATCCCTCTATTACGGCCTAAATAGCTGATAATTTAGTAAACATGGTACATGTGGTTCGCTGCTGGGTTGCATCTTATGACTTGCACATGAAGCCTGTTTCCTGTCTCATCATCCCAACTCACTAACAAGAAAGTACCAAAATGTATCATTACACTACCTTTTGTAATTTTCGGACATAGTACTGTCATGTTTTTTGACATTTACCATGGTATTTTTGAAGTACCTTAGTTGTAAATACCATGTTACCTGAACACTGTAATTAATCAGTACCTTGATATATATCAAAGCACCCCATGGCATTACCATCTGATTCATCGCTGTACCATGGTACCGCCACAGTGATTATTTGTAAGGGTGATATTAGCCAATTCTATTTCTCATTTACTTCTTTTAAAAAGTCTTTTGCCTCAGTCACAGTGGAACAAGTTACTTAGTTTCTCCTCTGCTCTTCCTCTCTCCCTCCTCATCTACAGTTTGGTCATGCTGCATTGACCTCAGTGTTTCGTCTTGCAAGAAAAGGTTAACTGTCAAACTTGGCAGGCGGCCCTGCAGGGAAAAACCACTGACTCGTGTGAATGCTTGAGTGGATATATAGGTGTGTGTGTGTTGGTGTGATAGGTGAGGGAAGGATTCCTTTATTAACTACCAGATTAGCACAAGTAACTGTATTTTTACAGTTTTTTAAAGAAAATGGTGTTACTTGCCTATGGCCACATTGTTAGGGTGTTTTGGGTGGTTGCCAGGGCATTGCTACGCGGTTGTTATAGTGTTCTGGGTGGTTACTTACTGGCAAAGTCAAGAGTCAGGGTTCATATCTATGAGATTTTGTTTGCCTGTTTTATTGTTATTGTTTGGGATGGGGAGACGTTGGAGTTTTTCCCCTTTTTTGCACCGCACTTTTAAATTGCTAATTCAAAAGCAAAAGTAAAATGTGCACTGCAGCATAGCGGTGCAGAGCTCCTCTGCGCCAGTAGACACGCTTTGTTACGAATGCCCGTGCGCATCGAATTAGCGAATTAGCGCCAATCAGGGGCGGCAATTGCTTGAATGGTGGGTTCATTATTATTCTTAATGAAAAAGGCTGCAGGTTGTTATTAGCATTGGGTTTAAATCTAAAATATTACATTTCACTTTGAAACCAAATTTTCCGCCATCGTCTTGTCAGTCAGCTCCTCACTTTCATGATAAATGAGATCTGACTCCTGCTGCTGGTCTGTGCTGCGACTCTCGTTCGGCTCACGCTCCATTGAGCAGACATGTTCTGTGTGTGTTCAATAACTGAACTAAATGATTTTATTACTATAAAAAATCTAAATGACGGTGGGTAGCGGTGTCGCGGTGGGCAAGTGATGTAACCGATATTGTGGCTGAATGCTGGTAAAACCAACTATCGCATCAAGCCTAGTCTGGAGGTAGTCTCAGCTTCAGACGGACCACTGACTAAATATCTGATGCATAAGGCACACAAAATGGGAAAAATTTTGGGAGTTTTGAAGGTACAAGCTACGTTTCCCAGATTTACGGAAGACATGTTGCATTCTTTTAGGCTCTGCCTGGAAACAAAGCCGTTGTGACGTCAAACCCCCTCATGGAAGAAGAAATTTGAAAAATTTACAGCAATGACAATAAGCGCTTATCAGGATCAATTAAACGCTGGATTTTCAAAAGTATGTAAAGTTCACGGCTCCACTGTTGCAGTAAACTTGCACAACATTCTTGAATGAATAATTTATTAGATGCACGCCAGTCTGTTATTGTAGGGACATTGACTTTACATTTTCACTTCCCTAATCATGACTCAGAACAAAGCTAACAGTGATTGGTTGCTTTACACGTTGGTCAGACATCCTCTTGTGTCGTCCTTGGCCAGTGAAAGCTGTGATGGAGTCCAGACCTTTTGCCGTCAGTCTGAAGGTCTGGCTATGCAAGACTAGTCTGGAAGTGACAAACCTTAGTAATCCAGGGGGTGATTTAAGCCGCGTTTCCACAGCAGGAACTTTCCCCAGGATCTAAGAACTTTGGGGTGGTACTCAGTGTGTTTCAACTGCAGAAACCAGGGTCTAAATGAAGTTCCGGGTAAAAAATTCCCCCTCAGAAAGTACCTGCTCGCTAGGTAGTACTTTTTCAAAATTCCGAAACTTTCGGGGGTGGGACTTGGGTGCTGAATATGCTGATTGGTTAAGTTCACGCATTTTGATTGGTTTACTCCACACAGCATTTTATTTTAACCATCGTTTTTTTTAAAGTCTGTTGCGGTGCGTGCAGTAAGAGTTGCTTGCTATTCGAATCAACAATGGAGTTTAAAAAATACGACCAATGGACTGACGATGAGGTTAAGGCTTTATTAAGCTTCTTGTATGCGGAGGACAAAATCCAGCGGGAACTGGAAAGTTGTGCGCAGTCCTACGTCACCGGACTATCTTCACCGTACTTTAGACCACTATGGAAACGCAGCTAGCAATAGGTCTGGGGAAAAAAAAGTTTCTGGGAAAAAAGTTCCTGGGACAAATTGTTCCGGGTAATTTCGGTGGAAATGCGGCTATAGTTGCCTTCAGGTCTGTACCATTAAACCGGATGTATTATTATTCAGGAGCCAGTTGCATAAACTAAGCCACTAAAGCCACTTTTCCACCGTCGGCCCGAACCGTTCTTAGAATGGTAAGGAACGGTTCCAGTTGTGATTCCACTTCAGCCTGGTATGGCACGGAACAGTTACAAACCGTTTTCGGCCCGGAAATTCTCGGCACAGTTGTCTAAGCTGTGTTCACATGCTTGTGTAAAGTGTGTTTCAGGCCTTACGGTTAGAGGTTTTGTGCTATATTTAATCTCAAACCTTTTTCAGCAATAAAAACCGTTTACTGAAGAATCAGAACACCTTCTAACCATTTTACATGCATAACTTTGTCTCAATAAACACACTGGGGATTTAACATCTCATGTAGGAGCATATAAACAATATTTTAGATTGGTCTGTAGACCATATGTGTACTTGCTCTTCTTGATGTTAATAAGTCTTTCCAAAAACAACATCAATTTTGTTTTTCTTTTCGGTCTAAGAGGTAGGTCTGTTGTTGTGTTTTTTTTTTTCTATCTGTGGTGGTGCCATTAGGGTGTTTACTGTCCAAACACGCAGACCACAGGGACATTAAGTCTTGGACGGCTCCCAAACATCCTCCATCAGGTTTCTTCCCACTCTGGTCATCGTCTCTAACAGCTTTACGCTCACCCTGACCTCCACTCTCTCCTGCTCTCCCATTCTTTCCAACCTCTCTCTCGCTGGATATCAGGGCTCAGTGTCTCATGGGTTGAAACTTATTTTGATGAAACAGGCAAAAGAAAGTGTTGAGAGTTTGCTGCTGGTGCCTGTTTAGAAAGATTCATATGCTTCTCATCTGCTTCTCTGGGCGGTGTTAGGAGTGTGTTTTACACATTGACCCACTTTGCAGAGGAAAAGCTTGACACAGAATTGTGTGAAGGGTGTGATCTCTCATTCTGGCGTGAGGGAATACATTTTCCATTCTGTTCACATACACATGCCCTACAGTTGTAAAAGTTCATCCCATAGTGGAGTAAGATTAAAATTGTGTGTGAGTGCAGTACACATAGGCTATGTTCGAATAGCACACTACCATAATATACTAGGGGTGTAACGGCACACAAACAGTTAAGTAAATATAATGAATAGGATAATATAGTGCATAAACAAAATGCTTCCCTCCAGAGTTCATTTCTCTAGTGAACTAACATGCTGTGGACACTAAATGACTTGCCTGAGGTAAATATAATGCTACGTGGGATATTATTCTCAAGATGTTTTATTGATATTTTTCTGCGGTTGAAATACTGGTTGAGAGCAAGCAGAAACCTCCCCCAGTTTCTCTTGAAGCCAATACGGAAGTGACTTCAACTGCAATTCATCGAATGGCTGCTAGGGACAGGCTCCAAAAGAGAGCAGAATCTTATTGAGCCCCATGTTAAAATGCTCAACTTTACAGCAGAAAAAAAACATGTACAGCCTGGTACAAATTGTGGTTTTGGTCTATACAGTTCTGCCCTTCATGACAACTCTGAGGGGGATGAATTTTATTTATAACTCATCTGTTTAAATTATATTAAGCCTTAAAGTTCTGCAGAATTAAGGACGTAGCCACTTGAGTGACAGGTGGATTGCCGCTGCTGTCTGTCACCTCAGCTAATTCCAGCCACTGAACTTGGCATCTCTGCCGTGTTTGTGCTTTTTTCAGGATTATTTCATACAATAATCAAATAATATGGCTTGCTGTGCGGTTTATGGTCGAGACAGATGTGCGTCTGTGTACATGAGCACACATGCGGAAGATAAACAGAACACATTGGATCCTCTTGGCATTGGCTAAACGTTTCAATGACAATGGCTGGAGAATCTGCCTCTCAAGACACCACAAAATCCGACAACACTGCTTGGATATTATAACTAAAAAAGCTGCACTATTTTGAAAAATTATACTTTGGACGCGGGCTCATTTGTTTGTGAGAGTCCAATGTATATGATCATATACAGTTTTACAACATAAACGGTGCTCAGATTGCATAATTTCTTGAAGAATGATGATGGAGAGCAGATTGTTCAGAAGAAATATGACACAAACAATGGACAATATATCAACATTTCTTGGATTTAACGCTTTTGTAGACAAAAAGTATGGTGGCCCAGTAGTGCACAACACAACGAAATTAAAAAAGCAAACATAAGTTCACAACGAAATAAAGCCACAACACAACGGAAACAAGCCACAACACAACGAAATTAAAAAAGCAAACATAAGTTCACAACACAACGAAATAAAGCCACAACACGACGGAAATGCTCCCGACCACAAGGGGGCTCTCAGAGCTCGGTAAAGTTAGTTTTCCTTGCCACTGTTCTAAAAAGTCGACAGTCTTACAAAGATATCAATACCATGATTAGTTTTAAGTATGTAAACATTGTATATCGATATGAAATATTAATTCCAAACCAACTATGTGCACAATAGCTTCATATGTATACCTGTGAATAATTTGACGCGCTACCACGGCGCATGATGAAGGGAACATCTGCCAATTCCACCAAGTGGTTAAAACGTATAATTTGTATTCATTAAAATTACTTTTAACATTTAAAAACAGACATGTTCAAATTCCAAAGCTTGTTAGTTCCTGTTGGTAAGACTGACAAGCTTTGGAATTTGAACATGTCTGTTTTTAAATGGTGGTATTGATATCACTGCCGACTCTATAGAACATTGGCAAGGAAAACTAACTTTGCCAAGCTCTGAGAGCCCCCTAGTGGTCGGGAGCATTTCCGTTGTGTCGTGCCTCGATTCCGTTGCGTTGTGGCTCAATTTCATTGTGTTGTGAACTTATGTTTGCTTTTTTAATTTCGTTGTGTTGTGCACTACTGGGCCACCGTAAAAAAGTGCTGTTGGATGTTTTTGGATGCTCATGGACATTTTACCCAAGTGTTACGGATTGGATTCATTTCACGATCACTATTTCATTACAAAGGCGCGCTCCCTTCTGGATTGGAGTGTGGATCACCTGTGACCGACTGTATTCGTCGTCTGACTATATGCACCGAACCGCGACGTCTGTACCGTTCGGTTCAGGACAAATACATGTAACGTTACATCCCTAATGCATACTTTTTCTGCACAAATTTGTATGTGTATTGTGCATAGTTTATGCACATTTTCTTTTTTTTTTTTTTGCCAAAACGTACAGTTTACAACAGAGCACAGCCGCTCAGATGTACAGTAGTTGTAAGATGTACTTAATTTCTGATTGTGTTGATTTGACTTCACATAGAAATCATCCTTTCCTTGTGTGAGTGCTGCATGTGTTTGCAAAGTAAATGTAGAAGATTCAGTAAGTTGGTCTTCATGTTGGGTTTGGCCTAGTTCTGTAGAACTGTCTTGTTTCTAATGAACTGCCAGACAGGAGGATTAGCCTGCTATAGTAGTGTTTTTTTTTTTTTTTTTTTATATCTCTCACTTTCTCAAACTCAACCTTTCTCCATAAAAAACACCATCCCCGCTTCATTAGTCTTTATCTTCTTGCGTAGTTCTCAAATTAATTATTGAGCTGTTGGGTGTTTCAGACTTTTGGTGTCTGTCTCTAATATGGTTAATCATTACATTTTTGAACAGTATTTTGATGTTTCTTTAACAAATAAACTGTCCTACACACTAAAAGGTTGATGAAACCTAGTTTTACTGTAAAAAAGGCTATGTTTTAGTAAGAGTCTTGATCATGGCAGATGGATGTTATGCTGGTGATTTCCAGAGTCATTAATGCATAGTTCACATTCTCTGCTTCCATATTCTGAGGCGGTGTAGTCAACTGCCTAAGACCGAGGAGGAAACCTTCTTTGCATTTCACTATAGCAACTGCAAAAGAACAGTTGTTAAATTTTTCACATACCTGGTTGGCCGATGCCTGAGCAGCTGCCCTGCCCCCACCTGTTTAACCTGTGGCCTGTCATAACCGTCAGTCCATCCTCAGCCTTCTGCTGAATCAGGATGATATGTTGTGTCTTTAAAGGGTTAGTTCACCCAAAAATGAATATAATGTCATTTATAACTCAACCTCATGCCGTTCCACACCCGTAAGACCTTCATTCATCTTCAGAACGCAAATTAAGATATTTTTGTTGAAATCCGATGGCTCAGTGAGGCCTCCATAGCCAGCAATGACATTTCCTCTCTCAAGATCCATTAATGTACTAAAAACATATTTAAATCAGTTCATGTGAGTACAGTGGTTCAATATTAATATTACAAAGCGATGAGAATATTTTTGGTGCGCCAAAAAAACAAAATAACAACTTATATAGTGATGGCCGATTTCAAAACACTGCTTCAGGAAGCTTCGGAGCATTATGAATCTTTTGTGTCGAATCAGCGGTTTGGAGCACCAAAGTCACGTGATTTCAGCAGTGTGGCGGTTTGACACGCAATCCGAATCATGATTCGACACACTAATTCATAACGCTCCGAAGCTTAATGAAGCAGTGTTTTGAAATGTCATTACTGGCTATGCAGGCCTCACTGAGCCATCGTATTTCAACAAAAATATCTTAACACCCGGCGAAGTCATTTTTCGTTCTTCGCTTAGGGGTAAAACAAAGTTTAAAAAACTTAACCAGCAGTGTACTGTTTGCGAACATCCGATGCCCCCCACACTGCTGAAAGCAGCACTTAGATAAATATGTAGATATGTGCTGTGCACTTTCCTCTCAATAACTAAAACACAACAAAATTGAGAAAACAGCATGCATTTTTTAATAAAGCAAGAAAAGCATCTGATCAAACCAACATGGATATGTTTGCACGAGCTCTGCAATTGGGCTCGTCACATCACGTCACATTTATTTATATAGCACTTTATACAAAAGATTGCTTAAAATCAAGCAGCTTTACCGTATAAAACATGAAAAACAGTGTTTCGTTTCATCAGAAGTACAACTTCATTTTCTACTATAAAGCAGCTCTCCAGTATGTTCATGTTTTCACTCGCGAACATCTGTCCTGACCTAAACAGTGACGTTTAATTAGCATTTCTACAATGATGCATTTGACTGTGTCAGCATCTATTTCATTAAATATAACTTGGATAAGTCACAACTGTTAAACGCCCACTGAAGTGCCTTGAAACGTGCAACATTATTCATTGTGTTGATGTAATTTCCACTGAAACTGGAAGACAGGGTGGGACATATTGAGCAGCTCCTCTCCTTTTTTAAAATAGCCAATAGCATTTCGTTTATATCGCAGCTTGGCCAGAGCCGTTGAGTTCAGTAAAGCCGCAGTTTCTACCAAATCTCTTATTGTTCCTCCTCCTAATCTCCTCCATATCGCTTTAAAATACAGCATTCTGTGCAGAACTCAAATGGGTCCGATATGTTTTCTGGTCTGTGCCGACTCGCGCATATGATTCGCTCTGTGCTATCTTGTCTCTGGACCGGAGCAGACTGTGCGCGCGCTGCGGTGGTTCGCGTGACACTAACGTAAAACCAGACTTCATTCGCCCCAACGGAAGACATATTTACACAGTCTAAATCGTTCCCCTATCCCCTATATTGAACAATTGACCAATTTTTAGCTGCAGCTTCAGCATCTATTTATAGTGTAGGGGGTGGGACATTTCAGATTCTAGAGAGCATTTGATTGGACAGAAAATTTGATGAGAAGCTGAAGTGCAGGGTGATGTCATCAAAATCATTATTGGCGGAAGTGAGAGACTGTAAGTTTTGAATGCTTATATCTTCTAAATGCGAATTTTGTCATTGTATTGGAGCACACTAGCTTTTAGATAAGAGTAAGACTAACATATTCATACTAAAAGCCAAAAAAATTAAATACTGATTTCATGGGGACTTCAGGTATAGGTAAATTCGTAGGTAAAATTCGTTAGCCAAAGGTCATAGCCAAAGAACTTTACTATGACTGATTTAACTTATCACCTGAGAACGACACCATATTGAGTTCAATTACCCAGTTACCAATATTTAATGACCCAAACTCGATTTTTGCTTTTGGTTGCTTTTTCTGGCTAAATTAAAAAAATCATTTCCGTTCATCACTGCATTCTACAAATTCCCAGTGGACAAAACCTCAGGAAAACAGGTTGTGAAAATAAGAAAACTGAATGAGTAAGGTCTGTACTGGAATTGCATCTGTTCGTGTCATTGAGATGTTTCCATTAACTATTGAGGCCCGGTAGCTCCACACTCTCCACTCACCACCAGTAAACTTTACGACATAGTTGCTGAATAGCTCTTAATGCTCAGTGAATCATTGCTGAGAGGGTAAGGCTAACCTGAGGTCAGTGCTGAGCTTGGGTGAGAGGACACTATTCCCATAGTAATGCGGATTGATGAAGTGTCAGCGAAAGCATGTCCTTCTTCATATTTGTCGCTGTGTCGTCTATTCAGTTCTGTACATTTGGTGACCCTGAGGTGAAGAGTCAGACCTCCACACAATGACCCCACAGGCTGCTCTTCTGGCCCCGACACTCAGGGAATGCTCGCATGGAGAGGGTGCTCCTGGGAATCTCTGGACTTTTGGCTTGAGGAGCAAGAAAGGGTGGAAAGAACAAAGAAGTTTGAACAAAAGGAGTGCTCTGTCATACAGTGGGAATTCATTAGTATATTTGTCCTCCTTTTTACTGGGTCAGTGAGCTCATGAAACTGTGAGCACAAAGCACGTCATGGCCAGGAACTCTGTGTGGGTTCTTGCAAGCTTTTGCTTGTCTATTTGCAGTATATCTATGTGAGAAGATATAATCCATGCCCAGATTAGCACTCCTTCCAACAACCTTTTTTCCCCTTTCACCTCTCATTTTTAGTTGAAAGTTGCATACTTGTGTGAGCAGAAAAGATTGTTTTACCAAATTTCCACCAGCTTTACAACAGGAGCAAATGCACAAAAATTTTGTTCTTTTGCTATGATTTTAATGTTGATTAATCCAGGTTATTCTAAATTAAGAAGTATATGCCAGCAGTTAATAATTTGCATAATACCTACCCAAACATCTCTATATAAAAGATTGCACACAGCCATTCATTGCTCTCTGCATACATATCACTACGCTATCTAAACATGGAGCTGTGACACAATTTTTTTTTTTTTTTAACTCTGAAATGAGAGAGACTCATGGGGCCACTTACTTAGGCCCTGTTTCCACCTGGTATTAAGATGTGTTTTGGTCGAACAGATCACAAGTAGACAAGGGAGACACATTCCCGTTTACACCTGGTGTCTCTCTTGTCCACGTTCGTCCACTTCTGTCCTGATTTCTTCTAGGGGAGGGTCTATGGGTGGGTAAATGTATGTGTTTTTCAGATCTTTCGATCTAATGGATAAAATAATCTTGCGCAATTTACAGATGATAGAGTGGAAGTTGCTCTCCGACTTCCGCAAGACCGGCAGAACGCTGTGAGTGTGTGTTGGAAATCAGGAATGGTGAGAGAACATTGTGCTTGGTACGTTTTTCGTCTTCAAACCAAACTTGTGTCTTCAGCCGACAAAGTTTAAATCATCTGGCTAGCGAGTTTCTCATAATAATCACATTAGGTCAGTAGGCGGTCTTTTGTGGCTGTCCAAACACATTCAACCACATGAGCGTCTACACTATGAAAGCAATCCAGTCGAATGCGTTTTAGACTACCTCTGGAAGTGGTTGAAAGTGGACAAGCTCAAAATGTTTTAGACCCCATTTACACCAGTATTTAGCGTCGTCCACTTGTGATCCAATCGACCAAAATGTATATTAATACGATCTTGATCGACCAAATGCATCTTAATTTCTTCGTTAATTGGCTTTTTTTAAAAATTAGGTTGTAGTAACTTAATAAAGTTGTTTTGATAACTTCGGAAATTAGACATTGGATTTCTAGTGTGTTAATTTAAACATTTCAAGTGTTAATTTATTTGTTTTTAGTGAAGGGAAAGACCTGTTAGTGTTTAATGCTGTTGTGTTTGACATTTAAAAGAGTTTCTGTAATGTTGAAGGTTTTGTGGTTATCATTGTGCTGAAGAGTAGATACATGAAGGTAAACACTACATTGACTCTATAAGCAATGACTGCGCTAATGCCAGTGACGAGTAATATCTTACTTGTTCTTTAAATATACATGTTAAATAAGTTATGTTAGCATGTGTTATGATAGCTGTTGATTTGAACTGAAATAGATGATTTATTGTTTCCAGGGCTACAACTCTGGTAGTTGGAGCAACTTAATTTTTTTTTGAGTAATCACCTTAAAAAAATTGTTTATGCTACAAATTATTAAGTTCCTCCAACTCAGTGTAGCTTGTTGGTTGAATGTGAATTTACTCAAAGTTGTCACTCAAAAAAATTGATGCAAACAGTTGCATTATTTTTTTTTTTTGTTGAGCCAACACATTATTTTTTACTCATAAGTACTCATAAGGAGGAGAAAAAAGTGGAGAGCCCAGGTTTGCAGCTTGGGCATTGAAAAGTCATGTGATTGCAGCCGGTGTCCACCTGAGTTGACGTCATTTGTCACCATCGCTTTTTTTCAATGACGTAAGACCTACACTCACAAGGGAATATCCGATCTGTCCGCTTCCATGGCAGACAAAAATGCACGTATCCGATTCATATCAATTAGTATACAAATAAAATTGTATACAAAGCAACAGATCAAACAGAAAAAATTCACAACAAAATAGATTACATTCAGCAAGTGATAAATCATAGTTTTGGCTATAATACACAGAAGGACTTTCTCTTTCAGTATGTGCAGAAACATTATTTTATGTAGGAAATTTGAACAGAATGCACATGTTGAGATTGTAGGAGTGGGTGGCTTGTTTACTAGGATCTTTTCCCTGTGCTGTCAGGCCATCATGGTGGTCTTGATGATAACCGCAGTGGTTTGTGGCATAAGCGTGCCCAAACCCGCACCAGTACAACGTGCCCTCAGTATTTAGTGCTGGATTATGATCAAAATCATTTAAGCATGACAGGTAGCGACACTCAAAGTCAGATATACAGTAGATTATTCTCATAGTTTATCTCACACTTATAGTTTATATAACCAACACACACCTCAAGCCTCAAGAGAACAACCCATGATTCTCTCTGTTTCTCTCTTATAGATGCAGGAGTTGGAACAGAGAGTGATAGAGGCTGACCAGCGGGCAGAGAACGCTGAAAAACAGGTATAGCTGTCGGACCACCGTTTCATATTTTTAGGAATTTACTGTGTTAGAATCAATATCAGGACATGGTGTCCTATTTGCCAGATTTTTTTAAAAGGGATGTTTTATTATCATTGTATAATCTCATTCAGTGTGTCATATAACAAATAAATCACACATTGAAATAAAAAAACAAAAACATTTTCTTTTTTTTTTTCAAAACAGTTGAAAGTATAACAGCCTTAGCTAGCAAATATTATCATGCCACAGTTAGTAGTCAAAAATTTTGTTTTTGTTTTTCAGAAAATGTACAATGCAGTTTAGAAAAATAACTACATAGACAGTAAAAAACTTTTAATTTTAAATAGATAATCTTGAAATATTGTAAATTCTTTATTAAGTTGTATGTACAACAAAGTTATTGAAAATTGTTAATGTTTTGGAAATAAATCTGTTATTTGAATTTCAGTTTCTTTTTTTTTAATTTTGTTCAAAATATTATACGTATCATATCGTGAATCCAATATCGCAATACATATTGAATCGTGAGCTGTATCATTATACACAAATAGATTTAAATAATTCAAATTTTAGTTTTTTGAGGAAATTGGCTGATATTCAGATGGAAATAAATGTTCTATCGAAATCAGCTTCAGTATCCTTTTACTTATTTTATAGTTAATTATAAGTAATAAATCATGGGATCACAAATGGTACTCTTTCTTGAGAATTATCAAAAATTTTCAAAAAAATAACTCTTTTGTTTTGCATAGTAAAATAAAACCTGTAGCTGTGGTTTGCCTTTTTTTTGCTGAATAGTTTTGTCAGATAAATATCTTTACCAAGTTTAGAGTTTTGTTCCTCTCTCCTATTAAAAATATTTAACAAATATAAAATATTTTACTCATATTTTTATTGTTTAATCAAACTTGTAGGGTTCTTAAAATCAAATATCCACTCCAGACATCACTTTTGGCCTCTACTGTACCCTTTTCTCTTGAGGACTTAATCAAAAGTACCTTTGTAGGTCCATATAATGGAGGAGAAACTGAAGTCTGCAAACATGCAGCCCAGCGAATCGGAAAACTCACTGTACAGGCGCTATCAAGAGCTGAGCAGTCAAATTCAGGAGAAAGATATGATCATAAAGCAACTCGAAGAACAGCTGGAGAAGCAGGTAAAGACCTCACAAAGAGGAAAAGATGGCTGTTAAACTCTCACTTAAGGACTGAAACATTGTTCAACTGCCCTCCCTATCTGCAGAACTTGGTTCGAGCCCAAGAGGCCAAGATTATTGAAGAGAAGGCTGCAAAATCAAAGACTGGGTCACTTTTAAGTTGCGAGAGGTGAGTTGTGCTGTGGATCAAAAAAACATGGTAACACTTTAGTTTAGGGAACACATATAAACTATTAACTATGACTTTTCTATCAATAAACTCCTAATTTACTAGTTAAGAATGTAGAATAAGGTCATGCAGAATAAGGCTTTAATATGTGCTTAATAATTACTAATAAACAGCCAATATACTAGTAATAAGCAACTAGTTAAAAGACCCTAAAATAAAGTGTTACCAAAAAAATTTTTTTGAAACAGTGTCATTTATGTTTTTTGGTGTCTTGTAGATGGAAACCGAGAACCAGCAGTTGAAGAAAGCAAACCTGAAGCAGGCTGAGCAGATCCTCATACTGCAAGACAAGCTTCAGAGTAAACATAGTTCCTTTCCTGTTTTCTTTTCCTTATACCATTTGTTTTTGCTTGCTTTTGTATACCTCTCACTGTGTTTCTGTCAGCTCTTCTCGAGAGGCCCATGTCTCCAGCAGTGGATGCCCACCTGGTCCCTTCCAGCCCACTCCACCCTCCCAGCTGCCCCGGGACACCCCCTGTCCAGGAGGAGGGCTGGAGATTGACAGGATCTCGCATAGCCAATTCTTCAGGTACGTAATCATCTTCCACCTTCAGAAGGTTTGAAGCTCTCACTAGTGTCGTTGAACAGAAATATATTAGCTAATTCTGTTTTTCTCAGATTTACTTATGGAATAGATTCGTTAATTCAGGTTTTAAAAATATTGACTTATGGTGTAAAACTGCTGATTGAACTTTATTTTACACTTATGTATATTTTACACTAGTATTATTTTTTTGTAAGTACACTAGACAAGGTTTCTTGCATTTAGTTTTACATCACCATGTTTTTTGATACTGTACCTTTAAGACATCTATGTACAGTTGACCTCTGTTATAATTATTGCACTTTTGATATTTATTGTACTCAGTTTTCACCGTATCCTAACCTGAAGTGATAAGTGATAAGATTCCAACAACAAGCAATTTGTCTGTCCACAACAGACGCGACGTGACTACGACACGCGACAAAATCAATCAAAAATCACAGCCAATCAGAAGAGAGTGTGGGCGGAGTCTCTCTTTAAGCGTAGTACATAATCAAATTCATTAATTACACCATTTTAACATTATTAAAAATGCATACTGAGTGACCGAAACAATCTTTGTCCTAGAATACTCTTGTCTGTTCACATTGAGAGTTTGAGCTTGTTTGCTGTAATTTATTTTCAAGTTCTGACGTGAGTTATCCATTGTTTCTTTCAGATTGGCTATAAAGCACACTCAAAATTACATTCATTCTCACATTCGATGCTTTAAACATTAAATAGAGCACACTAACAGTACGGGCTGCGCGATTAATTGAAATTAACCCTAAATCACACTTAAACCGATTTGGCTTGGTGCAATTATGAAATCGCAAAGGCTGCAATTTATTTTAAGCACGGCTCTGTGATCAGCAGTAAATGCTGCTCCATCTGAAAGCACTGCGAGTTTGAGTCGCTTATAATGTGCATTTGAAAAAGCAACACGCATCAAACATCTTTCCAAACATGAGAAGCATTTATGAACCTCTTGTCCAATAAAAGACAACATTTAATAACATGTTTTTACTCCAAACTCACTTTTTTCGGATGTATCATCTTTCACTTTTCATTTTTATCTAATTATGCATTAATATCTGTTGCAAATTGCAGATAGCAAAAGGAAAATCACGGAGGGCTGCGATTCCGCGTTTCATAGTGCATCCTTACTTCCCACATTACAAGACAAAGGAGACTCTTATAAGTCTAGTCAAGATGGTGTTGACACCACAACCTCGGTAAAGGAGACCGGAGAGGGGGCGGAGCCTTCTTTTGGAGCGCCACGTGAGAGAGGAGTGGGAGGAGCCTCAGACAGAGATCACTCTTCTGATGAGCTCAACAGCAAATTTCGTTCCCAGCGCCTTCGCTCTTCTTCCTCATCTTCTTCCTCATCCTCCTCAGCATATGAGACTCCTGGTCCGGGTGGCTTTGACACGCCTACCCCCACTCCTAAAAGCCCTCCTCCTGTGCCCCTCTCACCCCCATTAATACGCCTCCCACTGTCATGTCCCTTCCATCTGGCTTTACCCTTGGGCACCAGCATGACCCTTCCCAAAGTTCGCACTCCTCTAACCCCCCGTGACAGCATCCAACTTGTGAAGAAACACCACAGTCAGCCGCAACCCGGCATAGAGCGCCTCCATCAGGTCAACGTCAACATTGATATTGGAAACTGCACCTCTCCATCCTGTGGTTCGGTTCCCACACATGGGCTAGAGGAGACGGACATTGATGAAGGGCCTCCAGAAAGCATGGAGGGTGTGGTGGAGGGGTCAGAGATGGAAGCTCAGCCTACTGATGGAGGCTTATTGGATAGGTTGGCCAAAGAGTTTGAGATGATGGACCCAGAAGCTCTTAAACCGCCTACACCACCTCTGCACAGATTTCCCTCTTGGGTAAGACAGGAAAGAATGCTATGGCTTTTACCTCAAATTGTGCAGCTTGTTAAAGGATTAGTTCACTTCAGAATTAAAATTTCCTGATAATTTACTCACCCCCATGTCATCCAAGATGTTCATGTCTTTCTTTCTTCAGTCGAAAAGAAATTAAGGTTTTTGAGGAAAACATTCCAGGATTTTTCTCCATATAGTGGACTTCAGCAGTTATCAACGGTTTGAAGGTCCAAATGTCAGTTTCAGTGCAGCTTCAAAGAGCTCTACATGATCCCAGATGAGGAATAAGGGTCTTATCTAGCGAAATGATTGGTCATTTTCTAAAAAAAATAATAAAATATACTTTTTAACCACAAATGCTCGTCTTGCACTGCTCTGCGATGTGCCACACATTAAGTAATCAAGTTGGAAAGGTCACGCGTGAGGTAGGCGGAAGTACCGGAGTAGGGCGAAAAACTCCATCTCATTTTCTCCTCCAACTTCAAAATCGTTCAACATCGTTGTTTTACCTTTTTTTGTAAAGGCTGTTTGACTTAGTCTTTGCAGGTTCCCTTTGTAGTCACTGGATCGGTACTTCCGCCTACGTCACGTGTGACTTTTTCCAACGTGATTACGTAATGCGTGGCGCATCGCAGATCAGTGCAAGACAAGCATTTGTGGTTAAAAGTGTGTGTATATATATATATATATATATATATATATATATATATATATATATATATATATATAATTTTTTTTTTAAGAAAATGACCGATCATTTTGCTAGATAAGACCCTTATTCCTAGTCTGGAATCGTGTAGAGCTCTAAAAATATAAATTAAAATTACATTCATTTTCTAGTTTGTTGTATTAGAATTTATATATTGTGCCTAACTGTTTTTAAATGTTTCATTATTTACATAAATATACTATTCAGATTTTCATATACACTACCGTTCAAATGTTTTTATGCTTACACAGGCTGCATTTATTTGATCAAAAAATTCTGTAAAAACAGAAATATTGTGAAGTATTTTTACAATTTAAAATAACTGTTTTTGACTTTAATATATTTTAAAATGTAATTTATTCCTGTGATCAAAGCTGAAGTTTTAGCATCATTACTCCAGTCTTTAGTGTCACATGATCCTTTAGAAATCATTCTAATATACTGATTTGGTTCTCAGGTAACATTTCTGATTATTATCAAGGTTGAAAACAGCCTCTTAATATTTTTGTGGAAACGGACACATTTTTGTTTCAAGATTCTTTGATAAATAATGCATGGGGTGGGCTTTTGGGGCTCTTTTGACTCTGGGCCAGCAAGCAACCACCTAGAAACACACAAAACAACACTCAAAATGTTTTAGCAACCAAATTGCAACACCCTTGCACCCACCCACATCACCCTAACACTATAGTGGCAAGTTTTCTATGGTATGATAAAAGTTCGACACCACTATTTGCATGTGTCTGTGTGTGTTTTTCAGGAGAGCCGGATCTATGCAGTAGCTAAATCAGGAATGAGAGTCTCAGAGGCCTGTCTTGGAGCTAAGACTTTAGGGAGAGGTCAGTCAACCAATCAGCAATCATCACTGATCACTCAGTATAGGTCTGTCACCAGCAATTGCTATAACACTATATGAACACATGCTCTTGGATCTGTCAATTAGAAGTCAGGATTTGTTTGTTGTCACTTCCTCTTACCTAAGGGGAACACACCTGTGCAGGTGTGATCTCCATGCACTGAATCTTCCAAGAGGCTTTTAGAGGAGTTCCAGGTCTGTGAGTATAGGGTGAGAATGAAAACCCTGCTTTTCAGTATGCTGTGATGAAAGGTTAAAACCACTGTGTAATTATCTCAGGGAGTGTTTCACCTCAACTCTACAGCAAAAGTCAGTGGAACTGTGCTGCATTCTGCATTGAGACACATGTCTGGAACTTTTTATAGTAAATATATTTTCTAGTTATGCTCAGCTCTAAAATACAGAAGAGGATTAGGGCCAAGCAATAATAAAAAAATAAAACCATCTTGAGATTAAAGTCATTATAATGCGAGAATAAAGTCATTCACTAATAATTGCGTGGATTATTTCGTGTTTGTACGCACAGGAGAACTTCCACCTAATTCACAACACCTGCGTACACACATGAATTTGTTCTTAACTTCGTTCTTATTTTATTGAATTTGGAGTATTCTAAATGTCTGTAAATGGAATAGCCTTATGAAATTATATTGAAGTGCCCACCCAGGCCTTATGAATTTTTTTACAATTTTCCAAACATTATGTAAGTGTCCATGTGTTGTTCGTTTGTTTCTCCAGTATCCACCCAACCTCACTACTCAACAACTGGCCCCTTCACCCACCTCATTTATAAGAACATCAGTGTGCCTGTGTACTCCACTCTTAAAGGGGTAAGATTACATCAATATGAGAGTTAACTAGTTATCTTACCAGTGTCATGTTAAAGTGTTATTATACATAACAGGTAAAGTGTACTTGTCTTTCTCATCCTTCCCACAATGTTCTTCTGCCCTTAGAAGGCGACTCAGATTAGCAATGTGCCTCTCCCTGATGATGACTCCGGTTCAGAAGACGACAGCAGCTCATTGGCCAGCTTGCACACATCCATACTGGGGCCAGATAAAAAAGGCAGCACCCCTGGCAGCCCTCGGGCTGTCAAAAGAGGTGAGGAAATCTGTGAAATAACCAACTTTATGTCCTTCAAAATATTTTTGTTTGACTTTTTAGGCTATTTTTTTCTAATTTGTGAATAATAAAAGTGTGCAGCTGTCATAAACTGCTCCGAGACACAAAGGTTGAGGATCCAAACACAGTATTTATTTAAAGGGCAATCCATTATCATAATCCATAAAACAGGCATATGGTCAAAACCACGGGCAAACAGTCCAAAGACCCAAAAAAAATCCAGGGAGACAAGCAGAAGATGAAAACCAAGACAACCAGAATAATGCTCAGAAATGCAGTAGTGACACATACAAGACTTCGCAATGACTGACAGAAAACACAGGGCTTATAAAGGCAAACATAAACGAGTAAATCACACACAGGTGAAAGTGATCAGATCATGATGAGTCCAAGCAATGGGTTATGGGAATTGTAGTCCAGGACAGAATAACAATGAATAAGAGGGGAGTGCCTTCTGGTGGACATCCAGGGTAAACCAGCTGGTGATTGTGACAGTAGCATTAAATATTGTTGGGTTTTTTTTAAGCTAAAATTATTAAAATCTGACCCAAGATCAACTCTTTGACATTTTTATGTCTTTTGTCCTGCAGGTGTTTCTATGTCCTCCATCAGTTCAGAGAGTGACTATGCCATTCCTCCGGATGCGTACTCGTTGGACAGTGACTGCTCAGAGCCCGAGCACAAGGTGCAGCGCACCTCTTCCTACTCCTGTGAGAGTGTTGGGCAGGTACATCTCTGAGCTCCTTCTTCTTTTGAGCCATCTCTATATTGTTTTCTAGGGGTGTAATGGTACACAGAAGTTCATGGTTCGGTACGTACCTCAGTTTTGGGGTCATGGTGCGATACGAATTCAGTGCATGTATATGTACATGTAGTAGTGAGTAGTAGTGAGACTTCCACAAGTCATGACACAAATCAGCACAATGCCAGATTGTGTCTCATTATAACAGTGGAAACAGCTTAAAATACTCTGTCATTTATGGTTATACAGATAAGAGTAAGACATCATTTGAAAAGGTAAAGGTATTTTTATTTGTGTGCTCTCACAATAACAACAAAACACTGTGCTTTTGTAAAATAAAGAAAACAAACAGGATGCCGCTTTCTGCCGTCCTGGTTTCCTTTCCGTGAAGTTTGTGGAGCGTGTTACAAAAATTAATCGAAACTCATATATAGGTATAGACTACTAGCAAGCTCTTGTGTGCTATCTCAACTTGTTTTGGGTTGGTGCATAGATCCTCTCGTCTTCTTCTGCTCTTTTTCCTATTGTGGAGGTTAGCAAACAGTGTTGCATTACCACGCACACCCCCTTCTGGATTGGAGTGTGGTTCGCCTGTGACTGACTGTATTCGTTGTCTGACTGTATGCACTGAACTGTGACGTCCGTACCATGGCAGTTTGGGACGAATACATGTACTGTTACACCCCTTTTGTCTTGTTCTCATCTACACTTCCATTCAAAAGTGTGGGATTTTTGTATGCTTTTTTAAAAAAGTCTCTTCTGTTTACCAAGGCTGCATTTAATTGATCAAAAATACAGCAAAAACGGTAATATTGTAAAATAATATTACTATTTAAAATAACTGTTTTCTATTTGAATATATTTTAAAATGCAATTTATTCCTGTGATGGTAAAGCTGAATTTTCAACATCATTACTCCAGTCTTCAGTGTCACGTGATCCTTCAGAAATCATTCTAATATACTGATTTGGTGCTTTAGAAACATTTCTTATTCACAGTTTTCATGTGACATCACACACTTACAGGAATGCCCACCTGGAGGGCAAAACCAGGCTTTACTCCATTGCCTGCCAGTTGTTTTTTACCAGGTTTGAACTAAAGTACTGATGATGTAGTAAATCAGTGATATTAAAAGACCAAATTCACTATATACCTTATTAATAATGCATATATGTACAGGCAAACAGACATAAGGTACATACTGAATTTAATCTTATAATATCACTGTTTAAGTGTTTTTCAGGTTAAGAATGTCCCGCTGTTTTTGAAACACTGCAGATTGATTGAAATACTGCAGCAAGTGCTGTATATGTATCACATGGTCCCAAAACTTTTTCTTCTTTTGAGATGGAAAATTAAGAGGTCTGTGCTTCAGTTCTATGGATGTTTTGCCCTCCAAGTCTCCACATCAATCACATGACTGAAAACTATGAATTATTATTTATTTTGAAAATGGTGATTCTTTGATGAATAGAAGGTTCAAAAAAACAGCATTTGTTTGAAAAAGAAATATTTTGTAACATTATAAATTCTTTTTTGTCATTTTTTTTTGTTCAATAAAATGCATCCTTGCTTACTGAGCCCAAACTTTTGAATCGTAATACATATATCAGTATATTTTAATACGGAGGTTCTTCAGATAACATTGGTGAGCATCAGACGATCCTTAATGTTTAGTCCAAGGAGGTCTGTAATACCTTGAGAAAGCTGTGTGTTAGCATTCCCATTCACCTCGATCCTAATCCAGTTAAATGGATAGAAGTTAGAAGACAGGTTGTCTATGGTTGTCTAAGTTTTGTATGTGTTTTTCCAAATAGGAAACTCTAGAAAAGACAGGTTACTTGCTAAAAATGGGCAGTCAGGTAAAGGCGTGGAAGAGGCGCTGGTTCATTCTGAGGAACGGGGAGATCTTGTACTACAAGTCGCCGGTGAGTAGACTTTTCCACAACTCTGCAGCGGTATTTGAGAGAGAGTGTGAGGGAAGGAAGTTTAGAGTTACAGCGCTGATGATGTCTGCCTTTGTTCTGCTCTCAGAGTGATGTGATCCGGAAACCTCAGGGCCAAATGGAGCTGAACTCCTCGTGTCATATAGCCCGCGGAGAGGGAGCTCAGACATTCCAGGTGAGAGACACACTGATACACATAAACAGCCTTTAACAAATCTGTCAGCCTAAGGCTTTCAGAAACAGCTTGATATGGGTATCACATGGGTATCGCAAGCTTTGCTTGCGTTTTGAGAGAATGTTCAGCTCTCAAGTGCTGCTATTATTGGATTTTCAGTCAAAATGATAGCAATAATGGGGTATTATCTATAATTTCCTCAAACTTTAATCAGTGTCATCACATCTGTTACAATTTGGGAGGAACTGATAATCATAATCAAAAATGTCTTGTAGAATTTACTGTAGGTCACCTGGACTTGCAATTCTGTTACCACATGAATTGGAATAAATCCTACAATACATTCCATGATGGCAGAAATGATTCAGTGTCTTCATATATCATGTCAAATTTTCATCTCATGGATGGATGGATGAAGAATGGATGGATGGATAATGGATGATGGATGGATAATGCATGGATGGATGGATGGATGGATAAAGGGTGGATGGATGGATGGATGGATGGATAAAGGGTGGATGGATCGATGGATGGATAATGGATGATGGATGGATAATGGGTGGGCGGATGGATGGATGGATGAACGGATGGATGGATAGATAGACATCTTTTTTTTTTTTTTTTACTGTTGTTTCCATGATTGCAGAGATGAATTTTGTTTTTGTTTTTCTATTAAGTGAAGAGTTATAGTTAGGGATGGACAATATATCCACACCACATCAGCTGAGGGCCGCATTTTGATTGATTGATTGATTGATTGATTGATAAAAAAATTAAAATATTTTTATCTCAATATTTACATTTTAATATCTGCCATTTATCAATTATCGACCGCAACATTAAAACAATTATTCGCTTATCTGAATCAGACAGAAATTTAATATTAGTGCATCCATAGTCATTGTCAGATGAACCAGTTTTGTTGGCTAAATCTCTGTCAGTCTTTTTCTCATGTGCGTGTTGTGTCTAGTTAATTACAGAGAAGAAGACCTTTTACTTGGCTGCAGACTCCCCAAATATCCTGGAGGACTGGATCAGAGTTCTCCAGAATGTTCTCAAGGTCCAGGCCAGTGGACCAGTTTCCATGGATAAAGAAGTCAAGGCCACTGTGAGAGGCTGGCTAACAAAGGTAAGAGTTCACAGGAGTGTTATTGAGGTTTTGAGTGAAAGAATGATTGAATTGTCAAAAGTACAGACTCCGGTACCAAGTCGGTGTTGAAATTTTAAAAAAGTGACTTTACCAGCATTTCCCCCTAGCATTTTGAGCGCTGTTGAGTGGATCTTAAACACCTCTGATTGGCCATTATGTTCACACGCTCAACAGCTATGTCTGTGATTGGCTACAATGATCAACGCTTCAGAAACATGTTGTAAATAGACATCTTTGACATTCTTCACCGAGCACTTACACAGATACACAATGGAGCATTTGAAAGCAGATCCACTGATAGATGCCTGCTTTCAAACGTTCTGTGTGCTTTCAAACGCTCCCGTGTGTTGATCATTGTAGCCAAACACAGAGATATCTGTTGAGCGTGTGAATACAATACAATGGCCAATTAGCTGTGTTTATGAATCAAATCAAAATGCTAGGGGGAAATGCTGGTATCATCACATTTTTAAAAGTCGGTTCTTTTGACAACATGAATTTTGAAAATTGAATGATTGAGTATTTAAACAGTTTATCTACTGTAACAAAGTTAAAGGTTCAGGGAAGGAGGCAGGAACTGGTGAATGTTAAACATAACATTAATCATAAAATAAACAAACAACAAAATGAAAGTAAACTGGCAGCCCCTCACGGATGACTGCCGCTTGAACTAAAACAAAACACCAACATAAATAGTCCAGACCTGGTCCTGTCTCGTCCTTCACTGCCATCACTTCTTCTTTTATCCTTACGGAGCACCTCTGTGGGACTCGAGACAGGTGTGGCGCACAGGTGACGCTCATTAGCACTCGTGCCACCGGCCTCACTCCATTCCCACGGTTCTTGGCCCTGCCCTGCTTGCCACATCTACATATAAAGATGTCAGTGCAGTGCAGTGCAGTAAGATTTTTGACGTGTATGAAGCAATAAAGTGATAATGATTAACAGTGTGCGATTGACAGTGAAGATTGCAGGGTGAGATTCCTGGATGGCTGGTACATGCTGGGACAGAGCTGAGGTCATCGGGCCTGGAATGTATCTGATAGGGAGTCCCTGATCACAGGCTGTGGGGGGGTCTTGTCAAATGTGTACATTAATTGCATTGTTTTTCCATTTGAATGCATTTGAATTGACAGTCCATTTTCACTTTGATGAATGAACTGGAAACAATATCAAGCACAGATTTTACACCTGGTATTAAGATCCTCAGTGTTTCTTTCACTTATTCTTTCTCTCTGCACTTTTCTGATAATATTTTTTATTTTACTACAGGTGAAGCATGGTCATTCAAAGCTTGTGTGGTGTGCTTTGATTGGGAAAGTCTTCTACTACTACCGTAACCAGGATGACAAGGTAGATATCTTTAGCGTCCTTAAATTGAGAAAAACTAAGGGATTTTCTGTTAGTAGCTCTGCAACATTTTTATTTAAGCTGAAATGTGTAATGTTTTGATGTTAAAATAAAAAAATACTCCGGTCATTTGTAAATAAATTTATGCATATGATGCTGTTGTATGTTGAACTCAAATATGCGTTCATTGCAGTTCCCTCTGGGTCAGCTACATGTTCGGGAAGCACGGGTGGAAGAAGTGGACAGATCGTGTGATTCTGACGAGGATTATGAAGCAGGTGGGCGGGGCTTCCTCTCCTCTCACTTTACGTTAGTGGTCCATCCCAAAGAGCAAAGCCCCACCTACCTGCTTGTCGGCACTAAACAAGAAAAGGTATCACTTACACCACAAACACAATCTGAATTTTGCCTAGCATTTACCCAGGAGCTTGTTTGTACTTTAATTAGAATGCCATATATAAATGAGTTTATTCAGGTCTAAACGTTTTGAGCTTGTCCACTTTTGACTACTTCCAGAGGAAGTCCAAAATGCATTCGACTGGATTGCTTTCGTAGTGTAGACTCTCATGTGGTCGAATCAGTTTGAACAGCCATAAAAGACTGTCTACTCTCCGCCAGCTGACTTAATGCATAAACAATATGGAAAGCGCGCTAGACAGACAGGATTTAAACTTTATCGGCTGAAGACCCAAGTTTGGTTGGAAGACGAAAAACTTACCAAGGGCAATGTTCTCTCACCATTCCTGATTTTGATAGACCCCTTCCCTCGAAAGAAATCAGGACAGAAGTGGTTGAAAGTGGACAAAACTGACGGATTAAAACAGCAGGTGTAAACGGGAATGTGTCTCCCTCATCTACTTGTGATCCGATCAACCAAAAGCATCTTAATACCAGGTGTAAACAGGGTCTCAGATTCTTGCTGTCTTTCTCACAGGACACCTGGCTGTACCACCTGACTGTCGCGGCGGGCAGTTGTGCCAGCCTGAGGGTGGGCACAGAGTATGAACAGCTGATCGGCAAGCTGTTGGATGTCGATGGAGACCCAGGTCAGAGGTTAATTTTAAATATCTACTTCTATAACACGTACAACTGTTTCTCAAGTCGCATGACGGACTGGATGGTTTTAAATTGGGACAGACAGATAGAATGACTCCATCTAGACCCCAGACAGTGTTTACGACCAGTTCTGATGGCTTGATGGCAGCTGTTGTGCCATTTAAATTTGTTTTTCAATCTGTTGTTGTGTGTTTATGTGTGCAGACTCTGCTCTGTGGAAACGTGAAGTGCTGTGCTTCAGTAAGGAGGGTCTGCAGTACCCCCTCACCACGCTGCCCTCCGAGGCACTTCAAACAGAGGCTCTAAAGCTCTTTAAGGTGAATGCATTTGTCTGTGTCTTCTCTTACTTTCTCAGAGTCCTTTATCCTTCTTTCTGCTTTATTCACATTCACAAATGCTCTTTATGTCCTCTTGTTGTCTTTATCTCCCTTGAAGTATCACTCCATCTCTCAAATACTTCTAAGTTGTCCTCATCCTCCTCTCCTGAGAGTTGATGGTGCCGTCCTGTCCCTACTGTGGACTCCCACAGCAGGATCAAAGGCAGTGATGGGAGGCCTTGTGCTCATTATAGCACAGGAGATAATGAGCTGGATTTGGCTCTGATTGACGTAAAACCTCAAGCTGCTTTGAAACTGTAGCTTACCAAGATACAAGCTAGTACGATTAAAAGTAGTTCAACTACAGTCAGACTACTCTTTTGAAGCAGTAGTACTTGGATACACTACAAGTAATAAAATAAAGTTTTTTTTGGCATAAAACATTAAGGATCTCCATTACGGTATCAAATGGGAACACATAAAGTGATTAACAGCTAACAAAAAGGGGGAAAAAAACTACCTAAAGCAGTGGTTCCCAAACTGGGCTGAGTGTAATGATGTAGGCCATAGGACATAGCGCTCGACTCCCATGCCGGCGGACCCGGGTTTGAGTCCCGCTTGGAGTGGGCGGTTCGAACAGGAGGGGTTACATTGGTGCCGTGACCTGGATGGGAGTGAGGTTTAGGGGTGATGTAACAGACATAGGCCGGTAAGAGCTGTGCGTGAAAATCCCACGCCCCTGATCTCAAGAGGCGCTCTAGCGACTGATGCTAGAGACTGCAGTCTTTAGCCTCCTTGTTTAGCCTCCGCTTAGAGCGGGCGGTTCGAACAGGAGGGGTTACATGAGGATGTGCTGGAGTAAACTTTACAGAGTGCTCGACTCTTGCATTACAAAAGTCAATACAAGATCTTGACCAAAAAAATATGCACCTCTTGGTGGAAATAACATCACAACATTATAAAATTATTGACTGCAGGGGGACTTTTAGGAGTACTCACTTAATCATCTCTAAGATCACTCATTTTTTAAAGCGAAATGTAAATTAAAAAAGTTATGTAGGGATTTGCTACGGTTATTCATTATGCTGAAAAATATAGTTCGTAGCATCACTACTAGTCAGTTACCCCTCAGCAGTGGCTCTCAGTGCGCTTTGTGGGAAATGGCACTAGCCCTGTAACATCTCATTTTGAGGACAGGCCTTAACATTTCATGCGGAGTTCAAAGAGGATCGCTGACAGTTTCTGGAGAGATAGTCTCATTCCAGTTGCTCATAGTTTCTCCCCAGGCTCCCGTTTTCTATTGAGAACCCTGTTCTCCTGAGGTTTCCAGACATTATGCCCTATTGACAGTTCAATGGCGTATCCTTGAGAGCTAGCATCATGTGCAGTCCTCAGTGCTCTTTGAAGATCACAGGCGCTTTTTAGGTAGTCATTTGATACTGAAAGAAAATGCCTCCCACTCTGAAGTAATGAATGGGGGGGGGGTTGACAGCTACATCCTGACTTGATTTAATTTGCATTGTAAGAGCAGAAACGGAATGTTAATAAGAAAGTAAAGCATGTTGTTGCATGCTCTGACAGTACCAGCTGTGTGCGGTAATGTGCGAGGTGTTCGCCATCTGCTGGTTGTTCTGTTCAGAAAAGTTTTTATTTTAAAGAACCTGCTGCATGACTGGATTTAATAGGGGAAACTGTGAAAACACGAGTAAAACATGAGTAAAACAAACGAATAAACTAAAAGGTGGACTTGATAGTGTTCCTCTTATAACATAACAAAGATCCAGTAATCCATGGATATTGACAGGAATCATGTTTCCTGACATTTATATGTGCCTGATTTCGACGCCGGGGAAATGCATAAAGCAAATTTGCATGTGAATGCTTTATATAAATACAATATAGGTAGGTCTAAATCCAGGTGATCACTTATATCAATGTTATATATATCATCCAGCCCTAAAACTTTTATAGTTTTTGTCAGTGTTTTTCTAAAAACATCCAATTATGCAGAATATAAGATGGTAAATATTTAATTGACGAGTTGCCAATACATTATATAATAATACAATATATATGGGTATGATTTTACCTCAAAATTCAACACATTGACACAAAATGAAATCTGCAAATCCACGTTTCTCTGCCTGGAGTCTTGTCAGATCTATTGGTACAATCAATCGCAAAGCTCTTTCCTGTTGTGGATGTGTTTTGTGTGTTTTTTGCACCATTCACGCTGAAAACCAATGCTGCCACTCAGACTTTTTGCCACTCAGTGGGCGTAACCGCAGTCACTGGACCAAGTGGACCATCAAAATAAATTATTACCAAAAAACCTGTTTAAAAAAGTTTTTTTGAAATGTTCTCTTTTGAATTCACACTCTTTTGAATGGTATCAAGTAAAATGTAATAACATATTTTTCTTGCATCTTAGATACATGTGAGAGGACTAAGATTTCAAACTTTCCCTGATTGATTTATTTGATTATTATTTACTTGTAATTATGCAAAATTTACTGTTATTACAGTAGTAAGTACGTGTAACGTGTATCTATGTCACCTTCAATTTTTATTTTTGTATAACTTAATAAATAGGACAAAAAGTGAGTTGTGTCATTGAGCCACACACATACAAATAAGTTTTTTTTTTTTGTCCCAATGGTAGTCATGCCAGCTGTTCATCAATGTGCTGGTGGAATCACCCTCAATTGACTACCACACCTCGCTGGCTCAGAATGCACTGCAGGTGTGCCTAACACATCCAGAGCTGCAGAATGAAATGTACTGTCAGCTGATCAAACAGACCAATTGCCGCACTCCTCACAACTATGCCCTTACGCAGGTCAGTGTCATGTTTGTGCACACTCACACTTCACATTGTATCATCAGATCAAGTGTTGAATATCTCTCTTTCTTTCTCAGTGCTGGCAGCTGTTGTCATTGTGTGTAGCTCTCTTCCTGCCTCAGCACCATTTCCTGTGGTACCTGAGACAGTACCTGCAGCAGAACGCAGATCCCAGGTCACTAAATCTACAACTGTTTGAGTATATATCTTACTTAATGAATTAAATTAAAAACACAGAGTCAAAAAAGGCTGCTACCTAAATAAGAATTATTTTTTAATATTAAATTATATATATATATATATATATATATATATATATATATATAACTAGTGGAAAAATTCTGACAATGGAACTAGAATGTTTGGATTTAAGGGCATTTTGATATATTTACTGGAAAACAAGACTAAGGTACCGATAAGAATAAGGGTTTTGCAGTTATGCCTAATGTACTTGTATTTGAAAGCCTGTGTTTGTGTCTGTACACTCACAGGACTGAAGTGGGGAAGTATGCTGTGTACTGCCAGCGCTCAGTCGAGAGAACCTTACAGAATGGAGAGAGAGAAGCAAAGCCTTCGCGGATGGAAATTCTTTCTATTCTGTTGAGAAACCCGTATCATCACTCTCTACCCTTCAGCATACCTGTACACTTCATGAACAACACTTATGAGGTACACACAAACACCTCATTCAGTGGCCCTTACATTAACCCTGTAAAGCTTAAAGTATATTATTTGATACTCAAATTTCTAAAGCCTCTAAATAATCAACATGATCAAAACATTGCTGTAAAAAGCATCTACTACAACCCTATTTTCAGAAAAATCAGACATTTTGTAAAATGCAATAAAATCAAGAATCTGTGATTTGTTAATTCTGTTTAAGCTTCATTTAAACAACAAAAGTACAAAGAAAAGATTTCCATTTCCATTTTTACTAACCAACTTAATTGTATTTTGTAAATAAATACAAATTTTGATTTTGATGGCTGATCAAAATCATAATATCAAAACATCAAAACTTGACCCCAGCTTTACCCTAAAATGTATGACAATATGAAATATGAGAAAGGATTGTAGCATGCATAAAAATACATACAAATTTTGATTTTGATGGCTGCGCACTGTAATTTCTCAACTTTTTTGGAGCGTGTTGCAGCCGTCAAAATCAAAATTTGTATATATTTACAAAATACAATTAAGTTGGTTAGTGAAAATGGAAATGAAAATTGTCAAAATTCAAAAATGTGTGTTTCTCTAAGATCCTACAATGATGAAAATGGTTTGGTTTTTTTAATCTAAAATTGTTAAAGTCTGTTTATATAAGGATTTTAAGGGTTTAATCACAGTTTCACCAGCTTGACCCCAACATGTATGACAATATGAAATATGAGAAAGGATTGTAGCATGCATAAAAGTCTTAGCTACATTATTATGCCAAGATAATTGAATTAACTTCTAACTATTTCTATCTTTTCACCATTAATAAAAACATTAACATCGGGAGATTGAACATTTGTTTTTGAGAAGAGCATTCCTTTTGTTTTACCAATGTTTAGGCTAAGACACGATTGTTCTAGACACTGTGTAATCCTTTCCATAGCAGCTTTTAACTTCTTAGCTGCTAACTCTGCTGTTCTCTCATGTATAAGAATAACAGTATCATCAGCACACATTTGCACTTGTATCCCTTCACATTGTTGCGGAAGATCATTAATATACAGATTAAATTATAAGGGACCTAACACTGATCCTTGGGGTACACCCATTGTATAATGTAAGTTACAGGACTTAAAGGGTAAGTTCACCCAAAAATGAAAATTCTGTCATTAATTACTCACCCTCATGTTGTTCCACACCCTTAAGACTTTCGTTCATCTTCGGAACACAAATTAAGATATTTTTGATGAAATCCGATGGCTCAGTGAGGCCTCCATTGCCAGCAAGATAATTAACACTTTCAATGTCCAGAAAGCTACTAAAGACATATTTAAAACAGTTCATGTGACTACAGTGGTTCAACCTTAATGTTATGAAGCGACGAGAATACTTTTCGTGCGCCAAAAAAACCAAAATAACGACTTTATTCAACAATATCTAGTGATGGGCGATTTAAAAACACTGTATCAAACTGCCAAAGTCACGTGATTTCAGTAAACGAGGCTTTGTTACATCATGTATGTTTCGAAATGTTTCGAAATTTCAATGGTTTACGGCAGTTTGATACCCGCTCCGAACCACTGATTCGAAACAAAAGATTCGTAAAGCTTCGAAGCTTCATGAAGCAGTGTTTTGAAATTGCCCATCACTAGATATTGTTGAATAAAGTTGTTATTTTGTTTTTTTGGCGCACAAAAAGTATTCTCGTCGCTTCATAACATTAAGGTTGAACCACTGTAGTCACATGAACTGTTTTAAATATGTCTTTAGTAGCTTTCTGGACACTGAAAAAGGAAATGATCGATCAATGATCTGTCAATGGAGGCCTCACTGAGCCATCGGATTTCATCAAAAATATCTTAATTTGTGTTCCGAAGATGAACGAAGTTCTTAGGGGTGTGGAGCGACATGAGAGTGAGTAATTAATGACTGAATTTTAATTTTTGGGTGAACTAACTCTTTAACCTCATTGATTTACATTACAAGCTATCAAAATTTCATTTTACATTTTGGCCATATAAATATGGCAACTTCACCATATTGCATAGTTTTGCTCAGTTTGGGCCTTGGAATAAAACTGAGGGTTTTTCCCCCCTTTTTAAGTATGAGCTCCATATCCTCCTGTGTCATACTATAGCTGTGTCCCAATTCAGAGGCTGCATCCTTCGAAGGACACAGAATTCAAAGGCGGGTCCATGATATGATATGGAATGCATAAATGTAAAACGTTTTACTAGGACAGGCTTTCAGAATGTCTCTTCATACCATCATATCTTTCCCCACCTCTATAGGTTGTTGGTTTTGATGGTTCCACCACAGTGGAGGAGTTCCTGAACACCGTGAACCAGAGGGCAGGTATGAGGAAACCACAGATTTCAGGCTTTGCACTCTTCACTGACGACCCCTCTGGCAAAGATCTGGAGCACTGTCTGCAGCCCAGCAATAAAGTACAATATGAACATTAAATATTAGAGCTTTTACAAAGTACATTCTGTGCTGCAAGAAATGATTTTTGTATTGTTCTGGTGCAGATCTGTGATGTGATCTCCAAGTGGGAACAGGCACTGAAAGAACTTCATCCTGGAAAATATGAAGGAACACGGATTGTCCGTCTCACTTATAAAAGCAGGTGCATTTGAAAAACGGTGGTCTCGTACATCCAAAATCTATCAAAATGAACAGTTAAGAATTTTTTTTTACCAATGGGTTAATAATGTTAGGGTTTTAAAAGTATACAGTCTTCCTTGTAGGCTGTGTTTCCGAGCTCAGGCTAAGGGGGAAACTGAGCGAGAGCGCCTTCTGCTGGCATATCAAGTAAATGATGAGGTACAACAAGGGCATTTCCCTGTCAGCAAGGAACTGGCCCTGGAAGTGGCTGCGCTGATGGCACAGGTGTGTGTTGATGTAGATCACATGTTTGTGTTTGAGGGTGAGTGTATCTGAGGTGGTGGGTTACAAACAAAACTCAATTATCTTTTAGGTCGAGCATGGTGACCTAGACCGGCCTGCAATGTCTCCTGTTGGTTCTCCTCAGCCGAAGACCCAACAGGTCCTTCTGCAGGTACTGGAGCGGTTTTACCCTAAACGCTACAAACAAGAATGCAGCATGGAACAGCTCAGGTAAAGTCCCATTTATTTGACTGAGTACATTATAATCACGTCACATTCATGTTATTATTATATTATATTATATTATATTATATTATCTTTAGCACTTAATTATATTATTTAATATAATTATATAATATTAATATAGTTAATATAATATTTTTTTAATATAATAGTATAATCAGTATAATAGTATTTCAGTATAATTATAATTATATAATATATATATATATATGATTAACATGTTAAAATAATTGAATGCAAATAACTACAAAATATTATATGATTTTATATATATAATTATATAATAATTTTTTGTAGTTATTTGCTTTCAATTATTTTAACATGGTAATCATATATGTGTATATATATATATATATTAAATAGTATACCTATTATATTATATTACAGTATAATTTATTTATAATTAATTAATTATATAATAATTTTTTTGTAGTTATTTATGTTCAATTATTTTAACATGGTAATCATATATATATATATATATATATATATATATATATATATATATATATATATATTAAATAGTATACCTATTATATTATATTATAGTATAATTTATTTTTAGCATTTAATTTTTAATATAATATAATTATATAATATTAATATAGTTAATAAAATATTTTTAATATAATAGTATAATCAGTATAATAGTATTTCTGTATAATTATATAATAATTTATTTGAAATTATTCAAATATTTTAACTTGTTATTCATTTATATATATTATATACCATAGAATGCATATATTATATTATATTACAGTTTATCTTTAGCATTTAATTGTATATTTAATTTAATATAATTACATAATATTAATATAATTAATATAATAATTATTTTAATACTATATTATATTATAATTTATCTTTTGCATTTAATTGTATATTTAATTTAATATAATTATATAATATTAATATAATTAATATAATAATTAATTTAATATAATAGTATAATCAGTATAATAGTATTTCACTATAAATGTAAACATTTTTCTGTGGTTATATGTGTTTAATTATTTTAACGCATTAAGGATTTTAATTGCATGCGTTAACACGTTGATATATATGCATTCTTTGGTATACTATTTAATTATATATATATATATATATATATATATATATATATAATTATCATTTTAATATATTAAATATTATAACATTTTAATATTATATTATTAATATAATATAATATAATAATAATAATATTATATTATATTATATTATTATTATACTTTGCTTTATTGACCTTAATATGTTGTTTTTCTTCATTTAAAAAGAACATGAAAAATAAAATGCTCACTGGACGACACTTTATACACTTCATTTAAAATTTTTTAAAAAATTAACTGTCCCACAGGGACCTCGGTGAGCGTTTGGCCACTAAGTGGTCTGTCCTGCATGGGTGCACAGCCTCCGAATGTGTGAGAATCTATCTGACCGTGGCCCGCAAGTGGCCTCTGTTTGGGGCCAAGCTGTTCAGTGCCAAGGTGAGTTCAGATGTAGATGAGGCAACAGTTTTCAGAGCCGCTGCCAAAATTACGTTTTTTTTTTTTTTTTTGACCACTTAAAAAGATTTTCAGATGTACCTTTTCACAAGAGCGCTGTTAAAACATGACTGAATTCCTCCTTTTATTCCCACTCTGTTGGTGCACAGCCACTGCCTCCCTCTTCATTGGATCAGTCTCAGGTGTGGCTGGCTGTTAATGAGGATGGGCTGAGTGTCCTGGACTATACAATGGTGAGTGTATGTGGATACTTATTTATAGTTTCAGAACCACATTAAAGGAATATTACGGGCCATTTACATCTTAAGCTCTTAAGTGTGCTGTTGATTACCGCAGAAAATGATTTAGACTCCCTCAGGTTGTAAAATCAAATGAAAAACATACCTGGAGTAATACTCTTATAATGGAAGCCTAGAAGTCAAGTGTGCAGTGCAGCTATAATGCTGCTTTGAGAAAATAACAATAACAACGTATGGGATAATTGTAATGTAATCTGTAAATATCTATAAATCTGTAAAGTAAAGTAGAGCACAACTGAGTCAAAAGGAAATGTGTAGTTAAAATACAAATAGTTCAGTCATTAAACTCTAACTGAGCACTGATTGGTTCCTCTAATGCTGTGGCGTCAGCCAACCAGATGTACTTCCTAATCATATTTCGTACCTTAGCCTGCGATCACCCTGCTGCGCAATAAGGAAAACTTCTGTTTACCCCTCCTCCTCCCCAGCACCACCTGTGCAGATCTGCTATGGGTGTTTTAATATATTCTTGCAGAAGCATGTCCTTATGTATGTTATTATATCTAAGCTGAACAAATTCTTGTATTTTCTCAGCAGCAGCAGTGCTGATCTTGTCTGCCAAAATCAAGCATATGTACATTCCCCATGACAATAAATACTGGTTAAATAATTCACTCTGAGAGTTGTCATGATTTTTGGACATTACTGAAATGAACAAATACTCCTAGTGCTGATCTCAAACAACACACCACATAGGCTATTTATCAAAACAATAAAGAATCATTTTAAATTATTTTATCATAACCTAATTAACATTTATATGCCTTTCGCTGTTCCAATATTAGTAATGTCCACGTGTAGTAATGTCCATGTGTAGTGCATAACCAGATGTTCATTCACCTGGAAAAGTAGTCCCACCTCAAAAGTACAATTTAGTCAGCTATAACACAAATATGAGCTTCATATTTCTGTTTTTTAACCTCTGGTCCAGAAGCTTGCTGGGCCTCTTTTGTAAATGCACTTATTTTCAGACCTTTAGCGCCCTCTTTTGGCTCAGTGCATTTTTTTCACTCTCAATCCTGCCCTTATGTTTCTTGAACTGTATAAGATCTATCTGGCACTGAGTGGGCCACATTGGCAGGTGTGCTGGTTTTAAATGTTTATTGACCAGGAAGTTTCCAAAAGCTGTAGTCCTGATATCTTGCCCAGTTGGCTGTATTCTCACTTGGAGAAGTCTAGCTGTTTTGAAAAAGAATAAACAGGGTCAGGACAGACTCTGTAATTTTCTATTTTTATGTCTTTTATGTTTTAGTTTTTTTTGGTTTACCTCTTCATCCATTCACTATTTTCACCAGCTCACAGAAGAAAAAAACATCCGAAGGGAACAGAAAACCAGTAAAAACTGTAATATTGCGATACAGTTTTAAATAGTTGTTTTTATAGTTTAAATATGTTTTAAAATGTATTCCTTTGATGACAAAGCTACATTTTCAGTGTCACATGATCCTTAAGAAATAATTCTAATATGCTATTTTTTTGCTCAAGAAACAGTTCTTATTATTATCATCAATGTTGAAAACAGTTGTACTGATTAATAATTTTGTGGAAACTGTGATACATTTTTTCAAAATGTTTTTATGAACAAAGTTCAAAAGAACAGCATTTATTTGTCTTTATTGTCATCTTTGATCAGTTTAATGCATCCTTTCATTCAAACTTTTGAATGGTACTGTATATTTTTTATTTATATATATTGTTTTTGTAAATTTCTCTGACTTTTATAGCACCCATTGGCCACATATCCATACCAGTCTGTGATCACCTTTGGGGGCTGCAAGGAAGATTTCATGCTAGTGATCAGCCAGATTAAGGACCAGGCTTTGGGCAAGAAGACTGTGGATAAACTTTTATTTGCAATGGCTAAACCAAAGGTAAGACATGCTAAGTTACAAAAGGCAAAACACAGTTTAACTGCATTTCCAAATGGCCAGTAAAGACAAAATTCTGATATGGTATGTGGTGCTTTTAGCATTAAATTTCATTACCCATCTTAGAAATCTGATCTTAAGCGTGTGTGGGTGAAATCAGAACTTTAAAACAGCATAAAACCCAAGTTAAACTTGTACACCCCCCTCAGAAACCACTATCTGAATGACATCTGATGGTAAAAACAGGGGTTTCGCTCATACAGCATTACATGATACAGGAAGCGCTAATGAGCTCCACCGTGTGAGGATCTTTTTTCATATATATCTGTGGTTCAAGTCTTTTTTGGCTTGATACAGCAGAAATATTCATCTACTGAAGAGTTTGTACCTTCATTGTGTTTCTTTCTCTCTTTCAATGCTGTAGATCCTGGAACTGACGCTCCTCATGGCTAGTTATATTAACTACTGGACCTCCAGCTTACCAGGGGCCAGCAACCAGACTCAAGGCTCAGTGCTGGGGCCTCCGGGAGACAGGAAGCTCTGGGACATAGACAGCCGACACTTTCCTTCAATGACATACACAACCAAAGGCCCCACTCTCCTTTAAAACCTCAGCCTCCAGGTGTCTGGACACATTGGCAACCACACAAATAAAAACGCATTTTGGGAAACATTTAGATGATTTAGTTTGGGATACAATTCAGACTTTTTGTGTTTGAAGGTTCAAACAATAAACTGGAAGAAAAAAGTTATTTATTGTGCAAAACGGTCAACTATTTGCACACTGTTCGTAGTCCAAATACAAAAAATAAACACATCACGAAGTGGGTTTATAAATGGAGACTCGTAGTGACCCGCCCTGAGAAGATCACCCACCGAGTCAGAGTAGATCCAAGAGTATTTTATTCTTGAGTGCAAAAAGTTTGGCGCTTATTTTTAAGGAATTGGAGCTTTTAAACTGGACGTCCAGTTAAAAACATGGTTTGACTTTTTCATTTGTGCGTAACATGATTTTGTTTCATCTCTGTCTTTGTTTGAATTTTTTATTGTTTAGTTAGTTTTATGTTTATATTTGTTATATTAGGACATTTCCACTGTTTAATTAATGGTACCATCAGTCATTTAAAGTTTATACAGTGAATACTTCATCAGGATGCTTAGAAACATTACATCATCTCTAGTACATTAGCACATATGATGCAAACTAGCTAACCAGTAAATAAACGACAGTAGGGAGCCCAGCACATGACATGCAGGAAAAAATAGTAGGCTAAATCGCGTGCATGATTTAGCAAATCGAGGGAACAAAATAGTAAATCCTGCACACGATTTTGCAAATCGAGGGAAAGGAATAGTAAATCATGGGAACGATTTAACAAATCGAGGGAACGAAATAGTAAATCATGGGAACGATTTAACAAATCGAGGGAACAAAATAGTAAATCCTGCGTATGATTTTGCAAATCGAGGGAACAGAATAGTAAATCATGGGAACGATTTAGCAAAACAAGGGAACGAAATAGTTAATCATGTGAACGATTTAGCAAACGGAGGGAATGAAATAGTAAATCCTGCATACGATTTAGCAAATCGAGGGAACAAAATAGTAAATCATGCGCACAAAATAGTAAATCCTGCGTACGATTTTGCAAATTGAGGGAACGAAATAGTAAATCATGCGAACGATTTAGCAAATGGGGGGAACGAAATAGTAAATTATGCAAACGATTTAGCAAATGGAGGGAACAAAATAGTAAATCATGTGCACGATTTTGCAAATCGAGGGAACGAAATAGTAAATCCTGCATACAATTTTGCTAATCTAGGGAACAAAATAGTAAATCATGCGTACGATTTTGCAAATGGAGGGAACGAAATAGTAAATCATGCGAACGATTTAGCAAATGGAGGGAACGAAATAGTAACACATGCGCACGATTTAGCAAACCGAGGGAACGAAATAGTAAATCATGCGCACGATTTTGCAAATGGAGGGAACGAAATAGTAAATCATGCGCGCGATTTAGCAAACCAAGGGAACGAAATAGTAAATCATGCGAACGATTTTGCAAATGGAGGGAACGAAATAGTAAATCATGCGAACGATTTAGCAAATGGAGGGAACGAAATAGTAAATCATGCGCGCGATTTAGCAAACCGAGGGAACGAAATAGTAAATCATGCGCATGATTTTGCAAATGGAGGGAACGAAATAGTAAATCATGCGTGCGATTTAGCAAACCGAGGGAACGAAATAGTAAATCATGCGCACGATTTTGCAAATCGAGGGAACGAAATAGTAAATCCTGCATACGATTTTGCAAATCGAGGGAACGAAATAGTAAATCATGCGAAAGATTTAGCAAATCGAGGGAACGAAATAGTAAATTATGCGAACGATTTAGCAAATGGAGGGAACGAAATAGTAAATCCTGCGTACAATTTAGCAAATGGAGGGAACAAAATAGTAAATCATGCGCACGATTTAGCAAACCGAGGGAACGAAATAGTAAATTATGCGAACGATTTTGCAAATCGAGGGAACTAAATAGTAAATCCTGCACACGATTTTGCAAACCGAGGGAACGAAATAGTAAATCCTGCGCACGATTTTGCAAATCGAGGGAACGAAATAGTAAATCATGCCAAAGATTTAGCAAATGGAGATAACGAAATAGTAAATTATGCGAACTATTTAGCAAATGGAGGGAACGAAATAGTAAATCCTGCGTACGATTTAGCAAATGGAGGGAACAAAATAGTAAATTATGCAAGCGATTTAGCAAACCGAGGGAACGAAATAGTAAATCCTGCGCACGATTGTGCAAATCAAGGGAACAAAATAGTAAATCATGCGTACGATTTTGCAAATTGAGGGAGCGAAATATTAAATCATGCGAACGATTTAGCAAACCGAGGGGACCAATTTGGTAAATCGCGCGCAGGATTTAGTAAAGCGGCGGGACAAAATAGTAAATTGTGTGCACAATTTAGCAAATCGAGGGAATGAAACAGTAAGTCGTGCGCACGATTTATAAATCAAAGGAACGAATTAGTAAATCATGCGCACGATTTATAAATCAAGGGAACGAAATAGTAAATTATGCGCACAATTTATAAATCAAGGGAACGAATAGTAAATCATGCGCACAATTTACTTTTTTCCCCTTGCATGTCATGTGGGGGGCTCCGTACCGTAGGACAGTCTTATGTGGTACAAAATTCAAGAGTGGTACTGTTAGTGTGTCTAGTGGTAGTGCGGTAGTAATGCAGTTGATTAGTTCTTCTCATCTATCCATACAGGAAATGACATGAAAATGTCATCGGCACCTTGTGAAGTTACAGCGTTTAGGTTAAAAGTGTTAGTTTATTCTCTCATATTACGTGCCATTTTCTGTAGTACTACCAAACATAAAGCTTAAACTGAGCCAATCTGTTTTCATTATAACAAATAGTGACAAGTTTTATAGTTGCAAAAAGGCACACATATTTCATATTTGCTTATACTAGCCATAGCCTTGCCTTTTGTATAAAGAAAAAACACACCACACACATTTCGCAACATGACGTTAATATGTGCAGGATCATATATTTTCGTGAAGTTTGTAGCTTGAGAATGGTCATAATTATATAATGATATCCAGTGCTGGGTATATTACTTACAAACTGTAGTTCATAACTGATTACAAATTACATGACAAAAATAGTACCGTAATCCATTACATTACATATTTTAGGTTATATAATCGGACTACTTTTTGATTACTTTTGACCTAACTCGTTGATTTGAATAGGATAACATTGTACCATATTGATATTAAAATACAAAGAGAAAGAAAATATATTCCATTCTTTATCAACAACATGAAGTGCATTAATTATGAACTGGGGTTTGTGAAGGAACTGCAGGTGGTTTGTGAAAAGCTAATTAAATAAATAATAAAATGTAAAATTAAAATAATAAAAATGTGTTTGAAAGACTAATGCCTTACTGCCATTGTATGAATAATGTGTAACCATATAATTGATAAAAAGTAACTGTAGTCTGATTATAAGTATTTTAAAACGTAATGTAATCTGATTACTTAATTTTTGTAATCTGATTACCTCATTCAGATTACATGTAATCAGTTACTACCCAGCACTGATGATATCATTATGACATTTTTTATATATATATATATATATATGCAGTTTTTAGAAATTAGATTTTAAAAATATTAGGTCTTAGCATATTTACCACAGAGTGAAAAACACTGCATATTTTCAATCATAGAAAATATTTTAATTTTCTTTTTTTCCCCCCATAAATAATAAAAAGTAACCACGAATACAAGTGTTATCTACATTGTACAAGAAAGAAATACAAAGAATTATCAAGAGTGTTTTAGAAACAGATAATTGACAGACACACTGTACCCTTAATTTTTTTGTAAGGATGTAGGGATGAGTTTTGAAAAAGCTGTAATAATGACATGATAACTTGAATTTTTCTATGAATCAAACCACTTTCTCTGTATTTTGAATATTTATTTTGTCATTTAAAATAACAATAATAATAATAAACAGACATGTTTGTGGTCTAAACAACTTAATTTCTTTAGTCAGACTTTTGTGCTTCAAGCAGCCAACTGGAAATGATGTCATTTTTGTCGTTGTTAAGATCCGAGGCCAAAAATGTGTCAGTACACATTCAGAAGTGAAAACATTCATAGAGAAATTGTTGCAAATAAAAAAGTTAATTGAGCTGCTCCTTTTCGATTGCATTTTCATTTCAAGGTTAAACTCAATTTGTGGTAAACTCAATTACTGTATATAACCCTTATGCACCGTATGACTATTATGTTAAATTTTTCTTTTTCATTCATGTGAAAACACTTCTCCATTTAATTATGTTAATCAAAAAATCATTTTCTTTTAGGTTAAAGGCTTTCGCAATCATAGTAAAGCCTCAGATAAATTTACAGAACAGTTTGTTTAGATTTACTTGTTCTTGTATTGCAGAAAAAAAACTGATTAATAACTGCAAAAGTTCACAGATTTGCTGCCCACCATGTAGGTTTATAGATGGGTGGGGTTTTCTCTGCTCTCTCACTCCAGGCAGGTCAAAGTGCTAATGGCATTTCCCTGCCAATAGACTGCTATAAATTCACATTTGAAAATTAAACGGGGAAAAAATGTGTATGTTCTAAGCTAATACGGTAATATGCTCATTATTCAGCCACACTCTCTCTAAGCAAGTTGTAACATTGAATTAGGGAAAGCTTGCTTTTCATTGTTGCCTTCTGCAGTGGGAAAAAAGAAATCTGTGGCTCGCTACATGGTTTGGAGGAACCCCAGACTCTCTCAAGGATGTGTTTTTATGTTTGTCTTACATTTTAAATGACAGTTTTTAGTTTATGAGACATCACGTAAACTATTTTAAACTCTGGGTTCTGCTTTAAAACTCTTGACAATGACATCTGAATGTAATCTACAGATCTTTCATTTGATTTTTTTTTTTTTTTTTTACTTTGTTACAACCATGCTAATAGTCAGTGCTTGAAAATTATTTTCGAAGACATTGTGTATATAGTCCCTATACAATAATTTATCTTATATATTAATAATCTAATAAAAACATATAGTAGGCCTATAAATTAAAATATTTTTACATTTAAATAATTTACATGGCAACTGTTTAAATAAATCCCCACAATGCACCTCATTAATCTACATTAATAAATAACCAATTTCATTAATAACTTATTCTGACTTTAATTTGTGAAAGATGGTTTCCAAACACCTTCAGTTGCAACTATAAACTTGGAACAGTTTATAATGTCCTTATATATCTAAAAAAGTGTATTAAAAATTAGTAGCCTATATAAGTAAATTAGACACTTAAAAAGTATGAATGTGATTACACAGCTAAAATAAAAAAGTTAGCATTTATGTTCAAAAAGCAAGCCAAACATTTAACAAACAAACGTTTAGTGGGATTTAAATGATAAAATTAAGACTTTAGACACTGGTTTTTGGACAACACGTGATTACTCTGCTAGGATACCTGTGTGAACCTGAAGGGAACCGACTGTACTGAAAATGGCTGAGAAACGTTATTTCTGATAAAAGCTTTAGGCAGATGGTACTTGTTTAGGTATTTAATCGAATACCGTGACATTCATACGTGTGTTTAAGTGTGAAATACATCTAGGACCACTGTAAATAAGCAATACTGGCGTATTTATTAGCTTATTGATTGATAATTCATTCGCATTCGGCAACTGTGAACTCTGAATCCGTGTCCGAGTTAAAATTAAACTGTATTGCCTAAGAGCGCGCTCACACACGGATTCCCCTCACTTCAGCTCGCGCCAAGACGCCGCGTGTCAGAACAGAACTCTTCCGCGTGCACGTGTGCTGCATCTCCATAACGCGAGGAACTACAAAAAAAAATACAATCTTTCCAGTGAAATCCCAAACTGAAGTAAGGTTTAAACACACACATATGCAGTGCGCAGCACTAGCCTATATCATGCGGCGTATGACCGCATTACTAACATAATAATTTAGGCATATTTAATGTAACTACACCGAGAGTCTTATTAATAATGTAGCCTACTAAAATAAATGTGAATAACAAATCGGTTTAAAATGCGGCAACTCTGCTACAACAACTATTTTTTTCTCGACACAGGCCCAGAATAAGGGAAAATGACATCTAAAAGGCAAAGTTTATTGAGAGAGGCGTCTCATCAGATCATTGCCGGTGGATCAGCAGGTAAGACGCGCTTCAACTCTCTATTTCACACAACTTTGTTTACCACCTCGTTCAGTCTCGCGCACGGCTCGTGCACCAGTTAGCGGACACTCCAAACCGCCACGAGGTGCGTGAAATACTTTTTGTCAGGTATTTTGTTGTATAAAGCTGTTTATATTAAATAAATGTGTTTTGACAGTAATTTTAAAGTAGACTAAAAACACGAATCCTTCAACCGGATGTCTGTCTATTGAGGGACGCGGGATACACGCGCACTTTAGTTAGTTCCGTTTACAAATCGTTCCCTCAGTTTAAGACGCGTTCTCTTCACGGATTTATTTGTGTAATTTAGTTTATTCCTGGCAAAATTAAAATGTTTATTTGTGATGAATAGCACTTTGGTTCTCGTCTGTATTATGTTTACTTGGGTTAAATATATTCTATAAGATATTTTATGTTCAGTTGTCTTTAAATGTGTGTTTGTTTGGAGTTCACGCGAGACGCGAATCAACAGCCAACAACGCCCATAATGACGCTTGTGTTTTATATTTAATATACATGTTTCAGACAGAACGGAAGTCTACACGTTTGTAATAAGCAATGATGCCAACTGCTTTGCAAAAGGTTTCATTATGCATTTTGAGCTCGTCAAAATGTAATGGCGGAGAAATAGGAAAATCAACTTATGAAGTAGCCATTCTTTAATAAGAAGAACCGGTGTAGTGGCTGTTTTCTGTGCCATTACAGAAACTGAGTCTGTGTTTATAAAATTCTTGATGTCACAAGACTGAAATCTCAATTGTGGAATATTTTTATTTTCTGGAATGAAGCAGACTGCAAAATTATGAGCTTATATTGCTTATAAGACGATCTACCAGGCTATTTTAACAGTGGCAATGATGGATTTTGAACTTACCAGATTCCAACATTAAGAAATAGTAAATCAATAACAATGTACCCTTTTCATCTGATGTTAAATTTTAACATCCCACTTTGATCTTTGCATCATACTTGGCAATAATTTTCTTTTCTTTCTTTCCTTCTTTCCAGTAGAATAACCCAGTGTTATTAGCACTTGTCACATTCCCTCCAGCAGCCTGTTAACAAGGCTGGGGAGAGAGAAAAGTTAATTTATGTGTGACCTGGTCACAGTGATTGGATTGGGTCTGTGCTTGGCTTCTCTCAGGCTTGGACTGACTCTCCAAAATTGCTTTTTTTTCTCTTAAGGACACAAGAGTTAATGTCACTGCAGTGCGTTTTATATATCCTACCAGGACTCATTTCACAGACTTTCCATCCAAGCATATATGGAGAAATGGAAGCATGTGTTAAAGTGTGGAATTGGGGGGAATTAGGCTGTACCTAATAATAACCAGTAATCCTTATGATGTCAAGTTTTAAATTTACCACAAGGGGGAAGCATTGTACTTGGCATTAATTGTAGTCTCAGAGCATTTTTCCACTTTTGAGTGTCATTGTTTGCCTTTTTCATGGCTTATGCACAGGCTTATATTCTGTGACAGTCCATCTGTTGTAAAACCAATTAAAAAATACTTTGTTGAAAACACAAAAGCATATGAGAGGAAATAGTTAACAGAATTACTTAAAAATGTATATATCATTTCATTAATTTGATTCAGATTTGAGTCTTTAAAAACACATTTTAAAAGATTGGTTCACTTCAGAATTAAAATTTCCTGATAATTTACTCACCCCCATGTCACCAAATATGTTTATGTCTTTCTTTCTTCAGTCGAAAAGAAATTAAGGTTTTTGTGGAAAACATTCCAGGATTTTTCTCCATATAGTGGACTTCAACAGTTACCGACAGGAAGGTCCAGATTGCAGTTTCAGTGCAGCTTCAAAGAGCTCTACATGATCCCAGATGAGGAATAAGAGTCTTATCTAGCGAAACAATTGGTCATTTTCTAAAAAAAAGAAAAATATATATACTTTTTAACCACAAATGCTCATCTTGCACTGCTCTGCGATGCACCACACATTACATAATCAGGTTGGAAAGGTCATGCGTGACGTAAGCCGAAGTACCGATCCAGTGTTTACAAAGCGAACGTGCAAAGACTAAGTCAAACGGCTTTTACAAAAAAAAGGTAAAACAATGATGTTGGACGATTTTGAAGTTGGAGAGAAAATGAGATGGTGTTTTCCGCCCTACCGCGGTACTTCCACCTATGTCATGCGTGCGTGACCTTTCCAACATGATTAAGCAATGCGTGGCGCATCGCAGAGCAGTGCAAGATGAGCATTTATGGTTAAAAAGTATATAATTTTTTATTTATTTTTTAGAAAATGATTAGTTTCGGTAGATAAGACCATTATTCCTCATCTGGGATCATGTAGAGCTCTTTGAAGCTGCACTGAAACTGACATTTGGACCTTCAACCTGTTGGTAACTGTTGAAGTCCACTATATGGAGAAAAATCCTGGAATATTTTCCTCAAAAAACTTAATTTCTTTGTGACTGAAGAAAGAAAGACATAAACATCTTGGATGACATGGGGGTGAGTAAATTATCAGGAAATTTTAATTCTTAAGTGAACTAATCTTTTAAATATCCTTCAAGTATTGTCTATTTAATTAATCAATTAAGTAATTAATTAATCAAATCTGTGTTGTGCTAAATCTGGTTTTGTTTCTTGCAGTATATGACTGCTTTATCAGTACATTAACATTTACTGCATTTTATTTTAGAAAAAATTCCATCTATATGAAACTATTATCTGACTCATAAGACAATACACAGGGCAATCCGGCATTAATTGTGAAAAATGTGCCTTAATTAGTTCAGCCGGATATTATGATCTTTGCATTTGCCCAATTATATAAAAAATTCTCTTTCATAAGTGTTCTTAATGGGAACTTATTTTCTTTTCATCATTTATCTTAGTTTCATCCAGAAGGTCCGGAAGAACGGTCAGATGTTACCTTAAGTGTTTTTGGTATTGATTTCCTCTCCCTGCCCCTGTTATACAGAGTAATTTGGTAAGATTTACACAAAAATGTTTTAGTTATGATTAGTTTCTGTGTAAACGTATCCGCCGACCGCAAATGGAGTGTGACGGGAAAAGACAGACAGCCTAAGTATAATTGAACTCAGTCCACCCCTCCACAGCAGACCCTCACTTAAAACACACTCAGACCTCCAGTTTTAACTGGTGAATAAGTGTGAAATAAAGTTAGGAGCATCAGACAAATAAATTCATGTACCCTTAATCGAGAGGAAGAAAGGAGTAAAACAGGATCAAATAAATAAAGGAGGACCCTGGGAGAAATATTCACATTAGATGTCTGCCGCTACAATCAGAGTTGAATTAGCCCTAATATTTATTTCCAGAAACAATTGTACATTCCTCAGCAGGGCAATGATTGGACATGTTGTGGACAGATGTTTAGATGAGCTCATGTTTGAATGTTGATTTTGGAGGGTTCTTCTCCAAATCGCCTTTTTATACACCCACTTCTGTGTCGACTTTTGTCTTTTTATCACTGGACACAGAAAGCGATTCTATGAACAATCAGAGTTCTACTGATATTTATGTAATTATGCAATCATCAGATAAGAAAACTTGACTAGTGCGCTTCTCGATGTGTAGAAAACCGTTCTCGAAATGAGGGAAAAACGCAATTAAACCATAATAAACATTACAAAAACAAACAAGAAGAGATTTATTGACTGCTACGACTAATTACCTCTGGAGGAAATGTGCAGGATCATAATGTCACAAGAAATCAGTTGACTGCAACCAGGCATGAAGTATAATGGTAACATATGCAGCAAGGAGCTTAAGACTCTCCAAACAGATCATCATATACCTCCCACAGGTACCTGCAGTAGATTGGAGCAGCTCTTAAAAAGAGCAAACACCTCAAATGTGCGCAAATATGCGTTTGTTTACACCACGAATAGATTACTTTCTTCTGGTGATCATAAAACATCACTCCCTCGGAGTCTGACCCATACGCCTGCCTGCAAGAACTACTGTCGAACTACTGTTTGCATGAGCCGGATGTGGATTGTCGCTGTTGTGTCAGCTGTTTATCAGAGAGCCGAGCCTTGAACGGATGGAGTTTAGTCTGCCGGGGTAATGTACGAGCCAGCCAGGGGCCGCCGACGTTATCTTAATGGTATGATTTATGGAGGTCGCGCGCTGAACTGAGCAGAGGAGCCGCGACAGATGGGGACGTGCGTGGGAGACGTTACTGTAGACGGTTCGCGCGCGCGCACACACACACACACACACACAACCACAAATACGCTCATCCATCATGTATTTTGTGTTGCTGTAAGCAATGAGGATAATTGCGGTGTTATGGTAAGAGTAGCGTGATTATGATTGTTCGACATGGGAGGCTGTGTCTGGGCTAGCGCTCGCGCTCATTTTCCGGGGCAAATTATTAAAATGAGGCCTTTAGAGCGAACTGAAAGGAGTTGGCTGGCTACAACAAATACAATATATTCAATCGCCTGATAACGATGGTGATCTAATCAGTGATGTTAATGTTAACCACATTCATTTTTGATAAAACATACTCTTTGTGTTTGAATGACGTTTGTGCCGTTGGCGAAAATTCACGTCAAGCTAAATTGGCTTTTTTATTTATTATTTTTTTTTTACTAAGAAATCTTGGCATATCTAACGTGAGAGTGTAAACGCGGCCTTTAAAGTCTGTTTAATTGTCCCTGGTAAAGAAAAATGTTTTCGTAGTCTTTCATTAAATGGTAACGACTTCTGGCTCCGAAACGACTTTCCTTTTTGGTGACGTCACATAGGAAATATAGTGAATAAAGCTATTAAGACAGCATTTAAGATTAATGTTGTAGATAATGCAGTGTTTTTAAAAAATCTTGCCATTGGTTAATGAAGTAATTGGATGCTTTTAAATGTAATAAAGTTTACAGCAATAATTGCAAGTAATGATAACAACTAAAAAGAAGTGTTTCCATTGGGATACATCAAGATGCTCTCAAGGGTGAACTTGACCTTCAGCTTTCATGTGTATGGTCAAAACAAATAAATCCTCAAGAAGAGTGTTTGAGGGGGGAATGGTTCTGCACAATCCAATGCAAAGTTGTATTTAAGTCCAATTTGGTGCGTAACGCACACTTTTCATAATGCAGTCGATTTCCCATGTATAAAATCAAATCCTGCACAACATTTTTCGTCAAATTTGCTGTGCCACTTGAAAGTATGTCATATAGCGTAAGTAAAAAGGGTTGCGAATGGGTCATTGACTAATGGAGTTTTTAAAAGTGTAAAAAAACATAATGGAGTTTTATTAAGTGTTAACAATGAGATTATGTGGTTTTTATAATCAATTAACACTGCTTTTGTCATTTTTTACAAAATGGACAAAATTTGTCACCAAAAAAGTCATTCGGTTTAACCAAAATTTCGGTTTTACCGAATAAAACTTTTGGTTATACCAAACGACGATATTTTCAAACAATGCTAACAGGCTGATATCTAGCTAACTAGCTAGTTCGGTTGCTAGCTAGCTAACAAAAGGACAATCAAACTTCTTATGTTTAGTACAAGTATGTAAAATATCACGTTTTATAGCAGTTGTACCGAATGACCTTATGTTTCGGGACATGCGTATGAGCAAGTGAAAACATGAATTTTTCAAATAGTTAAAAGAAAGTTAGTTACTTTTTCACGAACATGTGGTCCTTTGCAGGTGTCTGAATGATGTCACATCCTGTCACATGATATTGACAGCATGACTTGATCCAAAATGGTCCCTTTATATTGGTTACTCCGAATGACATCAATGAAATTAATTTTTCCGGACGCAACGACTTCTACACATAATTTTAATACTATTTTGCGCTATGCTGATATATGATGTTATAAAATCATGCCAGAATAAAAAATATATACATTTATTACATTTTAAGATATTTTAATCACAAATGAAATGGCTGTATTGGCCTTTGGACGGTTAAACCGAATGACCTTTTGACACTTCAAAATCTTTAAAATACCTTTTATGTAGCAAAATATTATTAAAACCTTTTGAATTCAATAAAAGAGATCTAGTTGTACTACCTTACATACTTTGGATGTCAAATCTTTGTTTTTTATTATTATTAAGGCCTTGGACAAAAAAATGACCGAATACATTATCACGTTGACTTTGTTTTAAACTTTTTACACAGTCCCTCAAATAACCAAAAACTGGTAGTCTGACATAACATGAAAAGTCAAGGGGGGAAAAAAGAGTCTGAGATGTTAGAGATTTCCAAAGGAATTAATATATTAAAACACGCAGTCATACTGGCCAAACACACTGTATTACATACAGTACCATAATACAGCACATGGCAGCAATAACGTAGCTGGAAAGGAAACCAGCTAACAAGCTATGCTTAATTGAGCACTTAGTCTAAGTAGTCAAGGGCCATAGTTTGAATGACCCTGTAGGAAAATGAAACTGCACGGTAGATGATACACTGTGTGTGCATGCATTTGCGTGTAAGCATTCACTTTTTCTTGGACCGCTGTCCGGTTGGCTGTTGTTCGACCTTGTAATTAGCGCAGAATGCTGATATGTCTTTTGGCTGGAGAAGAGCTTTTGATGGAGTGATCACAACATTGCATTGATCATAAAGTCTTGTATGAATGTATTCCCATAAAAGCTAAAAATAAGCTTCTAAGGAGCTCTCTTTAAATTCGCTTTAAATTTGTAATTGTTTCTCAATTCACCATGCTGTAATTTGCAATGACTTAACTGTGGTGGAAGACTTGCGTTTTGCTCTGTTTGAGAGACAAATCATTGTCCCGTTTCGGGCTTTATATTGTCTGGAAACACGGGGTGAATCTCTGCCCAGAGTTACAGTTCTGTTGTCGGTCTAGTTTGTCATTTGAAGGAGAAGCAAACATGTCAGAGAAGTTCAAATGTCATAGATGAATCAAAGTCGAAGAGTAATGTATACATCTTTTAGCTGAATCTAATTTGAGAAGCTAAATTGTGGAGAATTACAAACCTAGTCTTTTTTTTTTTTTTTTTTTTTTTAGTAGTAGAAATGGATGTACACTGTCAAAAACAACAACAGCCAAAATACTCAAAGGACAGATTTCAATTACACTTTATTTTAAGGTGACATAGGTAATTACTCAAATAAGTAATATTAATTAACTACATGCATTTACTATAGAGTTACGATTAGGGTTTGGGGTTAGTTTAGGATAAGTTACCTGTAATTATGCTTAATTTACTGTTATTACTATAGTAAGTACAAGTAATAACATGTAACTACGTCACCTTAAAATAAAGTGTTACCCAGATTTCTTAATTGTTGATGTGTGACTTTTTAGCTTTATTTGCACTTGTGTGTAGATACAGTGGCTAAATATTAATGTCAATGAATTATATTACAAATATAATTTATTTTAAAGATACTATTATAATATATTATTTACACCACCATACAAAAGCTTGGAATCAGTATGATTTATTTAAAAAAGAAATGAATATTTTTCATTTCTGGAAGCAATAAATTGATCAAAAATGACAGGAAAGACATTTATAAATGGATAAATCAAAGAACCCCGAAAAAAAATGTGTCACGGTTTCCACAAAAATATTAGGCGTCACAGCTGGTTTCAGCATTAATAATGATTTCTGAAGGATCATGTGACACTGAAGACTGGAGTAATGATGACTTTGTATAAATTATTATAATTATTATAAATGATTTCAATAATTAGTTTGCATTGTAAAAAATGTTACAGAAAAAGAAATGCAGCACTAGTCAGCATAAGACACTTTCAAAAACATAATTTTTTACAGTGTTCAAAGTAACTGCAGAAATTACCACACTGTAAAAAAGAAATGTTGGTTTAACTTAACAAAAAGTAAGTTACCTGGTTGCCTTAAAGGTGCAATATGTAAGAATTTTGCAGTAAAATATCCAAAAACCACTAGGCCAGTGTTATATATTTTGTTCACTTGAGTACTTAAAATATCCCGAATGTTTCCAACTATTTGTAAATCGTGAGAAAATGCAGTTTTAACCAAGGCTTTTGGGACGTGTGAGGAGTCGCCTGTCAATTGCATCATTACCCTCGGTTTCTGGTTTTATTTTGTAAAAACCATGGAAACGCCAAAGACACTTTAAGACATTTTAATATATTACATGTTTTAATAGGCAAGGGAACAACTAGTTTTGGTTGTTTGGTTACGTTTATAGACAGAAAACTAATTGTTGTTATATAGCTCAACACGTTTATTCTTATTGTTTAAATCTAATTTTCTTATTTTTTTTTTTTTTTTTGCGAGTACCATGCTTTACCATGCTAACATAGCATATGCATCTTTATTTTTAGTAACAGTAATACAGAATTTTCTCCATCATACAATACATTTTAAAATTAATTGCATGCCATTTATCAACACAAGCCATCCAGCATTTAATATGATATTCTAAACTGCATTCTAAACTAATGTATTCTAAACTGTTTTACTGCAGTGTGTCTCAAACAAGTGTCTCACAGCAGCCACCGAGCGAACGCACAGAGTAATGTTATAACATAATTTTCCACACACTCATATGAATCTAATATGATAAACAGAGCTGTGTTACCTCATACTCATGACCGGAAAAGCGGAAGCGGCGCCGGCGACTGTGTCATAATAAAAGTTCCTCTGCTCGTGAGGCGTGTGTTGCGCAGTCGCTCCAGCGGCCTCGTTCAGCTCCCACAACACTCGGTCCTGCTCTGCTTCATACTACAGTAACGTTAATAATCGCATCCATGAACATGATTTCTTCCCGAGTCCTATCCCGATTGTTTCCACCGGCTGTGATGTGAAGGCCACATGTCCCAAGATTCCGCGCTCAAACTTGCCATCATCAAACTATGCCTTTGTTTTGAATAGGCCTCTAGCGACTTCCAGAAATCTTACATAGTGCACCTTTAAAACTTTGAGTTCATTGAAATTAAAAATTTTAGTTAATACAATGAAGGCGATTGGTTTAATCAATAGAATCTCAAAATATTATGTTATCTGAACCACATTATCTAAGTTGATTTGACAAAAGAAAATTGTTGAGATAAATCGTGAAAATAATTTTTTACAGTGTAAGGAAAGGGAAGTTACTTCTGATTAAAGGTCTGATGTAATTTGCCACAGATGCCATTTTAAGCGTGGCGCAAGCATCCAAAAATGTCTAAATATTTTATTTTCATAATAAAAATGTGAAATCGGCGACGCCAGTAGCCTAGTGAACAGCGCAACGACAATATATAGCGCAGTTGCGCTTCGGACATCCTGAGTTCAAGTCCCTGCTCGTGGACCTTTCCCGATTCCGTCCATCCCCCACCCCCCAACTTCGCTTCCTGTCAACTTACTGTCCTGTCATAATAAATGTGAAATCCTGTGGACATCAATGAGTTTATGTGAGCGTTAATGTTATTCTAATTTTCTGAGCATTTGTCTTTCTACCTCCGCATATTTCGAGATCTTAACAACTGCAGGCTTTTCTCGAGTACAGGTCTGCAGCAGTAAGACGGCCTCTTCAGCTGGGTTAACCGACTCAAGATGAGCGGTGTGCGGGCAAGAGTTGAAATCATAATGTGATTTGTTGTGCTTGGGAGCAAATTTGAGTCTTTTAGGGAGAGATCCCTGCCCGGTCGCCTGCTTGCGCGCCTGGCGAGGAGACCTTAATTAGAGAAGCTCAAATTTATAGACACTTTTGATTATGGCTGATCTTGAGTTGTAAAAGGATGACATTGCCTAGGAGGGGGGACATTGGCAAGGGAAGCCGCTCAATTTGATAATGAGAACCAAAGCTTAGGAGAAAGGCTTGTTTTGAATTTGTTTACACATTTATTATCCTTTCAAAAGGAGCGCTTCATCCAATAAAATCAGGACAGACACAGATGTCACAATCAAGAGGCAATAAGAAGGGATGGGGGGAGAAATGAAGCGGTTTCCATTATTATGTTTGAAATAAGGGCAATTATACAATGGAATAAAGATATAAAAATTGATGTTGGGTCATGGAAAAGTGCCCTAGTTTTACGTCTTGAATTCTTGTTTGATCATGTTACCAAGTGGCACTGGGTGGGCAATGGCAGGAAAGTGGGAGGGGATTATTGCTCAGTTTTGATGCTGACTGGTTTATAAATTAGTTTTGAATGATTGACAGGATCTTAATCCAATAGAGTATTTGGCCAGAGAAGCTGTTTAAGACCAAATCATAAAAAGAAAAATGAAAAACTGTGCCGCAAGAGTTGTTTCAGATTGATATGATCTGTGATTATATCCTCACTTTGATTGGGGAAATTTTTTTTTTCCAGTCTGTGAAAAAGGCTGCATCCTGCCCGAATAACATGTCCACTCAAATTTATGGTCAGCCTCTAAATCTTAAGCTGTCATAATGTTATAATAATCACTTCACTCTTCTGATTTGACTCCCCCTGTTTTCTGTCATCTGTTGTAGTCTTGCTTGCAGTTGCCAAACTTTGTGATAGGTGGCAGTAAAGAGCTATTTTGAAGTTTCACTGCCTCCCTTTCCTACTCTCCAGCCTTTATAAATCTTTCACCAAGTGATGACGTTCAATGTTATGGTTCAAGCTGAAAATTGAAAGCTTTTTATAGTTATAGAGAAGATTTATTCGGTTGTAATTATGTAGGAGAATCGTGTGGAATGGATGATAGCAAACCCTTTAATCTAAAAGCAGCTTGCATTGTGTGCGATTGAGGAAAAGTCCACATAGGTCATTTTTCCTTCCAATGCAATGGACTGATTTGCATGGAAACTTGTTTCCGCCACTAAATAAACAATAAAAAATAAAAAAGGTAATTGTGACTTTTTATCTCACAATTCTGACTTTTTTTCTTGCAATTCTGACTTTTTTCTTAGAATTGCTTGATATAAACTCACAGTTGTGAGAAATAAAGTAACAATTGCGTGATATAAAGTCAGAATTGCGAGATATGAATGTGCAATTCTGACTTTTTTTTATCAATTACGAGTTATAAAGTCAGAATTGTTTTTTTTCTCAGAATTGTTTATAGAACACACAATTGCAAGTTTATATCTCACAATTCTGAGAAAAGGAAGTTATAATTGCAAGACAGACTTGCAATTACGAGAACAAAGTAAGAATTGCATGAAAAAAAATCAGAATTGCGAGGAAAAAAAGTCATAATTCTGAGTTTATAACTCGCAATTCTGATTTTATTTCTCTCAATTGTGTTTATATCTCACAATTCTGACATTGTAACTCACAATTGTGAGCTTAAATCTCCCAATTCTGAGAAAAGAAGTAAGAATTGTGAGATAAAAAGTCAAAATTATCTTTTTTATTTTTTATTCAGTGGCAGAAACAAGCTTCCATAGATTTGCTATGAACTGTTGTGAATTTTCTGTCACCTCACAAAAATGAAGCACAACTTCCTGTTTCGTTTGTCCTTGCTCTACTGCTGTGATTCCTGTGATGGTTTTAGCCTCGTCTGTAATGAGTCACAGGACTTGAAAGTCCCTCTGGACTTGATATGACGTGATCAAATAGCGCTGATTTCATTTCCCACAAGAGCAATGGATACTAGCCAGTGGCTTAGCTAACATTCCGAGAACACTCCAATCTGTCATTTGCCCATCACTGTCTAACGCTCGGGAAACTCGACGGCAGGTGGTACTGCTCATCCTGACTGCGGCCCGACATAGTTGGCCAGCACATTCTATTCCAGGCTCTGAAGTCCTGAGAACATGTCCGTGTACTAACGTCAAGGCGCTGGATGTCTGATAGAGAAATAAGTGAGATCAGAAGCAAAGGGAAAGGCATCTTCATCCTCGAGCGGTGTCTTGTACAGAATGAGACGTGCATGCAGAAATCAGTGGTGCAGAGAGGAGACCACACATTCTGAGGGATCCTAGGGGCTCTCTGCTCGTTTTGAAGTGCAGTATGGTGGAAAGGTTAAGCTATCAGTCTGCTGACTGTGGCAGCATTGGGGCGGCAGCAGCCTCTGATGAGAGTTGACATGCTTCCTCCAGATAAAACTTTCCGGAAGGACACACAGACTGCTTTGCCGTCTCCGCAGATGAGACTAAGAGGGTTGTGGATTAGAATCATATATGCATATGAAAAAACATTCCACAGAAATTTTGTGCACGTTGTTGTTGTGTTTTGTATGTTCATGGCCATTTATTCATGCACTCTAAAAAATGCAGGGTTAAAAATAACCCAAGTTGGGTTAAAAATGGGTTGTTTTGACCCAGCGGTTGGGTTAAATGTTTGACCAACCTGCTGGGTAGTTTTATGTAACTCAGTTATTGTTTAAAAATGACTGTATTGCTTGCTTAAAAATTAAAACAAAATCGGTTGGAAATTAATATTTATTATTATATTTAACAAATGAACATTTATTAATAAGTTTAATAAATAATAATTAAATAATAAAGATTTATTAAATTGCATATTAATAAATGTTTACCTTTTGATTATTATTGTTGCCTTTAGTAATTATGTGTCTGATTTTTAATTTCCAACCTATTTTGGGTTCATTTTAAGCCATCCATATAGTAATTTTTAAACAATAATTGAGTTACATAAAACTACTCAGCAGGTTCCATTTTTAACCCAACTTGGATTGTTTTTGAATATCACACTTGAATATGTCATTCCTATCACAAAATATCAAACCACACTGAGTACATGTCAGTGTACTCAATTATTTTAAGATAATTTATGACAATTGTATGTTATAAAAACACAAAATATTAACTCAATTCTGAGGAAAAAAGTCAGAATTGACTTTATTCTTAGTTTAAATCTCGCAATTGCAAGAAAAAAGTCAGAAATGCAAGATAAAAAAAAAAATTGCAATTACCTTTTTTTATCTTTTTATTTAGTGGTGGAAACAATCTTTTATTAAGTGTGGCTTGAATGTTCAAGTAGAATACATAAATTTTGGGGCCACTATAATTAGACTAAAAGGATACATTTAAAACTTTTAATTGCAGTTTTATACTTCATTGTACCTGATTACATGAGCAGCATATTACACAGAAGCTCTCGTAGTTTTGTGTCATGTAATGTTCATAATCTGATGGCTCAGCAGGTGTGTGTTAGTATGAGGGTAGAAGCAGAGCTGATGAGATAGGAGATATATCTCCTCTGTAAGCACTTGTTCCTTCCCAGGAGCCCATTGCCGCCCATGTAGAAAGGAATCTAGTATGGCTCTGGTGTCAGGCTCTGTCATGCATGGCCAGGCTCTGGGGTGCTTTTGAAAACGGCCCTTTCCGCCTCAGTCGGCTGAATAGATGGAGCCCAAGGGGCACTTTTTCCACAGCCACCAATTTATCAGCTCATATCCAGACCGATATGGCCTGTCATTGCCTGTGCTTTCCCTGTTTGTCCCTCTCAATGTTTATAAATGGCAGTGAGTGAATGGCAATGCCTGGCGTAGAGGAAATGTCTTACTGTGATTATGTGCAGGTCGCTGCAGTTTTTGTGGGTCTGTTTGTGTTTTGATTGCTTAGGGAAATGTTTTGTTTGGTAATTTTTTTCCCCAACCCACCCACTCTCAGATTTAATTACGTTTATGATATGTACTTATGAGTATCCTGAAAAAACCCTGCACATTACGCACTAGTACTTAGTAATAGTTATGAAAAATATGTAATGTAATCCACAGTAACATTATGGCTTTAAATTTTTTTTTCCAAAATGGCTGAACAGAGGGTTACAATAATTGTCCCGGGGGCAATTAGGTAGAATGGCTGCGGGAGCGGCAAAGTCATTTTGTAAGCCAAACATCCTGGTGCTGGGCTCCAGGATTCGGCCAGCTTTTGGGGAAGTGGATCATGGTTTGTTTTCTTTCTCTGAGAACTCTGCCAGATGAGCAGTACCTGAATTTCAGAGCCCTTCTCTCCTTCTTTTCTCCTCCATATTCATGTGATCAAAACAATAAATAATGGGAAAACCATGTCTAATTTTAATCTGAATCCTACACATTATTTTATGGTGAAGTAAAATGACATTAAGCATATTGTTCTGACTTTAAAATACAATCGAATAAGCCACATTTGAAGCCGTTATAGAATGCAACAGTCTAGAGTTCCAAAAGTAAAAATCCTATTCATTTTCTACATATGGCAATTTATTTTTATTTAAAAAAACTAAACAAAAACAAAAAACTTATAAACCTTTACAGACAGACCTGCTGTGAGCTATGAGGTTGTTAATTGGTGGTACAGTACTGTATATGCTTTTGTTGAAGCCATCAGCATGCATTTTCTTTTTAACTAAATGTGTTAAAAAATTTTAGAATTTATTTATTTATTTTTTTATCATCATTGGTCGCCTGTTTTCACAAAGCACTGCGAATGACATAATACAGTCAGTCTCTCTGCCGTCTCAAAATATTTCGATATTTGCAATAAATTAAAAATTTGTTGTTTATATGTAAGTGTAACGGATGTAGGCCGGTAAGAGCTGTGCATGTAAACCTCCCCTGATCTCAAGAGCCACTCTGCAGTCTTAGCCTCCTTGTTAGAGCACCCGCCTCCCATGCCAGCAGACCTAGGTTCGAGTCCCGCTTCGAGTGGGCGATTCGAACAGGAGGGGTTACATTGGTGCCGTGACCTGGATGGAAGTGAGGTTTAGGGGAGTAAGTGTAACGGACGTAGGCTGGTAAGAGCTGTGTATGTAAACCTCCCCTGAATTCAAGAGGTGCTCTAGCGACTGATGCTAGATACTGCAGTCTTTAGCCTCCTTGTTAGAGTGCCTGACTCCCATGCCAGCAGACCCGGGTTCGAGTCTTGCTTGGAGCGGGCGGTTCGAACAGGAGAGGTTACATTGATGCCGTGACCCGGATGGGAGTGAGGTTACCAATTTCCACCCTCCAAAATCTCACAAAATCCAGTGAGAAACAATGAATTCTACATATATTATATATTAATGCAAACACGTGATTGCTGTAATGATTGGCCAAAGATCTTAGTGCCTATTATTATTATTATTATTATTATTATTATCTTAAACTGTTTTTATCTGTCTATCACAAATTTGTAAATAATAATAATAATTACTATTATATTACTCTACATTAATCTACCAGAGAAATGTAACAGAAACGTAAATAATAATTATTATATTACAATACATTAATCTGTTGCTTAAACTTATCACTGTACCTATACACATTATTATATCTGCATATCTATATATTTTGCTGTCCTTCTCTCCTCTTGTATGTGTGGATATGTGTATTTGGTTCCTTCCTTTGTATAAGCTACTGTCATGATGTTATATTGTGTGCTTTGTTCAATAAAAAAAGTTTATATGTTGCTTAGCAAAAGTAAATTAATGTTTAAATTTTGATTGATTGATTGATTGATTCCAAAAAGTACAGTAATATTGCCATTAGCTGAAATTGTGTAAATGGCTGAACTGTGGTAAGATGAACAGCCTCAAGTTATTGCTTCATTGCACGTTCCTCAAATCTGCCTAGCAGAGTTTAGCTCAGTCCCTAATCAAAGACACCAATAATAAAGGTCTTCAGAGTTACTAGAGAATTCCAGGTAGGTGAGTTTGATCAGGTTTTGAGCTAAATTCTGACAGTGGATTTGAGGAACCCTGCTTTATTTCAGTGATATTGAGTAAGCTTAAGAGTGGAAAATGTGATAAATGCATTAAATTAGTGATGCTGAAAATCTCAAGAAAACAATGCAGAAAACGTGACCTGGTCAGAGAGAAAGCAGGCAAAAATGTGGAAATTTGTTGGATCCCAACCCTCTGTTAGGTCACACAGCTGATATAAAGCGGGCCAGCTTTAGCAGTCTGAATAAGTCTACGCTTTATAAACCAGAAGCTGAGCAGCTCATAAGTGATATCCATCATCACAAGGGGCAGAGCCGACAGACCTGTCTTTGAAAATGGAAAAAAACAGTGGTGTGGGAAAAATGAGAGTGTAATGAGCATTTTGCATGTGGGTAAATCAAGTGTCATTCTGTTTGAGGCACTGAGCTGCCTAAATGGAAGACACAGTCCATTTATTAGTCATGCAAGAGGCCCATATTATTTTCCTTAACTTCGCCATTTCACATTGTACTCATCTGAGCGCGCTTAGAAAAGACGAGAAAATGAGAAAAAGAACAAGGCTTATAATTGACCTCGCAAATGAATGAAAATTAGTTTTGGCCCAGATCCAGGAATTTCTAATGAGCAAAACAGCAAATGACATCATTCTGGTGTTGTCAGAGAATTAACCCTTCTCTGCCATCTTGGCAAGGAATCTCACGTTTGCATAAAACGGCCATTTTTTCCTACTTAAAGTGGTATGTTTAATGTGGAATAAAGGCACTTTAAGAAGGGCATGAAAAATGAGCAGCACTCTGTCATTTTGTTTGGTTCTCTTGCATTTTTGTTTAGTTTTCTTACATTTGGGGGAGGAGCAATGGCGTATTTGTCACTCTTGAGTTAGCACAGTCTCTTTTGGCCGAGACGAGTGAGGTTTGCCATCGCTCCTCTAAAAACAACACGGCACTCCTGCCAAGCTTCCTAGTTAATTAGCAAAGCATTTCACACGCTGCATAACATCAAAAAAGAAATGGAAAAGTGACAAATTTGGAGAGTTTGGCAGGGTGTGAGAGTCAGGCTGAGCTTGAGGTTTCCCAAGCAGTCCTGTTACCTGGTTTAAATGAACAGGTTATACACTGTTTGGCTCTTCTGCTCATTATATTCAGAACGTATCAGAGGCATTTGTTTCCTCCAGAAATTTTTTCCCCTAAAGTCATCATTAGCCTTAATTAGTTTAGTTTTATTTACGAGCTCTTGCCCAAACTGACTGTGAAAGCTGAGAGAAGAACAAAAGGAATGTGCCAAATTGAAGTTTAATGTACCCACGGAGTGAAGTCTGTGCGGAAAGACAAGTTGAAATATTTTGTTTTTAGATTTTTGCAGCAATAGACTTAGATCAGATTGCGTTTTACATTAAATTAAATGGTTTTGGCTTAAGAAGGACTCCATAAAGGATTAGTTCACTTCAGAATTAAAGTTTCCTGATAATTTACTCATCCCCATGTCATCCAAGATTTTTATGTCTTTCTTTCTTCAGTCGAAAAGAAATGAAGGTTTTTGAGAGAAACATTCCAAGATTTTTCTCCATATAGTGGACTTTAGTAGTTGCCAGCGGTTGAAGGTCCAAATTGCAGTTTCAGTGAAGCTTCAAAGGGCTCTTCACGATCCCAGATGAGGAATAAGAGTCTTATCTAGAGAAGCAATCTGTCATTTTCTAAAAAAATAAAAATGTATATACTTTTTAACCACAAATGCTCGTCTTGCACTGCTCTGCGCCACGCATTACGTAATCAAGTTGGAAAGATCACGCATGACGTAGGCGGAAGTAACGATCCAGTGTCTATAAAGCGAACGCAAAGACTAAGTCAAACGCCCTTTGCAAAAAAGGTAAAACAATGATGTCAGACAATTTTGAAGTTGAAGGAGAAAATGAGGAGTTTTTCGCCCTACTGCAGTACTTCCGCCTATGTCATGCGTGACCTTTCCAACATGATTACGTAATGCGTGGCGCAGAGCAGTGCAAGATGAGCATTTGTGGTTAAAAAGTATTTTTTTTTTTTTTTTTAGAAAATGACTAATCGTTTCGCTAGATAAGACCCTTATTCCTCGTCTGGGATCATGTAGAGCTCTTTGAAGCTGCACTGAAACTGACATTTGGACCTTCAACCCGTTGGTAACTGTTAAAGTCCACTAAATTAAGGTTTCCTCAAAAACCTTAATTTCTTTTCAACTGAAGAAAGAAAGACATAAACATCCTGGATGACATGGTGGTGAGTAAATTATCAGGAAATTTTCATTCTGAAGTGAACTAATCCTTTAATGTACCCACTGAGTGAAGTCTGAGACAAGCTGAAATAATTTGTTTTTAGATTTTTTCAGCAATACTTGGAAAAAGAGTTTCTGACTCCATAAGTGATGATTAGTTTCTTCACTTGCACTCTTTTTAAATTAGGTGAACGCTAGTACATTCATATTGTGCTATTGTCTGTATTGCAACGAAATTATTACTCTCCTCCAACCAAATAGTCACTAAGAGCCTGGCTTCTTTGTGAAAAATGAACAAGAACTGTCCTATAAATTGCAAAATGTTAAAAAAAAAGACATACTGATCCCTCTATTTCATGCCTGACTTTTATAGGTTGGTAGGCGTCCATTTCCACGTAATGATGACTGCCAAATGTTACAAGAAAAAAAATAGCAATGCTTTATTTCCCAGCACTCTCAGCATTTTCAAAAATGTCAACCAGAGAATTCTACAGCTTGAAATGGCAGCTCAAACCTCCATAAAGCATGACTGACATACATCACACCTGTTCTTAACCTGATCATATCTTCATCCAAAACCTTCCCTCCTGCAACAGACTGCTCAATCCCCACCCAACTCCCCTATAAGCCTGGGCAAACTGTCACCGCATCAGCCGCAACAGTCTGGGGAGTTGAACTTGACTGGAACATATGTCTTCAATTTTAATAGCCCTTCATTCCCCCAGATGGCCTGGAGGGGGGAAGGTTGCCTGAGAAGCTGCGTTTCATGTAAGAATAATTTGTGTTAAGTAGCTGGGCGATCTGTTTGTTACGCTAGAGCTGACAGTTTGTTTATGTTTCTTGAGGAGTATGATGGATGGGGCAGGAGTTGATGCTAATTAGGCTAAATTGTTGCTAAGAATGCAGTGGGCCTGCGCCACACTGCATAGGCCAGCTCCCATTGTTCCTGTCTCTTCGCACTCGAGGCGTAATTGAATGGAGCTTGCAGCCATTCATCATTGTAGCGAGAGGCAGGAACAGGAAGTTAGAGTCTGAGGCACTAAAGACAGGGAGGGCTGGGGGACGAACTGGTTGGGTATGAGTGACGGTGATGTGACATGTCGCAGCGACTTCATCCCTCATTTAGTCTTTAAATCTTTATTGACAGACACACACTCCCAAAAACCTAGTGAGCTACCTTGCCGCCTATGCTACTTACATAGATAGTTCACCCAAAAACTATAATTCTGTCATTAATTACTCACCCTCATGTCATTCCAAACCAGCAGGACTTTCGCTCATATTCAGAACACAAATGAAGATATTTTTGATGAAATCTGAGAGCTTTCTGTCCCTCCATTGACAGCTACACAACTGACACTTTGATGCTTCAAAAAGTTCATCGTAAAACGATCGCTTTATATGATGAACAGATTTAATGTAGGCTTTTATTCACATATAAACATTGATCAGCGAACATAAATAGAAGCTCAACCGAACCAGCTTGACACGAGAACAAACCTCTTGTGGAAGCTCAAACATGCTGCGTAACACACGAGAATGAACCTCATTGGTTCTTGTGGAAGCTTAAACGTGCTGCGTAACACATGAGAATGAACCTCGTTGGTTCTCACACATCAAGCAAACATACTTGAGCTTCCAATTACCACAACTGGAGTTGATGTACATTTATATGTGAATAAAAGCCTAAATTCAATCTGTTTATCATATAAAGTAATCGTGTCTCTTCAGAAAATTTGGACTAAACTGCTCAATTCATATGGATCAGTTTTACGATCTCTTTATGAATATTTTGAAGTGTCAAAGTGGTAGTCGCGTAGCTGTCTATGGAGGGACAGAAAACTCTCCGATTTCATCAAAAAGATCTTCATTTGTGTTCCGAAAATGAACGAAAGTCTTACGGGTTTGGAACGACATGAGGGTGAGTAATTAATGACAGAATTTTCATTTTTGGTGAACTATCCCTTTAAAGGGCAGCATCCCAACAGAGATGGAACCTCAAAAGTGGGTGCTCCGCATTGATTAAATGGTATAATTTTAACTTTTTAACATCAGTTGTTTTTGGTATTGAATGTATTCTAAGTACATTTTTACTAAATGGTATGTTGACATTTCTTCTGGTTTGTCCTCCATCTTGGATTCACTTTTCTTTTAAGGATACATGCAATGCTACCTTAGACCTGGGAGAAAAGAAATTATCTTAGGAGGCAGCTTCTCTTTTGATCTTTTGAAATAGTTTTCCTATGATGCTTTAAATGTGTCACTAAAGGTTTTGATACAGAGCTGAATTCTAACAGACTGTAAATTGAATGTGTAATAAGTGAATAAGCAGTTGGCTGAGGAACATTTGCATCGATAATGCTAATAACGTAATGTTGGATCTCTAGAAATTGGATTTAATTGATAACCATATTGCTTTACAAAGAATGGTGACATCAACTTCAAAGGCATCTGAATTTTATGGCTTTCTTGCATCATATAATGTGAGACTTCATCACTTCCTCTGTACCACTTCCTCTGTTCTTTTACCTATATCTCCATGTGCCCTGTTCCTTAATTTCATCCGTACATTGCTAGTGGCACCTTCTCGATGTTCACCTTAATTTGTTTTCTCCCCTTTCCCCCTGCATTTATTTTCTTTGGTCTGCCCTTTTTCCTGAAGCAGGAAAGTGAGGAAATGACTATTTCAAATCTGTAGACCTGTGGTCCACAGCCCAGCAGGCCAAGACCCCCAATCATCCACCCCATCCACACGTGCCCCTGACAGCCATGCTAATGACCTCCACTCAGATTGGCGTGCCTCTCACTGTAAGGGTGTTACAGGGTGACTTCCGCCTTACTGTAACTTTATGCTAAACGAAGACATGTGAGGGCCACACTCAGAACCCCCGTCTCACGTCAGCTCTGTGTTATGTTGCAAACGGACAGAACCTGGCACCAGTCAACACCCTTGACCTTCTAAGTCCGATCGCCTTAGAGAAAGACGGAGAAAGTATTGTTTACTGTGCCCCTACAAATGTTTGCATAGAAACACATGTTAGCAATTAACCTCAAACACGTACATTCACCATACAGCAATGTCATCTGCAAACAACAGCATTATGACAGGGTGGAGAGGATGGGTTGGCTCATGAAAGAGAGCAGAGCATGCTCAAGATGGGTTCAACTTCAGAGAGGTACACTTAAATTGTTTCTGGATGACTGTTACTTAACTAGCCCCTAGCTAGCATGGAATGGGTTAGCATCATCTCTAGTCATGAGCTAAACAAACAATGTCCTGTCAACAGTGCTTCAAAAGGATAATTATGTTTGCAAGTGTAAGACAACCTCTTGACATATAAGAGATCTTGCAAACCTTCTGAAAAAAGGCCTAGCATTTAGCAAATACGCTCTGACACATTGATGTTCCCTTGTGTACAATGAAAGTTTGATTCAGCTAACTTACACAAAGTAAAAAAGGTACACTCTGTGGGTACATTTACACAACAACGATGTACTAAAAACTGAAAGTTTTTCCTTTGCTTTTTTCGCGTACAGGCGACAATGTTGTCAAAAGATCCCCGTTCACATGGATCCGTGAAAACGGCTAAAAACGCTGTATTATTATGTATGCCAGGCCAGTAGTTGGCGATGTAACTTTGTAAAGTGTACTGTAAACCCTAACACTCAAAATAATTAATTGGCTAGAGTAGAGCCAACTCAAATTAAACAAAACAGTTCAATCAAATTAACTTTTATTAGTATTTAGAACTTTCTCAAAACTGACACATTTTAAGTCATCTGAATTGATTCATTGTTTTGAGTTTTATGAACTTGTTTCTTTTTCAATTTACACAAACTTAAATTGCTATTAAAGCATTGTGTCACCAGTTAGTAAGGTAGCATTTATTGACAGCTAGTTAAAGCTAGCCAAGTTTACACTACTAAAAATATTTAAGTTGAGATTACATGTTAACCGTAAAATAAATGTACGAATTGGCTTACTCAAATATTTCAAGTTAAGAGCAATTAAAATGTATGAGTACAAAATAAAAATCTGCAAGTTCTGCTTACTTAAACTTTTTATTTCTTAAATTTGATGTAACTGATTAGCTCAAATTTTTGGAGTTTTTCCAACTTATTTGGTTTACAGTGAATCGGTAATCAGTGCCGATTAATCGGCAAAACCGATCAATCGGCAAAACCGATCAATCAATCAATCAGTATTATGTATGCCAGGCCAGTAGTTGGCGATGTCACTTTGTAAAGAATAACTACGCACCTATAGACTGAACACGTAACACACGTGCGCATGACATCACCTTTTCACAAATTCGCGTTTTTGTTGTTTACACGGAGGTGTAACGGTATCACTTTAAAAAAAAAACGTGCACTTTGAAACCTGTTTTAAGGCCCCCAAACAGAGTTGTCTGTAAATGAACGGCCAAAAAGCCATTTTTAGTTTGAAATGGTGTTGTGTAATGGCCCCTCAGTATCTTTTAGGCTGATAGGGGTCAGTTGTCTTTGATCCTTCCCCATGTTAGTGCTCCCACACCATTCACAAAGTGTTCATCTTTTATGATTTGGTTTCCATTCTTGCATGTTAAATCAAATTTAAATATCACCCTTACATGTCGATATAGAATCGCTAGTCTTACTACTATGATACTCCTTACTAACACATGTTGCTACTAATGCTACAACTCTCTCCTGAGCTATACAACAAATATTGTTATAATAACCCATGACCAAGCTTTTCCAGCAAACACAAATGCTTTCAACCTGAGCAGTTTATGTGCGACCTTGCTAGATATTCTGGGTAAAGTAAAGTCCCATTATCATATAATCCATCCATCAAGGTATGTGTCAGATGATTGCGGGGACGCATTTCTGCAGGCTTTAAAGCTGCATATACATGTTAGGTTGTAGGTTACGGTCTTGATGGGGAGGTCAGAAGGAGGAAGTGAGTGTGTTCGGATGGGCGAGAGTGAAACCCGAGCATGATTGAGTTAGGGAAAGGAGAAGAAGCCCTCCGGCTCAGAGTCGGATGTTGTGTGTATACATAGGCGTCCTGTCATGCTACCCTTTAAGCAAGGGGAGACCGACTTACAAATTGCAGTGGGACCTTTTTGCATGCCAGGGGTAGTTTTGCTTCCATTGCGGTGCACATAAGGAGGTCGTGTGAGTGTATGTGTGTGGTAGCATGCAGTTGTACCTGTACATCCTCATTTTGTATGAGCACTGACAATGCAAATGCACACAGATTTTTTTAAGGCCATTCTTGATCTGAGATCACACAAGACCACATAAACAGATTATGATCATTTATATTATTCCCAATCATCTGCACTCTCTTGTGGATTATGTAGGACACAAATAATGAAGAATCGATTCAATTAACTAATCAAATTCTCAGCCTCCACAAAACAATCTTGTGCTTCCTTTTCTTGTTTTCCTTGTGCTTGTTTTTTTTAACTAGGAATTTGTTCTTGCTGCTCGCTCCACCATTCTTTGTCTTTGATTTGGCACAGCGTGTGAGGTGCTTTTTAAACTGTGGGAAAAAATGTCCCGAGCGAAGAGCGGAGGCGCCATTCAGCGCTGCAGAAACGCTAAGCAAAAGCAGATGTTATAAAGTTTACAGAAATCAGAACATTATTTTCCTGTTTCCATCGCATTCTTCTAAACACTTAGTGAACAAGCTTTGAAGTCACCCAAGAAATCTAGTCTGCGGGAGGAACGATAGCATCTCGTAGGGGAACAGCGTGAGGGAGGGGTAGAGGCGTCTCTCCTCCAGCGTTGCTCTGTCAGAACCAGTTTTGCACTGATGCGGACAGAGCCATTCAAGGCCATGGCAGACGCCGCCCCCTGCACACGCCAACACCACTGTGGTCCTCGACGTGGATGGATGTGTGTATAGCTCCATGTATCCAAGAGAGATCAGATATATCCCGAATCTCTTAGAGGCACACCACAGGAAGTGAGCACATGGGCAAGGGACCACTTTGCTTTTATTCAGCGAAGCAAGGCAATCAATGTGTTTTAAAGGCCTTTTGGCCTCTACCCTATTGTTTCAAAGTCGAAATTCATTTCATGTGCACTTGTTTTTGATTTAGCAAGGCAAATCACTCTTATTACCTTGAATTAAGGGGAAAGGAGACAAACAAGTGTGTTTTCCTGTTTCAGCTCTGCAAGTTGAGCTCTGGGTCAGCTCAGCGCTTGTAGCATAGTGATTTGTTGTGGCATGGGAATGGGACAGATGGCCATGTGTCTCTGACGGCTAAAACAGAGATCTCCGTGTCACTGTCACTTCCTAGAGTCAGGATGCCTTCAAACCCCATCATAATATATACATGGATGTTGTTTGTGATCTTAATTCAGCCCTTCCAACCCTACATAAATTGCATTCAGTCTTTTTCCCCGTTTTCTATGTTTATTGTGAGCCTCTGTTTGTGTTTGGATAAGGGGCTGGTACAGGCCCAAAGCGAGGTGAGCTGTTTGCCTGTCTTTTTTGTGTATCTTTTGTGGTCAATGTTAATGTTTAGGTGAATTCTTTCTTTTAAGGGATGGCATCTGCACCCAGGGTTATTTTTTCTCATGTTTCCTTTAATTTTCTCTTCTCAGAAAGTCAGAACTCAACTAAACAAGACCTACTGTAGTATAAACCCCACAAAAGATGGCATGAAAGCTTTTGTTAGTGTTAGATTTTTACATTTTCTGAAGAAAATGTGAATGGTACCCACCACTATCATTCTGGGCATTTTGGGTGGTTTTAAGGGCTTTTGCACGGGAAGAACCTTTTCATAGTTCCTAGAACTATTGGCTGGATTTTGTCATGTTTGCACTGCAAGAACTAGGAATGATTTTAGTTCTAGGAACTCTTTTTGGGGGAACTAAATTGGCTCCTACTTCAGAGTAGGGTCTAAACCAGCACTATAGGAACTATCAGTGATGTAAGTGTATGTTGATTGGTCAAACGCATGTCAAACACTGACACCCGACATTTTTAAAAAGCCATGTAAACATATTTACTTCACAAACATGCAAAGCAGCGATAACGGCATTCACCTGTAGTCTGCAGAGTTGTGTTCTTTTCTCCACCTCAATGATATGTAATACTGAAAGTTATCATATAGGAGATTTCAGCTCTTAGCCCCACTCAGTCGCATAAATTATGCGTTTACATTTCATCTCCGTTATCATGAAACCCACGACACACAACAAACACAGCTCCGCTCACAGCGTCTTCCATCCACCGGTTTTTAGAGTTTGTAAATGCTGCGCTTAAAGTTCACTTTCAAATGAATATTAGCCCAAGCTTTACTCACCCTCAAGCCATCCTAGGTGTATATGACTTTCTTCTTTCTGATGAACACAATCGGAGAAATATTAATAAATATCCTGATGTATCCAAGCTTTATAATGGCAGTAATGCACTACCAAACGAGTATGAGCTGAAGAAAGTATCCCCGTGTGGAGTACGTTTATGATGGATGGATGTGGATGGAGACACTTTCTTCAGTTTATACTCGTTTGGTAGCACATTACTGCCATTATAAAGCTTGGATACATCAGGATATTTATTAATATTTCTCCGATTGTGTTCATCAGAAAGAAGAAAGTCATATACACCTAGGATGGCTTGAGGGTGAGTACAGCTTGGGCCAATTTTCATTTGAAAGTGAACTGAAGACACCGCTGTCGGTCGCTTCAGAGTTCCTATTCTCGGTGTGAATGCAACCAGGAACATGGATCGGGGGGAAATTAGTTCTTGGGAACTATCCTAGTGGCTAGTTCCTATAACTGAGTTACTAGAACTATTCAGTGTGAAAGCCCCTTTTCACAGTGTTTTCAAGTTGTTTCTAGGCTGTTCTGGCTGTTTGCGAGGTAACTTGCCACTTAAACTCCACAGAGCTCGCTCCTGTGCCTCTATGACAAGGGTAGCCATCCCTGCTCTTGGAGGTCTACCTTCCTTCAGACTTAAGTTCCAATTGCTCTCATTGCACTTTCTGTTCCTGAGGAACTTATTAGCTGGTTAGATGGTTCAGGTGTGTTTGATTAGGGTTGGAGCTTAACTCTGCAGAATGGTAACCCTCCAGGAACAGGGTTGGCTGCCCCTGCTCTATAATATTCTAGTCTCTATATATCGCTCTGGTCCATCTTTCAATCAAGTCTATGAGTTTTTAACTTGTTTTATTGTCTGCCAGGCAAAAACCATAAGTGGGTCTAACATCTCAAATAAAATTTCGGAAACTTCCCCGCTCAAATTTTTGATTTTGTCGCTATTGTTTCTGTATCAAGACAAACATAAATAATGATGAAAGCCAAAATATTAAATGTCGCAGATGTATATTTACTGAGTAATCCACTATTTTGTAGAGGGGGTCAAAATGACCATTTTCACCTGAGATTTGGAGGCAAATTAGAGGGGTGTAAAAATGACTTTAGAAATATGACAGCATCATTATTTTATTTTTTACACAGAGATTGGTAGGTCTATTAGTAAAATCTGTTGACTTTATCAATCTTTGTTTCATTATATGCCAACAGTGACAGTTCAAAAATGGTAAAAAGCACATTTTTTGCCTCAAGTTTGCATGCCTGTAACTCAAGAAGTATTAAACATATCTTAATATCCTTTTAGATTCTGGTTCTTAACAAACTTTCCTTTTGGTATCTCTTCATTTTAAAGGCCCTCGATGGTTCAACCCCAGAGATATGGAGATCTTAATGCGGCTTTATTAATAAACTTGTAAATTATGCACATTTTCAGTGGTCAAAAACCAAATGTGGGTCACTTTGCATACAGCTGATATTTCTTTTAAAGAGGAATTTCTAAAGAACAGGTGAAAATTGTCATGTTGACCCCCCTCTACAAAATAGTGGATTAATTAAATATACTGTACATCTGTGACATTTAATATTTTGGCTTTCATCACTATTTGTGTTTGTCTTTCTACAGAAAAAATATTAACAAAATCAAAAATTTGAGCTGGGGACCTCTGGCTGAGTTGACACGGAATGATCCAAGTGTGAATGCTTAGAAAAGCCCTTTGAGTAATAGCACACCAATCCTTTTATGTAGCACAAACATTGTAGGACTAGTTTCACACTAAAGTTCAATACTTAGGTTTGAGTTTTTGAAAAAGTATGAGCAATACTAATTGAGATGGTTCCCTTAGGAAACACCACGAATTAGTGCTGTAAGTCATTAGCGGAAAGCTCAGGGGTTCCTTGAGTGTGAGTTAATGTCCAAGTCTCGGAAGGCCCCAGGAAAGAAATGACATTGAGGAAAGATGGCTGCAAGCATTTCTACAGCAGAGAGCTTCTCCTTATGTGTTTAGATTGCTTCTCCACGCGCGTCAAACTGTTATCATTGGCTGGGCGGCTGGTGATGCTGCTCCACTGGAAAGGCTCTGGTGTGAATTTTACTGGAGGACAGGGAACACAGATCATAAAAGCTGCCTGAGTTTGAGTCGTGAGCCCAGACGGGCCGATGTGGCTCATACCTTCACTTCCCACCATCTGCTCAAGAGCCCACACACTGGAATGGAATCGGAGTGTGTGAATGGAAGAGCAGAGGGAGCCAAATAGAGAGAACCCAGGCGAGAGAAGGAGAATCTTACCTCACACATGTGGGCACGGGGCTGTATTTTGACAATAAGTGCCATAAAAGAAAATCCAAAAAAAGGTTGCTTTTCCCTACCTGTGGCTCATGACTTCATGAGCCAAATATGTTTTGAGTGAAATCCATTTATTGCCCAGTGTAAACGGCCGGTAGGGGAATCACAGGGGAAGATAAAACAACAGCCTGTCTTTACTCTTTAATGGCAGCACTGCTCATTGCCTCCCCTCGCGCCGTGGCATTAGGGCTCCAGATGCATCGGCCACCCTGCAAGCTCATCCATCTCTCTAGCTTTTTCCGTAGCTCCTTTCTTTCCCATCACATCCTTTTTCCAGCATGCAGACCTGCAGCATTGCTGCCAGGCTGAACAACAGAGGGCCAAGGCAGATGGACGTTCCTGTCCACTGTCCCAACCTCTAACCTCTTCTGGACTCTGAGAGTGTCCATGGTGCCCAGGAAGGGTCAGGACCCCAATGTGACCGAGGTCAGCCTAAGCTTAGGGGGTCAGCTGGAGGAAGAGGCTTCCGCTGCCCGCTGGCTTTGGGTGTGAAAGAGCAGAAAACAAGGAGTGAAAGATGGCCCAGGAGAGCACGAGCCAAGCCATGAAAGTTTAAACAAATACAAGGAGGAGAGAAAGTTACCTTGGTGGTCTTGCACACTTTCCCCAGCTGATGTTTTGTTTTTTGATGGGCCTTATTTTGAGAATCAGAAGTGAGCCAGAGACAGTACCTTTCGTTGCCAGTGTGGGGCGTAATTAGTGATTAGCTGCTTCTGCTCAGAGACCTCATTAGTAATATAAGTCTTCTATCATACCCCAGCATGTTTATAATTATAATTGTAAATTGTTGTAAAAATATCAAATCATAATAATCATGATTAACTTTTAAATGATATATAATAATAATTATAATTATAATTGGTACTTTTTTCCAAAACTTTACCATTACATTTCATGCAGGATTTCTATTTTCCGACATAGTTTTGCTTCCATGGCCTCTACAAGAAGGCTTATCAAATTATTTGAAGTCAAATTAATATTTCATGTCCCAGTATTTATTATTTACTTGATATCATAACAATTGCAGTATAATACGTTCAATAAGCCTGTTATTATATCACAAAATAAACTTCTTCAAGGTGATACACACCATGATCAAGATTTATTTTGCGATAAGGACTGGCTGACTGTACATTATCCCCTACTTGTTTTGCACCTCTAATTATGCCTTCAGAAATTAGAAAAAAATAAATAAATAAATAAATAAATATATATATATATATATATATATATATATATACACACTCTAAGAAATGCTGGATTAAAAACAACCCAAACTGGGTTGAAAATGGACAAGCCCAGGGGTTGGGTTAAATGTTTGCCCAACTTGCTGGGTAGTTTTATTTAACTCAACTATTGCTTAAAAATTACAGTATTGCTTGCTTAAAATGAACACAAAATATGTTGGAAAGTAACATTTATTAATAAGTTTAATGAATAATAATTAAACAATAAACATATTTTAAATTGCTTATTAATAAATGTTCACCTTTTGATTATTTTTGTTGCCTCTAGTAATTATGTGTCTGATTTTTAATTTCCAACCCATTTTGGGTTCATTTTAAGCCAGCCAAGTCATTTTTAAACAATAGTTGAGTTAAATAAAACTGCCCAACATGTTGGGCAAACATTTAACCCAACCACTGGGTTTGTCCATTTTCTACCCAACCTGGGTTGTTTTTAACCCAGCATGTTTTAGTGTATATATAATAAATTTATTCAGTAACGAGGTATACAAATTAATGTAATATTTTCTTTCTGTATGCAGCGTATTTGCTGTTTAAAAGTTAGACTTGAGGCAATGTGGTTTGCATACACTGTATTTATTCATGTCACTTACCCATAAATAAGAATGTAAATGATTTGAGAAATGGTTTGTGTGACCTTAGTCGTCACCAGATAAATTCCAACTGGCTTCAGGCAAGTTAATTTATGTCTATTAAACTAAGGTGAGTCACGTGAAGGTATCAGCTGTCCTCTTGGACTAAGAAATTGTTTGAGCAGAAAATGAGTTTATTGGTTTCCAGTGGACTGTGTTGTATTTTTTTTGGTGGACTCTGCTGGGCTGAAGTCGAGGTGTTTCTTACATGCGTCTCTGTGGAAGCGATGAAATGTATGCTTTAAATCTGCTCAGTTTATCTATGGCGTGGAGGATAGAAGAATAACACATCATGCACTTTGTTCACCCCAGCCTGCAGTAAAAAATTAAGAATTACACAGTGAGAGACAGTTTAACTCATGGTCGTAAATAATTGTTTTACTCTTCTCTGGCTCAATGAGAGTGGCTTTGGTGGCGAAGATGCTGCTCTCGGGTGCGTTTCCAACTATGATCACAAGTTCCGTCGTTACCAACACAATTCAACAGAACTTGCGACCCAAGTTAGCTAGAGATTCTTTTGAGAAATGCACCCCAGAGCGGTATAAAGCCAGTACTCTCTCAGGCTTAATGTGTATGTAGATATGACTAAAGATGCACACCCACAGATGATCTGTGCAGTTATGGTCAGAGTTTTGCTATGTCTAACCACAAATACAGTAAATGAAAGAAGAAACACAAGCATCTGCATGCAATCTTCATTTTTTTTTTATTGAAGTGAACTAATATTTAATAATCAGCAGGTCTACTGCCTTGTTTATTCATCTGCATGGTAATAGTGTTGAACAAATTCCCCCACCCCCCAGTTTAATGTTTAATTACTTTGGCAAAGACTACTTTCACTATGAACAGTTCATTAAAAACATTGACTTTCTCAGTGAATGTTCTTTTAAAATACTTTCTAAAGTTATATTTTGTATGATAAGCCTAAAATCATAAATTAAGATTCAGAAATACTCAACACCACTTTTATACATTTCTGCATTCACTACCCCAACTTTTGCCTAAAATAGGGGTTTTCAAAGTGGGGTTCGGGTAAAGTTATGAAAAAAATATTTTGTCAATTAAAAATAAATAACAAACATGCATATAATTTTGTGAAAATATGTTCAAGAGTAGTTTGTATTTTGCTGTATCTTTCTTTTAATCATTAGCTAGCTTGTTGCAGTTTTTTGAAAAGCTGCTTTATAATTATATTAATAAAAAATGTTATACAAATTAATTTAAACTGATTTGAAAATGGTTTTCTTATTATAATGAGTTTTTGCTGTTAATACTTGCTCTTAACTGTTAAAATTAAGTTAAGCAAATGTTTTCCATATAATATTTTAATAATTCTAATAATAATTGACAAATAGATGTAAACATGTTGTTTTTTCAATATTATGATTAGCAATTATCACATGTATGTAAGGTATGAAAATATATGCCTGCTTTTATATTTTAAGAAGGGTGTCCCTCATGAGTGGATTGTCATTTATCATATGAGTTTTGAAAACCCATATGCTACATAACACTGGGAATTCTCACAAATAACTTAATGAGTTGCTTATATTAAAATGTTAGTTTTGTACAGAAATTAATATTAAATACTATTGGTCTGCCAACTAATTTCAAGAATTTAAGCATTTATATAAAAAGTTCTTTAAGATCATTAATCGATTTCACTCAGTCAGGTGTGTCCAAACCTTCAACTCTATATATTTTCATTTCCTTAAAGATTTAATGTGTAATATTGGCTAATTTGCATTTATTATTCCACCACTTAAAACAGCTAATGTATCTCTTCCCAAATATAGTAGCAGGTTTAACCCTGTATTAGCCAAAAAAAATCATATGGTTGCGGTATTTGACTACAGTCTTTTGAAGCAGAGAAAGAAGGTTTGTTTTCAGCCTGTAGCAGCATCCCCTCCCATACCACAGGGGGGTAATAATCACTTAACCCAAATCAGAGGCAATCAGACCACGTTCCACAGCTGGGAGAAACACACATCCCCGGTTGGGAGGAGAGCCACAGGAAGGAGAAATGAGAGGGGGACGAAGATGAAGATGAGGGTCGGAAAAGAAAATAGCTTTTTAAGACTGGTGGGTCTGCTTCACATGAAATAGTTTGGCACATTTGGGCTTACACGTGCATGTCTTGCTTGAAACGCCATGAGTTGCATTACATTACACTTTACATTCCCGATCTTTGTAATTGGTATAGATCTGTTTTAACAGAACTAACTAAACAGGATTGCTGAAACAGTAAAGAACTGTAGTCTTTAAACTGCAGAGGTGTAGCAGTTATAGCAGAAATATCTACATTTGTACCATTGTTTTTATATATTCCCAACTAAGAGAGGTACGGAGCCCCACACATGACATGCAAGAAAAAAATGAAATTGTGCACGCAATTTACTAAATTGTGCGCACGATTTACTATTTCGTTCCCTCGTTTTGCTAAATCGTGTGCACAATTTCCTATTTCGTTCCCTCTATTTGCTAAATCTATTTACTATTTCGTTCACTTGATTTACTAAATTGTGTGCACGATTTATAAATCCAGGGAACGAATTAGTAAATCGTGCGCACGATTTAGCCTACTATTTTTTTTTTTTCCTGCATGTCATGTGCGGGGCTCCGTAGACAGGAAACCCTTTTAACTGTAATAGTTTATTAATTTTAAAATGTTGGAAATGTTGCCGCACAAACTAAACTGTACAGTCAAAATTCACAACTGCAACAAATATTGATCAATGTTAATTGGGTTGGGTTGCGATTCTTTAATTGATACTCTCCCAACTGACAAAGTTACCCAAAGTAAATCCTGAAATTCCCTAGGTAGAGTTTCCAGTTCACTCACCGTGCAAATTGGGTCATTCCAACGTGACATAAGCAGCATACCCCCCGCCCGATCACACACACACACCTACCTCTTTAAGTGGTTCCTATAGCCTTAGTGCACTACAAGGGTGATATTTTAGTCCCTTACATGAATTAGCTTCCCAAGCCCTCATTGCTTTCGTTTATCCCGGACGAGCCCCCAACAACCCTTAAGCCACTTATCCACTGCAGGAACTTTCCCCAGAAACTAGAGACTTTGGGGTGGTACTCGCTGTGTTTCGACCGCAGGGACCAAAGTCTAAATGAAGTTCCAGGTAAAAATGTTCCCCTCAGAAAGTCCCTGTTCGCGAGGTAGTACTTTTTCAAAGTACTTTCGGGGGTGAGACTTGGGCACTGAACATGCTGATTGGTTGACTCTACGCAACATTTTATTTCAACCACCATTTTTAAAAGTCTGTTGCAGTGTATGCAGTAAGAGTGTTTTGCTCTTCAAATTAACAATGGAGTTTTAAAATCTATGATCAGTGACGAGGTTCAGGCTTTATTAACCTTATATGCAGAAGACGAAGTCCAGTGGGAGCTGGAAAGTTGCGCGCAGTCCTACGTCACTTTAGACCACGATGGAAACGCAGACCGCAACAGCTCTGGGGGAAAAAAGTTCCTGGGACAAATTGTTCCGGGTAATTTCGGAAAAGTGCGTTTAGTATTTGTGTGTAGTGATGTACCATTGTCTTGTCTGTACTGTGATGTTCTGTTGTGATAATGATGAGGCAGAGATTCTCTTCATGGCCAGAGTTAACATGGTCCCTGTGGCAGTGCTCTTTCACCGGGCTTTGCCACAGCCAAGACCTCCAGCGTTTCAGCTCGACTCAAGAGTCTGAGTCCTTCCGCCCTGCACGGCTTATCTCAGTATACTCACCGCTTAGCAGCCTGGTCTGCTCTTAATCAACTGGAGATTGCAGCAATAAGATATCAGCAACATAAATCTGTGTGTGAGAGAGTGTATGTGTGTGTTCTCTACTGCCATCATCTCAGGGCCATTCAGAAAGGCCTCGCTGTTGCTCACAGCTTCTCACAGCATCTGCCATTCATTTGGAGGGGAAGACAAACACACTGATGAAAATGTCAGGGAGCGCAACATTGCCTCTACTTTCTCTCTTCTTGTCGCTGTTTGGTGTGGAGAGCAAGAGGTATTTCCACTCATTTGTGCACATTTAAACCATTGTATGCTACCCTGCAGATGGGTCACATTTGAAAATTAAATCTAGTGAATTTAATTTTACGTTGTTTAAATACAAGCTCATGAGAACGAGGAGTTTAGTCTCCGCTTGGTTCCAGAGTCCCGTGTGTGTTTAAGGACATCTATGCATTTTAATTCTTCCTGATGATCTGTGATTGAGAAGAAGAGATTGAGATGGGATGAGGTTCATAAAACATTTAGACCGCTTGGAACGAAACACTCACAGCATGTTGTGAAATGTTGTCAACCATCAAGATTACATGACGGATCATAGAGATATGGTGCTGTACTTTTTCCATCCAAACCCTGCAATTTTTTTTTCTGAACTTCTCCTCTCTCAACTTACAGTTTGCTGTTAGTCACCAGGGATGTCATAAAACTTATTTTTTCATGAAAGAGCACCAGTGATAGTGCTGGCTGCACTGGGCAAGATAAGACATGGCCAAAAAAATGAACAAAACTTTTACAGTTTAGAAGTTCATTAGTTCATTTGCTTTGTCAGTTTAAAGGGGTGGTTGATTATGATTTCACTTTTTTAACTTTAGTGTGTAATGTTGCTGTTTGAGCATAAACAATGTCTGCAAAGTTAGAATGCTCAAAGTTCACTGCAAAGGGAGATATTTCCTTTTAAAGAATTCTCTGTTTAAGGACTACAACAAACGGCTGGTAGGGACTACAACGAGCTTCTTCCCGGGTTGGTGACATCACTAACCTTAAAATTTAGATAAATCCTGCCCCCGGGAACATGCAACAAAGGGGGTGAGGCCATGTTGGGCTGCTTTAGAGAAGAGGAAGAGTTGTTGTAGTAGAGTGTTGTTGACATGCCGTCATCTTACACCGGACTGCTTCACAAACGAGGGTCAATTCAACGCTGGACTTGCACAAAAGATTAACATGACGGCACATGCTAGTCGATGAGTTGAATCAACTCCACAGCAACTACATAAATTTATCCACTAACCATTCAGAAATGTCCAGTTTCATTCTAAAAGTTGTAACTTCTTCCTGAGTCTCTCCATCAGTGTCGACTCCGGTTTGAACAATGTAAGGCTGAACACCGTTACTGACAATCCTCATTTTGGCTGTGTGAGATTCTCCAGCTTTGTTGTTGTTGAGCAACTGAAGTGTGAGCTGTTAAAGCTCCGCCCTCTTCTGGAAAGGGGGCCGGGAGTAGCAACTCATTTGCATTTCAAGGGACACACAAAAACGGTGTGTTTTTGGGGGACACCAGAGACTTATATTACATCTTGTAAAAGGGACATTATAGTTCCCCTTTAAAGCAAATGCTCTGTAAAAGGTAGGCTTAATTAGACTGAACAAATTAAGTAAAATGGGTAATTTTAGTTTCAGACAAACAGTTTTTGGGGGGACTTTTTGCCTTCTTGACAGGACAAGGCTATGGTTCCGAACACATTTTGACTTTTTAATCTGTAATTTAATTATCGAATTAATGTACAAATGATATTTTTTGTTTGGTTTTTTTTTTTTTCTCACCTGGCCCATTATGTAAGCCCAACCAAAGGGAAGAGATGTTGATTTCCAGAATATTATGAAAGCTATATAGAAATAAATCCTGTCACTTGTCGAGGTTGCGACTTTAGACACAAACATGACACAGAGAGCTTTTATCCCTACATGTTTATTAATGACCTACTTTGGTAAGAATTAAAGTCTATACCTATCATATTGAGATTTTTCATGAGCAATTCCTGAAGAATAAAATCAGGTCTTGGTCTATTTTTATATCCTGATTTTATATTTCACTTGGAAACGTCATATTATTGAAGTAAAATGGGTTGTGGATGCCATTTCATATTGATTTTAATATCATAAATGGTAGTGCACACATATGGACAAACATACACTCTCCTAGTGACTGCTAAAGTTGCACCCTATTTTTTTTTCCCCATTTAAATGAACATGTGGTATTCCTTCCTCAACCTCCTTGTCTTTGTTATTTTAGGTGCTTGTAATAGCTATTCATGTTTGTTAGGATTTTCTTTCTAAAAAAAAAAAAAAAAAAAACTGAAGAGCTACGGCAGAATCTTCAAGGCAGAACATAAAACATGTAAGTCGAGTTGGGGGAAGGTGCATGTGCGTGCGTGTCTGTTTAATGATGAGGTGTTGAAGTGGAACTGCACATAGATCAGTGAGGGACACCTGCTTCCCGCTCTCAGTGACCCAGAACCCCCTAAATCGTCTCACACACACGTTAATTCCCCACTAATGGGTGAGCACCACCCCTCCCCCATACACACATTCAATATATTTGTCTCATTCCCTTTCGTTCATCTGACAGCCGTATGTTGTGCACACAAGAGCAAGTGACATGACAATGACATTAAAATGTCCCTGAAATCAGCTAAGCTTTATAGAATGATTGTTTTTATATTTTTGATAAGACACCAATGTTCAGTTAATACATTAATAGTAATCATCCCAACTTTTAATGTAACTATTATATGGATTTGAATGCAGCTCATGCTGTCAAAATAATTGTTTTTATAAATTACTTATTATACATTATTATTGTATATTTATGATGTTGAAAGTTATTGAATTATTAACTTATTAGTTTTTTTATAAAAAACATGAAGTGTTTATTTTATTATATTGCTTTTATTAAAGGGAAAGTTCATCCAAAAATTAAAAACTGTCATCTTTCACTCACCCTCATGTTGTTACAAACTAATATTACTTTCTTTCTTCTATGTAACTTAAAAGAAAGAAGATATTTTGAGAAATGGATTCAGTGGAAGTCCGTTGTAACCAAAACTGTTTGGTTACCAATATTCTTCAAAATATCAGGTTTGGAAGGCTTAAAACTTAAGCTTCCACCGTGTTCTAACCAAATGTCACATGACAAATTTCTAGCTACTAAAACTACAGCATAATGTGACAAAATCACAGCCAATCAGGACATATTTGATGTTCCATTTTGATATTTGATACGGATGGTTGATGGTTTACACTTTTAGATGTTTATGTTGCTTTTAATGGGGACCTATAATGCCCCTTTTACAAGATGTAATATAAGTCTCTGGTGTCCCCAGAATGTGTCTGTGAAGTTTCAGCTCAAAATACCCCACAGATCATTTATTATAGCTTGTCAAATTTGCCCCTATTTGTGTGTGAGCAAAAACACGCTGTTTTTGTGTGTGTCCCTTTAAATGCAAATGAGCTGCTGCTCCCGGCCCACTTTCCAGAAGAGGGCGGGGCTTTAACAGCGCATGCTTCGGTTGCTCAACAACAACAAAGCTGGAGAATCTCACGCAGCTAAAATGAGGATTGTCAGTAACGGTGTTCAGCCTTACATTGTTCAAACCGGAGTCGACACTGATGGAGAGACTCAGGAAGAAGTTAAAACTTTAAGAATGCATCTGGATGTTCCTGAATGGTTAGTGGATAAATTTATGTAGTTGCTGTGGAGTTGATTCAACTCATCGACTAGCATGTGCCGTCATGGTAATCTTCTGGGCAAATCCAGTGTTGAATTGACCCTCGTTTGTGAAGCAGTCTGGCGTAAAATGAAGGCATGTCAACAACACTCTACTACAACAACTCTTCCTCTTCTCTAAAGCAGCCTAACTTGGACTCACCCCCTTTGTTGCATGTTCTCGGGGGCGGGGTTTATGTAAATGTTAGGGTTAGTGATGTCACTAACCCGGGAAGAAGCTCGTTGTAGTCCCTACCAGCTGTTTGTTGTAGAATTCCTTAAACAAAGAATTCTTTAAAAGAAAATATCTCCCTTTGCATTGAACTTTGAGCATCATAACGTTGCAGAACTTTGTTTATGCTCAAACAGCAACATTAAACGCTAACTAAAGTTAAAAAAGTGAAATCATAATCAACCACCCCATTAAGCAATGAACTTCTAAAATATGTCATAGGTATTTTACATCTGCGTACTTGCTGGGTGTCTTGTGCCAGCCAGGTAACTACCATTGAGAATCCTTGATGTGGAGCTCACATGATCCACCTCATGAAACACTGGATACTGCAGTCATGTAGGAACGCCTACTAGCAACCAAAAGTAGAGCGAATGGAAGGCCTCCAGTCATTTTTGTCACGATGCATTGTGTCGTTCGCTCGTAGTGCAGAGTTTTTCTGCGAGGTGTTTTTGATAAGATAATGGTGAGGGCTGTCATTCCTCTGAGACTGCTGACCTCTAAATGGGTGCTGAGTGGAGTCTCGGTGTGGTTTCGTTCGCTCGGGACAGCCTGGACGTGCTCATGCACTGTTGACTTAAGCGTTCCGCCTGAGCCATCAATCATCGGCCGGGTGACAGGCAGCTTCTGAACCCTGCAGAACTTCTGCCAGCAAATATTCCCCTCTCTCCCCATTCCCTGCATGTAGCAACCAGCTCTCTGAAACAACAATGAAAACAGCCCTGTTTCTCTCACACGCACATTACAGCACACACAATCACACACACACACCGTATTTAACCTCACGGACCCCCACCGCCACACACACCAGCTCGCCCCACTCTTTCAAAGACGAAGAATTGCTTCTAAATCCTTCCTTCCCATTTTTTCAAAACCGCCAAGGCATTTGGAAGAGGTTTTTTTGCAATTATATTTAATCATACGCGGCCGCCCCAATCAGTGGGAGCGGGAGTGATCACATTTGCATGGGTTTCAGGTTCTACCCCTCACGTCAGATCACTGCCCAGCGGCCACAGTACACAGGACCACCTGGGTGATCTTTCTCTCCGTCTTGCTCTCGTTCTTTCTATCTCTCCAATGGTCACTCTTTCCATTCTGTTCCCTCGCTCTCTCACTGTTTCCTGACTTTAAATGTTTAGTGAGTGGGTAATGTGGATGCACACACACACACACACATATGTGCTGTGGTGTGAACTGTGGTTGATCTGACTGGAAAAGCTGCATCAAAGGTACATGTGGTAAATCTGAAATTGGTCAAGTTATATTTTTACATGGATTTCAGAATCTATATTTAAGGGGTAGTTCACCCAAAAATGAAAATGTTGTTATTATTTACTTTCAAATCAAATGTGGCGCTGCTAGACGTGTCACATAAAGTCATTGACATTTGATCATTCAGATTTTATTAATATAAATAAATCAATAAAAAAACAATGGTTTTAAATGTTTTAAATGGCATTGCAATGTACAGTATGAAAAAATGAATATTTGCTATATTCGATTTGCTAGAGATTAAGATTAGTGTTATTAATTTAATTTTTTTTAAGATTAATTTTTAGTGAGCATTAAATGGAGGCAAAGGTAATATAAATGTAAAAATGGAGAAAAATATATATAAAAAAGTAATATAGATATGTATGCTATATTGTATGTTATATATGGGTTTTTTATATAGTAATCTATTTATTTATTAGGGAAGTAAAAAAAATCTCTTTATCCCTGATACATTTCTATTTTATAAGCAGTCTAATTATACATTTGATTAAAATTAAATTAAAATTATCTAAATAAATTAACAACTTAATAACTAAAATAAATGGTTTCAAATGCTACAAGTGAATCAATATTATAATGTATGGTGGGAAAAAAATGATAGTGATATACATTTTGAGGTTTGCTAAAGATAACATTTAAATGTTATTAAATTATTAGATTAAATTATTAATTATTATTAAATGAAATTATTATTGTTCTTAAAGATTAACTGTAAGTGAGTGTTACTTTATGGCAAAGGTAATATAAACAAAAAAGGGAGAAAATTATATATATACATTTTGTTTCAACCTATGTTTGGGTCAAATATGGACAAACTCAACCGTTGGGTTTAAAATGTAATTTAAAAATGTTATATATATATATATATATATATATATATATATATATATATATATATATATATATATATATATATATATATATAGATATATAGATATATCCAGCAAAATTACCCATATTGACATATATTGAGTTTTAGAGTTTTTTATATATCAGTTATATCAATACCAACATATATTGTGCATTCCTAGAAAGTTTATGGTGATTTTTTTTCCGCGGTCATTAGTGATTGTTGTTATATGGGAAAGAGCTGTGTAAAGGTTTACTCTATTTTTGTGTTACCACAGAAAAAAAATTACAACATGTGGATTTGGAATGACAGCAGGGAGTCAATAATGACAATTTTCATTTTTGGATGAGCCATTCCTTCAAATGAAGACATGACAGTTGTAGTCATGAATATGCATACCAGTTGATTTAGAGTCTCTCTGCAACTGTGTCTGTGTGATTGTCAGTTTTGTCTGTAGGATTAATTTTTCAACTCCCTGATTCTCATCCCAGCGTACAACAGTCAAGCGGCCCACCCAGTCTGTGTGAGAGCATTCCATCATTCCTGCGGATGTGTGTCCGTGTTTGTGTGTATGGATATGCTGACCATTGTATGCACGAGTGTGCGTTTGTATGTGCGCGAGGAAAGCCGGTCCTCCTCTAATTTTCCCCAGTGAAAGGCTGCATTATAACCCATTTCCATGACCTCAAGCCAAGCCCTTCCAGTCTTCTCCGCGGCCTGCGTTAGTGTGTGTGTTTGTGTATCTGTTGCGCATGTGCGCGTGGATGTCCTCTAACTGCTTTCCATGTCCTGGAGCCAGGACTCTCCTTTGTAGCCTGCCTTACAGCGCTTGTTTAGACAACAGTGGCGCACATGTTGGCTGAAATACGGCCGCTGAGCTCCTTCGCTCGGGTGAATTAAGCTACGGCATGTGTGCTTAAACCCAGACAGCTCGCTGATTTAGCCATAGATTTAAATGATTGATTTAAGAGCTCAACAGCCCACACTTGTTGAAGCGATGACCTTTCGGAGCTTAGGTGGGTCTCGGCAATGGGAAATAAGGGGGGCCGAGGGTGAATTTACAGCTGAAAACATACAGCTTCCTTACAGGCCGATATGTTTACGTTGTCCACACAATAATATTTATTTTACATTTTATTATACACTGTAAACTCATATAAGTTGGCAAAACCTTGGTTACATCAAAATTACATAAAAATTAAGTTAAGAAATTCAAAGTTTAAGTAAGCAGAACTTATTTTGTACTCATACATTTTAATTGATATTAAATTGAATTATTTGAGTAAACTAATTCATACATTTAACTTAAAGTTATCATGTAATCTCAACGCTTTTATTAGGGAAAACTTAGCTTGCTATAACAAGCTAACTTGCTAAATTGCTAACATGTTAGCAATAGCATTGTATAGCACTTGCTAAATGAGTACAGCAATATAAAACATTTAACATACTTGCTCTCAAACCAAGCAACATACACCACTCTCCAAAAACCCATATTAATAACAGAAACTCTTCTAAATTAGCATAACAAAACATTAATCACTAAATCTCCCTTTTAACATTAATCTTGCACAAAAAAACATTATATAACATTTACTCTCCCTTTTGTGTGCCATGGGCAAAGCATTCTGGGAAATAGAATTCCCAGTCCAGTTTCAGTTAAAATTAAGTTTGTCTAAATTAAAAGACATGAGTTCATAAAACTCAAAACAATGAAACAGTTCAGTTTACTTAAAATATATCAGTTCTGTGAGCTCAAAAGAAAAAAAGTATTAAATACCCATAAAAGTTAATTTGACTGAACTAATTTGTATAATTTAAGTTTGTCCTACTCAAACCAATTCATTATTTTGAGCGTTAGGGTTTACAGTGATGAAAACGAAATTAGGTGTCGCTTCTATTCCCTTTCCCCAACTATAAAAATGGATTTTAATGTTATTTATCAATTGGATATATAAAAGTGTGTGTATGTATATGTAGTGTATGTATATAGACACACACACACACATATATATGTGTGTGTGTGTGTATATGTATATATGTGTATATGTACGTATATATGTGTGTGTGTGTGTGTGTAAAATATATATATATATATGTATACACACACACACACACACACACACACACGTATGTGTATGTCAACACTTACAAATATATATTGTACATTATTTATTAACATAAATAAATATGTATTAACAACTTATATATACTTATAAATATAATGCAATATATGTAATTTTTATATCATATGTTCATAATAATTAATACAAAATAAATAAAATAAAAAATGTTATTTGTTTATTAATATTGTTTATATATACAATTTTATATTGTTATACACTTTTTTTGTGTGTGTTGTCTTGCCTAGCATGAAGCACAAATTAAAGTGAGGAAATCTGTTTATCTGTGATACATTAATTTTATGAGCTGTCTAATTACTAAATGTGCTGGAGGACAAAACATTCCAGATCTGTTAATGCTTCCCTGTCATATTTCTTCTCCCTCTTTAATAATACTTTTCCTTATGAACCCAAAAAACGCCTTCTTTCAGCTTCACAGAGCTTCCCTTCTTATTTCATAACACTACTTCATCTCTATTCTAAAAAAAAAAGTATAATTTTAACTTTTATCCCCAAATTTAAAGCCTTTTGCAGAATAAAGTGGGATTGCGTAACTGGTGAAATGCTGACTCAACTGCCTTCAAATATCTGAAATCTGGACTAAGTAACGTTATTTCCTATAGCGATTCTGTCAATGAAGGAAGAAATGACTAAAAGAGGGAAAAAATGAATTCAGTGAAAAAGACAGTCCAGTATATACACTTTCTTTCTCTCTCTTTCTCTCTCTCTCTCTTTCTCTGTCAGAGTACGGGACTAAGTTAGGCATAAGCGAATAATTAGGTAATTGCCCTCCTGATTGAGCCCAATAGGAAACGTTTCAATTAGGCTAAAACTGCGCGAGGAGGAAGTAGGCTCTTACAAAGGGAAACATTTCTTGTCATGCAACTGTCAGCCCCCCAAGCCCACACCACAAGCAAGGATTTACTGGATACGAGGAGGAGGAAATGCTCAGAACGAAGGAAGCTTGCCTTTTAAAAGGCAAGGAAGAGAAATAGGGGGAAAAAAGCATGCTAGCGAGGGCTAGAGGAAGGGAGAAAAAAAGAGACAGCAACAAATGATTGCGGTAATTAGGGCTATATTTAAACAGGCCTCTTCTCTGATATGATTTGCTAGTGATCCTCTGTTCAGATAAGAGGAGGGCTTCTCAGCCCGCCGAGCCGCCTGTTACAAATTACAACCTTCCAGCCATGGAAGAGACCCAGTTCCTGGAAAGAGAAGAAAGAGTAGGGGGAGCGAAAGGGCTTCAGCTATAGACTGAGAGAGAGAAAGATATCAGAGCACAGTGGCAGGAGAGCACAGATGGGATTGCATCCTGCTGGACATTATCAGATGTTAGCCGTATCACTTGTTTTCTTGCCTGAGCTTGTTTCATTAGCATCATCTTTGCATCTCTTTTTTGTGTGTGATTTCCCTTATGATGTTATATTATTAACTGCTTTATTGTACTGTTTTAGTGGTACCTTATCGTCATTTCTGCAAAACTAGTGGCACTAACCCATATTATTATAATAGTAATTGTTTCACTGCAAGAGCGAGGGTAAGTTTGATTAAAGATTACAAGAGCACATGAATTTTAAGAAAATATTGATGTGCATGGATAAATCAATTATAATAAATACTGCAATGTTCCATAAAAAACAAGAATTGCCCATTTTCATTTCATGGTGACTTAAAAAGCATAAATACACTACCGTTCAAAAAGTTTAGGGTTGATAAGATTTTAATGATTTTAAAGGGATCGTTCACCCAAAAATGAAAATTATCCCATTATTAAAAATGAAAATTATCCACATATCAGATGAACACGAGTTTGTTTCAGTTTCAGACGAGTTATATTAAAATGATACTGGCTCTTCCAAGCTTTATAATGGTAGTGAATAGCGCTCACAATTTTGAAGCCCAAAAAAGTGCATCCATCCATCATAAAAGTAATCCATACGGCTCCAGGTGGTTAATAAAGGCCTTCTGAAGCGAAGCGATGCATTTTTGTAAGAAAAATATCCATATTTACAGATTTATAAACTCCTATGTCATGTCAGGGGTTATGCTTCTGCCGTAAGTCGACTTGCATACGGATGTTTGCCGGAAACTGGTTATTATAGTTTATAAAGTTTTAAATAAGGATTTTTTCTTACAAACCCCCATCGCTTTGCTTCAGAAGGCCTTTATTAACCCCCTGGAGCCGTATGGATTACTTTTATGATGGATGGATGCACTTTTTTGTGAGCGCCTTTCACTACCATTATAAAGCTTTAAAGAGCCAGGGTATGTTTTAATATGGCTCCAGTTGTGTTCATGGGATCATGGGATGAATCATGGGATAATTTTCATGTTTGGGTGAGCTATCCCTTTAAGTCTCTTATATAATTTATTTAATGCAGTAAAAACAGTAATACTTTAAAATATTAGTACAGTTTAAAATAACTGTTTTCTATTATATTTCTTTTTCCTTTTACTCTTCCGGTAAAATGAAGAAATTTGGCACACATATAGAGGACAGTCTGAACATTAACCACAGCAATTTTGGAGTCTTTAACTCAATCCCTCTAGCGCTATCAACAGTCCAAATATGCACTCATGTTTATGCTAATAACTTTCAAATCGTAAGAGCTAGAAAGAAATTGTATTTTTTCTTCTGATTCCCTGGCTCAAGACGATTCGATTGACGTCATTTTCATCATAAAATTTTTTCTGCCATTTTACATTTTTGGAAAACCTATTTTTTCGAACACGTCCTAGACGGTTCATCCGATTTTGACAAAAATTGGCTCAAATATTCAGACCATGCTGGCACACCATTATTAAAAGCTTTTTGATAGACTAAACCATTACGGAATAACGCGCAAACGAATTTGACGAAGAGCACGTCAAAATTGATGCAAGGCTATATCTCCACAACGCTTTAGCCTATTCAGACCAAACTTGGTACATGTCATCACAAGCTTGACCTGAGGCCACTTGGAGCTGATTCTGAGGATGCAAGTCTGCAGTGCTTTGGCATATTGACACCAAACTTTGTACTTGTCATTAGCTATGTTTCTATTTAAAGTTGCGAATATCTCATCAAACATTTGCGAATAAAGCAGCAGTTCCATCCAGTGAGTCAAAGAGAACAAAATCGTCACTTCCTGATAAACTGGCGCTACACTCTAAAAATGCTGGGTTAAAAACAACCCAAGTTGGGTTGAAAATGGACAAACCCAGCAACTGAGTTGTTTTAACTCAGCTAATGGGTTGTTTTAACCCAACGGTTGCGTTACATTTTTTCCCCAACCTGCTGGGTAGTTTTATTTAACTCAACGATTGTTTAAATATTACTGTATTGCGTGCTTAAAATGAACCCAAAGTATGCTGGAAATTAACATTTATTAATAAGTTTAATGAATAATAAACAAACAATAAACATTTATTAAATTGCTTATTAATAAATGTTCACCTTTTGATTATTATTGTTGCCTCTAGTAATTATGTGTCTGATTTTTAATTTCCATCCTATTTTGGGTTCATTTTAAGTCAGCCATATAGTGATTTTTAAACAATAGTTGAGTTAAATTTAACTGCTCAGCATTGTCCATTTTCAACTCAACTTGAGTTGTTTTTAACTCAGCATTTTTGAGTGTATATTAATATTTGTTCAGGTGTTCTGCCTAAAATAATCTAAAAATGTCTTTAAAGGGGGTTGTAATGCGATTTCATGCATTCTGACTTATTCACACTGTTAAAGACATGTTAAACATGGCCAAAGTTTCAAAACACGAGTTGGACGTATGACAGAGTATTTCTGTGCCAAATATACTACTTCTGGTTGTGGACCGGGGTTCGGGGTTTTTTTTTCTGAGTATGATGCCATAAAGGGAGAAGTGCCTATACAAGGAATTCCGCATTCCTTGTATGGGCACTTCTCCCTGATAAGCGTGCACACACACATCACTCAGAGCAAGAGCAAGAGCACGCCCATCAACGATTTTCGTTCGGGATACAGAAGCCGAGAGATTTTTCAACAATGGCTGTGTCATTTAAGAAAAATAACTGTTAGATTGCAAAGTAAGAAAGAAATTACAGTATTTTACACCTCACAATGAATATCAGTCAATTTTATTACGGTTACTTTCTTAAATATGACATCCTTGATGACGTATGCGTCCTCCGGAGGACGCAGCCTCCGAAATGAGATGCGGCTCCTGTCAACAAAGGAGTGTGTTTTTGGTTGTGAGGGAAAGATTACCTTTTTTAGCTTCCCAAAGAACCCAGTGTTAAGGGAACAGAGGATGAAGTTTGTTTTTCCGAGGCAGCAGCGGAGTTGTGCATGTATGTTTGTTTGTTTGTTCCCGGGATTTCAGTGATGAATGCTTTGTAAACAAGTCCCAGTTCGGCAATGAATTTGCAGATCGCGGGTGGTGAGTAAAGCTGCATCAGATGTCTCTGTTTTGTTGGCAATTGGCGCGCAAGTACATATAATGTAAACAACACGAATGTTTTTGTACCATTTTTATTTTGATGTCACAGCAGACGATCTCTACGCAAAAGCTGTGCTCGCTCGTGACTCTTTAGCTCCGCCCACGGCACTGACGGCAGGCATGCCTCCAGGAGCTCGGCTTTTTTCGGAAAGACTTGGTACAGCGTATCTATCTTTTATAAATATGACAAAACTAAAGACTTTTCAGAGATATGAAGGATGCAATACTACTCTATATGTACTCAAGATTAACATTTGGCAGATTGGCAGATTACTCATTGTTGCAGTTGGTCTGATGCTCCCAGCCATGCTTGCATAACCTTCTTTTTGTGCTTGCAGCTATATTTATTATTATCATTATTATATTTAAACCATTTAAATATACACTACTTATGAAAAAACTTTAGATTTAAACTTTCAAAACAATATCTAGATCTATCAAATTATGAAACTAAATTCAGTATCGTGTTAATTATATCACTAGTATGAAGGGACACACAGCACACAAATGGCCATTTTTTTTTTTTTTTTTGACTCCTGTCATAAAGTTATTGATGGTGAGAACTACCTGTCCTGATGTGTAAATAAACTAGACCTCATACAGTGGCTCAAACTGTACCCTCAGCAGAGGAATGTGCCTGTGCTCAATGATGTTTGCATAGGCTCGAATCCTTTAGGTGGGAAGCCAGTCAGACTGTGTGCTCACTGCAGTCTCTCTCTGAAATATTAACTCACACAGAGCATATATTTGACAGCCATGTTCCACAAATAATTGTTTACGACCCACCATAGGCAAGTCAGCGGTTTATCGGGGTGTTAATTGATCGTGTATGGATGTTTATATGAATAAAAACTGACGGTAATAAATGTGCGAGAAGTTGGGTAGTGTTCTGGGGTGTGTGCGCTCTTGTGTTTTTTGTATATGTAAACAGACGCTGCCCTGCAGGCATGTCCCACAGGGCCACAGTGTGGTTAACAGAGTAAACTGTGGTCAATGTTAATACATTTCCTGTGTCTGACGGACTCACCTGAACGGTTCACACATGCCGATTAAAGAGAGTTTCAGTCTGAATTTCTCGTTCTGTTAGCCACTCATTCCATCTCCTTCTCGTTCTCTCTCAAAATCACTTTTTCTTACTCTCAAAATATGAACGTGCATCTACGGTCTGTCAATTGTGGCCAACCGTGGTGTTCCTGTGGTCAGGCTTGGCACTTCACTGTTCATTGCTGGGATCCCGAAGTGGGCCAAATTGGGCATACGCATACACCTCTCAAATTCATTCATTTGTGTTGGGCTTCATGTGACAGCTGTGATGGATGAGAGCCCTGCAGTCACATGTCAGCCTGAATAGTCTTGCTGCCTCTTGCTCAGGTGGATTCTGTGGATTTATAACCAGATTATACTTGCTTTATCATGTATACCTCTGGATTTAAAGCGTTAGTTTAGTCGAAATTTTTTTAGCAGGCTGTTCATCAGAGTACTCTTCTCTTTAAAAGTGAATGGGGACAGAAGCTGTTGAACTCTGAAAATTACAAAATCACACTGTAAAAGTACCATAGAAGCAGAATAATATAATATATTGGCTGCTCAGTATTTCAAAAAATCTGTCTTGGCGAGTATTCACACAAACATTATCTGTTATGTCTTAAGTGAATGTTTGGTTAACTGTTGGGGAAAAACATCTGATGTGTAACATTATATTACATCCGTGTGGTACAGTAGGTCTTAATATATAGGCTGTCTGTTTCATTATTGTTAACCAAACAATTGTGGAATCATGGAAAAAAAAGTTGAAAATATATATTTTCCTATAGGAAACCAGGGATTTTAAGGTATAGTTGCTAGATTATTTTGTTTTGGAACCTTCAGAAAACTTAACTTGATTTTTCTCAAAATTGACTTTATTGACTTCAAACAGTGATTTTTTTGTCTGATTCCAACAAATCATACATCATTTTGAAGGTTTTGAGTATAACAATAACTCATTGCGACTCATTTTGCCAGCATGGGTCATATATATTAAAATAGAAAACAGTTATTTGAAATTGTATTAATATTTCAAAATTTTTACTGTATTTTTGCAGCCTTGGTGGGACTTCTTTTTAAAATATTTTAAAAATCGGTAAAGCTTTACAATAAATTAAACATTACTTAATGTATTAACTAACATGAACTAACCATGAGCAATACATTTGTTACTGTATTTACTAATCTTCGTTAATGTTAGTTAATGAAAATACAGTTGTTCATTGTTTGTTCATGTTAGTTCACAGTGCATTAACTAATGTTAACAAGATTTTAATAATATATTAGTAAATGTTGAAATTAACATTAACAAAGACACAAAATGCTGTATAAGTGCAGTTCATTATTAGTTCATGTTAACTAATGTAGTTAACTAATGTTAACTAATGAACCTTATTGTAAAGTGTTACCAAAAAATCTAACCAACCCCAAACTTGGTATGCGTGTATGTGAACACTGTCTAAAATGTCCTTGTTTCATGTAAAATAGAAAATATGATTTTGGCACAACATGAGACAATGACAACGAGACAAATCATGACATTGCTAAATGTCAAACATGCCGTTTTCCCAGCTGTCAAGGCAAAGATAGTGCCGTGCCACTAATATCCTCGAGTCCACACACGTGCACTGCCATTTTCCAACCTCAACATTTACATCCTTCTGGGCTTTTTTCATCTTAAGCATATTCTGTCATCAGGGTGGGGGAGGGAGTGAAGGGCAGCGAGCTCATTACCGGGATGGGAGACGAGCAGTGCTGGTAATGTTTTAACCCCAAAATGAGTTCCATTCCTGAGGAGTCCCGTGTGGAGTCAGGGATGTAATGCTCATATGGAGCAGTTTATGAGGATTAAGAGCTTTTATTTAGTCTACAGGGCCAGGCCTGCTCTCAGCGTCTCTCTCTTCTCCCTCTGTTCCTCTGACTGCAGGCTCGGGCTTTGGGTATTGGGTGGCTGAGCTCGGGGGCAGAGACTCTAATTCTAGTCATCCATGCACAACACTCTCCCCCTTTATGTAACACGTCACACTAGTAATGGCCACAAATCTATTCAGAATCTATTTAAAAACTGTTTTAACATTTTATAACAACATGTTCAAAATGATAATAAAGAATGATTTTCTGTATTATCATTGTATTGTGTTTGAGTGTATGAATATATGCTGTTCAGATGTTTGAGGTCATTGTTTTTTGTTCTTTTTTAACACATTAAAATGATCAAAAGTGACTGACAGTAAAAACGTTTTTATAATAAATAAACGCTGTTCTTTTGAACATTCTATTCATCAAAGAATCTGAAAATCTTAGTTTCTCCAAGAGTATTAAAGGGGTAGTTCACCCAAAAATTAAAAAGAATGTTGGTAACCAGACAGTTGACACTAGCTATTGACCTTGAATTGCATATTGTTATAAAGTCAGAATTGCAACTTTTTATTGCACAATTCTGACTTTTTTTCCCACAATTGTGAGTTTGCATCTCACATTTCTGACTTTATCCTTAGAATTGCGAGATTTAAACTCGCAATTGCGTTATAAAGTCAGAATTGCGTGATATAAAGTTAGAATTGCATGACAAAGTCAGAATTGCATAATATAAAGTCAGAATTGCGTGATAGTCAGAATTGCAAGATATAAAGTCAGAATTGCATGATATAAAGTTCTATTGCATCTTATAAAGTCAGAATTGCGTGATATAAAGTCAGAATTGTGAGATATAAAGTCACAATTGCGAGATATAGTCAGAATTTTCGAGATGTAGTCAGAATTGCGAGATATAAAGTCAGAATTGTGAGTTATAAAGTCAGAATTGCAAGTTATAAAGTCAGAATTGTGAGATATAAAGTCAGAATTGTGTGACATAGTCAGAATTGCGAGTTATAAAGTCCCAATTCTGACTTTTTTTTTCATAGAATTGCAAGTTTATATCGCAATTCTGACTTTATATCACGCAATTCTGAGAAAAAAAGTCAGAATTTTGAGAGAATTTTCTTAAAATACTTTTTATTTTTTTATTTAGTGGCGGAAACAAGCTTCCGTAACTCCATGTTATTATTAAAATGATCTGTGTTCTTATAGTTTTCTAGTAGCTTGATGTCTCAACTTCTGTTATTTTATTTAGTTTTTGTTTGTGGGGGTCTGTTTCCTCATTTGCATGTGTGCTTGCGTGTCTGAGCTTGCAGTATGTGTGTGGCTTTCCCCTCCTTCTCTCTCCCAAAAGGAAAAGTTTCATGTTCGCTCACTAACTCGTCCCTGTAGAGGGTCAATTGCAACCAGTTGGCCACCAGTCTGGTCCAAAATAAACATTTGGAGAGAGGAGACTATATAGGCAGGTACCGGGGGCCTCTCTCGCTCTCTTTTGCTCTCTCACTGGCTTTTTCAGCTGTGTTTCCTTGGGAAACTCTCTCTCTATGCATGTATATATGTATGTGTGTGTGACTGTGCTATACTAGTTGGCATTATATAGCACTCTGCAACCTTTGATATGTCTATCATTTGATTTGCTCAAAGAAAACAAAAGCTTTCCTCCTCTAATCATCTTGTGAAATGTGCTTTTTATTTCTCAGCCTCTCCCATGTCTGACGCATTCATTATAAACGCAAAGCTGTAGGCTGTCGCATGGCTCCACGTCATGTATGTGATGCTTGATGTAGGCAGGTGTGTGTAATTCATGGGTACGGTGTGGCGGTTTGAGGCTGATGACCAGCGACTGGTTTAACTGGGACGGGGGCGCAGCGAGCGCGGCTCAATTTAGGCCACATTAATCACACTGCCATTTCCTCACATCAGCCGGTGTGTCTGTTTGGCCAGCATAATGAGCTCAGGTGACTGAGCAGAGAGAGCCCCTCTGTTCTCCTCTTCTCTAGAGGACCGGACAGCTGCCCACTGCCACTTCAGCGAGAGATTTCACAACACAGCGCTTCATTTTCTGTGGATATGCAGTTTATAGAGATCAAAACAGGGTTGTTGTTTAGTTTTGCAGGCTACACTCTAAAAAAAAAATACAGTGTTAAAAACAACCCAAGTTGGGTTGAAATGTTTTGATCCAGCGGTTGGGTTAAATGTTTGCCCAACCTGCTGGGCAGTTTTATTTAACCCAACTATTGTTTAAAAATGATTATATGGCTGGCTTAAAATGAACCCAAAATGGAAATTAAAAATCAGACACAATTAGAGGCAACAATAATAATCAAAAGGTGAACATTTATTAATAAGCAATTTAATAAATGTTTGTTTAATTATTATTCATTTAACTTATTAATACATGTTTGTTTATTAAACATATCAATAAATGTTCATTTCCAACATATTTTGGGTTCATTTTAAGCAAGCAATGCAGTCATTCTTAAACAATAGTTGAGTTAAATAAAACTACCTAGCAAACATTTAACCCAACCGCTGGGTTAAAACAACCCAGTCGCTGGGTTTGACCATTTTCAAACCAACTTTGGTTGTTTTTAACCCAGCATTTTTTAGTGTACAAAGAACAGTATGTTTGTTTGTTTTTATGTGATAATCTCATTTTTGTTGTTTTGCTATTATATTAAATCATATGGTGTTATATCGCTATCATATGGTGCAACAAATCAGTTATGAATATGATAATCTCATAGTTTCAATCATAAACAAATCATAACTTTCAAAATTTTAAATAGGCTACATAAAACAGCTATTTCATACAATAAATATATTATTCTAATTAGGGCTGGATATTGACACAAATTTCACAATTTATATATATTTCGATTCACAAGTTTGCGATTCGAATCTATTCCGAATGGAATCATTAATCTAATAAACCAAGTCTTCAGTTAACTATATTATTGTTTACCAATAAAGAACACCATCAATATCAATTTTCTTTTTTAATGGAATTAAATATATGAAATATTTAATTTAATATATAAGTGATATATAAATATTTATTGCTAATTTATTAAATAAATATAATGTATTATTAAAATTATATATATTAATTCTTCATTATATTGACATTCATCTTTATATTTTAATTGCATATAATTTTTATACTATATTTATTTAAAGATTTATTTATATTTATAACTTTTTTTATTGTTTTTTGTATTGTTTTCATAATTAATGTTTTTAAGTGACACCCCTTGTTGTCATGTACTTTAGACTAAACCCTGTACCACCAATTCTTGCTTATAATCATTATTAAAATTATTTGTGTTTAACAATACAGAACACTTTTTTTATTATATTTAATTAATTACTTTATTAATTATTGGGGTAAAGTAGAGTATAATTACAACATTATTTTAACATTTTGTAAAATGGTATTTAAAAACATGGTTTAATAACTAACAGAAATACATTTAAGCCGGGTATTGTCAATAACCTGCTAACAAAGAAACATGATGATCAAAATATATTGCATATACAAACAAACAACGTGAGTTTACAAAAAAGTTGGGCATGTTTTATGGTACTGATTTATTTACTTTCACTTTCCTTCCCTGAGGGTCTTTCCTCTTTGCTCAGTTGCAGCACTAATTCTTTGCTTATACGTTCTTGTTCTGAGCTTGACATTTTTGTTTTATCTGTCTTATGCTGAAAGAGAGATTGAGCTGAGAATTGAAGTTAGTTTGGCTGAGGGATAATGGATGTGAAATGGACAAAAAAAAAAAAGAAGATTAGTGTTAAAATCTGAATTTCAAAGGATATTTAAAAAGCAGAATTAGTAAAAGTATAGTTTTATGCAGGTTGGCCAATTTGTGGCCTAAATGAAATCAGCTATCATGTTTAGTTTTACACCAAATGAGGCTGCGAGAGTTAGAAGTCTGTTTCTCATTTTAATTGGCATAAAATTTAAGTACATATTGATACTGGTCAAGAAATAATGATGTCGCAGTATTCACACAAAAATAACTATTTAATGAAGTGGTATGAAAGCAAAACTCACCTCTTGACCTTCAGATGTTGTTTAAACGTCATCCGTTTTTTTCATAAAACCGCTTCATCACACATATTTTAATCTTTAAAACACACAATAAAAAAGCTTTTTTCTCTTCAAACAAGAATGGAATCAAGAAAAATACATTTTTGAAACAAAATAGATTTAAAAAAATACATAATTAAAATTAAGTAGAAAAAAAGGATTTGCTTATGAAGAGAAAAACATGTCAGACCATAATTTTGACATTCTAATTTCCTATATAGAAAATGCTTTAGGGCTGAATGGAATTACAGTATAACAGTATTTAATTAAAGATAACTATAATGATAACTATATCAGTGTCCACACCAATGCACAATATCGTTCTGTTTATTATAAAAACGCACTGTAGTTTTGGCATCTGCAGCTTTAAATGCTCGAGCTCTTTTAAGCAGATGGATTCTGATTGGCTGTCAAGGTTTTTATTATTCATCAGCTGAAAAAAATCATTCTGAAAGTGATTCAAACAATATTGTTTCTCTGTGCCATTATTGTTATAGCTGTGGTGTGAACTCTGTTTTTCTTTTATATTTGAAACTATTTTTAGAACTACACTACCGGTCAAAAGTTTGGACACGGTAAGATTTTTAATGTTTTTAAAAGAAGTTTCGTCTGCTCACCAAGGCTGCATTTATTTAATTAAAAATACAGTAACAACAGTAAAATTGTGAAATATTATTACAATTTAAAATAACCGTTTTCTGTTTGAATATATTTTATATGGTAATTTATTCCTGTGATCAAAGCTGAATTTTCAGGATCGTTACTCCAGTCTTCAGTGTCACATGATCCTTCAGAAATCATTCTAATATGCTGATCTGCTGCTCAAGAAACATTTATTGTGTACAATTGTACAAAATATTTGTGTACAATATTTTTTTTCAGGATTCTTTGATGAATAGAAAGTTCAAAAGAACAGCATTTATTTGAAATATAATCTTTTGTAACATTACAAATGTCTTTACTGTCACTTCTGATCGATTTTGCTGAATAAAAGTATTAATTTCTTTAATTTCTTTTAAAAAAAATAAAAATAAAAATTCTTACTGACCCCAAACTTTTGAACGGTAGTGTATTATGTTACAAAAGCTTTGTATTTCAGATAAATGCTGTTCTTTTGAACTTTCTATTCATCAAGGAATCCAGAAAAAAAAAAAAAAAAAAAAAAAAGCACAGCTGTTTTCAACATTGATAATAATCATAAATGTTTCTTGAGCAGCAGATCATCATAGAATGATTTCTGAAGGATCATGTGACACTGAAGACTGGAGTAATGATGCTGAAAATTCAGCTTTGATCACAGGAATAAATTACTTTATAAAAAAACAGAAAACAGTTATTTTAAATTGTAATAATATTTCACAATATTACTGTTTTTACTGTATTTTTAATTAAATAAATGCAGCCTTGGTGAGCAGACGAAACTTTTTTTTAAAAACATTAAAAATCTTACCGTTTCCAAACTTTTGACTGGTAGTGTATATCTTTGTTATCTTTATAGTTATCGTCCTTGGTATGAACGGGCCTTAAAATGTTAGTTCACCCAAAAATGAAAATTCTGTCATTAATTACTCATCCTCTTGTCGTTCCAAACACGTAAGACTTTCGTTCATCTTTGGAAAACAAATGAAGATATTTTTGATGAAATCTGAGAGCTTTCTGTTCCTCCATTGACAGCTACACAACTACCACTCTGACGGTTCAAAAAGTTCATAAAGAGATCGTAAAACTAATCCATATGAATTGAGCGGTTTAGTCCAAATTTTCTGAAGAGACTCGATCACTTTAATTTAGGCTTTTAGACCAGTGAACAAAAACAGAAGCTCAAACGTGCTGCTTAACACGAGAATGAACCTCATTGGTTCTCGCACGTGTCAATCAAACATGATTGAGCTTCCGTTTACCACAACTGATGTGTGAGTTTATCAATGTTTATATGTGAATAAAAGCCTAAATTCAATCTGTTCATCATATAAAGCGATCGAGTCTCTTCAGAAAATTTGGACTAAACCACTCAATTCATATGGATTAGCTTTATGATCTCTTTATGAACTTTTTGAAGCGTCAAACTGTGTAGCTGTCTATGGAGGGACAGAAAGCTCTCAGATTTCATCAAAAATACCTTAATTTGTGTTCTGAAGATGAACGTAAGTCTTACGGGTTTGGAACGACATGAGGGTGAGTAATTAATGACAGAATTTTCATTTATGGGTGAACTTCATTTTTGGCTGAACATTTTTGGCTGAACATTTTTGGCGTTTTGTCATCCTGGACAGATACAAAAACATGTTTCATACAGATATTTTAACTATGTGGAGTATTTAAAGATCATTTACATTTCAACAACTTTTAAAAAAAAAGTCCTGTGTGTACTAGAATTGGCACTATTAGATGGCAATGTGTAAGTAGTTGTTATGTATGCGTGTGTCCTGTCGTTGGACGAAAGCGAGACGCGGTGGAGTGTGTGGAGGGTGATCTGTAGCCTGTCGTACAGGTGCTTATAATTTGCAGTGATTAATCTTTGTTGTGTTTGGGGGTGACATGTTGTTTAATACATCTGTCTGTCTTCCTCTCTCCATCCTGGGCCAGCAGGCCACGGCATGCTGGGTGTCACTGAGGGGTTAATGTGCAGAAACACACCAACACACTCTGATTTACACATCACACATTTAGCATTGTGAATTGTGATAGAGACGCCACTCACTGTACAGTATTAGAAGAGTAGGCAGGATCCCAGTTTATAGTATGCTTTGTGTGTGTGTGTGTGTGTGTGTGTTTGCTTTGGGTGCAGGGCAGGCAGCCTGGTCAGTGCAGGCTGTAAATCAGCTGCTCTCTGATGGAATTCTGACAGACAGGAAGCTAATCTGTCCCTCGTGTGTCATTACGGCCAACCTCCCAGATTGCCACATATCCTGCTGCTACGCTCATCTTCTGCACACACACACATATTCAGTCGGGCTGCCAGAGACAGTAACAAACACACATGTTGAACATAAAGTGGCTTTGGCTGTGTCAAGAGTTCATTGTCCACATCTGCCAGAGGCAGAGAAAGAGCTCAAAGAGGCGTTCTCTCTCTCTCTCTGGCTCTGTCCACATCTCCAAACCCACTTTCCCTCATTTATTGTTGGCGGTCATCATTCATTCATTCTAGATATGTTCTGTTCAGTGTGTTGCTTCTCTTTCTGCTTAAAGGGATGGTTCACCTAGAAAATGACAATTCTGTCATTATTTGCTAGGGGTGTAATGGTAAACATGACGGTTCAGTACGTACCTCAGTATATACGGGTTCGGTACAGCAGGGGGAGAAAACTAAACATAAAATTGCTTCTTTTTTTATTAAACAGTGGTTTATTCAACAAATTTTGTCTCTCTCTTTGAATACATTCAATTATAATTAACACTTTCTTAAGTATAAAAAGAAATCTGTTTCAGCTAATGCTGTAAACTATATACAGAAGCCCTATCTGACACATTACTATAATATTAAAGGTTACAATTAACAACAGAACCCAAACTATTAAATTCAGTTGCTATTTATTTTTAGATATAATAAACACTCAAACAAACAAACAAACAAAAAAGTTATTTGCACACAAGGTATTGCATTAACTTCTAAATCTAATTATAAAATTATTTGTTAAAAATATAATCATTTACACAGTTAGTCATAACTTGTTTTCATGACAATTTTATTTAAACATATTAAATAAGACATTACTAACAGGTAAAGTAAATATAATGAATATATAAGCTAATATAGTGCATATATTTAGTGAAATGCTTCGTCTAGAGTTGATTTCTCTAGTGAACTAACATGCTGTGGACACTAAATGACTTGCCTGAGGTAAATGTAATGCTACGTGAGATGATATTCTCAAGCTGTTTTATTGATGTGTTTCCGCGGTTGAAACACTGGTTGAGAGATTACATGTAAACATAAATATGCATAGATCGTCTGTTCTTCTTCTACGCTTTTCCCTGTTGTGATGGTTAGCAAACAGTGTTGCATTACCACGCGCACCCCCTTCTAGACTGGAGTGTGGATCGCATGTGACTGACTGTTTTCGTTGTCTGACTGTATGCACGAACCGTAATGTTACAATCAACCTCATATTGTTTCAAACCTATATGACCGACTGACTTCTGTCCAGGAGATGTTTTGAAGAATGTTCAGGCTGCTCTTTTATATACAGCAAAAATGAATCAGACTTTAAAAGTAGTTAATTTGACTTGTGTGCTATATTTCAAGCCTGTGAAGCCATATAGATTTGTATGAGGAAGAGATTAAAAATGTTTTTCTTTGAATATCTTTCTGTAACTGAATGCAGTGAGCCAAGTATGAATATACAGAAGTACAATTGAGATTTGAGATCATATAACTTCAATTGTGATCTGTTTCTCAAATAAAATTATCTTCAGAAGACTTAGAAAACAACACAATTGGTATTGACCACTTTTATGTTGCTTTTTTGTACTCATTGGAGCTTGACAGAATGTGGTCACTATATGCTTTGGTTATATGGAAAAGAGCAGCTTGGCAATTCTTTAAAATATAGTTATTTTAATATTTTATCAAATATAGTCTACTGTTCAAAACTTAACAAACTACTTCAAATAATTCCCATTCTTTTGAACTTTCTATTTATCAAAGAATCCTGAAAAAAAAAAAAAAAAAAAAAAAGATGTATCATGCTTTCCATTAAAATATTAAGCAGCACAACTGTTTTAAACATTGATAATAATCATAAATGTTTCTTGAGCAGCAGATCAGCATATTAGAATGATTTCTGAAGGATCATGTGACACTGAAGACTGGAGTAATGATGCTGAAAATTCAGCTTTTATTCACAGGAATAAATGACATTTTAAAATATTCAAATATACATTTTACCTTACATTTTACATTGTAATAATATTTTACAATATTACTTGTTTTTACTGTTTTTGATCAAATAAATGCAGCCTTGGTGATCATAAGAGACTTCTTATTTTTTAAAAACTTTTAAAAACAACCCAGACTTTTGAATGGCATTGTGTAAAAGTGTTAGTGTGTGTGCGTGCGTGTGTGTGTGTGTGTGTGTGTGTGTCAAACTTACAAGAGTTTAATTACAAGAGCTCTCAAGTATGTGTGTGTAAGCCACCATAGTTTCACTCGTACGCCCCATCTTAGCGTTTCATATCTCAACCCACTGCTTGCTTAACAGCTCTGCTGTAATACCACAAGCTCATGAACAATTTCAGTCTGACAGTTTGAAATATTTTTTTGAATACTTTGACAAATTGCTATATGAAAAAAGCCCAAAGCATAATCGGCTGGTTTGGAGAGTGTGCAGTATTAGGATCCTGACCCTTCAATTATGAAGTTATGGTGCTTGTTTTCATGTATGGTGCTGAATTTCATTAGTGGTTATAGTACTTTTTGTAGCATGAATACTGCTGCTCAGTAATAATGATGCTACGGTATGTGAAAGTGAGATATGTTTTTAGTCTTAATGTATATGAATTGTGGCTCTGATGAATTTTGTTTCTCTTTCTTGTCATGTTAGGAAGAGTCAGTAACATGACACTTGTTATTCTTGTCAAAGTCTGTTGACTTATTCAACAATACACCTCTTCTACAATGAGCATATTTTTAATTTCTGAAATTAGTTTAAAAAAATGTATGTGCATATAAATATGTCACCTTTGTGAATCTTTCGATTAAATTTTATGTTTTTGGAGCTGTGGTGTGCCAACTTTATTTATTTTCTATATAAATATGTATATATTTATATAAAATTGTTATTGATTTATTTATTTTTGGTGGAATAAATAAAAAAATGTTGCGATGATAACTGTCCTCATAAGAAAATGTATTAAGTAGTTTGGCATTATGTTATATTATTATTTCTTAAAATATATTTTAACAAAACTGCTTCAATGCTTAATATTTTGAAAACTTTTTATTTTTATTTTTTTTATATTTGTATCTCATATGGTGAAATTCCTCAAAATATAATGGTATTTATGAATTAATAATTCACGATATTGAGGGCTTTTTTCATGAAAAATATATATAAAAACTGAAATAAATAATGAAAATAAAATAATGATTAAGACGTGTACATTCACATGAATTCAAATTGTAATAAAAATTGTACTTTTTACTTGGTTACACCACATGGCATTTTTAGACTCATTAAATTTCTTTTTTTGAAAATGTTATAAAAGTTTTTCAAAACCATATGAAACCAACATTAATACTAAGGCACATGTGTTTTAAACTAGATTTAAAAAGATTTTTCTTTTTTTTTTTAGTCACAGCCATTATTTTTCATTACCTAAATGCATTTTCTGTGTACGTGTACCTGTGTGCATATATATGCCAGCCACGGATTATGATGACAAGTTTGATTTTTCGCAGTGCACGTGGAATCACTCGCCCCGCTCTTGCCAGGTTACCTGGTGCCAGCCGCTGTCAGAGCTGCCATGTCATCAGATCAGACAGGTTACTCGCTCTACGGCTCAAGATAATTCATTGCACCGCCTCCAATAATGACAATACATCACACAACACAGAAAAAAAGGCCAGGCTGCATGGCTGATTTCATAATTACTGCCGTATGTAACACAATCACACGCTCTCATCAGACCCAAACCGCCACCATGGCTGGCCAGCACCGCTTATGTAACGTTTGGAAAGAAAGAGTCTGTGTGAGACTGTATAAACTTTATAAAAACGAGACTTGTGTAGATCACGACAGTTTAGAGATGCTTAATGTGTTTTTACTTTGTGTGTGTGTGTGTGTGTGTGTGTGTTTCTCTCGTTCGTTTTCTCTGAGGCTGGGTGGTGAAACATGTTTCTCTTGTGTTTGGCCAGTGCTGGCTGAGTGCGTTTACACTTCAGTAATGGCTTCCTGCTTCAGTCTCTCACGCTAAACTCAAGGAGGGGACACGCACATTACAGCACACGCACACACTTTTAATCTACAGGGCACACACACACACACTGCAAACCCTAAGTTGGCAGAACTCAAAAAAATTGAGGTAATCAGTTATATCAAATTTAAGACTCAAAGTTTAAGTTAGAACTTTAAATAGGATTTTGTACAACACAAGCATGTTAATTGCAATATAATTAAAATATTGACTAAACTAGTTTGATACCATTAATGTCATATTTTTGTGGTTAACCACAAAAAAAAAAAACAGCAACATAAGAAAAAAACCCTGGTTACACTATTTTAATTACTATTGTAATGTAGTAATTAATTAACTACAAGTACTTACTGGTTAGGATTAGGGTTTGGTTTAGGGTTAGTTGATTGTAATTATGTATAATTTATAGTTATTATTACAGTAAGTACATGTATCACATAACAAGGACACTGTAAAATAGTTTCCAAAACACCTATAAATCCCAACATAACTAAGATATCTCTCTCTACATTAATCTTGTGCAAAAAGACACAATAACACATTTATTCCTTTATTCAGTCTGATGTAAAGAATGCTGGAATCTAAAGATATGCTGCAACCCATTGTTTAAGTTCATCTAAATTAGTTATTAATGTAATTTTTTCAGTAACACTTTACAATACGTTCCCATTAGTTAACAGAAGTTAGTTTTAAAGGGGCTATTTATGTATAGTAGAAATTCCTTCCAAGGAAAGTCTGTTCACTTGGCGGCCATATTTGCGACGCCTCAGCTATTTTGAATAAATGACTTTACCAATCAGCAATTGACTCGTTTGCTTAAAAGGCGGGATGTATTCCGCCATATTGCGCGTTGTAGTTTATCCTATTCATAAGTAATAGGAGTGAACCTTCTTTCTATATCTATAGTCTTTGAATCGCACTCTATAATGTCATAATACAGATCAGGCCCTCTTGCAAGGAGCATTTCAACAGAGGAACAGTAATGAATCTAGAAATTTGCTGCAACCCATTCAGTTTACGTTCATCTAAATCAGTTATTGAATTAACATAACTTTTTCAGTAACATTTTACAATATGTTCCCATTAGTTAACAGTAGTTAATGTTTTAAATGGGCTATATGTCGAATTCAGAAACCCGTGTTATTAGCATCACTAGTGGCCGTTAAGTGAACTGCAGCCAGCAGCTCGTGCTCGTAATCGTGCACACATAACGAAGTGACTGAGCGTGATTCAAGGCCTAGATATACTCAAGGCGAAATTCTTTTTATAAATTATTTGCTTAGAAGTTAATAGATGTTGGAAATAGCCTACCTTTGCTGCAGTATACTTTTAACGAACACCCGACGTCGTCCACGCTGCTGAGAGCGACGGTTAGATGAATATGTAAATATTTGCTGCGCGCGCTTTCTTCTCAATAACAAAATAAACGCCACAAAAATGACAGCGTTGAAGAAGTAGTAAAGAAATGTGCGATGTGGATATGTTTGCACCAGCTCGATTCACCGGCATCATGTCGACGACAGATGAGGTAATTGTTATGATAGTTTCATTATAGGCTAAAGTACATTTGAGACTATAGACTGGGCCTATATCTGGCTATGTGCGATATGTTGGAATTAATCCGCTTTTTTTGTATGACAAATTGAATGGCTCTTTCAGCGTTTTCTGAACATAAGCATTCGTTAGGGTTGCCAGGTTTTCACAACAAAACCCGCTCAATTGCTACTCAAAACTAGATCGCGTTTCAGGGGGTCCCCCGGTAAAAATCGCGTTCCGGAGTTTAAAATCAGTGTTTTTTGGCGGGGTTCTCCTGGTAAAATTCGCATTACAGGGGCTAAATATGTTATTTGGGCTAGCTTCAAACCGCGGACATAAAAACAACCTGTGGCAACAGTGTTAAAGTAGCCCAATTCCGCGGAAAACTGTCATAGATTGGAAAAGAGACTCATAAACGTAACATCCTTTTGAATTTTCCAGCAAAAACGACCCGAGTCCTTTGCATAAAAATCAGTCTACAGGCTTTCATACACAACCTAGGAAGTTGTGAAACTGGAAGGTGTCGTTTTTAAATTTTCATGACAAGTTGTTCAAATATTGGCAGTAAAAAAAAGATAAATACATTAAAATATTTACATATAGCCCCTTTAACTAGCATTAACTAACAATGAATTTACATCATACATTTGTTAAAGTAGCTATGGATTTATCTTTGTTAAAGTTAGTTAATATAAAACTGTTCATTGTTAGTTCAGGTCCATTGAATAATATTAACAGATGTAACATTAATTTTAATAATGTATTAGTTCATGTTGAAATTAACATTAACTAAGTTTAATATATGATTTAGAAGTATGCTTCATTGTTAGTTCATGTTAGCTAATTTAGATAACTAACGTTAACAAAACCTAAGTGTTACCTTTTTGTCTATTAGGTACAATGAGCTTTCAGTAATATTTGAGTGAAATGAACTCATTCCATTTAGTTAATTTCACTGTTTGGTTTTACAGTGCAACTTGGCAGCTCTACCTTGTATTATCATCAACTGTGTTACATATATTTAATATGCAAGCGCACAAATGTGTTTGTTATAGATCTTTATTTCCCTCGAATATTTTCATTGTTTCCTCAAAAAGACCCCCTGGGGAAAGGAAAGATCATATCACTCCCTAAGAATGTCCGTTGTTCTTTCCCATAATTTTCTGATCTGCTTGTGCACCTTGCAGGCAGAGGGCTGTTTTTCGACCTATCTTGCTCCTCCGTACAAAAGACACCGGGTTTGTCTGTTCATCATTTAGTGAGGAACATCAAGTGTATTATTGAATGATGGGACGGCAGAGATGAGTCTTCACTCACATAAACTCTCCCCAGCGGTGCCTCTGGTCGACACAGATCCAGGGCCCCCTTTCCTTCACTTGTCCAAAGAGACACAGGGTGTTAACAGGTAATTAAAGAATTTACTGCCCCACTAAAACTCTATTATTGCTGTTCCCGGCCCATAATTGGGTTCATTATCAGCTTTTATGGACTATAGGTGAGCGTTTCCGAAGCAGTGGACAAAGCGTTCTGCAGCCGCTGTCCAGGTCATACACGGTGCGTGAGTTTGAAGAGGTCACATGCTGTCTCCAGCTCTCATGTTTTCACGACCAAAGATAATCTTACCAATAGTAATGCGATAAAACAGACTTTTCCATTTAGATGTGTTAGTAAAATATCGATTAAAAAACTAGATGCTTATATAGATGGATGCTTAAGGAGCAGCAGTTTTTATAAAAATAACTGGTACCACTTTAGAATATTATCCCGTCATTAGGTAACTATGCAGGAAGTAATGCAGTACAAATACACTGACACTTCAGCTACTATTACTTACTAATATGGAAACAAGATTAACTAATCGTCAGGGAATTTAGGACTTAGATAGATTCACATTAGGTAATCAATAATTACTGAATGAGATTAAAATATATGTATAAAAATTATTATTTATTATTAATAATTAATAATAAACCCACGTGAAGCCCTCACCAGTCAAGTGTTACTGCTAGTTATCTGGTCCTTTATTTTAAAGAGGAAAAAAGTGGTCCAGAAGATCATTAGTTCACACAGAGTGACTAGATGATACTTAGGTAATTACTAATTAGTGATGCATTTTATGACAATGCTTCCAGTAAAACAGACAATTGCTCATGTCTCAGACTTGCTAATGTTGTGATTAGTAATTAATTGGTAATTCTTTATAATTTGTCATAATTAATAGTTCTAAATGAGGCTGATCTCATTCATTACTTACTGATTACCTAATAAGGAACCATCTCAGTTCTAAATTTCAGTTCTATTACTTAGTGATTATTTAATATTGTTTCTATATTAGTTATTAGTAGTAGCTGAAGTGTTACTGTACACTCTAAAAATCTAAAAATAACCCAAGTTGGGTTAAAAAAAAATTAGACAAACCCAGCGGTTGGGTTAAATGTTTGCCTAACCTGCTGGGTAGTTTTATTTAACTCAACTAAAAATTACTGTATTGCTTGCTTAAAATGAACCCCAAACAGGTTGGAAATTAACTTTTATTAAGATGTTTTATATATGAACATTTATTAATAAGTTTAATAAATAATAATTAAATAATAAACATTTATTAAATTGCTTATTAATAAATGTTCACCTTTTGATTATTATTGTTGCCTCTAGTAATTATGTGTCTGATTTTTAATTTCCAACCTATTTTGGGTTCATTTTAAGCCAGACATATAGTCATTTTTAAACAATAGTTGAGTTAAAGAAAACTGCCGAGTAGGTTGGGTCAAACATTTAACTCAACCCCTGGGTTTGTCCATTTTTAACCCAACTTGGGTTGTTTTTAACCCTGCATTTTTAATGTGTAGTAATAACTTTTTTTATCATCTATCTAAATAACAAAAATGTAATTTGAGCAATCATGCATGAAAAAACATTTCAGAAGCGGTTGAATTTGATTCATGAATTGTGATAATCGTTCATTGTATGATGTATTATTTATTTTATTTTTTATATGTATTCATGTTTATATATTTATTATATTATAATATTTACATACAAATGCTTTTTCCAGCAAATTGTTTTCTTTTTCTAGGAATGTTTTTAGTAGCAAGAAAACTGATTTCTTGTAAAAAATCAAATGATGTCTTATTTACAATGGCATACATTGTAAGATTGTACAGATTATCATTTGTTACCAGTAATGTTCAGGGAATACAGCAGCACAAACTCCTATAAGTGACCAACAGTACAGCAAGTTGGAACATGAAACTGGAAGTTGTAACTTAAAAATTGTGTTTTTGTTTGTTTTTTTCTTGATTTAAGCTGAAGAAGGTTAATATATGACGCTATTTTAAATATTTTACTGCAACACACTGTAAGTTTTTAAAGTTTTGGTTTTTCCCTGTTCAAGCAGATTCAAGGTGCTCTACTCGAATGCATATTTACCCACATAGAAAATAGCTGTGTTGAGGACGTTATCAAGATGGCCACCGAGTGCACTCACTTTCTTTTTAAGGGACTTTGGTGAACGCCCCTTAGGAGTACAGAACTAATATAGCGTGAAGCATGTTGATGTATTCTCTTTCACTCTTCAGACTCTTATTTGTTTGTCTGCGTGGCACCGTAACTTCCCAAAACACGTTCACTTCTCTCTAGTTTTCATGGTCGGTGAAGATGGCCAAGGTTGTTTCACAAAATATAGCAACTCCTGGATGTGTATGTTTGTACACTATCACAAATCGTGTGTGTCCATCTCTCTCCTTCCTCTCACTCTCTCATGACTGTCCACTAGGTGACAGTAATGACACAGCTCATCCTCTGTGGTGATTGACATGGGAAATATCATGTTTTGCACATATTACAGGGCACAGCAGTGTGCCAATAGCCAGTTTGTGTACTTAATTTGATGGACGTTGTTCAAAGATAAACACTAACTTCTCTAGACTTATCAGTATCAGTTGTTAAACAATAATTGGCTAGATGACATCAGCTACATTAGTGTAAAATATCACTAGAATGTGTGTACTTGACTTTGCACTGAGAGATGAACGCATTAAATTAGTGTGTTCTTTGAGGTGGGTCTCCAACTGCATGCCCAACTAACATGGAAAAACACCAAACTGGCTTAAATAAACAAAAACACAGACAAACAGCCATGAAACTGACACCCACACACACAGGGCCGTGTAGCCGGCGGCCCCAACCACCCTTATTTGATGGTGATGGGCTTATCAGATTGCACCGAGATTTTGCGTGGCTGGGCTAGTTTGAGGAAACGGTGCATTAACTTCATCAGCTTCTTCCATGTATTTTCTGTTGAAATGTTAATGTAAACGTGGGCAGAGTTTTTGCATATGTTTTTTTTTGTTTTGTTTTGGTAGCTTATTCAGGTGTTGGAGTTCTCTGGATGGAGTTCAGAAACATGTTAAGTTGTTTGTTCAGCTAAAGTGATCTAAGAAGAAAATCATTCAGCTACAATGTTTCGTTTGGAATTAGGGTTAATTGGTTTTTTGTTTTGTTTTTTGCTAGCTGGCCTAGCTAGCTTAACAAGTTGGAGTTGAATAAGCTTGCCCTCAACCGCAAGGAAACTGTACCCGGACTACACTTTGAAAAATTGTTTAACCTGAAAATTTAAAGTTAAATTTGGCTTATTGTTTTCACTTTGCTGTATTCTTTATGTTCCACATTTCTTAGCCGACTGTTCTGCCATTGTTCAGTGGAGCGCTGCAGTGATGACGTATTTTTAAAGGCAACCCGGAAGTTTGCATCATCCTAGTTCCCAGTTTTCCATTGGCTTTTGGATGAATGCAGAAAATGAGCTCTGTGTCCAACAAAAGTTTATGATTCTTACACATTTTGTTTTGTCATGATAATCTTCACAAATGAACACAACTTTTATGAATTTTGAGGCCTATATATAAATCTCCAGAAATAAAATGCTAAATGTAGACTATAAACGGACTACACCATGGTCACATGACTTCAATGTCACCACCATTATGCTTCTGAAAAAATCTTTAAGTATTTGTTTTTTGTTTTGTTTTTTTCTCCCTAAATATTTGAGTAAGAATAGTTTGCAAGAGTACAATTCTGAACACAATTAGGCTGTAAAAGAGGACTAGTGAGTAGATGATTTTACCTGTTTGGTGTGATGATGTCCCCAACAATCTCTGTAGTCCAAGACTCTTTCGCCACTAGTTAGCAATGGCCTTTTTCAAGACAAGAAAAAGCTTTAAAAAAAATCACAAGGAGTCCAATACGTTTAGTTTTAGTACTTTCTGATATAGATATATACTTTACCTATACCTTTATTTTCATTGCGTTTTTTATTTTTTTTTAAATATTGGACAGAGAAACCAAAAGAATATGAATCAAATGAGATGGCTTAGCAAATAGATATTTCCTTCAGCTGTTTTCATGCCTCATTATGCCTTTTAAAATGTATTGTAGGAGCTACTGTTACGTAGGGGTGTTAAAATTAATCCTTTTTACGATGCATTGCGATGCCGATGTGGACGATTATGCATCGATGCAGGAATAGACCATAATCGATTATAGCCTACTGATTACTACTTTCGCGTTAGCGTAAAATGGCGGAGAGAGGTGTAATAAAAAATGCACCCACTATTTTAACATTTACAGTGTGCGAGTGTGTGTGTGTGAGAGAGAGCATGTGCGTGCGAATGTGTGTGAGCATTATTGTAACTTAAGTACACTACTTGACAGTTTCATGTACTTTTAGTGTTTATTAGTTCTAAATGCTCCTGTCTTATGCTGTGTTCAGACTTAAGTTTTGTTTGATGTTTGCTACATTCAGGAAGTGTACTTTCTTGGAGCAGATAAAATAAAAAGGGAGCTCCTATATCTGAGTGCTTGTATTCATTGATGAAAATGTGCAGTAATATTGAAAATTGAGGACGCAATTGAATCGTGGAATCGAATCAGTGACATGATAATCGTAATCGAATTCACACCCCTACTGTTATGTTCTCTGTTCAGATTATTGCTATATACAACATAAAATTATCTTGAGCTTGTGTTAACCACAGACCTGATTTCAGGCATTTAACCAAAAACCCATTGACTTCACAACAAACTTTTTGGCTATTCAACCACCAAGACCTTAGTGGTTCCCTTATTTATTTAAAACTTTTCCAGAGAATGGACTACAACTCCAGATACATCTCTAGTATACTGGTTATCATCAGTTAACACAAGATTTGCATTTAATATCCAGCCTTGCTTCTGTATCTCTTGTATGTTTATATGTCGTCCTCATGGTATTTGCATCATGTGTTACAATTGTTATCATCAGTGCTGTTGAGAAATTCGATCTCGGGTATTTTTCATCTGCAGGAACATAAATGCGTGATAGTGTAAGGTCGTGTCATGTTAAAAAAAAACTTGATGACAAATAGGAATGTGTTTAATACATTTTTGAATAATAATAATAAAAATCTCCAAAAATGTTAAGTACAAAGTTCTAAAAACATTTTTACACATTGGATACTGTACACTTGAGTATACAGTAGAAAGGTACTGTGGCAGTACCATGTTACAGTGATGGTATCAGACGGTAAAACAACATTACTTTGTTTGATGTGGTACTAAATGATTTCCATATTCATGTTCCATGGAATTACCAAAAAACCTTTGTGATGTAACAGCATATTTTTGTTTCAAACTTCCTCAAAAACTCTTACTAACCATGGATTGAATAGATGCAGGACAATAATGTTATTTCTCTAAGAAGAAATGTTTCAGAACTGCAAAAAATTTCTAGACCTGTACAGTAGCAGACCGATAAAACCTGTCCATTGAAGGGGAGTTAATGTGTTTGACAAGTGACTCATAGCATATTCGTTTTTCATCCCCTCAAGTCTTTTTTTCATACACTGTCATTCTTCCTCCTATTAAACACTTTCACCCCAGGTTACCATATTTGCACAGTGTGGATTTCTCCATTTTGTTCTGTTTGTTTTTTTAAGCTACAAGATGAAACTTTATGAATATAGTTGCGACTAAGGGCTGTACACATCATAAAAATACTAATTTTATCATAAAATCCCAGAAATTTTGTTAGGCAAATTTATTAAGTTCTTCTACAACATATAGTCCATGGCATGCAAACTAAGGTTAATAGTTACAGTGAAATGCACACTAGCAACATGTAGGAGCTAAACCATCCATTTTTATTACATGCTTTACAGAGACGGTTCTGTGCATACCTCGGTTTTGGGGTCACGGTTTGGTACGATTTAGGTACAGTAGGAAAAATGGTCACACTTTAGGATCCAATTCTCACTATTAATTATTAACTATGACTTTTGCCTCAATAAACCCCTAATTACTGCTTATTAATAGTTAGTAAAGTAGTTGTTAAGTTTAGGTATTGGGTAGGATTAAGGGACGTAGAATATGGTCATGCAGAATAAGGCATTAATAAGTGCTTTATAAGTACTAATAAACAGCCAATATCCTAGTAATATGCATGCTAATAAGCAACTGGTTAATAGTGAGAATTGGACCCTAAAGTATTACCGGAGAAAAGAACAAATCAACAATGCTAGGTTTCTTTTATTTTATTTTGAACAGACAGTTTGCACTAAGCAGTAAACAGAATGCACTCTTGCATAGGTCTTTTTTTCTGCATAGGTATTTGGTCACAATCAGCTACAAAACTGAAAAGCATCCTGTGTTATAAAAGTACGAAATAACCAGAATAATGAAAAATAAAAGTTGTGCATTAGGAGTGTTACAATTTGCTCCACTTAAACTGTATATAAACATTCAAAGCTTAAGCCCAACCCTCCTATACTTAACTGTTTCGCCTTTCAAAGTATTCTCCTTTGTCCATGAGCACAAAGACGCATTCGACGTGTGCGCAAAGTCTAGTGGCCTGTGACTCACTGTATTCGTCGTCTGACGGTATGCACTGAACCATGACGTCCGTACCGTATGGTTCGGGACGAATACATGTACCGCTACACCCCTACTATGTGCACATGAAAAAAATCATTATAATCATAAGTCAGCTTTGACTAAATGTGTCGATACTTGTATGCATCTTGGCACAGACAGATAGTATCAAACTTCTTATCAGCATAGCTCACACTTCACCTAGTTCTTGTATTTTCCCCTCTGTGAGCCAGCAGTGGAATCTGATACCGGTGTGAGGTCTCAAACCTCTGATGGCTAATCAGATGTTCATTGTTAGTCAGAATGACAAATGGTGCAGTGCGGTCTTGCCGCCTGTATGTTTAGCATTCCTGTGTCTGTGTGTTTTGAGAAGCCGTATTCACGAGGTTTAGTGTGGAGGTGTCACCGATGATGAGGGTGTGCTCGATTAGCTACTGGTGGAAGCGGGAACGTGGCCAAACCTCGCCGCTCTGAACCGATGTGAAAAGGAATGCCTGATACGCAACTCCCAGATAACCAACCTATAAAGAACACTCGAAAGTCATCTCAGGAAAAAGTTCAGAGGTGTCCTAATATTGTCAATGAGCGATTTATGCCAGACAAAGAAATAGTTATTAATTCTCTGGTAAAAGAATTTTTGAGAAGTGTCATGAATGACAATATGTCGAAACCACTTCTGTTTCACACATTGTTGCTCAACTTGACTTTTCCAGTATGTCATGCCAGGCCGTTCACATTGATTGATGTGTCAACAAGAAGGATTAGCACTTGCAAAATTATTTAGACATGTAAAAGAACTATAATACAAGTAATTGGCAGTGTATTATCTCAGTACCTCCAAGTAGACAGATCCAAGAGCATTTTCTGCCTGGTTTGAAGTAACTCGAGTGTGACTGTAACCCATGAAGAGTAAATGCCAGCAGCTTTCTTAGTCAACTAACACTGACAATAGTTATGGTGCTGGTAGTTAGCTTCAGTTACAACCGCAACTTCAGAGATCCCACCTTCGCGACACTGTACTTCTAGCGAACGCCCCCTTCCCTCACCCTCTAACCTTTTCTTATAGGCTTTTAGGGAAAATCTGCTCACTCAGTCACTGTCTTTGGATGATTTATGACACCTGTGAATGTTGAGCAATCATTTACTGTCACTGCGCTATTTTCCTTTCTCACTTTTGCGTGGGAGCAAGAGTTGGGTACTTGCCTGAGCCAAGACCAACTGCAAGATAGCGATCTCAACTGTGGTGATGTATGTTCTTCTATCAGGGAAGATATCAGACTATTATGAATGTATGCTGAAGAACAGTTGCCTGGAGTCCATGTGTTATCGCCTCTGTGAACTGCTCTTATCTTGCTCTTAACTTTTCTATTAGCATTGCCTAGTTAGGCGACAAAATATCAATGCTCGAGGCAACTCGTAATACAACAGGGCTAGTGTATTCGGAGGTGTGTGCTAGGGTGACGCTGACCGTCTACTCATCCAGCAGTGAGATTGACTAGAATTTTTTTTTTTTATATGCATATATATTTGCTGTTATAAAGTTAAAACTGTAAATTCCTAATTAAATAATTTCCCTTTAAAGCACCACCACTATAGCCATACATACATACATACATACATACATATATATATATAAAAGTTCTTTTTAAAATAAATTAATACTTTTATTCAGCAGCCATGCATTAAATTAATGCATTATTTTTTTATGCATTTATTTTTAGGAAAAAAATCAAATAAATGCTTTTCTTTTGAACTTTCTATTTATCAAAGAATTTTTAAATATTTTTTAAGAAATATTAAATAGCACAACAACATTGATGATAATGTTTTTGGCTGATTTCTGAAGGATCATGTGAAACAGAAGAGTAATGGCTGCTGAAAATTCAGCTTTGCCATCGCAAGAATAAATTACATTTTAAATTAAAGCTGCAAGCAGCAATGAAAGGGCCCTCACACCCGGGCTCACCACCACCCGTTGGACTTGAATAGTGGGCGAAATGCATGTAAGCGAGTAAATACCGGAGAATTATGGCAAAGTCATTTGAAAGTGCCACACTTCCTCTCTGCCAACAGGTGGCGCTGTGACCGTAACTGAATATTGCCATGTAGATGTCTTCAGGGTAGGAAAGTTATCAAACATGTAAAGTTTGGAGCAGATCGGACATTGCATGCCTGAGTTACAACAACTTCCTGTTTCATGGCATTAATCACAAACATTAGCACTTAGACAAGTGTTAAACTCAAGATCTTTGATATTTATCATCGCTAAGGTCTTAAGATTAGACTGACAACATATGGTGTTTATCTGGTTAAATCTCTACGTGGAGTTAATCACAGTGTAAAATATGACATATCCTGTTGCCTGCAGGTGGTGCTATGACTGTAACTGAATATTGCCATGTAGATGTCTTCAGGCCAGGACTCTAATAAAACATGTGAAGTTTGGGGCAGATCGGACATTGTATGCCTGAGTTACAACAACTTCCTGTTTCATGGCGAAACATCAAACTTTGTCAGGCCGCCACGGGCACGCCCTTCAGTGAAAACTCTAGATCTTCGCAATTTAACATTGCAAAGGCCTTTAGATTAGACTTACCAAATATGATGTTGATCTGATTAATGCTCTAGGAGGAGTTCGTTAAAGTACAACATGTGGAAATGGCAAAAATTGCACAAATTTTGTAGAGAACATTCAAAATATCTCACTTCCTGTTGGTTTTCACTTTTTTGTAGGGATTGGGCTGTTACATGTGTGTACCGAATTTCATACCTGTACGTGAAACAGCATGAGGGACACTTCATTGAAATTTTGTAGGTGGTGCTATCGAGCCATTTTGCCACACCTAATTCTGAAACCCATTCGCCACTTCTGATGTGAATGCAAAGTTTCATGAGTTTTTGAGCATGTTTAGGCCCTCAAAAAAGCGATTCATTTGCCAGAAGCGGAAGAATAATAATAAGAAACGGAGCAATTCCAATAGGGTCCTCACACCATCGGTGCTCGGGCCCTAAATATATTCAAATAGAAAATAATTAAACAAAATGGTATTAAAATAATATGGTAAGAAATACCAGTTTGCAAAATCAAACAGCATAACAAGCTGTTTTCTACAGCTGAAAATAACTGGAAGCGAATGGCACCAGAAGCCAAACACATTAAATTTACAAATGGCCGCGTCCACTCTTACCTGAAAAATAAGGTGGATATGCTTAGTTTAATCATGAAACTCTGAGGGGTCCTTAACACAAAGTGATGATATTCACAGCTTGGCACAAGCTGATTGGTTCATGTCGCATCTGCAGCCAATGAGCTTGCTGCTCACAACATTTAATTGGCTGGTTAGCATTTACTATAGCAGTTTGAAAAGCGCTTTTAGAGTTCCTCCAAAACCCTCCACCTTCCCTAGCTCCACCTGTATAGATCTGCTTTGGGAAATTATATACACTCTAAAAAATCTGTTTTGTTGGCTCAAAAAAAAAAGTTCTGACATCTTTGAGTGAATTTACATTCAACCAACAAGCTACACTGAGTTAGAGGAACTTAATAATTTGTTGCATAAACTATTTTTTAAGTTGATTACTCAAAGTTATGTCAGCCCTCAAACCAAATAATCTTATCTATTTCAGTTCAAATCAACATAGCGCACGCTAACATAACTTATTTAACATGTATATTTAAAGAACAAGTAAGATATTACTCGTCACTGGCATTAGCGCAGTCATTGCTTATAGAGTCAATGTAGTGTTTACCTTTATGTATTTACTCTTCAGCACAATGATAACCACAAAAACTTCAACATTACAGAAGCTCTTTTAAATGTCAAACATAGCAGCATTAAACACTAACAGGTTTTTCCCTTCACTAAAAACAAATAAATTATTTAGAACTAGAAATTCACTGCCTAATTTCTGAAGTTATCAAGACAATGTCATTGTTACTAAAACCTTTTTTTTGTTTTGTTTTGTTTAAATGCCAATTAACGCAGAAATTTGAGTTTAAATTACGGATGATTTTAAGTTGATGTAATGATCAACATTATCATGTCAACAGAACTCAACAAAATAATGTTTGCAACTTAAAAGGTTTGTGGTAACAGGTCCCCTGAATTACTTTTTAGAGTGCTATTTTTAAGCAGCAGTATGTTTTATATATGCACAGCAGTGTATCAGCTTATGTATTGGCAGTAGCAAGTTCCTGTACTTACTTTGCTTTGCAGCAGCAATAAAAAACAGCAGCAGCGTAGCAGATTTGTCTGTGACATTAACATTGTCACATTGTCATATCCATTAATCCATTACCATGCATATATATATATATATATATATATATATATATATATATATATATATATTCTCTGTATATGCCATATATCTCACATTTCCCTCTGACTGAGAATATTACACACCACACACCTGGCTCGAGTGACTTCCTAAACAGTTCGGTCTTACCATTCCTCATTTTTTCGGTCTTACCATTCCTCAAAACCTCACATCAAGCTTTCCATGTATGAAAAACTTCTTCGTGAAACAGGCATATTATTAAAATAGATAATGTCACCAATGATAAACTCACAAACATGCATTGGTTTCATTGTTGCAGAGTGTAATTTGAGAATGCATCTTGAGGGCAATCGCCTCTCCTTGTCAATCTGTTGCAGTGCGCGTGTGTCAGTTCTCTCGCATGTAACTGCGGGTGTAGACGCCACAGTTGACAGAAACTGTCAGTGCTATTGTGATTCAGAGACAAAAGACACGCCAAATAATGGAACTCAATGATATGTCACTCACTAAGGCGGAACTAAGCCTAAAACACCAACCAGATGGCAGGTCAATTTCTGCCTGAACTTTGACTAAATGACAAAATTATATAAGAGTTCAGAGAGAGGCTTTCTGTTTCTCTACTCTCCACTCTGCACTTGATCAAACAGTAGCATGTGCTGACAACCACAGAAATCCCATAGTGCAACTCAACATTTGGATGGGAAAGCCTACAGAGAGTTTTGGATCAGTAGAGAGCTGGTTCTTGATCATGTTTGATTACGCTCTTCTTGGTGGATTACCAGTAATGTAGACGTTGTTGTCGGCAGCTGCTCGTATTGATTCTGTGGTTGCATTTAAAGGTTGTCATTTGCATTGCTATTTTAAGTAGATAGTGGAGCTGATAATTCCTTTATCAGGAAGTACTGTGAAAAAACATGGCTCATTTTTTCCATCCAATTGAATTCAGTAAATATTACTCAATCATGATGCTATGCCTGGCTTAAGATCTGATAAGGTGTCTAATCATATCCCTCGCATCTGCATAGTGACTTTAATCTTTAATCTTTTAATCATAAGAGTTTGTTCATTTGTATTCAGCTGTCAAGGAAAACATGCAAATAGTGCACGCATGTTCTCCTCCACCACCACACATAGCGAAGCTGTCTTATTCTGTTCTTATACCTCAGTGAAAATTATTTTTGGGGGTAAACAACATTATTGAACCTTGCAATGAAGTAGAAACTGCTTTATCCAATTGGACTGGGTATACCAGTGTTATTTTAGTATTATTTATATACTATTGTAGTATTCATTTTTTTTTTATATATATATTTTCAGTTTTCAATTTAATTTTAGTTAATTAAGTTTTAGTAATGTTGTTATGTATTTGTCATTTTTATTTCAGTTTAAGTTTTGGTAATTTTAGTACTTCAACTTATTTTATTTCCGTTTTTTCATAAGTTTTTCATTTAATAATTATTTTTTATATTAGCTTTATTGCTATTGATAAAAAAGATTTTTAATAATTTGTTAAAGTCCCCCTGAAATCAAAATTTAAGTTTTTTAGCTTTTAGTATGAATATGTTCGCCTTAAGGTTATGAACAAGCTGGTGTGTTCCAAAACAATGACAAAATTCGCATTTAGGACATATAAGCATACAAAACTTACAGTCTCTCACTTCCGCTAAAATGGATCACGGATTTTCATGACATCACATCGCACTTCAGCTTCTCATCAAATCTTCTGTCCAATCAAATGCTCTCTAGAATCTGAAGTCCCGCCCCCTCATACACTATCAACAGACACTGAAGCTGCGGCTGAAATCGGCCATTTGTTCACACATTTACTAGTTTCTACATGGTGAATGGCACATATAGAGAATAGGGAATGATTCAGACAGTGTAAATATACTTTCCATTGACGCGAATGAAGTCCGTTTTCGCGTTAGTATAACATGAACCGCCGCAGTGTGAGCACAGTGCTCTGGCCCAGGGACACCAGAGCACAGAGCGGATCATACCACGAAAAGTATCGGACCCATTTGAATTCTGCACAGAATGCTGTATTTTAAAGTGATATAGAGGAGATTAGGAGGATAAACGGTTAGATATTAACGGCTCTGGCCAAGCTGTGATATAAAGGAAACGCTATTGGCTATTAGCTAAGGGGCGGGGCTGTTCGATATATATCGCCCGTCTTCCTGATTCAGTTGAAATTACGTCAACACATTGAATAATGCTGCGCGTTCCAAGACTCTTCAGCGGGCCTTTAACAATAACACTGCAATACATATTTCCTGATTCATTTTAATTCGAATGGGATTTGATTAAATTTCGGTTTATTAAGTTATATTTAATTTATGATGTCCATTTTGCTTACATTGGATTCTCTCTAAATTGTACTGGGAATGTAACATTGTGTGTATATGTTTATGTATATACAAACATGGGTAATATATATATATATATATATATATATATATATATATATATATATATATTATTTAAATCTGATCACTCAAACCACTTCAGGAGATGGTTTGAGATGCATTCCAGTCGAAACTGAACAAGTCTAAATGAATCTGGTTGTTGAAACCACATATGTAAATTTTACTCCTCCCAAAATGCTGAAAAAAAATGTGTGAAAGCATTTTATAGGCTAAATAACGTTATAGCAAGATATGACAGCGCTACTGCATCACGCATTACCGCAGATAAGCAGCTGAGTATCTCTTCAGCTAGCCGATGCGCAAACTGCCACAAATGAAACTGAAAGTCAGTCATATTCATTAAAATTCATGAGACTAAATGATCTTACCAGTGCTGTTGCCACACTGTCTCTTATTGTAGTCTTTGATTTTGAAATTAACTGATGATCAATAAAATGCAGCTCATATTTGTTGCTTTCGGTGACTTGAACTCCATGAAATCTGCATATAGCGTGGGAATTAAAGATCGGATTTATATCCATTTTGTGGAGACACATTTATGTTAGCTGTCTAATCAGTAAAAACACATGAAGTGACCAAGTATAAACAGGCCCATTATGGTTGCTTTTTATCTCATTAGATTAAATTCGGTCAGCAAACTTTAGTAAAATTGGATCTTTTGACTTCACTATAGATTCAGTGGTTTGTGAATCAAACAATTCAGTATAAAAATGCGTTTTCTTGCCATTATTTTGCATTATGTTCTTTTTTATGTGTACAAAACTGATCTTTTTCCCATCCAGAATTCACAGAGCCAGGGACAAATGTTTTATG